>JAHLJT010004567.1:141517515-142102587 GCA_031308135.1 Acheta domesticus | reverse complement strand
GTGCGAGCAACGACAGTCCTGTCAGTCCTGACAGTCCTACGCGCGCTCGCGCGTAGCCTTTTCATCTCACAAGCCAACGCGCAGTGCATGGGGGTGAGACACCTTTCTGTGGCAAAATTCGACGGTTACTCTAAGCGCTTTCTATGCATATCCATGCCTCTGTGCCTTAGGGCAACGAAGAAATTAATTACTGGAGATATTCAAAGCAGGTTGATGATGTTGAACTTATGACTGGCTCTCTTTACAACTTCATTTCCTGGACGTTTCCTTCAATTCATTAAACATACCTATTTCGATATACACTCGAAATTCGTGTTGATAATTGGGGCGGATTTTAATGAAATATTTGATTGTATTTTCACTTTAGAACAATGTATTTTAGTTTATACATTAATCAGTCAATTGCATCTTCCTCAGATAGTAGATGTTTAGCGTTGAATTTCCTCTAGTAAATTATCGAACAGACCTCTAAGCTGCAATCAATTCTTTTAAACGATTAAATCTATTTGTTGTTAGTTTTCGATCAAATTTCTCAAATGATTTTCTCTTATGCATTCCGACCATGAATCCGGATTCCTTCGATTAATTTTATTACTCTATTTACATTTGAAATGCAAAACAATATACATTAGTACCTAAAAACATTTAGTTGATCGCGGAAACAAATACAAATAAACATTTCTAAAATACATTTCTAGCTTGTGGCTTCTACATCGTGCGTTCTGAGATCCCTTGGACTTTTATGTAATTTAATATATTGATGATGAGTTTTCACTTCATTATACTATTTTCAAAGCCTTCCCCGTCCTCCATCATCGTAGCTTAGGCCTCTGGTTGATCAATCATTTCACCAAATTATTTCGGCACACATACTTTTTACAGTGGCGAGACGTACGGTCGTCGATAGAAGCGTCAACGACAGAATAAAATCATTAAAAAATGAAACCTTTTCAGTATTTTAGAGAAGAACTGATTTTTAATAATAATCTACAGATATTTTAGTGGGAATAAAAAAAGCCGAGAAAAAGTCATGAAACTACGAAAAGCATGCAAGGATTCGCTAATACAAGTAACGCATGGAATTGAGAGCTCTTCGCTCTCGCGGTGACTCATCCAGGTGCTTCGTGCCGTATTCCTTTGCACGGTGATAAGCACTCCAGTCATCGTTGGATTCCTAGCGTCTCGGATGATCTTGGCCATGTGTAGTGAAACGCCCTATTACAACGTATTATGAACTTCTGAGCAAAACGGCGCATTGTTTTTGTGCGCTTCCTGATTCATGAGTGCTTTTACTGGCTTTGTTAGGGTTTTTAGTTGTTGTTTTTTTGAAGTTATCGTGTACTGTGAAGGAACTAGGAGATACTTTACTTAAGCTGAAACAAAAACTTGGTGGTTCACTTACATTTGAAGAGAAGACTTTTGATTGAAAAGTTTTGCTTTTGATCGTGAAACGAATAATTCATCTGAGAGTTTGTTTGCTAACTAATAAATATATTTTTCTTAAATTATTGTGATTTTAAACTAGTGGTGCTACAGAATGGCACAGACTTTCCCGTATTAGTTTTCAATTTTCTTGGGTCTTCGCTAGCTATTCGGAATTGCCACATACTCTTTCTTGCCAGCTACCATCTATCATCGCAAAAGTACATTTTTTTGTCATTTTCTTAATTTTTCGGTTTCCTACTGGTAGAACGGAAACATTAATTTTAGAATATTAAAGAACACAAAAACTTAGCAGTAAAAGGCAATTTTCTTTTAAAAATTATGTGCCGTTTAAGAGAAAATGGCGTTTTAGCACTTCTAAAAATGCGAAATTTGAAGCTCATTTTCACTGAACATTTTTGAGTTTTCAAAATACTTTATTTGAAGCACTTACACTCACAAATATAATAATGTTTACAAATTGCTTGTAATGTGCATATTAAAGATGTGAGAGATCTTTCAAAAATTTACATTTATATAATTTTTGAAAAAACAAAAAAATAACTCAAAATAAACTTTACGCTATACTAAAGAGTGTAATTAGCACTATCCGTTACAAAAGTTTCAAGAAACAAATTGCAGCCATATACGAGAAAATGGCATTTGAGCGTTTCTGAAAATGCGAAATTTTGAGCTACTTTTCACAGAAAACGGTTGTGTTTTCCAGAAACTTTACTTGACATTATTTAAAGCACATGTACTCGTAAATATAATAATGTAAAAAAATCGCCGATAATGTAAATATTAACGACGTGAGAGACAAGTAAAAAAATTTACATTTTTGTAATTTTTGAAAAAACCAACCGATAGACCAAAATGGCTTTTATGTCATTGATAGAGTACATTTCCCACTATCCCTACCAAAAGTTTAAAGAAAAAATTTGGAGCCGGTTTTTGAGAAAATCTTGTTTTTGTAATTTTTTAAAATTGCACATATTGCACGCAATATTGCACGAAAACTACCAAAATTGTGAAAAACATTTACATGACCTTTATTAAAGAACTCAATATGCAGAACAAATTTTATTTGAAGAAAAATCTCTATCTTCAATTTTGTAGTTGGAGAAAGACGCTGAAAAAAATTCAAACGTTCACAATTTTCGAAAATTCAGGGCTTTACGTGAAAATCGGACCTATGCCATGTTAATAAGTGTATTTTACTCTATTCATACAAGAAATTTAAAGAAAAAATTTGAAGCCGTTTTTGAGAAAATTTTGAAAATCTCCTGGGGCTTCATATAAAGTACCCCCAAATTTTGAAGAATCTTTTTCAAAATCTCAAAGCTTTTGACTAGAACCAAATTGACCGGGTAATATCCATTTTGGATGAAATCGTACGTATGTTTTAGGCGCTAGCAGTGTTCACAGACGGACAGACGGAATTTTTCCTTTCAATTGGGTTTTCGGTATCAAGGACCTAGGAAAACAGGGTTCTGGCTACACCACGTGTTAGGGGATTTTTTTTTCTTAATTTAGCAAGTGGTCTTATCCACTTATTCGTTTTCACGGCCCGGCAATGAATTTTTTTTCCGCCGAAAATTGGCCATTTTTTCGCGCAGCATTACATAACTTTTCCTATACTACGTATATCACTCCGTGTATACGTACGTATACGGAAAAGTAAAAATGAACTGAATGTTTTTAGCAGAATTCCAAAATTTCAAGATAACTTCTCGTGAAACATTATTAAAAATTTGAAAGAAGAAAATATTATCTACGTATTTAAGAAAGGTTTCCGTTTAGCTAAATTAATAAGGACGTATCAACTCAAGCAGCATACGTAGAAGGGAGTCTTTTGCTTTAAAAATAGAATGTTTATAAAGGCAAGGAGAAGTGCGAATTTGGAGCTTGTCTGTTGTATTAATTGAGAAAGAACTTTCGGAATTCATAGTAGAGAGAGAAAGCATTGTGCTTTATTTTAGAAGGTATATTATATACATTTTTTACGGATTTAAATAATTTATAATCTAAATTTAAGTGATTGTCATGATCGAGTGGTATTGTCTAGCGTTCCTTGAATCCTTTGTTGCTTTGTCTGTTTATGGAAGTTCGACAATTTGTATTTTATTCAGGTTTGACAGTGCCGTTGCGATTAGGCTCCGATGTGTCGGAGACTGTTCCCAGTACTGATTAGTTGATGCTTTACTGCAAGATAGTGAGAGAGTAACCCCAACTTCAGTACGTAGGTGTCGGATATGCACTCGCCGATCGTCTTACACTCGGCCTGTGTTTAACAAATCGGGTGACCAGCGACTTGACTCGTGGGCGGAGACTGCCTCGTGATTGTATACAACTCTCTTCACGTCCCGCGAGATAACAGCACTTCTATGTGAGGAATGCTGAAATTGCAAAGTCTGCAGTGGGTCTACAGTCGACTGTAGTTGCATTTAGAATTGTTTGCGTGGAAAGGGCGCTCTTTCTTAGGAGAACCAGCAATAATCATAATGAAAAGTAACGAAATACCAAACTGTTTTCAAAATCTTTCTTTCATTTCATATTCATTGGATTGAATGCAGTTTTGTAATCAAAGTCAAACAAAGATTTCTAAAGCAATTTCAAAAGTATTTTATGGTAGCCCAGGATATCTATTTAAACAAAAATTGAAAAATCAGCAGTTTTTGAGCATTTAAAAAAACATAATTCAATAATTCCTTCCCTTCTACCAGACGGTTGAGAATGATGGATTAGGAAAGTGGACAAATCTGGCCCATGCCCTGCCAAAGTGCTAAGCATCGCCTCTAAGTTTATGGTAATTTCTAATTACTTATTTTGAGAACTCCTAAATTTAATTAAATTATTTTTGACGCACTCGTTTTTGAGAAAAAGAATCTCCACTTGAAAAGTTAGAAAATCTTGAATTCTCCGCGACCTAAGTGCACATCTGATTACAGGCGGGACTGCTTATTCAATGTCCCAGCGTACGTTTGTAAACGAAAAAAATCATGTTGTTCTTCATTGCCTTTGGCCCATTCTGACGTGTAAGTTCTGTTTGTCTAGCTATAGTATTATTGGCTGTATAGTAGCTATAGTAGTAGTATTGAATATTATTGGATTCGTGATCAAGCCGAAATCATCGTGGTCAGATGAATCAACATATTACTAATATTAATACGAGTAATATCGCATATTAGATTTGTTTGGAAAAGGAACTGGAGTGTGGAGTCACAGATTGAATATCTTCTACAAAGTCTTTGAAGAGGAACGAGCAGAAAATGTATGCTAGATACAGTTGTAGACGCTACATGATAAATTCATCCCTTTCTGGCTTGCAAGTTGCTGAATTAAATGAAATGCAGATACCAGTATGTATGTAGATAACAAATGAGAAGATTTAAATGTGGCTCGGTGCAATTTCTGTCCTGCCCAGAAATACCCAGGAGATAACATAGGGCAACCGACTGCGTACGACCCCCAATTCCGCGTAATTTATCAGAATCTCTCATTTGTGGAGATACTCCCTGTCCCTCGGGATAATGCAACGTGAAATCAGGTACCTGATGAATGCGCGAGGGGGCGCCTGAAAGAACATACGTTCACACTTTTCCAAGCGTTACCCCGTTTTTTTTCTCTCTCCACGCTCATTCTGATTTTGTGGCCGGGTTGGAGCCAGCGCGGATGGTTTTTCGTTTGTGCGCGCGAGCGCAGACGCGTTCTCAAAGAGCGAGCGCGTGGCGATTCGCCGGCGGGCGGGGCGGGCGGGCGCCGGGGCGGCCTCGGGCGCATTGTGGCGCGGCTTTTTCCCCGTGCAACATCGTCAATGGGAAGCCAAGCTTTGTGGTCGCCTTTATTCAGGGTTAATGTTGACATGAACCTGGTTTCGATTTAAATGCGCCCCGCGGTGTGTGAATGTTGCAGTATGTTTCCTCGGCAGCCGTAGAGAATGCTTTATTGTGCCCGTTCCAGCGTTTTGATGACGCTTACCGGGCGGGGCGGGGCGGAGTGGGACGGAGCGAAGTGAGGGTGGGAGCGGGCAGGGCGGGACGGTGGGGTCGGGGGCTGTGGCGGGAGGGACAGGACGAGGAGGGCGCCCACGGGAGTCGTGCGCTGCGGGTGGCCGCTCATAACCCGGCACATCCATAGGTAATTCGCCCCCCCCCCCGCCCCCCAGGCGGCGGAAATCAAGTCCGCGCGACCTACTTCCAGACTCGCCCCCACCCCCACCCCCGCTCCCGTCAACGCCCCTTGCACCCCGCCATCCCGCGATCACGGCGATTGCCATTGCTTTACCTGGCATCTTCTGGCAGTGGTGCTTTTTCACCATTTGGTGCCAGCCGCTTCTGTTCTCGCGTCTCTTGACTTCACTTCCGTCGGCGTCCACGGACGTTCGTCCTGGCAGCCATCTTATTTATCTCTTTCTCACATTCTGGCAAGAGGTGCATTCCGACCTTGTTAGTCTTGAAACTTCTTTGTTGACGAGTCTTGGGCAACTTAGCTTTTGGCCAACTTTTGGTAAACGATTTACTTTGTATTGAGGTGGTTGATTTGATCGGAGTGAAAATACCGTTCTCGAGTTTATGGATTGCTGACGTTAATCGTAATTCAAGATAATACATTGCTGGTATTTTTCTGGTGGCGATTGACATCAATTCCACATTCGTTGTCCTTTACATTAGAATGATTGTACCCTTGGACAGTTTCGTTGTTTCAGTTTCTCTTTGTGCTTTTATGTATTGTTTAATTTTTGCTAATATTGTGTGACTTAAAAGTGACTTTTTAGTGTTCTTTAAAATAGTGAAGTAAAGTTTTTTAAAGGTATTTGTTTCCGAGATAGTTTACTTTTTCTTGGTTAATCTTCTCCTGAGTGCCGTTCATATTACTGCACGTTTTAAAAGCATTTGGAACTCATCTAAATTTCTTGCGATTCTGTTTTATGCTTCATTATTTTATTTGTATTTCGCTGAACTTGGTAAGTCATTTCAGCCGTAGCAGTATCGAACATATTGATGATTTATTTGTAAATTGAAGTAAAATGACAATATAATAAATGATACAAATATACATATATGATAAAAATGACAATAATATAATAATGAATAATACTGATAATTGATATAAATGTTGACAAGTTAGATCTATTTCAAAAACATTAAGTCAAATATCACTTATTCGAGATACAGAAAAATAATTTGTGTCAAACGTGATGTAAGTAAAATAGTTGTATATTTGAAATGTTATACCAAGTAAATAAATATGATTTATATTAACTAAAAATATTTTATAAACCCAAAATGTCTCGAACACACGCATGATATTACAGATTTCTCAAAATAAATGAATAAATAAGAATTTTGTACTCTGTCATTTTGATTGCTCTCCATTGGGAGGACATCACTACCATTTTTCTAGTGTAAAGGAATCGTTTGTTATGTACATAATTGGACCGTATATTTCATGAACATCGAGTGTTACATAGCTTGTTTCTTTTCCTTCAGAGAAAGTACTGCCTGAGATGTATTAGTCTTCCAAGCCGAAACGATAGTGAGGTCGAATTATTGAGGAGGGACGCTTGTTACAATTTACCTGTGGAATTCAAGCTTCCGCTAATAGAGCGCTTTTCCAGTTTTCCAAGAGTTTTGTTAACTTAGTATCAGTAGAATCCGTTACGACTTACAGGGGTGCTTTTCCATATTTACTTTCGGCGTAAAATGAAACAGGGAGTTGTTTTTGTTTTATTTCCACTAGTTTCCAGGAGCCATTGCCCGCTGTGAGTTTACGATGTCATAAAGGGCATTTACGAGCTTGATAGGGATGCTATTTCGTGCGGGGAAAGGGAAGAACAATGTAATGCATATAGTATGGAGATGCAGAAGATACGAGTATATTTCGTTTCAAATATGAAAAGAAATTCTCCTTTGTACAGTCGGTTTACATCGGCTATGCTCTTCTCCGCTGGGGAGATAAGAGAATTTTGTTCATTGTCAGCAGCCTATTTTTCTATCACATTCCTAACAAACGTGATGTATAATTTTGAGTGCTGTAAAGGTCGAAAAAATATGTTCGGAGAATTATGTCCCCTTTTGTGTGTTCACACAGGTTTATTTGAAAGACGCCTGGGTTATCTTGATTTGAGAACGCTAGCTAGGAAATATTGGGTAAAATACAGTATTCAGACAGCATAAATTATCACATTCCTTTATTCACTGGAAGGTCAGTTCAATCAGTTCATCTGCTTATTCAATATTCTAGTTGTTTGCTTTTGGTTTCTAAATGAAAGTTTTGTTTAAAAATCAAACTATCTTCCTGTGATAACAGCGAGTCGAAGTAGTAAATAGAACAGGAAATCACTGTATGATTTGTCTTAATTTAGTCGTTTACTTTATTCTGATATCCGCTTTTTATATAGGCATTGCTTGGAAGTATACTTCGCTGCTTCGCATCTTTCTGCTCGGTTATGTATTACCTAATGTTTGTCTGCCAGAATTCCAAGTATAGTATGTACAGTCATGTAGTAAACTAGTAAAATATAACTAACATTTGATGCGCTCTAGTATGTGACAAAATGATACGTTTTGCCCTCACATACTTCAAACAAATGCCGTATTCTTACTCTGTGGCATCTCCTCTGCGTAATTCTCAATCGCATTCAACCCTCATCCTCAATTCCGCAAATTAAGTCCGCATGGCAAGAGCATCTGCGCGTGTTAAATCAGTTTCCGCGGCTAGGTGCATGATGGGAAGGGAAAGAAAAGCGAAACGATAGGCAGTAACGAAGAGCTGCTGCTTTTAAGGACTGCTTTTAAGTCGCCTTTTCGTTGTCGTTTTCGACTTCGCACTGTACCTTCTGCACCTCCCCCCTGTTTCCGGCGTCTCATTTTCTTTATTTGACTAGCAGTTGTGTTCGAGCTTGTTTTACCGAACGTTTCAAAGATGGCGTGCTGCCTCCCTTCTGTTCGCTTTATCGCCCGCCTATTTCTTTCTTGGTGCCTTTTGCAAATCTTGTTATGCTAGTACACTTCTTCGTTCACGAACTGTAACACCAGCTTTTTCCTTAATGATCATCCCTTTTTCACAATATTACCATTAGGATTACGTCCTCCCTAATTTTCCGTTCGTTGCTTTTCCCGTTATTTCTACCCTTTCACTAACGCTCGTTTTCATGCAGTTGGCCCTGAAGCGCGTGCTGCCGTTGAATTTTTCTGTAGCCATCATACTATTATAAACTATTGAGCAAACACCCACACGATCTACAAAGACGTACTCCAGGCTGCTAGTGAAGAAATCGGCGCCACGGAGCTCGATATCGTTTTGGCGTGTTCATGAGTTTTGGAAGCTGCGGCACGTCGACCCTCGGGCCCCGCCGCCTCCGTCTGCGCGGCTGGAGGGGCGGCGCGGTCGCTCTCCCTCGCTTTTGCTCCGGTTATTTGCAATGCTAAAGGCACCTAATTCCGTCAGGATTATTGACGTCAGGGGCGCCGGAATTATGCGATATTCGATAGGCAAAGGACGATGCGGGAGCGGGGGCTCGACGCTGGCGTCGCTTTCCCCGCCCCCTATCCTTCTCCCTCGCTGTGCCCCCTCCGTTCCCCGTCACCGCCCTCGCCCTCCCACCGCTCGCCACCGTCTCAGGCCGCGCCTCCGCCCCTCCCGGTAAGCGTCGGTTCTCCCTCCCCGAAAATTCCTTGCCGCCGTTTCTGCTTTCAGGAATTTGCTTCCTTACGATTGAACCAACAGTGATCTAAAGATATCTTCATGGCTAATTGACGCTTAATATTGTTGAATTGTGGCTGCTTTCTCATCGTATTTCGGGGAATTTAAGTTGATATTAGTGTTGTTCGATTTGTACAAATCTGTAACCTTAATAATATGTATCCGAAGACTACTCACCCTGGATTTGATTTTGTATTGTTATTGTGTTGATGGGAGGCTAATTCGCATAAGGCATCTCGGTATACATGCGTGCCAAAGACATTCGTTGGTAGCATCAAGGACACTGTATAGTAGATTTTTTTACTATCTGTATTGCATGCCTACAAGTAAACACACCTCGTGATCCGTCCCTGCGGCGGCAATTCCGGTTATATTTGTGAAAATGTCAAGTTCAAAATGTGTCCGACGAGTATACCAACGACTTGAAATATGATCCGTGTATTATTAACTTCTCTTCGCCGAAGCCGCATTAAATATGAACTGCCATCGAACGAAAAGTTAATATTTTTGTGCAACTCTGCCAATGAAAGAGATTGCCACACGCATGACCAACTCTTAGAATTCCGTGTAGCCGCGCGCAAGCGAGCGCTATTGCAAGGCGGCGCTGGCCGCTCGCGGCCCGCGTCGTGCGTGGGGCGGGCGAGGGAGCGAGGGGGCGCAGTGCACGCCCGCCCGTTCCGCCGCGCCGGCTCGCATCCGCGTGCACCGGGCCGTCTGTTATTGCGCGGCCCCGCGGGCGCGCCGCGCTCCCCCGAGCGCTGCAATTATTCATTGAAAGCCGCGGGTTTCAATTTTGCAACCCCCCGCCTCCGCCCCGCCCCAGTGCTCACTTAGCGCTTGTACCCCCCGTCCTCCCCTCTCGCGCCCTCGGCGCCCCTCGGCGCGCGCTAACTGGCCGGCCGCGCGGTAAAGACCAGTTTCCGCTGCGGTTGCGCGTTTTGCGCGCCCGCCCCGCCCCGCTCACGCCCGCTCACGCCCCGCGCACGGCCCCCCGCCACGCCCCCCACATCGCGCACCTACTGTTCCATCGCGGATGCAACAACCGCGAGGCGCGGTGTTCAGTCACTGCGGCGTGAGTGTTGGCAGCTCCTTTTGTGTTGGGAGGTACAAGCTCGACAACTTTGAAAACTCTTTTGGGGGGAATCTTTCTTCAGTAGATGTGAAGTTGCCCGCCGCACCCGGGCGTAGCAACTAAGTCACCTGTAATTACAATGGAAGCTAGATCTTTTTCCCTTTGCACCACTGTCGCTCTGACTCACGGGCACTCAGAGAAAACAATGGCACTAGATCCATGGGGGTCTGTTATTTCAAAGAAATCCTCCCACACACACACACTCACCCCTCCCCCATACTCACACACAAACCGAGCAACGTTTAGCGGTTAATTTAAATTAGAAGTGATTTTATAATCTATGAGTTTTGAACATACCCGGCCCCAATAAAGTCGGGGTCTGGGGCAAGTTGCCTTACCCCTACTCCTTGTGGACGCCTCTTCTCCCACTAATGTTGACTCAGGTATTGGTTGCACTGTTTTCAGAACTGTCGTCTCGATAGGTGTTCTAAGTAATAATTTTGTCCATTTCATTGACCGATTTACGACAGAATTTCTTAATCGAAACCATAGTGAGGGATACTTTGAAAGAAAAGGGATGGTGAAGAAATTTTGCTCTTTTATAAGAGAATTCGCTTTAGGAGCGCTGGCTAGACGGAATAAACAGATGCCCATTTATCAACACCGGATACACGAAGCAGGACAGAAGCCACCTCCCACTCTCCGGCCGACTGTCGGCGCGGGTGTCGGGGAGAGACGTATCTTCATGCGGGAAGCCTCAGGGATCGTGAAGCTCTCCTTCCATACACGTCCTGCAAGCTTGCTCACTACGAGCCTCTTACCGCAAGTGAATTCCATTGCTCTTTACTTAGTTATCTAGCCTTGGTGCAGTGTGTGCGATGGAGACACCGCCGGCAGATCTTCGTGAACGTGTCCCTTCCTCCTCGGACTTCCGTTTGACTCACCACGGCTTTCCTTGGCCGCTCGCTTCTCTCGCGTCCCCGTGTGTCCTACCGGCCCTCAACCTCCTCGCTCCTCCAAAAGTCGTTTTAATTTCGCGCGGCCCTATGCTGTGCACCCACGCTGGCTAACCCGATTCTCCTTCGCCCACCCAATCCCATCGTCCGATGATGACGAATCTTTAACTTGCGAACTTTACTGCTATTTCCGGAGGATAATTCGCCGAGTTTTGGGGATCGTCTGTGCCTCGTTGCTCTCTCTGGACCTTCTTTGTATGGAACCGGTTTAGTTCGTTTATCTCATTTAAAACTTCCTGAGGAAATGTAATTAAGGGTTTGCAGCTATTTGAATTGGGCGGATATCGTATATTCGGTTCCAATAAATGCTTCTATTTTACAGCTGAGCTTCGTGTTTGCACATGTGAATAATGCGTGAACCCTGTTGTTGCGGTGATTTGTATTCAACTAGTCGAATGCCCAAAAGGATGTCAGTGTATCAGCGGTGCAACCATATTTTTTTTCTAGGTGTTTGTGTGTGGGGGGGAGGGGGAAAGCAGGCTATTGGTGTAATGTCCAGTGGACTTGACGTTTTGGCAATAAGTTTTTATTTATGCTTGTTTTTATTTATAGTTCTCCGAGTATAGTTATTTGTTAAATATTCTATGAAGAAGTTGATTTTTTTTACAAAAATAAATAAATAAATAATAGTGAAATGTATCGTCCACTTCAGGTGAACTGAAGGCATTTGCGTGCACCTCTGCAATGTAAATTGTGAAATGCATCGATATTGTTTGTAAAAGACAACTCCTCTTGTGGATGTTGTGATAAAATATCTGTTCTCCCTCCATTGAGACAGTTGCTCAATATGCACTCGAAAGTTAAAATGGTAATTATTCGATCACACACACAACTTATTGGAGTAGAGAATACCTCTATGGGAAAAAAGTTAGATTTTTATGAACATCTTACTCTGAAATCAGTACATTTTTTGGTGAATTTGTATCTTCAGGTTTATCTCGTTTACTAACATGTTTTTGTTTTATCGTTCTCTGAAAGCCGTTTTCCAACATACGATCTGCAATATCCGAATTAGAATCAGGAATAGGAAATATAACGATACACTTTATCATTGGTTGCGTTCAGAGAATCTACAATTATCTCTTTTTCCAATTTGTTCGTTTCAGTTGAAGAAAACCCATGGAAATTCTGCGGAAATTGACATGCGAAAAGAAAAAACGAAATTAATTTACAATTTGCGCATCGAATTCATCCCTTTCATCTTCCTAATCAAAGAGGTACCTTGCAGTTTTCATTCTGATGCGAAAAATTAATTATTAAATACACATTTCATGTTTTATTTGCTGCTTCAATTTTGATTTTCAGTTATTAATGGCATATGAAGGCATACGACGGGTTTCAATTTACATGGCCTCTCATTTTAATGAATCGTTGATGGTCTGCTATGACGCAGTACAGCAGTGTTTGAGGAGTGAGATTTTGTTTTCAGTAATGATTCAAAGTAGTTTACTGTAATTGTAAAATAGTTCTAAACTGGGTGGTTGTGAGGCATAATTGAAATTTAACCTGCATTAAGTGTCAAGATGTACGTTAAAACGATAATATTCGTATTTATCGCTATTCTTCATTTGGAAAGTGATATTGTGCGTAAAAATTGGCGAGTCGTTTATCATTTTCGTCACCATGATTCCCAAATGTTTTGCTCATTGTATAGTCAAGACCTGTAGTACCTATAGTACCTTCTAATTTCCATTTTGAGAAATAATACATAAATAAAACTATTGTCATTTCTTATTAAGGGGGCGGATTTTAATGAAATGTTATTAATATTTTCCAAACTGGCTCTAACTGTTTCACTTTGGCCAAAAAATTGACATGACATTATTCAAAGATATAATTTTAAAAGGGGTCAACACTATTTTAAACTTTGAAAGAAAACATTGATTTTTATAAGCAATTTTTGCTCTATTTAATCTAAAGTTTTAAAGATAAAAATGAGTTATTTGTGAGAAAATTTGGAAGCTATCCTAAGGATTTCTTGTAAAGTATGCCCCAAAATTAAAGATTTGTTTAAAATTCGTGAGGCCGCTGCGTCATTAAAATCAATTGAGCATATCGATTTTGGTGAAAATCCTGTACCCCGTTTCAGTGCTAGTATTTTTCTCAGATAGACAGGCGGACTAACGTTTTGAATAAAAATACGCCTTTCCGATATCAGGGACTCACAAAAAGAATATTTCAGTCAAAATCTGGAAAAATACTTTTTCCAACATTACAATACTCTCTATTACTTATACACGAAAGTTAAAAGGGTGATTTGGAGCAACGGAACAAATTCCTAGGAAAAAAAGGGTATTCGTTTAAAACTTCATAGTTTTGTTATTTGTAATTTTGCCTCTTGGCATAAATTCACTTACATTATCGCATTCCGTAATAAAGTGCTTGGTAACTTTTAAGACTGCAAGTACTGCAGTTGAAATTAATCGCGATGTGGGTGTATTGTTCTTACTCCCGCTCGACTCACCATTTTCGAACCTACGCTTGCTTGGGTACAACCATAATGGAAAAAGTTTTGTGCATGATGATTGTTGCGTTGGTACATTCGCGAATGACCTCTCTTGCCGTGGTTCCGATTCCTCGAGGAATTGGAAGACTCACAGAACGTAGCGCAAAGTACAGTCTGGTAGGTTTGCAGGGCGGAAAAAAAATCTTGCAGGAGCAAACCCCACCTGGAATTCCCATCAGTCACACGATGCCCTGGCGTCGTCGTCTCGCCGAAGCGTCAGGAGCAGGTGGGTGCGCGGGGGAGAGGGGACTGTGTCCGCTCCATTCACCGCGGCCGCGCTTTGTGCACGCTGTTTGAGGCGGCTTATTGGGCTAATATTGACGAGTCTGGGCTCGACGCGCGCCCGCTGCGCGCTTCCCCGCGCCCATTCTCCACTCAAGATTGCGCCTGCAGTATTGAGAACGCGGCGGGGGCGGTGACCGTGGCGGTGGCGGCGGCGGCGGTGGGCGCCAGGTGGACGCCGCGCAGCGGGAGCCAGGCGGGGGCGGAGGGGCGCGTGGACCTCGCTTCCCGCCAACGCCGCCGGCGTTCGTCTCCCCGCGGACGCGCCGTCGCGGTAATTATACAGGGGCCAATATTTGGGCAGCGTGCGCCGCCTTCGGCCTCACCGCGCCGGGTAGACACCCCCACACCCCTTCTTTGATCTTCCTCGTCTTGCTTCTCTTCGCCTTTTTCCTCCTGTTCATCGTGCTTCTCCTCTTCCTCCTCCAGCTTTTTCTGTTGGTGCTTCTCTTCCTCCCCCACTTCGACTGCATCCTCCTCTTGTCTTTCTTCTTAACTTTTTCTCTTCTTCCCCTTTGTCTTCTTAATTCTTGCTCTTCTTTCTTCTGCTTTTCCTCCTCTTCCTTCTCATTACCATCTTCTACATTTTTGTGCCTCCTCTTCCTCATCGTTCTCCTTTTCTTCATTCTGTTCCTCCTGTTGCTTATATACCTTCTCCTCAAGATCTTCCCCATCTTTTAGCTCCTCGTCCTGCTTCTCCTCGCGTCAGTGATGCGCCGCATCCGTGGCCGCACTTTTACGACGGCGCGGCACCGGCCCCGCGACCTCGCCAGACCCCTCCCTGCCTCATCCAGCCCCTCCCGCCGCGCCACGCCTTTCGAGTCACTCCCGCCTTTCTCCGGAGTCGTGAGGTGGCTTTCGGGCGTGCGTGCCGCCGTGTATGCGCGGTTTGCGTCACCGGCGTTCTTTGTGTGGGTACGTGTCCTCCGCATAAGCGCAGACCATTCTGTTTGCGGACGGCGTAGACATTGGAATCCTTGACGTTTTTTCTCTCGTTCACGACAATGCTGTATTATTTTCCTATAGTCATGATTTGTTAGATGCTCATTGTGCACCTGTTTGTTGCACGAACACAGAACACCGCTTGCGTGAGATTACTGGAGTATTTTCTAGGGGTTTGGGATGGTATCCGTAAGAGAAAAGTATACTGGAAGTTCTTTAGCATGTTGATCGCGTCAAAGGATGTTTGTGAGAAAGTCGAAATACTTAGTCAAAGTTACACAACTCACCTATGAATTGTAGTAGTATTTATATTTATGTAGACTGTCAAAAGAAGAAAAATCTCAGAGAAGTATTTCCCCAATGCAGAATTTTGAATGTTTGTTTCGGACAATCGGTGGCCTTAAGTAAGGTCTACGTTGGTGTCTTGCCGAAGATTGCATAATTTATCGTGAATTTAGTTAACTACTATTAATTTTAACTATTAATTTGGATTCTGTTGGTTAAAGAATATTACACTATAAACAAAACTACTATAATGTTGAATAACCTGTGTAAATATAAAATTGTATCATTATTAGCTCGAACATTTCCCAAATTCCTTTCTCACTCACTCTCCCAAAATGTAGTGCTCGAGCATCATCCTGTGACATGTCATGTGTTTACAAATGACTAATTGTTCTTCCGCTGCTCCACTACACATATTTGTCATTATTTTTTAAAAATAAATAACGGCGTAATATAATGCAGTAAGTTTAGAAAAACTAATTTGTGGGATGTACATTTGTGGACGTTTAAATGCGTTTCCACTTTTCGTCAATTTAATTAAAATTGTGTATTTTTATGCTTAAATTCCACCCATTTTATATTAAATCAAAGCAAATTGGATTTATTGTGCTTTGAATGAATGGCAGAGACGATAAATTCGGACCACAATTAGCATTTCCGACCTGGACAGATTTTCAAGCTGGAAGAGGTGCAAATAGTATAACCTCACTATTAGAGAACACAGCAATCTCCCAACGGATCGAGTTTTCGGTAGAGTTCAAGAAAATTTTCGAAAAATAATACTGGGTTTGCCTAAAAAGTGTTTTATGAGATCTGTTATAAACCTAGGGATATGATTCATGATTGGAAAATGTTGACAGAGTATTTCCTTACCCTAATTGATTTAAATAATTATGAATCTAACTGTCTTTGAAATCTCTAAGAAAGGTTTAAAGTATTGCCATGGTAACACTTTTTCATTGCTTGCAATTTTTAGAGCCAAAGTAAATTAGAAGCTATCTGAACACGAGGGCGGAGACTCATATTCTTTTGAAAAGAGTTTTGAAATTGCCTCGTTCGACGCATTATTGCTGCGAGTAATGGTAGTTACAGAATTAAAATTAAGTCTGATAATCTAGAAAATTGTCCCGTGAAATAAAAGAAGTGAAACTATCATGCGATTTGTTGGAGGAAGATATTGGTATGAAGGTTTGACCAAGGCAATTCAGACAAATGTTTGTTTGTTTGTTGTTGTTTTATTTGCCATATAAACAACTCAGAATTATGTTTATTTAAAAAATAAACAATTCTATATCAAGTATAAACATAAATTTTCAATCATGTTTTACGTAATAATAAAATATACTGTTTTTAAAGAATCTTTTCCAAGTATTCTAAATTTTTTAAATTTCTTTATTCGCATTACGTTGAGATTGTTCTTTTTCGAAGCAGCTGGAAATATTTCCGGATTCTGGCACGTGTCGATTCAGTTCTTGCTCAGACCACGAAAGCAGAGCGTCCTAAAACCACCGTCGTCGTGAGGGAGGGAAGAGAGTGGTGGCTCTTCAACGACGACGGAGGGGCGGCGGCGAGGCGCGTCACAGGCAGCGAAAATATTGAACTTGAAGCTAAGAAGTTTAGTAGCGAAACAAATGAGTGATTGCCACCTCAGCTTTGCCTTTAATCTTGTGCGGCGTCTCTTTTAAAACTACAACAACAAGGCGCCAACAAAGTTTGCCGCTGGATAATGAAGAAGACGCAGCCTGCTGCTAAATTAATCGCCAACACCGCCGCCGCCGCGCTCGCGCGCGCGCGACTGTCGGGAGGCGGTGGCGATTAGGTCTCCTGTCTCTGCCTCTTCCTCCTCCACCTCCGTCTTCTTCTTGTCCTCGTCCTCCCCGCACCCTTAGCCGTCCGCCCCGGCCCAAGCCGCCGCGTCGGCCGTCCCCGCCCGCCAACGCCTCGTCTCCCCTATTACCTAGATTTGAGAGAAAATAAATTCGCTCTCGCCCGGCTCGTCTCCACCTTTTTGTCTTAAGAACAAAGACCGGCCGCTACTGCTGCTGCTTTTCGCTTCGAAGATGTTGGCAGTTTGTTTTGACGACTGGGAAAACTGTTGAGACTTCGTTTGGATTGGACGGAAGTCTCTTTCTTCCCTAGTCCACCCGAGGTGGCAGTTCTGAAACGCCTCCGCGGCGGGACGGGGCGGGGCGCGGGGGTGCAAGGCGGCGTTTTCTTGTGCCGCTGATTGAGGGCCGAGGCCGTCTCGAGACGGCGCTTCTGAAGATCTTTGAAATGGGAGGAGGGTGCTGAAGGTGTGCCGTGTCGTACCAATGCCAGATTTTAATAAGCGGTATACGGGGATGTTTTCTATTTAAGATGTTTTCCAATAAAAAAGAAGAATGAAATTACTTTTGAGAGAGAATATTGAATAACGAAATCCTCGTTTAGAAATAGCACACGCGTTTGTTTTCCGCGATACGAGTAGATTATCAGAGATACAACTTGTAATATTTTTGTTCTCTTACCTAACTTGTCATGTTTCAAAATGTACTTGCTCTTATGAAGAAATGTAGTGTCCCTACATGAACTGAAAGCATTAAAGAAATTATAATAAGGACTTTTACATGCTTTTATGTAAATATTTGTCGAGATAATACTTCATTTGCAGGTGATGTGCACACCTCCTACATTTGTTTTTAAAACTTTAAACCTGAGATGTTTCATCCTAGTGTTCATTTGTTTACAGAGAATTCTCGCGTTTACTATTAGATCATTCTGTCACTACAGGACAAAGAACTAATGAGAATTGTGTCTGTCAATCCCAGGATGTGGTAGCTTATCTTTAGTTCCCACATAGTGCACTCTAGCGTTTGTCTGTCGTTATTTCCCAGTGTCAACTATAGTTCTATTGATTTATCAGCAGCAGTGTTTCCTGGTAGTTGATTCATTCTGGGTTGAACATTGCATTATTCAAGTGTCTCCTTGGCGCGCGCTCAAATACAAGGTGATCTGAAGTTATTGAATTATTCGGTTAGCTTACGGCACATAGGAAATTAATTATGAAATGTATTACTGCCGCGGAGAAAATATGGACAATGAGTTAATCTTTATTTTTTTTAAAGGGCCTGAAGCTGTTTCTGTGTGCTGTAGTTTTAGTTCCCCGTGGTTTCAGTCGAATAATGGTGTTCGTGCATTTAGACCTGTTTTCTACATTTGCATTAGGTTCGTATTAAATTCCACTCACAGTGCTGATGAACTGGGTACCGAATTGTTACTTTGTACTGTAGAGCAGTAAAAAAAAATGATATTTTGAATCGAATATTCGATTTGTTTTATTTTCGTGAAAGAACAGTATAAAATTATATGTAACACATAGGGAAGAAGTGCAATCTGCGCAAGTTTTCTTGAGCTCCAGGATCTCTTCCCAACCTTTTAACCATAAATAGGCGAATGATTAAAGTACCGACAAAACGAGGTTAGTTTGCAAGACTCAACAAAATATGCGCATAGTGAAGCTTCATTTATATCCAGAAACAAACCAAGAGACCATCTCAGCATTTGCTTAATAGATCAGAGAAACTTGTCGGAAACTTGAAAGAGATGAAGTCATTGACCCAGAAACTGAACTTGTTTCAGGCATATTAAGTATTTTTTAAAATATCCAATGCAAAATAATGCATTGTATACCATAGCAAAAATAAACATTATTTTCTCGTACAAGAAAGCGGATAGGATCTAAGATCGAACCACGCCGTACCCAATACTTAGTTGGCAAACAATTGGAAAGATGAGTAAATAATGTTCTTTCTTGTCAGTACGGTATTTCTACTCTTTGCGATGTTTAAGGTGTGAAGATACTCACTCGAGGGCAATACCACGAATTCTCAATGGAGGTGATTTTGAGAGCAAAATCTTATTACAATGACGTCAAACGCTTTCGATATGTCAAATAATATTCCAATAAATGCTTTATTTTGATTCATTGATGAAACAAGAATTTCAGGGAAAAAACGGACTTTTCCGTAGATTTCTAAATCCATGTTAAGTCTGAAACCTCTTCGGTTTTTCGCGAGAAAAGTTTCCCTTAGTATATAGAAAATCTTCTCTAAAATTTTGAGAAAACTGACAAAAGGGAATTTGGCTGTTAAAATGGAATTTCATTCCCCCCTTTAAAAAACATTTTAAAAAAGGGGCTTAATTTTTGCTATTTTCAACAAAAAACTGGAAACGTTCATGTACATAAAAACAAGCATTGAAAATGTGAGTTAACAGGTGTATAAAGGTAGATGTAAGGGTTTTGAATAAACAATGCAGATATTCATCTAAGCCAGACTAATACTTATATTTTAGGTTACTGACTATTCTGAGGATTTTACCGGAATAAGTTTCGGAAACAAACGACATGTCGAATATTTTTTGAGAAACGTATGATGTTGAATTTTGTGGTTTTAATCCCTTCGTAAGATCATCCGCAATCCTCGAGAAGTATTGGTTGAAGGGACTTGCAATTTTTATTTGATTCCTTACTTCTTTCATTATCTTTAAAACAACATCACTTATAAATTATCGAGATGTAGTAGTATTTTAACAAGTACTATTTTTCTTCACGATATTCTAATTCCTAGTGTTATACAAATATTGCTTTTTCGTGAAATGTTTAATTTTCCTTTTTTAAGAGGAGAGCACACGTTAATGTGAAATGAAAGCTCTAAGAAAAATAAATTATATTTTTCGTTTGTGTCAACAGCGTTATAAAGTGCGTATCTGCAGCAAGTAGGTAAATAATTACATTTCATCTTTAGTAAATAATTTACACATGTATGTATTATTTCATATAGTATCTGTGTTTGAGTTTCTAGTAACTAAGAATCTGCATCGTAGTGGCTGTTACCAATATCATTCCTTATTATTTCATATCCTGTTGTGTTTTTTGTTAATTTATTTATTGATGTTTTTTTCTACGGAATCAGTAGAGTTAACTAATTTGTTCAGAAATGTCTCTAGATTTTCTAAAAACGTTAAGTAATCTATAGCTCTCCTTGTTGGGGGTTTAGGTGCAGAGTAAGATAATTTAATGGTAGTAAAATGTAAGACTGTTATTGCAAAAACATTTTCAACTGCGATATACTTTGAATTCTGAAGAAGGTAGAATCAGTATCGTTTCTTTCATAAATATGCATACCTCCATATGCATGTTTCTTATTTGGTTCCTTCGCTCGACAATAAGAGTCTGCAAGATAAAGGAATTTGGAGTGTGTTCCAATGTTCTGTAAAGGAGAAATGTTATTAGATCACTCTGTAATGCTCCTTTGATTAATTCAATTTTATTTGAAAGAGAATAAACATTTTTATGCATTAATCTAATATTTTGCTCGGATAATTTTATGATGCATCTCCTATAGTTGCTATTTATCTCTTGTTTACCCCGAGTGTTTAGTCGAAGGAAATATTGTGTCCCAGTTACACTTACAGGGGGTGAGACGTGTAGGGCGACAGGTGGAGAAAAATGAATAATGGGACAGGTAGTACAAGGATTAGGTTCAGGGGATAAGGAAATTGGGTCCGAAAGATGTGAGAGATGTAGGAATTGTGGGTGGGGATGGGTCTTCAGCAGGGCACTGCCTGGTATGTGAGAGGATATGTTTTGGTAGCTCGCTAACGAGGGATGTTTTCCGAAAAGATTCGAGTCAAGGCAAGGCAATGCCGGTTGAAGTATTTTGTGAATGTGTAGCTCAAATAGCTTAAATTTCAATTGGTTGTTTGCGATTCTGATTTCTTTGCACAATTTTGATTTGTTGTTCCAGAAAGGCAGTGTGTAGCAAGGTATAACTGTGTGTAGGACACTATAATGATAGTGATTTGGGTGGCGCGTTGTAGTTTCTTAACATGTTGGCCAGATGTAAAGTGACCACCCAAAATAATGTCATTTTCCCGTCTTAAGATGATGAATGTCCGGTTTCGCGAGAGGGTTTGTGTGGGTGTCCAAGTCACTGGTCACTTAGGAAAACCTCTCGTTAGATTTAAACGCACTCATGACAGAAAGTGGACGGGGATGTGTAATATGCGATATAGGTATAGAATATTTGCGTTTTACTTGCTGTCACAATGTCCTGTGAAATACAGAAAACAATGAGTGAAAAACTTTGTTTGAAAATGAGTAAATACGAGTCAGTAAACAGTTTCGTTGTAGCTTGTTTTATCTTTGATCTCACCACATTATTCACCTTAACTATTTGTCCACATTTTGTACAAAAACTACGGATGTTTTTCGTTCTACTGCGCCACTCTCAAATCGATTTGTAAGAAAGTGACGTCGTGGTTGTAAGAAGGATTCGAAGGAAAAAATGTTTTCTTGCGCCATTATTAAGATTGGATTTGCTGCACTGCAGGGAGCGGTGCTGGCAATTGCTGCGTCCTTCACCGCAGATTCCTTTTCTTCTGAGACGGTTGCGTCTCGATTCTT
Source organism: Acheta domesticus (assembly GCA_031308135.1). Lineage (NCBI taxonomy): Eukaryota > Metazoa > Arthropoda > Insecta > Orthoptera > Gryllidae > Acheta > Acheta domesticus. The sequence goes on along the minus strand of JAHLJT010004567.1, from coordinate 142,080,910 downwards.
GTGGATGACGGGCTGCTTTCTCGGAGCATCTAATTCCGGGTTGGCGCCGCTACTTCCGAATCTTAAAGAAATACGGGCAATGAGAGTCCTCCAGGAACTCCACGAGCACTAACTACAGGGAAAGGCCTGGGACAAAAGAAGACGCTACCTTTGATGTTTTGTGTAGATGTAAATGTTATTCTAGAACGGTCGGAATGAGGGGACTCAAGAAGAAGGAATTTCGAAATGCACGACACTTATTGGCTGTGGTTATACAGAAGCACTGTCACTCTTCTTCCCTTCGATGCGGATTCATTTTTAGGTGACGGGTATTTTGTGGCATCTTTATTGGGGGGGGTCTCGTAACGAGATTGGATAAACCCTTTGATGTGCCTGCGGCGAGCTCTCTCGCCTTGTCGCGCGACGGCCGATGCGTCCTGTAAGAAGCGCTCTACACAATGTCTGTGAGATGGGGCACGGTGCGCACAGCAGTGGGGAATTTCTTCTTTCACGTGCCGACGTGGCGGCGAATCGCAGGGCAGCGCATTCTCCTATCCGCTCGCGGCGTCGCAGGAAGAGAAGGACGCCTTCTTGCATCAGGGTACGCGTACGTAACACGCAAGGCCCGCGTGGTGCCGAGTGAAAGGGACATTTGGAGATAATCAGAGAGGATATCTTTGTAATGAAATTATTACATTTGATTAGTTTCATTTCGTTACTTCAGAAGGGCTTAAGTCGCTTTTTGACCATTTTTAGATAAAAGTAACACCTAAACGAAAATTTGCATTTACTTGTCAAAATTTTGTGAGAAACTAAAAGAAGGCTTAAGCCTTTCGACCTTGTGAGATTCATGTACTCGACCTTAAGATTTACTACGACAGCAATTCAATTATTTATGACAATTCGCGGTCCTCTCAGACTTTTTTCTTGTCAGTCTTATGTGCGCTATTTTTCCTTAGTCTTCTAACTTCCCTTCCTTTTCTCCTATCTGCGGAGGACCATCCCAACATCGTGATCTTATTGTGATTGTCTCTCAATCCCTTTGGTGGACATAGCTATATCACGTAAACATTTCGTTTCGATTATAACGTACAACAGAAATTGCTTTATTAATTCTTCCTCTCAAATTAATATTTCATGATTTCAGTATCCCGTCATAGTTGCTTTTATTTCCTAATTGTAATATTAAAGAACCAATTATTGGACATTAAGTTTCGGTGATGTGTGTGGGTGTGTTTGTGTGTGTGTGTGTGTGTGGGGGGTAATTTAGCAGAATACTATTATTGCTCCCGATTTACGGAGACTGTTACGTCTCAACCTAGTATACTGGACACGTAACCGATAACAGCTGATCGTGTGTAAGCCAAGAGAAAATTCGTATGAATTAATGAAATATCCTGATCTAAACCTTTATGCACCCCTCGATGTCGCTGGCACTGGATTTTTCCGAACGGCGCTATTGAGCCGGTCATGACGCGCCACACCGCTCAGCCTTCCTACCGCACGTCACCCACCACTGATTCACAGCGTGACTCACTATGCCGCGGCTCACGTGAGCAAATTACAGTGGTCCCACAACAACTTTGCAAGAAACGAGAAGTAGTATTGCTCTACTTCAGAAATTGGAGATTGGATATTGAAGGAATTTATTAAATGCGCATGTTCAGTTGTATGATTATACTCCTAGAATACTTGGTCTTCTCTGGAGCTTGTATACTCTTGTGTAAAAAAGGATAAAAAGTTTTCTAAATCTTATATTCAAACGGGTAGTATTACTTGATTGAGGACTATCTGCACTTCTAGTCTCAATCATGTATTAGTATTTTTTACGATTATTCATCTAATTACTTGAGACTACTGTCCCATTCCTGTGACGATTCTAAATTTTCCCACGTATTGCGATTTTGCTTCTTGTTTGTGTCCTCTAAAGGTGATACTCTAGTCTACTATTGAAACAAAATTCAAATTTGGATGAAATGAGCAATAGAAATGTATATTGGATCATTGGCGATAATTCATTATTCACCTGCATTTGTAACACAGGATTTCTTCTAAAAGTCGAGTTATCCTCTTGGAAAAACCTATTAGCATTAGTAAATTAATTGGTTAATGTGATATTCTTTGCTGTGTAAGGCACGTGAGTACATTGTGTTCAGTTATGAGTATCATTCCATTTTGGGAATAGAAAGTTCGATGTGAATTTTTTTTAACTTCATAATCACAAACGATGAAAAATTGTAGATATTTATCATTAAAACCAACCATTGCTTGCCTATTACGTAATTACTTAACCATTCCGATGTCGTCAGAGAAAATCACTATAGTTGCTTACGTACGTATGCGCTCTTGGAATTCAAACAGTATTGGAAATGCTCAAGATAACACGAGACTGTTAATGTCTCGAGACTGTCAATAACCATGCAGAAAAGAATGGAAGATTCCAGCGATATCACCTTTTTAAGAGAAAGATGTAAACATTCCAATACGGATAATACGGTTTCTGAAGTTTTGCTTACAAACATGATCTCACTGACCTATTTTTGGTCATAGTTCGATATAAACTCGATATAATTAATTCCTGAATATTCATAAGCGAATACCCCATTTCACTAGATGTGAAAGGGAAATTACGAAATCTTCCAGTACTTTTAGGCTAGAGATCAGTGAGTGATGTCTTCGCAAGAGAAACTGAAAACTAATCCAAATTTGTGGTGGAATGGTTAATACTATTATTAGCTGTTGAAAGCCGATAGTATAATCGTTGGATTTCCCACGTACAGTTCCATTTAAAAAAAACGTCGTTGGGCTGATAATCTTAATTCAATAAAAAGAGCAGTCATGTTCATTTTATAAATGATAACTTATTGTTATTTTGTGGGAAAATCCCTGAACTAGTAGCAGAATACCAGAATTTGACTCGAAAACATTGACCTAAATTGAGAATATCCTTAGGAAATGAGTGAATATGTTGATTGCCAAAGAGTAGTTTTTCCACGCCGTTCTATAAGATGTTCTGACGTGAGCATTTTCTAAAACATTTTTATTTATGTCTTGTAGAAAGATCTTTATTCTTTATGATTCTGGCGTTCACCCGTTTTCGTGTAGCTTCAAGCGAGATTGCACTGTCAACTACGTATTGCCCCATCATTATGTCGTTAAAAACTTACCTTCCTCATTGGTTTGCTGTTGTAATTTGGAGGAAACTTCGTTGGTGCCGCTAAATGACTGCGGCTGGGTTGGGAGAGCAACACTCTGCCGCATTGTAATATGATTCAGATTTCGACGGTGGTATTCGCACATTTTGTATTTGTGCATTTATTAAATTAATTGCATAAAACAGAAACTACTCAATGTGAATTTTGGTGATGGAGATAATCGTACATTTTTGCTTGAAGAAAAACATATTTTCGGAGCGATATAATTTTCATAGTTCTCTGTTGTAAATTTCTTTGAACTGAATTTTTGCCCTTTTAAGACAGGGCAGGGACAACGGTTTTGGTACGTTGTTACACTGCCGGAGCAGTGTCCAAGCAATGACCTCAGAGTAGAGATCCGTTGTTGAAGGAGCCTTTTCTCCTCTTCTTTACGACCTTGGTTACGTTATTTGAAACTTCAGTTGTGTCTTTTTGTCAGCGTTTGACTCCATTTCTACTTTCTCACCTTACTACGTAACAAGAGAATGTATTCTGATCGTGCCCCACAAATGGACAATTTTTCGATAGAAAAACTCTTATTCTCGGGTCCTGGTAACGAAAATGCCGATAAATCTTGTTTCTACATGTAAATTTCTTCTTCTAATCTCTCTTGTTTAGTCACAATTTATGAGAGTTATTGAAATAAGTTCATGTACAATTTTTTGAAAATACGAGTGTTTTTCGCGTAATTTTCCGTGAATTATGGGCAGTTTGTAAGTAATTATTTTTCAAAAATGACTCCAAATTGTTACTTTAAATTTTCCCGTCGTATGTATGAAACATTTAGAAAATTGGTGCAGATCCTATTTTCGGCGAACTCTCTGTGTTCTCTAAAATTGCAAAAAATTATCGTTGCTGAAGTACAATATTGACAACAGAGATTGTTTTCATTACATTCTATTTTGAAGAGAAACATATCTTCAAATGCGGTCATGTACAATTTAGTATAGGGAAAGTTATGTAATGCTGCGCCAAAAAACGGTGGATTTTCGGCAGAAAAACTCTTTATTATGCAGCCCTGGTAACGAAAAAGTGAATAAATCCAGTTTCTAAATTAAGAAAAAAAATCTCCTAACACGTGGTGCAGACAGAATCCTTCTTTTGTGGGTCCTTGATACCGAAAAATCAATTGAAAGGAAAACGTCTGTCCGTCGGTCCGTGAATAACGCTTGCGACTAAACCGTTCAGCCTATTTTCTCCAAAATTGATATTCCCCAATAAATCTGACTGATCTCGTGGCTCCTTGAATTTGAAACCGATATTTTCATTTTGGGGGGTACTTTACATGAAGCCCCTGGTACATTTTCAAACTTTTCAAAGAAATGACGCCAACAATTTTGCCAAAATTTTGATGTTGAATAGCCTGAAGGCCATTTAAGAGAATGGCGTAGGTTCATGTTGGATGAAAACTCTAATTTTTCGAAAATTGAAAAAAAAATCAAAATTCTGTCGGCATCTTCCTACAACTACAATTATGAAGATTTTTTTTCGTAATGGTGTGTGTTGATAATAAAACAGGCCCTCAAATAAGATCATGGTCAATTTTTCAAAAACAGTATTTTTTGCGAAAATTTGTGGCAAACAATTTTTTAAAATTTTCTTTAAATTATTTTTTCTTAAAAACCGCACAACGTTTTTTTATTAAAATGGAACATGAAGTAGCATAAAGGAAGCTTAAGGGACTGGTGCTGGTTTCATGTTCGTTGAAATGCCAAATTGTGCAAAAATGAAAACACTTCGGTGTCTTTCTATAACTGCAATTGAGAAGATACAATTGTTTTTCTTAATGAAATATGCTCATCAAAAACAGATCTTGAAATAAGGTTAGGTTGAATTTTTTTGCAAATTTGAGTAGTTTTTCTATAATAGCCCGCTTGGAATTCACTGCGTTTCGTTTTCGGCGTCTTCTTACAACTACAATTGTGAAAATACAACTTTTTTTCTCAATGAAATGTATTTGTGTAAACTACATCTTCAAATAAGGTCATGCTTAATTTTTTGAAAATGCGAGTAGTTTTTCTATAATTTCGTGACAAATAATAGCCCACTGTAAATTTACTGCGCTTCAGACAACTGAATGCATCATAATTAGAATTTGCAATTTTGTGTATAATTTTTTGTTCGTTTTTTACATTCAACCTTTTGTTATATAATTTACACATTGATCTTTTAGAAATTATTTATTTTGAAATATTTGAAATAAAAATTGCTAGCTCTCTGAGAATATCGGCAATGCAGGGATTGCAACAATGAAATTCCGTTTCGCGCTCGCGAATTTCTGTGAATTACGTGTCATTGTTTTGACTTGATGTAGCTGTATGAAAAGGAGTTATAATTGTCAAATTTATGTTGATATTTGCATGAAAATATGTAGTTTTCGCACCAAATGCTGGACTATTTGTAGTGAGTAGAGTCTTTCTATATGGGTTTAGAATAATCTTCTCTAATCATGGCCCAATGAAATGCATTTCTGTATTGTCCGAGGTATCAGGCTTCTTTTTCCAATACAAGTTTACAAAACGTTTGTATTATATTTTTATGCTGTTGTAGAATTCACATAGTTCTGACAACACTGCGATGGAAACATTGAGTTGTTCGATTCTTGGTTGAATTTGACGTTTTCAAATCATAGCTAAGATGTTAGTAGCGCAGAAAGTGCAATATTTCAACACTACGTATCTGTTTCCTACAACACGGGAAAGTATGTGCTATTTTAAACTAGCTCCTCTAGTTTAAAACAAGCTTCATAGGAACTGCGAACACTTTGCCACCCGGTTAACGTGATGCCTGTTAGGAACGATTGATGTAGACCTTCTTATAGGGCCGATACGAGCCATGGCCTGATATCCATCTACTCGCATTTTTGCAAGAATGTGATCAGATCTTGGAAGAGAAGCCGATAGCTTTTTGTTTAGCCCTGAGAATGAGAGAAGTGTGCGATTTCAGTCCGTTACTGAAGGCAGCGACAAGCGGAACTGGACTTGATCGGAGGAAACACGGAAACGAAGGGTCAGTACAGCGTCATTTCTAGAATTCTCATCCATGCATTATCAAACCTCGACACACATTCTTAGTTGCTGTTCTCAGTGGCGTGCGGTGATAATTTTAGTAGGGGAAGCACTTTCGAAATCCAAGGTATAAAAATGTAAAACAGATAAAGATGATATGAATTTTCTCAAAATGTGAGTATTAACCCGGGAGAGGTCGCATCTTGCATACGAACGTAACTGGTCGCTTGGGAGAAAAACAGACCCCAGGGAAAATTTCGTTGCCTAAATGCCTTCTAACATTATAAACAATTGTAATTCTGTATTTATGCGATTATAACGTAACTTTATTTATCGCGTACTTTCTTATTTAAAATTATAAACAAATGTACAAAATCCATCAGTGCATTAAGCATCTTTTTTTCTTTCATAAAATGAAAAATGTGTGCATAAACTTTAATATATGGGGAATGTTGATTTGAAAATGTAGCTATAGGGTTCTGTAATAATGTTTTTCACAATCTTTACAAATAATGGATGTGATGTTCGTTCTACTGTTTTCTTACACTTTTCACATTCTCTGGATGCTCTGCGGTTTAATTCGACGGACTAATTTCACGTCTTATTGATTCTCTTTCTTGTGTTTCTTGTTTTTGCTCTGAATGCAAATATTGTATTATTTTAGGTATCAGCTCTCGCGACAATCCTCGTAGAATTTATCTCATAATAGACCAAGGGCGAATATGATCCAAAACGTCCGTCCGCAATTCTTATGTGTGGTGAGTCCTCGAAATGTCAGTAATATTTTATTCTCCTGAAAGTTGATCGTGCCTACATCGAACGTATCTCTGGAAAGGGATACGTGGGCGTTGCGCCGTGCCGATGGCTCTGCTTGTCAACACTGGTTCCCCCCACTTTCCTCGCTAGATGCCATGACTACTGCACGGAATGAGCTCACCAATGCATTCCCTTCCCGCAAGGGAGAACTGCAAAACGGTACGCAAAGAATTAGTTTGTTTAGAATACTTTCTGTAACTTAATATAAACGTTTTCGGTATTATTAAGTACTTTATATTTTCATTGTATTATAATGTAGTTAGGACGTACATCAAACACTCTGAAAACGCCAAAATAATATTTTTTTTTCGAACTTGAAATTGCTACCATTAGATCACAACAGAACGCATTTAAATTATCATTCACGCGCACTCACGAATCGACCCGACTTTTCACGAGGCATGACAAAGCCAAACGCCTGCACTCTCCAAGAAGCTTCGCTGACAAATCTACACACGGCTCTGAAACATCACACACACTTAGCTCAGAATCAGAGTCGAGTGAACAGTTTTGCTCTGGCCATAAGCAACGAATATTTCCAATATATGAAGGATTTTTTCTATGTTTTACTTAGGGGTATGACTCATTCCCTTCATTCCATGGAATGCACACCACTGGCTGTTCTCAATACGCCACCACAAACAGAATTCAAAAGTAAAAAACTCACGCTTTACAAATTCTTAATTACTTATTTGGTATTCGGGTGCATTACCAATAATACTGACGAGGATTCTTTATGTTCTTTCTCGCTATTCGACAGCTGAACGGCTCTCTTCATAGCAATATAGAAATGCCCCTACACAATTGTAGTAAAAAAATAAATTATCGAAGTATAAATGAATTACTCATGGTGATCACAGCTCACCAGTGGAAATCCCTCTACCGCTCGACCCTATATTCTTCCAACGAAAACGATTCCGCGTCTTCCTAGAGGGGAAGTGGCGATTCCACCGAAGGTGCCCACATCCTTCCGTCATCGTTGCCCGCTGCTCAACTCCCTCCACTTCTGCTCATTGCCATTTTCCGCCGCCACCGACCACACCCCGCCCGATTCCGTCGTCTCACGCGCACAGCCCAGTGCCACAGATCGTCCCGCCCTCACGGCGCAGTACCGCCCCCACCCTGCCCCGTCCCGACTCACACCGCCCTTTCCCGCCCTGCCCTGTGCCGCCCCTACCCGCTCCGCCTGCACATCCCATCGCATCCCATCCCGCCCGCTCACACTGCCCACCACATCGCATCCCATCCCATCTCATCCCATTCCAACCCGTCCCTCCTCGTCCCGCCCGTCCGGCCCCATCTATCGCATCCCATCTCAACACCCCGCTCGTCCATTCCATTCCATCCTGCCAGCCGCCCATACCCTTCCATCCCGCCCACCCACAACCGAGCCTGTGTAGCTGTCTCTTTCTCCACCACAGCCGCCCCTCCGCCGCCGCCCTCTGCTCCCGGGGCCGGGCCTGCTCCTCCCCGCCGGCGCCGCCGCCGCCCGCTGTAATCCGTCGGCGCCTCCCGCGAAGGCCTCCGCGCCGCGCGCGCCGTCTCCGGCCAGAGACAAAGCCGCCTCATTAGTCTCCGCGGGCGAGGGCCGGCCTCGGCGGCGCTGGCGCCCGATTAGCGCGCTCCGCTCCAGCCCCGCGCGCACCTCGCGCCGCGCCATTATTCTTGATCGGGGCGTCTTTTGTCGCGGCCCCATTCACGCGTCAATCATCCGCCTTGTTCGTCACACTTGCCGGCGGGCGCTGAGCCGGCGCCTCGCCTCGCCTCGCCTCGCCGCGGGGTGAAGGGCGGAGGGGGCGGGGCGCGCGGAGGCGGAGGCGGATGCGCGAGTGGCTCCGCTGCCTGCGCGCTGCGCTTTGTTGCACGAGCGGTGGAGTCGCGCACGGGTTCCTGCGCGCGGTAGCGACGCTCTGGTCCTCACGGCGAACGGGCCCACTAGGGCCGGCTTGGAGACGTGTTTAGAGTCAGTGCTGCGCGCCCTGTGCCGATCCTTTTTGTAGGTACTCAATTATATTATTTCTTTATTATGATACCAGACCCTAAACGTTTGGTCGCCCCTGAAATGAAAAAATCATTTTGATGGGCAAGGAATTATAAAAGTATGAAACAATGACGGGGCAACTGTCTTGAGAAAATCTAATGCGAATCTCCTTTTTCACCACAATTTCCACAAGGTGCCACTGGGATTTGTATCGGATTCCAACGGTGGAAGGCGAGCGGTCCGATCGAATTACCACCAAGATCGTGCGCTATGGATTGCCCCAAGGGATGTAAATAACAATACAGATTTTAACGAGTATTTTTTTTGTCACATCCCTGTGTAAACTTGTGACTACTTTCAGCCACTGTGAAACGGTAAATGCCGCTGAAATGAAGCTTTCGCTCTTGATGGTTCAATACTATTATCTTGGCAGCCTCATATTAGCTAAATATCTTAGCTAATCGAAACATGTTGTTGTGCATTGTTGATGTATTACTTTTGTGGCTGAAAAGAAGTGTGTTATTTTCTTCGTGCTGATATACTCTGGAGTGCCAGAAAACGAAATGTTTCACAACCACAGGCATATTACAAGTCTTAACTAAATGCTAACTAAGCTCAATGTTTTTGATGATAATTATAGGGCGTTTTCACTTCCGCAAAAAACGTTTATAAATGTTCAGCCATTGCCACAATACCATTGCATCATGTTTATCCGTCAGTACCAAATTGTATTCATTAGCTCTTCAAGAAAAAAGGTGTGTCCGAATTATCAAATGAACTGGTGACTTTTAGGATAAACATAGCATCTCATACCTAATAGATAAAACTTTGTTGGTATCTGTCCGAAGATAAAATATATAATGATTACTTTATTCTATTGATACATTAAATACAGTAAGCTATTTTTATCTTAAGCCTTCCTCCGAACCTTTATTCGTTCGTTGGTAAACCTGATCTGTGAGACCCACTATTAGTTTGGTGTTACCTGCTTCATTGGTTGGTAGCTCTGAATGCCGTTGCCCTCTTTTTAATGCCTTTCTATTTAAGCAATCGGAGCCAGTAGGGAAGCTTGTGACTATTGTTTCCGTGGGAGCTATTGTTTGAATCGTTCTTGAGCCTTTTGGATCCACAATACCAACCTCACGAGTTTAAGGAGATCATTTGGGCCAATGAAGCATTCGCGTAATTCATGTCTGCCAGTCCTGGTAATTGGATGAATGAAAAGGAAAAGAGGTCAACTAGGGAGGAGGGAGTGTGTTATACGCCATGACACGAAAAGTCTGTTGACCAAACTTAATAAAATAATAAAACTAGTTGGCTGCAGCAGCAAAAATGCTCCTGAACAAAACCACACAAAATTGTTTCCCAAAAAGTCACTCACACACACACACACACACACACACACACACACACACACACACACACACACACACACACACTGTTAAGAACAATAAATAAAATCCCCTCGTACAACACTAAAATGTCGGCCCCGTGGCCGAGATCACTAAGGCAGTAGTGCCGTCGTGATTTTTGACCGAGGGGTCGCGGGTTCAAGTCCCACCATGGTTGTATGTGTTTTGTCCTTTTACCCACTCTCATCAGTAGGGAACGGATTTCTATGATTTTGCATATTTTTCTCCATTGCTTCAAGGCATAGCTAAGAGTAATCTTGACATTTGGTTATAATTGAATGCTTTGTAGATTAATTTGTTAGTGCATATTGTTAGTGCATCTATTTGTGAGCGTTCATTGTTAGCAAAGCTTGTCACAATTTTCTTTTCTTTTTTTTCGATAAATGATAAAATACTTGTGCCAATGTAGGATATTTCTTGATATATTTTTTTAACTAGGCATAAAAAAATTAAAGAAGGCCTACAATGAAGGTACTTCACTCCAGTGCACATTTACTTCAACTATTTCTCCCGAGAAGTAAGTTAGGTTATATTATGTTTGCACAAAAAAAATTCGTTCCAAGCATACTTCCCCCTTAATTGTATCAAGAAAGGTTTATACAGAAAATGAAATATTGTTAATTTTAATTGCATATTAAAGTGGATATTTCGCAATTTTTTGGTCATAATGCATATTTTAAAAAGCATATTTCAAGATTTTTTAGGTCATAAAAATCCGGTCCCTACTCATCACCATATCGTTTCATCCTCCTACCATAACGCGTCATTAGCGGTGGCGATGGTGTAGCGGCCGATCGAAGCCGTGGATTTTTAAGGACGAAAAAATCCTTCGTACTCCTTCCTTCGGAGGGGAAGTAAAGCCGGCTGTCCCGTGTTAGTAGATTTACTTGCATGTAAAAGATCAAGCCTAAATGAAGCCTCTGAGATAAATTCAAATAGCCTTTTTCGTCGCCCGAGATAATACCTTCGTTCTCCGGAAGTTGGTGAAAGGAGCGTAGCGAAATTTGCGTGGTCAGAGGGAAGAGCCGGCCTAATGGCCTAATCTCGCCACGTAAAATAAGGCATCAATTCAGTTCAATAACATTAAATCCAATAGTGGTCGCTAATGACCTAGTAGTTGATGCGACCATCAATAACAACAAAATAAACACTAAATGAATTGATATTCATATTTTAACAAATACATTCTTCACGAATGCTGCGATAACATATTGGATATGCGGACACGCAGTACAACAGTTCTTTAAATAATACATATATTTAAAAAGTGGCAACTCGTGTATAGCAAAAATTTAAGGACGGGCGGCTTCTTTCTTCGAGTCTTTCTGTCGCATGGCATCAGATGTGTCGTAAGCAGGGACGCACTCAGTATGAAAATTTTACAATTTTTCAATTTTCAGTCAAAATAGAAAATGGTTCATTGTTTTCAATTTTCCCCGTGTTCCTGGGTGTGTAACAAAAACCTAGACACCTCTCACGTGGCTGGAAATTGCAGAGATCTCTTTCAATTTTTACGCGCGCTGGAAATTAGTAATAAAGATAGTATGTGGCTTAGATCGCAATGCGACATGCAATTCCTTTGTGGAGTTACTGGAATCAACATGGTCTATTGCCAGTTGTATTTTTAATTTGTTGTAAGATATATTTATAAAACTATTATGAAAGAAATATTTATAAAACTATTATGAAAGAAACATACATTAGTTATTCTACTTAAAATATTGTTTTTGCGTTTCGACAATATATTTTGTCGCTAACGTTTCGCCCTGATTTGGAGCTTCGTCAGACCATGTATCAAAACACGACTCAATTCTTTTGCACTATCCCACATAGAAATTTTTGGAAAATAAACAACAACAAATAAAACAATTACTTCATTTACAACAATTAAAACATGCCACGTTTCTCAAGTACATTTCTCCGAGCATTATGGGATGCTTTCTATCAATGTTTCTCATTCTTTATTTTATGCTTTGTATCTTCGAGACAAATGGACGACTGGAGTTTATTTACTTAGTTTAATAGGCCACAGGTACGAGTACAGTTATGCAAACTGAACAATACTGAAGGGGCAGTTAGTTAGCTAGACATTTTTTCACCTAATTTATGATATTATATAGCGATAATCCTATTAAGAATGTAAACAATTACAACATATACATTGATAATACTTGAGATAAGAGAAGTAAGGTACTCTAGGATTTACATTGTGAAAGCACATAATTGCATATGAAAATAATGAATGATGAAGTATTGTTTACCTTGAATATTTTGCTGCTCAATTCAGGTCACGTTCAAGCTCAATTATGGTGTTGTGAAAGTATTTTAGACAATCGTTTTGCAATATTTTATAGAAGCGCGAGTGCGTCGATTAGGAGTTTTCAAAAGGTACTTGGGAACGATACAGCGTGAAGTGATGATGAGCAAGTCTCGCAACATGAGCGGCTGGCTGCGGTGGGTCCTCGTGTTGCATAACCGACGCGGTGGAGAGGCGAGAGTAACAAATCTGTACAAAACACGTGGCGTGGTTTATGACTGCCCCTAATATGCCCCGTTGTTCGCGGCTCTCCACGGTCTGCCCAATCTCTTTCGACATTCGGCGTCGCTCATACTCGCAGTCCAATGGGCCTGCGGGGCTCTAGCATAGGTAGAGCCCATTTGAAGGACACGTGAATTTTGACTAATGAAAATACATTTTTGGTATTGTCATCATCTAAGCATTATCGCTGCAAACATGCCTCCCTGTGCCAGGCTAATCGTTTATTCCTTCATATCAAGCGCAGCCCAAGTATTTCGTGAGATTCGTGATGAGAGTTGGTCGTTTCCTCATCTGACCTAGCGATAATGTCCCTTGTCATACATTTCTTATGAACATTTTGTGCCATTTTACATGGTCTAATAGCTTTGTTGTGCTTCTCTCCTACCTATCTGTTCTAGAAGCACCGCTTTTGCCCTACTTATATTTTTCTATCCGGTTTGTTCCTCCATTGAAATCATCAGTGCTGTTGCTAGAAAAATGCACGACTTCCCAAATCTTGGCAAAATCCATGGGAATAAAATTATAGATAATCATTCACGCTGGATGATTGCCGTGTTACATTATATTTTGCTTCCATTGATATCATTCTTTCATCTTTCGAAAATGACGATTTGGCAGTACTTTATTTCATACGATCAGTGCGATGATTTGTTGTGCTAATAGAAATGGTGTGATAGTTCATTTAACTTTCATGAATTCAAAGTTTGTCACTAAGTGAATGAATAATGAAGGAGATTCGTTCCTATGTATCATTACTTTATTTAAAAATAGAAACTAATTAAAACATGATTAAGTTAATTATTATAAATTTGAATCTTTAATTGCATCGAGGTCTCATTTTCTATGAGGCACGCGTTCTGAGTCCTCTCTATCCTTTAATTAGGCTTCTTTCCGTCCAGTTTATCCTCTGTGCGTCCTGAGGGGCTGTGTTCACAATGTCGATTGGAAGAGAAAATCGAATATATAATTTCTTAGTTTGTAAGTAGTTCGCAATGTTATATAATTATTTATTTGTTTCGAACAATTGCCATCTGCCCTCACCTCTTAAATATTTTTATACAAACATTGTTTTAAGCATCTGTGCACTAAAGCCGGAGTTTTATAACATCGATGTTTTGTGGTCGATTTTATGCTTTCAATGCCTTAGTTGTGAGTGAAAACTTTCCGTTATCACAATTTTGTGAAAGGGCGCTTCGGCTTTCAGACAGCCTTGTCCATTGTTTTTATTTTATTTTATTATTTATTTATTTATTTATTTTTACTTCGGTTTCAGTTGAATTTTAATTGTAAGTTAATTAACATGGCCACTGTCAAATTGAGTTTTGTTGTGTACGAATTAAAAGTAGGGGTTACCTTCCCATCTTTAAATATGAATGTTTTAAAAGCAACAATACTTTTTTTCGCCTATGTCCTATTAACATTAATGTTTTTATTGTGAACATTAATGATTGGTAACATCGATGATCTGTCATCGATGTCGCATCACTAGCCCTAGCACGGCCCCCCACCCGCGCGCCACTACGCCCCGCCTCGCCGCGCCGCGCCGCGCCCGCCGCGCCGCCCGCCCGCCCGCCAGCGCCGTCCTCCTTCCCTGGCCCCACGCCCCATCACCACCGCTCCCAGCACCGCACCGCGCCGCGTCACGCCAAGCGGAGGCGGCGCACCGTGACGGGTGACGTAACGTGACGTCGTCGCCGCCGCCGCCGCGGGCAACTCGGGCGCCGAGCCACGGAGAGGGCCTATGAGGTGCTTTGCTCTTGGCTCGTGGAGCTACGACTCGCAGACAGCACTTTTGGCGGGGTGCGAGGTGCTGGGGGAGGGGGCGGTGATCACTGGTGGATTCAGGGGAGAGGGCCATGTGGGCTATCCCCCCCCCCCCATGATCGGCTGGATCCGCCCCTGACGGTGATCGTCATGCGACTCTAGTCTGATCTCTCCTACTGGAAAAGTTATGCCAAGGCTACAATTGCTTCAAATCTGGGGCCTTATTTACGATTTGGATTCTTTGAAATGTTCAAATCAAGGATCAGGGAAAGGAAACTGTTATTTTTAACTTTTATTCACTTGGTTGCGTGACGAGAATGTCGTAGTTTCACTCGCCGATTCGTCCCTCTTCCAGTATTGCAATTTACCACTGGAACAAAATATATATTTGCTCCTTGCGCCTAGGATTTGTCCGGAAGGGGTGGTCTTGGTGACTACACAACATCGTGCATTTTGTGAGAAGCTCGTAAGTTGAAGACGCGAAGGGAGTTTTGAGAAGGCTGACACATGATGACAGTATCTCGACGATCTGGGGCATTGTTACTATCCAAACATTGCGGTTCGAAACGGCAAAATACAAAACCCATTATTTTGCGGAAATCAAGCTTTCGGTGTATGACTAGAGTGCATTGTCAACGGGACAGTTTTCTCAACCGACTCCACTACCGTGACATAGCAATATGTACATGTGTGTGTGTGTGTGTGTGTCTTTCTGAAATGCCCAACTTTTCTAACGTTGAGAATTTACCCAATTTGTGACACACTGAGGTCAATCCTTTGCAAGGTCGTAATCTCTGTGATAACATAGGTCGAAAAGGAGTTCAAAATAATTTTGAGGTGTGAAGATTTTGTTGAAGTTGGCCATAAAATACTATGTTGAACTAGAATATCTGGCTTCCATATGTTTTGTAATTGTAGAACAGGAATAAGACAAACCGTTCGCCCCTCTTAATTAGTCTGAGAAAAAAAAAGTTAAATAAAATTTCTCTGAAATACACATAAGTAGTTAAAATTTGAAATATACGTTAAAATTTTGTTTTCATATCTCCGAAAAATGATTAATCAATGTCATGACTTAGTTTTTCCTTTGTATGAGGATAAAATAATTTACATTTTATCCTGGCCCTGAGTCGCGTGTGGGCTAGTGACAGTTGACAGAAGGTGGTAAGAAGTTCAGTAATTAATTGACGTCAGAATTTCATTTTGTTTTGTGGACTATCTTGAACATTTCGCACGTGCCACATTCCTCTCATGCAAATGTAGTTCCGGGTCTTCGGAGCAGCTTCGTGTGTGGGCGCAGACTTGCGACTGAGGTCTTTGCCATCTTGTGACCTTGAATCTCTTAACCATTCTTTGATAATCATAGTTATTGTTATTATTTTAAAACTCTGTAGGCACGGAGACGATGGCGGCGGTTAGAGCAGTAGTGGTAGGAAGCATCCTACTTATTGGTCCTCTTCGTTGGATATGAAATGCAGGCTTGCGGTGAATTCCTACATCTACCCGCCAATTCGGAAGCATCATCATTATCTTCTCCCGTGCATTTTTTAAATTTTTTGTCTTACGAAGAACGCCAAATGTAGTTTGTGCTTTCCATGCTATCGTTTCATCGTCTTAGCGTCACCGGAAACGAATAATTATCAACGTTGTAATATTTTGTTTTGAAAATGTCTTCAGTACCAAAAAAGAAAAATTAAACAATGATGTACTTGAAAATATTTGTAGAGGATATGTCACCTCCCCGCTTTCCGCATGCAACGACCATGATCATTATCCAGGAAGGCGGAGAGTAAGTTTTCGGTTTCTCAGGTTTCGCTTCACTTTTTTTTTTAAATTTGCTTATACAGTGTGAATAGAAGTTGGTGGACCGTAGTACATATGTTTCATTAGGAATGTTAATGTAATTGGAATATAAAACTGGTGAAGTCAGAGCGGGAAGGGGGGAAGTCAGAGGGGATTTTGAAATAATAGAATGCCAATATTTGCAAGATTTGGACTTGTGGAATTTTCCAATCAAATACCTACATCAAATAATCCTTATTTTCATTCTTCCCGACAAGCACAAACTCCAAATTTCACAAAACACTCCTTAATACAACACACAAAAACCTGTTTGAATTTTTATTTGAATGTATTGCCCTTGTTAAAAAGCATTTCATAAGTCCATAAAGTAAGAAACACTTATCAGTCATGATTTAGGTTTACGACCAGGAATGGTGAACATACACAATGCATATTTCCGCTCATTTCTTACCAACCTACCTGCGTAGGAGGAAAATGTGAATTTCCACATACAGTGAGACTGGCGCAGTTCAGTCAGAGAAGCACCGTCTCTTCACCGCGGCTCGGGTCGCTCTTGACCTGGGCACCAGGGGCACGTGCCCGGCGCCGCCGCCACGCCGACCGGTTCGAGCCCAGCGCGGGCGCTCCCGGAACCACGCAGCCGCGGTGACGTCGCCGATTCGCCGCGTCAGAACCGGTTCTCAGAAGAGATACGGCCAGACGCACTCCGACTGCACTCGCAGGAATGAGCAGGAAGACGGGGACGGACTCCAGCCGCTGCCTCCGGCGCTTGCAGTGGACCGGGGGGCGAGTTGGCCGGGAAGAGATTGGCATGGATCGTCCGCTCCAGAGAGGAGGGAGTTTGCTGCTTAAAAAGTATGCATTTGCCCCTGCGCAGGGACACAATTATTGTCGTCAGTTCCAGGTGCCTCATTTAGATTTCTGCTCTTTGAAATGTTCAAATGATGTCATTTGAAAAATAAAATCTTGGTTTGGTGAATATGGAAATATTTATTGACGCTGCGTCATTGGGCATCGGGCGGAATGAAAGGAAAAACTTTGAGGCCACATGTAGGAACACTCGCAGACCACGTAGGTGAATATCACATCCTCAATCAGTAAAAAGACCCCCAAGAAATGAATACTCTACTTTCGTCATGACACCTTCGATTTTTCATTTTTTTCTAATTTTTTAACCTCTCCCACCGAAGGAAGTTTCTTATTCGTACGCTGCACCCCCAAAAAGCATCTGGACCTATTTCTTAATTTATAGGCGAATGTGTTAGGTGACTTACTGCCACCGCAATAAGATTCTTGTAAAGCAATTTGAAGTAGAGGCTCTCATGGGCAGTTGCTGGACAAAACGAAGAACAAAATGCGATACGAAACTGTTTGTGGTGCAGTGGAAGTATTGCACAACTGGAAGGAAGTTGCAAAGTAACTAGGAAGAGACGAAAGCATTCAGAACAACACATTATGTAGGTGCGGCTGAAGAAAGTAGTATTAAGATGTTAAATAATTTCAAATTATCATTGCTCCTAATTGTAACTATTTTTAAATTATTATATTCTCCCTCTTTAATTCCAGGAGTATTCAACATTAAAAGAATCCCTAAACACCTTATAGCAACGTTTGGGGTTTATCCTCAGGCAGGAAAAATTGCCTTCTTTGAAGACGAACGCTTCTGTCTGTAATGAAGAAACTTTTTTTTTTAATTGCTGGTGACAGATGGTTCAGTTTTTGTTGGGATTAATGGAGTATTGTGTTATTGTGATTATTCAAACGTGAACAAGTTATAAATGAGAGCAAATTATTTTCTCGGTGAAATAGACGGATGGCCGATTGTCTGTGCTAATGAAGCAAATATCAAGAGAAATCTCATGGGTGTGGGTGTGGAAACATGCAGAATATCATTCGCATGATTACTGTTTTTCAATTGTAATTATACTTATCACCTAGTTTTGTAGTGTAGTAACATTTTTAATCTTTCGCAGCAATCGAGGATGCTCTTCCTAAATCGGCGTTTAGGCCGCTACAAGGCGTCAGCTTGAAAAGGGGGCGGCTCAATTGCTTGCCGTCAGCGTTGCGCCCATAGCCGCGGGTTGGCCCCCATCGGGCGCCCCGTACTTCCGCCCGGCGAATCTATGTAAATTGTAACTGGGCGGTAATGAGCGGCAGTGGCGGCGCGGGGGCGGGGCGGGGCGGGGCGGGGCATGGGTCCCGGCGGTGGCTCTGTCGGCGACTGCCGCCACCCGATGGAGCTGCAAAAGCGTTGGCCGCCGCCTCCCTGCTGGCGAATCCACCACCCCGGAAGGAAGACACCAGGAAGGCGCGTGTAGTCGATCCGGGAAGCACGCCTTCCGACGTGCACCTCCGCCACGTCCTCGAGTTGGAATTCGTTCCGGGTCGGGATAGTCCCGCGTTTTTCTTGGTGTTTGCGCCGTCTGGAAGCGCGCGCGTGCGCTGCGGTCGGAGGAGAGGCAGGTGGTGGCCGCGATCGCCTTTGACGGACGGCTGTGGACCTAAGGAAGGACAATCGCCCGTGTCGGTCCGCATCAGAAGGAAAAACCATTAACTGCGTGGAGGGGAAAAAAACTCCCACATGACCTTGAGGCAGGCGCGTCGCGTCGCGTCGCGTCGGCGGCAGGCGGGCCGAGTGGCCGCGCGCGCGAGCGAGCGGGAAGCGTGGCAACACGGCCGATGCACCGCCACGCGGCTGAGCCGGGCTCGGCTTGGCGCGCCGCGCCGGACCGCGCCGTGGCTGGCAGGGACTTTTGGCGGCGCGCTGTTGGCGGCGGTGGGCGGCGGGGCGGAGGGGGGCGCGGCGCGGCACGGCGCGTCTTGGTCTTCCGCCGGCCGTCGCCGTGCCTGCTCGCTCGCTGCTGGCTGGCTCAGTCGCGTGGCTCGGCGCTGGTGCGTGTGTTGTGTGTCTCTGTCTGTCTGCCTGCCTGCCTGCCTGCCCGCCTGCGGTGTGTGCTTCGCTGCCCGTCGCTCGTTCGCCCGCCCAGCCAGCTCTGCCTGCGCCGCTGCCACTGCTGTCCCACTCGCGCACACGGACCGACAGAGCTCACTCGCTCGCTCGCTTTACGCGTCTCAAGAGCTAGTCTGTGGGTAAGTGCTGGGCTCGTGTGGGCGCGGAGTGGAGTGGAGCGGAGCGAAGCGGCGCCGTACCGCGCCGCGCCTGGGCGCCCGCGAGGTGAATGACCAAGGCGCTGCGCTGCTGCGCCACACCACACGCGCCCCTCGACCGCCGCCGCCCTCCGCGCGGCGCGAAGGGCGCAGGGCGCATGGCGCGCGGAGGGCCTCTCTCCACGGCGCTGGCCGCGCGCATGCTCACTCGACGCGCGAGTGCCCCCGCAGGTGGCGGAATGTGCGACGTGCGTTTTTGTGTTTGTGTTGTCGCTTTCTCATCCTTCGTGCTTTTCGCGTGTTTTGTTTGTGTGTGATCTCGGAGATACTACTGGCTCGAGTTGTGAATAACACGATTTCTTATGCACAGTCGTGCTTCGCTAAAAATAAACGTGTGATTGACATTTGAATGGAAATCGCCAATCACAGTTTCCACATACGCGAAACTATGAACTTGATGACAGTGCTGAAAAAGGCATGCAATTGAATGCCGTGCGCTGCCTTGGACTGTTTCAACGAGTGTCAGTCGCACATCTGCTTGAACAGGATCGGAGCTCCTCGCGCGGGGCCCGGTGTGGGCGTGACGAGGTGGGCGTGGGCGACGATGTATGCCGGCGTGTGGGTGCGGAGGAGCGACCTGGTGCCCAGGGGCGCTAGGGTCGGCGCCATCGCCCTTCTCCTTCCTTGACCCCGCCCTCTTCCTCCTCCTCCTCCACCTGCCGGAGATGGCCTGTCGAGAGCGGCTCCCAAATGTTCGAATTTTGCCTCATTGGTGGCAAACAGCTTCCGCACGCCCTTGCACGCCTCTCCGCCCGAGTCATGTGTGCCGCGCGCTCAGGCACTTGACATGTGTGCGTGTGTGTTTTTGCTCGCGACACGGCGTCACTTCTCGAGTGTCTCTCGACAAGAGGAGAAATGATATCATTTGGACGTAAGACGTCTTGATGTTCTTTCGAATATCATATACAAAGGAGATTTTGTTTCATAAAATAGTATTACACTTTCATATTTCGTTGTGGATGGTGCAATTTTACACATTATTATACAGGGGCAACTCTTGTTACATAGAGTTAATTCGAGCTTACGAGTAATGACTAATGCGGAGCAGCATTGTACGCTGACCATCTACGTGCGGTTGGCAACAGGAACTTGTTAATCGACAAAAGTATTTAATGCATGATAAAACGGTTATCGGGTTTCAAGTCAACAACGCACCAGGAAAACCGGCATCATGTTAACTTCAGGGAAATGTGCTTGAGGGAGCTCACATTTTGACCCCCGCAGCAGCGACGAATTGTGTGTCGTTTAACGCAGGGTTTCCCAAACATTTTTTACCACGCTCCCGTCTGAGAATAGCAAACCTTCCCACGCCCATTGCAAATTTATATTTGATAAGGAATAAAACGAGTGTTACTTTGAGTAAAAATACATTTTTTTACTCTTTAAAATTTTACAAGTTAATTTTTTTTCTCCTCTTGTTGACATGCTCATTTTTTTTTGAGGTTAGGTCAAGAAAATGCAATACGATTTATGCCTAATTAATATTACAAATTTAAATTAAACAGAACAAGAAAAATGAGTGAGAAGGATGATTTTTGCACATTTTTTTCCGGATCCCTATCTTTGGTTGAATCTCAGAGAGTGCACTACGTAAATCATTAGCAATGTGAAGTTTGCCCAGATATTTTGTTGTAATTACGAGTGCTGAAAACGCTTTCTCGCACAAATTGCTCAATGTTACATAGCAAATAACACACTGAGGATGTTCGATAAATCCTTGAGCATGCAAGTAAACCCATATTTAATAAAATCAATGTTATACTTACGGCTTTTTTCTGAGCCCATCTGGATCGATGTCTTAACTTCACAAATCACACAATACAACTCTGACAAAATTCATATCTTCCTAGCGCGCTAAGTCCTCGGGAATGATTCAGGTATACCATGGCTCGATGGGTCCCGCGCCTCTCACTTTGCGAATCAATGGTTAAAAGACGTGGTGATGATACGCATGTAGAAGGATAAGAACCTACGGGAAGGAAAATGAACTATTATATTTACTTTTATACATTGGAGAACATAATTTTAATCTATAGTGAGTTCTCCACAAAAGTGATATACAGTTTTGTCTCGAATGTTTCGAACAATTGTCTAAAATGAATGACGTTTTTCAGGATCACAAATTATCACACTGTATTTATGATACACTTATAAATACTATTTTGGAAAGCGGTCACTCTTTAACAGGTGTATTATAGGCTTGTAACTCAAGCTAAACTACGGAAACGAATGCTCATGCTGTACTTTGAAGTATCCGGTGAACTGTGATTAATATTCATCAACGTTATAAGTAACTAACACTTAACACTATATATGCACAGAAAGTTGTCCGGCTTCTTGTCAATTTTTTTCGTTACTGCTCGAATATTCCTCATGTTGTAATCTTAATGTTTGCTGCACTGACTCTTCGAAGAAAATCTGAGGAAGTTCCGTTTCTTTGCCTTTGGTTTACGCCGTATATTTCCTTTATACCGTAGCGCAAGCATGGGATGTTACATCAGCTAGCTTGTTTGGAACAAGTGGCGAATATAAGCAGACAACAGACCCGACGGAAGCATTCATATTGATATGTGTAATTTTGTAAACCTTATCAAATTACTTGGTTTCATTTTACTACCTCGCCTCATACGTACTTAAGTCGTGAAGGTAAAGTGTAATGCTTCAGCGGAAAGTGGCTATTTTTCTTCAGAAAGAACTTGCATTCTGGGGCCCTGATCGAAAAGTGGATACGTCATTTGTACGTAGTAAAATACTTCGCCTAACTCATTGTGTAGTCAGAATTAATGTTTTGTTGGTCATGATACCGAATCATTGGTTAAAGCCAAAACGTCTGTCTCTCCGTATGTATAGTCAACGTTAGCGCCTAAAAGTGTTTCAATGATTTCCTCCAAAACTGATAATTTCCTTTTAACTGACCATGCTGCCAAACAATAATAATCATTGCTAAATATACAATTTTTTCCAAAATTTGATTTAAAGAATTGGCAACATGCTCTCCAGTAACATCCCAAGATAAAAAGAAAATTTAGATTCTTCACTGATTTCTCAGGTTCTTCTTGTCATTAGACAATATTGAGACGTCCATAAATTGCGATTTACTTCTCTGTCCTCAAACCCTTGTTTTGTTTTTTTCTTGGTAAGTGTAAGCAGTGTTGGAAAGTAAATGGAAGGGTTTGTTTCAAGGAATAATGATGCAATTTATTGTATGTCATGTTTGATTTAAACTGTGTCAACGTCTTCAGCAGGTATGTGTTTAATGTTTGACGTAGATGTTAATTATTTATTTCTACATTAAATAGTACATGTCCAGATGTGTATGAATAAATACATTTTCATTTACAAAACTGAAGCAGGTATAATAATAATAATAATATTAATAAATACACTATTCACTTCTTTTGAACTAATCGTGAGAAAAGAAAATGTGATAATAATAAAAAAAAATATCTAAGCATTCACTTAGTGTGTATGGGAATGTCAAAAAGCACTATCGAGATAGAGGTCTTATGCAATTGCGTCTGCGTACCATTTGAAGCAAGTTTTACAAGAATGTACGCATCGTGGGTAGTAACGCGCGAAAACGATTCGGTAAGCATTACTAAAACGAGGCGAGCGAAGGCGACAATGACAATTCCAGTTTACAAATCAGATTTTGCGTTGGCGTGTCCAAAAGCAGCGCGCGCGCGTGCAGTTATTGTGACGAAGGTGCCTTCCCTCCCCGCTCCCACGGAGCCGTCGTCGCCGCGAGCGCCGCCCAGGATAGCGCGCGGGGCGTCGGCATTGGCGTCGGAGCGCGGGGGCGCGGGCGCGGGCCGGTCGTGCAGCATTCCGCCAGGTGGCGAGTGGTGCGTCTTACAGCCGCCCGCTCGCTCGCTTGCTCGGGCTCTCCCAGAGGGGTCTTTCCCTCCCCTCCCCAGCCGCGCCGCGCCTCGCGCCTCCTTGAGCACGTACGCGTCGGGCCGTGGTGCCACGCCGCCCACGCCGCGCCGCGCAGCGCAAACACGCGGGCTTTCCTGCCCGCGCCACGCCACGCCACCGCCTCTCCGTTTTCGTAACCTGGATGCCAGGGAGCTCTCGGTTCTTGAGAGGATGTCTGGCCCCGGCAATACATAATCTTGGAGTGTTCCTGGTTGCCGTTAGGAGTGTTTCACGCGGTAGCGTATGCAGGAAGAAATCTCCATAAATATTTTTTCCGTAATAATAGCAATAATAATAATAACAATAATAATAATAAATACAATTTTATGGAAATATGTGAATTACAATTTTAACAAATTAGATAGCTGATGGAAATCCTTGACAGTCCATGCGAATACGGAAACCTAGAGATAAATTAGAGAGTGCACCCACTTGTGCCCTCTCCATCAACACGAACGAGTATTCTGAATAAACATTCGCGCAGAGGATTGCCATACTGCATTAGGG
Source organism: Acheta domesticus (assembly GCA_031308135.1). NCBI lineage: Eukaryota > Metazoa > Arthropoda > Insecta > Orthoptera > Gryllidae > Acheta > Acheta domesticus. The sequence continues at coordinate 142,056,821 of JAHLJT010004567.1, read as the reverse complement.
CTCAATGGGAAGTAGTATGAAAATGGAGTCTTGCTAGTTTTGTCCTGTTCTATTTCTGTCGTGCTAATTCTGTCCAGTTGCAGTGTCCTAGTATATGTTGCTGTGACGATGAGAAAATTCACTTCTTAGGTTGAGAGGACCGGAATACGGCGTGGGGTGTCGATGTGCTAACCACACGTACCCTCTTAATACATGGCCGCGAGGCAGGGACGTCGCCGGTAGGCCTGAGCCCGTTCACGGGACGTTCTGCCAAGTGTGTATACATATGTGTGTGTGTGTGTGTGTGTGTGTTGTATAGTTACATAATTGTTGACTAAAATTCAAACGTATATGAAGAGATTAGATGGGATACCCACGGTATCGATACATTTTTTCGATCCTCGCAATGAGTGGGAACATTCTAGCGCGAGTTCCACGCTGTTTACCGTTTCCTTGCCTTGTGGACTCTGCGCGTGTGCGCAGCGGTGCCGGGCGGTAACACGACGCCTGGCAGGGACTGCGCCAGGCGCTGGGGTGGCCGCGCGGCTTCCGGCCCCGCTGCGGCGTCAGCGGCGGCGTCAGCGCCCCGCCCCGCCCTGCCGCTCTACGCCACGCCGCTCTTCCCTTCCGCTCTCCCCGCCCGCAGCCTCCTGCTCCTTCGCCACGCCCGAGATAAGATTGGAAGCGACTGCGCCGCGCCGCACCGCGCTGCGCTCGACGCAGCTGGGACGTGCGACAATTTCATGCCGTCGTCGTGCAGCTGCCACCTGAGCACCGTGCAACCCGCGTTAAATATGCGAGCCGCTCCGAGCAGTTGGAGGAAGTGGGAGAAAGTCGACCACAGCTTTGTTTTTATTTGAGTTCTGCAACCATTGATTTATGTATTTTTGTCAAAAATTAAATTAGCTATTTCAGTAAACAAAACACTCTTATCAGTTTCACTAGTGTCCCTTTGAGCCTTGTGTGATTACGATTTGGCTATATGTATCTTTGAGGATACCTTTGAAATTTTTTTTCTTCAGATTTTCATAAGAGTTGAATATATAATACTGTTAGATACTCGGTTTTCTGCATAAAAGAATAGAGGATTAATGTGGTGTGGAAGTTAATTTTTTCGAGGAAAATATTCTGTAAGATTCTTCTCGTAACATTTGTTATAAATGTAACTAATATCAAAAAACAACAGTAGAGCGTAGGCAAGCTCAACATGAGAGTAGGTTTTTTTTGCTGGGAAGTTTAATTATATTTATTTAGAAATGACCTGGGAATATTCTGTTATGCTATTAAATTTCTGTAGTGCAAAGATGAGAAATTGTTTATGACTTGTTTGCCGCAATTAAACTTCTGCAATAATTAATATTTAATTACATTTTGGGTATGTGTAAATTTATTAAAATTATAAATATATTTGACTTTTCGTGCAAGTGGATTCTCAATATCTAAAGAAAGGTGGCAATGATACTAGGAATCGCTGAAGTCAGGCGATTGTCATGCCAACATTTTTGGAATACACCACAAAGAGAAAACGGGCATAGCGCATTTTATATTATGCACATTTTTGTGGTTAAATATCTCTGTTGTTATAATTTCCAGTTAATATACTATACAGTGATTTCACAGAAATGAAGTTTGTTAATTAAACCTTTTTTGACATCGAAGTGAAAGAAGTACTGTCTGCCTGTCTATTCGGGTAATGAATAACGTCTTTTCCGTCGTCTAAATTACGTTTTCTCTATAAGTTGTAAAAATAATGTGCTGGTCGTATAATAGCGTGGATACGCAAATACGCTAATAAATCATTCAGCAGAGAAACTGTCGGGGAATTATAACGTGTTATTCAAATATTCATTACGCAACGTATCATTATGTACAGTTATCTCGAACCTTTTGTATACATATTTCTTGAACCTTATCTCAGAATCGGAGCCGTGTCGGATCAAGATTATCAAAGTTGGCCGTTTTAACATGGGAAGATGAGATGTTCGCGTAGGTTACTGAAGACGTCGCCGCCTCAAAATTTGTTCCAACGCAGACAGAACCAAAGTAATTCCCACCTAATCCGGCTCGTGAGTTCGACATCGCCAACGCCATCGCCACCTCTTCCACGGCCGCCATACCCACTACTGCTGCCGCTCTAACACCGCAATTGCCGACGCCGATGCGCGCCAGGAAGTGACGTACGTGCATTGTTTTGTGTCGACCAGGAGTAATATGTGGGAACTGCTGCCATGGAGGCCGACTGGAAGATTTAACCAGCGTCGCCGGAAACTGCTATTGTCTTCCTGCGCCCGGTTGAAATTTGTCTCATGGTGAACCAGGTCAGGTTAGATCTGTCGATTGACTTCCAGAACACCTGTGCAATCAATAGAGAAACTGTGAATTTTACCCACCGATTTATTTTTTCGTTTCAAATTGATGGGAGTCTGCAAAGTGAAGGAAGAGTTTCTCGTAAAAGCCTTCTGTTAATCTGTCCACCTTTTAATACTATTGAATTCCTTGTGGGATCGGTTAAAGTTGGTTTGCCGATCTGTAGAATCACAATTTTATGATGTGCTTGATATAACCTTGGCAGCTAGGGATAGTAACAGAAAAATAAAATATCAATGTTTTTCTGATGAATCAAATTACAAGTAAAAATATGTTCAAAAATTAAAATAAAACGTTATTCCCGTTAGATTGGTATTTAATTATCATGCTGAACGCATCGTCTAGCAGTAAAGGGCATTGGTGGGAATAGATCAGCGGATTTAATCATACTGCCAGTAATAAATATTATGAATCAGATGTGCGACGGTACGTCCAAATATAACTTCTCGCGTCTGTTATGTCCAGAACCTTTGTTGAGGGAATCAAAATTCTGTGGCAATGGAAATAAATATCTGTCATTTAGTTATCATAAACCTTGAGATTCCTTGTCATATCTCTGTAGGAATTTAAAAACCCCACTGCCCTAGACGTCCCATGCTTCCAGTGAAAAGCTAAAACAGCTCGTTCAACATCATCATTGCTACTGACATCAACCGTCATCATCACCCACCATTGTAGTGACTGCCCGTCGACGATAATCATGGCATTCACACGGTCTACTTTCATCTCCGTAGTCGCTGTTGCTGTGCGTCGAGGTTATATAAGATGAGCACATAGTTTGTGAAATTCGCGTCGTCAATCTGCTTTCTGCCAATGCGCGAAACGTACGTTAGGGCATTAGCAGTGGAACTCATCAATGTCTGTGCAGGTGGACCCAATTTTAGTTGTCATACACTAGCGTTCGATTATACATGGTAAAAATGTTTATTATTTTTAGCACTCGTTGATTGGTATTGAGTTTCACACCAATTAAAAGTAACCTCCGCATGCACGGAGGCCAAATTGTTGGAAATTTGGCACATTGATACGCGTTGATTCTTTGGTGATAGTTGTACTCTTAGTTATAATTTCGATTATCTTGCACATTTGATATTTGCGGCAGCTTTTCAATGGTTGTTTACTCGATTGTCAATGTTTTGCTTAATCGATAACGAAGTTAACCAAAACTTCATAATAAAATGGACACGTGTAGACTACGTGGGCGACGATTCTTGGCCCAGACTGGCACCAACCCTCTCAATCCTGATGAGTCGAAGGCTACCACATCATGAAAAGAAGACTTAATTAGACTATTTTTTCGGCTGGAGTCATTGGATTCATAGGTATTAACGAAACAATATATCCGAAGCACTGTTGCCGGTTTGGCAGCTTTGTCGCGCTTCGTTCGCCATTCTACGACCTTCAGCATTCGACTTGGAGATGCGATTGGACGGCCGAAACATTGGCAATACTGTCTATGGGCGCCGCAGCTCTCGGACTTCCAACTCTCCTCCAACCACCTTACTGTTTCTTGTCAAGTGCAGCGCTGAACTACTGACTCTTGAATTGAGATGGGGGTCAGATATTTCGCGAGGGCGTAGGTCGGGGTGTGCGAAATGTGACGGAGGCTGCTGGAATGCTGCAGCCTTGCGGTTGCCCGCGAGGTCGGACACCGTGTTTGCGCGCTCTCTTTCGATGCTATTTGCGTTGGGGGGCTGCCAGATCGCGGCGCTCGGAGCACCCACCGGCCGCATAGCGGGCGTCTCGGTCATAGGAAAACAGGAAGTAACTGCATAAGTCATCAGGCGAGATGTGAGAGGAAGACGAAATAACATGAATGCGAACATCATTGCGCAAAATATTTAACTCGGTTTTCATTATCCTTTTCTATTAAGTGGAGGGTATTGCTACGGATATTCCTTTCTATTAATTTCGCTACAAGTGTTAAGAACTGTCACGAAATTAGTACATATAATCATCATTGTCATCATTTCTGGTATCTCCGGCAAGACTGTAGGAATTGTGGAATTTTGTAAGGTGTCTAAACATTCACTTTGAAGAGTTCTTGGAGGATATTCGCGATTTGGCAGCATTGTCGACTTTTCCCGTCGCGTCGAATGGCTTGCGACTTGTTCCCACGGTGCAGTGAGTCTCCAGTCTTCGGATGCTGCAGCCGCGCCGACCAGTGGAGCCCTTCGCCTGTCTGCGTAGACTTCGTCCGTTCGTTCCTTCCCGTTGGCCGCCCCCACCCGCTTTTCCCATGGGGTAGAACCGAAGGCGGCCGGCCGGAGGTGGGAAGTGGCGGCGAATCGCTATTGACGACTTCGCGTTCAGCGCGAATTGCCGCTCGTCCATTTTGCGAGGCGAGGATATACGCTCAGCAGCGTCATTAGTAAACGTTAAGAGCCCCGCGGCGCACCTCCGCATTTCGCGTCGCGCCGCCCCGCTGCTCCTCACATCGATTTGCCCAGTCTCTGCCCCTCCGCCCGCTTTTCCCATCCTACCCTGACACGCTCTGACATGTCCTTCCCAGGCTTGACCTGAATTGTCCCGTCTCTGGCCTATATCGTCCCGAGTTATTCTGCCCCTCACCACTCCGTATTGAATTGCTTTGCTTCACCTTGATGATCTCCGCTAGTCTCTGGCCGCCTTTGCCGTCCCCGGTTTCCTCGCCGTCTCCATTTTGCGCAATCTCTTCCCCTCCGTCATGCTTCCGCTGAATTCTGCCCCGCGAAGCTTCCGTCATCCTACATTCCTCTCTCCCCCCCACCCCATTTCCAGAGCTGTCTGGTAAGACTGGCAGACAATGCTGCTACCTCCGCCAGCACTCTTTCCGCTCTGACATTTCATTGAAGTGGCCTGTCAGAACTGCTCATGGGCATTTGGGTGAGAGTATCTGATGGTCCCTCCCTCTCCCTCTCCCTCTTTCTCTCTCTCTCTCTCTCTATCTATATATATATATATATATATATATATATATATATATATATATATATATAGGGTGAGTCACGTAACTTTAGCACCTCCTGTAACTTTTGAACGGTTGAAGATATTGCAATGCAGTTTTCACGGAAGTGAATAAGGGAATGGGGCTAATTGATATGTGTATTGATTTCTCTTTTATCACTTGTATTTTACGAGATAATTGAGGTAACTTTGTTTTTTCAAATGGGACTATACATATTTTTTCAGTCTATCATGACAAGCGTAAAAAGACGAATCCAAAGATATAAATATTGTCATATGTTGGATAAGCATTTTTTTGAGTAATTGTGATTTTTGCGACTAGTGTTTAACGGATATTTTCATTGTAACTGTCAGCCCCACAAGGTCACGCAGCGCTCCCCCAGCAAACGCGGGGTCGGGAAAGGGAAGTACTTGAGGATACGAAAAATATTCACAAAACTGTTGCATTTTTTCCTGAACTCTCCTTTCCATCCTGATCCATTTTCAGATATTTTGTGGTTTCTTAGGGATTGAAAATACGGATTTGTCTTAAGTAGTATTTATTGAAATAAGATTATTTCTATCCCTAAGTTATTATTATATTCTTATTAACATTGAAATTATTTGATCAAAATACGTAATATTTTTTGTACAGTTTTAATTATTTATTCTTATTGTGCTTTGTTTCAAGATCCCATTAATACGTATCTTATGAAACCCCATTAAATGGAGTTGAAGTTATAAACAATTTTATTACGATACAAACTTACGACAAATCCTTATTTTCCATCCTTTAATTCCTTCAATCAAAGAAAGTTGAAAATCTGAAAATGCGGAAGGATGGAAAGCACAGTTCAGGAAAAAACTGCAATGGTTTTGTGAATATTTGGAATATGTTTCGTATCTTCAAATCTCCCTTCCCTTGCTCGGGCGCGCGTTGCTGGTGGAGCGCTGCGTGACCTTGTGTGGTAGACTATTCAAAATGTCCGTTAAACCCCCAGTCGCTAAAATCAAAATTAATCAAAAAAACGCTTATCTAACATATGACAATATTTATATCTTTGGATTCGTCTTTTTACGCTTGTCATGAGTAGACTGAAAAAATATGTATAGTCCCATTTGAAAAAACAAAGTTACCTCAAATATCTCGTAAAATACAAGTGATAAAACAGAAATCAATACACATATCAATTAGCCCCATTCCCTTATTCACTTCCGTGAAAACTGCATTGCAATAATCTTCAACCGTTCAAAAGTTACAGGAGGTGCTAAAGTTACGTGACTCACTATATATATTCACCGTGTGCGAAAGTATACATGTAAAGAGTCTCATCCTTACTGTACCATAGCAAAGAATTTCAGGAAAGGTTTCCTCACTACAACATACAACATATGTAGTTCCAAATTGCTGCAAAATGTAACTTCCATGTATTATTAATTGATATTTTTACGATTCTTGTATGCACTTATCACTACAGGTGGATGTCAGTACCAATAGTAGTGGTCCTAAATTTCTGCAATTGTATTTATTATATTCTTTCGAGGTGGAGGATTGAGGACATTCGAAAACAAGTGACAAGTGGAATTAAAAGCGATTCAGCTGGAATGAAAATTTTATATGAATCTGTACAATATGCTGGCAATTTTGTCGACACAATTGCGTTTTGTAAAACACGAAAAACATCTAAAAAAGAAACAAAAAGTGTATATCACGCATGGACTGCAAATGGGCAGGACCAAGTGCGTGTCTTTTGTCTGGCTTATCTCACGTTAAATCGCATCCAGTATTCGCGCAAAAACTGCTGCCTCACTCTGCGATGATACATCACGATTACTTTGCTTAGCGAATGGAACGCTGGGGCCTAGGTGACTCCAAGCATTTTCTTAATTTCATTCAATTTTGTGTGATCATCTTTTGTGTCAACAAGAAAGAGCGCTTCTTTAATTTTGTAGTTTTCCGTAGTCACCTAATCTCTAACTTAATGTCCCTTAAGCACATAGTTTCTCTTCCGGGTAAAATAATAAAATGTACGGAAAAAGTAAGCAAAAAATGGTAAAAACGAAAATAAATAGATGTTTTAAAACAAAAGAGCGGGCATGGATTCAATCTTCTGTTAGAATCCCAACGATTATTTTGCACTTGTGTGCTCTTTCTTTAGGCTGACAAATAAGGCTGACGGGGTGGAAAATTCGTTATTTTGAATTTTGGTTCATTTGTATTGCAAAGTGATTAGGAAAACATATAATTACGACCACACATGACACTAAACATGTCAACAATGATGTAAACAAAGATTTTAGGCGCGTTATGAGACGGAGAAGTTACTCTAATGTGCCCAAAGTCGAGGATTGAAGTTCTTTGGAAGAGAAAACATTGGAAAAGTAGCATTACAAAAAAAAAAAAAATAAAGCAGTTATATAAAATTAATTAATTGAACTAAAGGTGCTACAGAGTGGCACAGATTATCTCGTACTAGGAAGTTTCTATTATCTTCGTCGTCAGAAAGACTGCCAGGGTCTCTCGCTGTACCTACTGCTCCTCTGGAGTGTGGTGAACAACACCTTCTCCCAACCCGAACATCTCGTAGACGCTGTGCCTTACTTGTTCGACCAAGGCGTTCTTTGGCACCACCTCCATGTTTGTACCATTATTCTGGGTGTGGGATCAGTTTCTCAACTAAACATATAAATTGCACTTTGTTGTCCGTAAGACCAATGAAAGGAAGAAAATATAGACGTAATATGAGAAGGATTCAGAATCCCCCCCCCCGTTGCCTGAAAAACAAATGATAATATTCATGTCTTACGTGGATTTGAACCCACAGTCTTAGAATCCACGTACTTTAGTTCACTTTCCCCAATCCTCTTGTTTCACGAGACCCAATCACTTGACCTTATTAATTACAAAAGTGTTACGGCTTTCGAACATAATTTGATAAAACAATAATATAACTAAAATACCTTTGATGTGCGATGTTACATTGAATTTATATATTTGAATAACTTTGACACCATTCATTTACATGGCATCAATGCGAAGTTACTTAAGCATCGAAATCTCCAATGTCGCTCTGGGCAATGAATCAATTTTCTCAAAATTAAATAACTCTACAGAAAGTGTCAAACTACAAAACATGGTAGTTAACACAATAGTTAATTTTATCGATTTTCCGCAGCATTACAAACTTTAGAAACTCCGTATATATGTACGTATACGAGAAATAAAAAAAACATGAGGCAAGGGTTTGAACTTCGGAGATGGTATGTCTGAGGTACACGGATTTAATTCGTGATGCGAGGAGGACAGTATAGATGTATTTATTGGAGCCCACTACTTCAGGTATACGTAGTTGACTCTTGTTTGCCTTGCTAGAGCATTTAATCATTATGTGATTTAAATTTTTTCTTGGAGGTATAGAGTCTTTCACCCCATAAGCAGTACTTCACAGGCAAACGTGAACTCATCCGTCAAACTTCATTTGGCGGGTACTTAGTGGAAAAAATGAGAAAACTCGTCTCCGAATAATAAATCCAAAAATTTTCTTTACGAAGATGATTTTCTCACAATTCATAGCCTTTGAATCCCTTGTGCTGTGACACTGTGCAGCACTAATGAGAACTGATATCCAGTGGCGTAGCGTCAGGGGACGCTGAGATGCTGAGCATCCCCGTATATAAGAACCTTAAATACTGTACTGATAATCTTACAAGTGGTCTGTTGAGCGAAACACGTTTTGTATTAATTTTAAATTGATTTCCTATGATTGAATTCGGCGGGCTGTTGAAGCTGGCCTCTGATTGCTTGGAAGCTAAAATTCTTCAGCGTCTGCCGCCAGATTGCGACGAGCAGTGACGCATGCGCAGATGGCGAGGTTCCCCTTTCCCCTCTTCACCCCTGGCCCAGAGAAACCCGACTGCTTTACGCTAGCGTCTACTGCGGAAAGAAGCTCGTTTGTGCACGAGAGCGCAGCACACTTCAGGCGTTCAGTAAATTATCTTTCTCTCTCTCACTCGGGAGTCCCCGCTTGGTCATGGGTACAAACTGTAGAAATAGTGCCTGACTACTATTTCTTAATTAATATCCAAGAAATTGTATTATCTCTTAAATAGATTACATATTATTTAAGTCTGCAATGTATAAATTAACGAATGGTCTTATTGCCATTCGCGTATAAGAATTAAAGCTGAGCCATTGTATAATTTGCTTTCAAGACATCGGCAGCCCTGACTGCTGTGAGGATTTTGTGGGAAGCGCCTACACCGTCGTAAGCAATCGAGATCGTGGAAGTAGATCCAATGTATCTGCCTTGTGTTGCGTTCGCCTGTTAGATGAAGTAGTTGATAGTGACATTTTGTGTGTTATTGTTGAGCATCCCCAAACGTGTGAGTCACGCTACGCCACTGCTGATATCATCAAGAGCACTATCCTTTTCCAGAGCACATGGGAATGGTAAGGTTCGTTTAGGAACCTTTCTTTGTTTCTTTCTCTTTTTTTTTCGGCCATTTCCGTGGATGTGCATTTTGGAATCATTTTTGCTTAATTTCCACTCGACTCGACTTACCGATCCCTAAGATTGTCATTGCGGCTCATTGTGTGTATAAGAGTTCTATTGTACTCCGTTCCCATCTATTCCTCACTTCGCCATTTTTATCTCCGTCGGGGGCGCGAGGATAATGAGATAGTGAGATTAACGAGATGAAGGCAGTGATGCGTAATAACCTGGTTGGCGCACGGAAACTCATATCGTTGCCAACGTCATGTCCTTCGCAGTTATACTCCTGCGTTGGCTTGTTAATCAAATGTGTCACATCTATATGAGTTTATTGATATTTTGATGTGTTGCCTGACTACATTTTCTGCCCCGTTGAGAGTTGAAATATTATTCGGTGTATTAACACTGAACGTTCAAATACTTTTTTGCATCGTGATGTATAGAATTGAAAGTAAAATACGCGAAGATTTGTCGTGAAACTGTGGGCGTGCGCAGCGTACATCAGGAGGGGGCACCTACATTTCTGGGCCCCTCCGTCGTCCCCCACTGGGTCCACTTTTCTATTAAACTTTATTTGAAAATAACGTTTTTACTCGTAAATAAATAAAAATAATACAAAAAATAATGTGTTGAATGATACAATTATATAATTGGATTTATTAAACAATACACAGATACCAGATTTTTAAGAGAGCCCAGAGCTTTCTATCCCCAAATGTGCTGTATCAATTCCCCAAAACTGTCAACTTCAAAAGGGGGAATCAGGAATTGATCACACGTGTGGAAATAATTTTGTTATTAATTAATTCTACAGGCCCCTTTCGAAGTTTTCATGAGGGTACCGCCCCCTGCTCCATCCTGTACGCACGCCACGTGTAACACATCGAATTACGGGCTTTCGTTGTTTCTGTTGTTGAAATGAGGTTTGAGAGGGGAATCTTGGAGACATTTGTGGCATTTGAGAGCATATTACCATTTATTCTCGTTTTGTCATTTTCCTATAATATCGAATGCTTGATTGCTCTGTCAGCTCCTTAACATTCCGTATGTATTCTACACATAAAGGTGTATGTTATTAGAGAGATGTTCATCACTTGATAGTTTTATCGTAACTGTTATGAAGGTAGGAGAGTTTTCTCAACGAACCTTTTTTCAGTGACATCACGACCACGACCACTGCTACAAACCTGATAAAGGTACTGTTTTGTTTTCTAGTAAATACACAATCAAGCTTACTTATACAAAATGAAGTGGACTTCCAGGGAAGCTCCGATTTGAAATGATACATGAAACGATTGTTCGAGTGTTTCTTGAGCGAATGCAAGCGTCTTTAACACTGCACGTCTTTCACGTGTATGCATCCTGAAACTGAATAGCAGTATTTAAAAAAGTATTGTTTCAATGTGACTTATATTGTCTGACTTGTCAACCCTCCAAGGGCGCTGTGGTCGTTTCGAGTTTTGAAGTTTAAGTTATCGCTTCGTGTTCTGGCTTGCGGATTCTTCTTTCCGTTGCGTGGGAATCGGCGCTTGGGAAGTGGGAGGGGGCGCGGTGTGCCCGTCCCACCTCTGGTGGGAGACGTACGTCTCCCCCCCCCCGCACTCCTATTCAATTGCGGTAATTGGCGGAGGAGTTGTGTGCGAAGCGTAACGCCGCGTTTACCGCCGCCCGCGAGCCCGCCCCTCCGCTCCGCGCCGCGCCCCGCCGCGCCGCGCTGGCGGGAAAGTTGGATTTATGGTGCAAGGCGGCGGTGGCGATGGCGATGGCGCCAGCGCTAGAGACGAGGGCGATGACGGTGGTGGTGTAGGTAGGTAGAGAAGACGGAGGGCGGGGGTGGGGCGGAAGCCGGATGGGTGGCAGTGACGGTTTCGGGGCGGGGAGCGGATGTTGGCGGCCGAAGCTTTATGGCGGGGGAGGTTGCCCTGCTTACACACCGCACGCTCTGCCAACTCTTTTCTCCGTGCAGGTTTCTACTCTTGCAGGAAACACTTTTATGCCTTTTGTGATGGCTATTTAGTGAATGCATAAGCAAGGTTCATTTTATCGAGTGTCAGAAAAACGAGTTTGGGAACGTGAAGTGAAGAATTGGAAGACGATCAGAAATCACACTCTTTACCGTAATGTTACAATTGTATGAAAGGCGTCCTATACTTTATTGCGCACCACTGAATTTTAAGTAGAGAGCCTATCTTCAAATTATTGTGTAAATTGGGATAAAATAATTTTGTTGACGACTGTAAGGTGAGAGTCAACGTTTAGAGTCTGTGTCAATAGAAGATTATTTTTGAAAGCTGTTTTTCGATGGCCATGAAACAATCTATCGAGCGAAGGTGTTGCGAAAGTCGGGAGTGAGTAGGCACATTGTCGATGGATTGTGTGATGGATTTTGAATGCAGTTGTGGATGATTGAGTTAATTCAATAGAGTTCTAAAATATGTTTCTGACTGCTGATTGACGTATAATGTTAATCATTAAAATAAATAATAAATAACAAGAGGAGAAACTGACAGACATATCACAGATTCAAAAGTATTACCTCTAGCTACGTAGAATTTGGAATATGTATTCATATTACGACGTGTGCGACCAATTATTCCATTAATGAGAATTAATTCATATTCTGGTGTGAAACAGTAGGTTTTCAATGCAATGCGCAATGCGCATGGGCATCACGAATTGTGGGGCGGAGTGGGTTGAGGAAGGTAGTATCATGTGGCGGCGCGGGGCGGCTGGATACGATAAATAAAATTACTCCTATTGTACTGCTATGAACTGGAACTGCTAAGGGGCTGCCTACTTGGCGTGCTCTAGCCCTGCGCTTGACGTGCTTCAATCAGCCCGACGCGACGGTTGATGAGGGAGGGGAAGGGCTCGAGTGCGACCGGCTCTAGTTCACTGTCACGCGGGTCTCTGCAGTGAACCACAGTTTGAACCCAAATTCCTTTTCCTAAAACTCAAATTCCACATCATATATTGTGATAAATACACTATATCCGAATGAAGTCGGTTATAGGAATATAGATATATATATATATATATATATATATATATATATATATATATATATATATCCATAGAAATGTGTTCCTCCACTTTTGACAGCAAATTCATATTTCGCGTCTTGAAGTACGTCGCGCATATTTTTCGAAGTTTCTATGAAAAAAAGTCCCGTTAACTCTTCATTAATGTTCTTTACAGCAGATGTGGAATAGTGCTTTACCGACAACACTAACAAGAAGTGGTAGTACGAGAGGTCTATTAGGGTATGGTTCCAAGCAATCGGCCTGGATCTTACTCTTCGTGTCTGCGTTTACTTTTTTTAATTCGATGGCTGAGAGAGTGAATAAAGATGTAGTGTTCAGCCAACAGACACACAGTGTGGCATATGGCATATGATTACTGCGATGCACCTTCTTGCTCGATGGCAACATGGCTGAAAGAATCTGATAGCTCTTGCAAGCATCACAGGCACTGCGTCATATATATATATATATATATATATATATATATATATATATATATATATACACATATACACACACACACTTTTTTACATGAAATAATTCCACTTGTTTCTTTAATGTAGATATTGAAGAAAAGATAAGTCTTGCTTACTAGTAAGACTTGAGATGTGAAACTGATATCTATTACAGATTTCAAGTGGCGTATTATGTTAAAGATTTTAAAAGAGTACGATGTGTACTTAAGGGATCTTTTATCAAATGTTCACAGCGCCACTCGACGTTAACATCACCATGTCATAAGTTGCGGTAATATATTGATTCTTCGCCACTTCGCAATCGTATCCTCTCAGTTCACTTCGTGAGCAGCAGTGTAGCTTGTGTGAAATTGTCAGAATTTGCTGCTTCGTTCCGGTGTAGTTAGACGCAGCAGGATTGCGCTGTTTCCCGAAGAAGCGGTGTGCCGGAGGCGAATGAAATTTACCTTGGCGCGGGGCGGAGCGTATGCGGCGGCGAGAGCGCCGGCTCTTCAAACGCCCTCGAGTCGATTCGCGTTATTGCGGTGACGTAATAAACCTGAGAGCAGCGCGTTGTCTGGCGGCGCGCTCAAAGGCGTCGATTTCCATCTGGCGCGCGCGCACCCGCCCCACCCGCCTCCCGCTGCCCGTCGCTCGCTGCCATCCACCACCACCTCCCGCCTCTCTCACCCACCACCCACCAACAGCCGCCATCTCCCGCTACCGCCACTCGCCATTGCCTGCCACCCCCTGCCTGAAGCCTCCGGCCTGGCGCCCCCGTCCTACCGCCCCCCGCCGTCCTACACCCCCCTCTGCTCGCCATCAACTGGTAGCCGCCCCCTCCCTGCCACTCCCGCAACACTGCCCTCTTCCTTCCGCTCACTGACCACTGTCCACCTCCAACCGATCGTCCCCAGCCCATCGTTCCGGACACACAGACCACCGACCTTCAACCGCACATGGTGCTCTGCCCGTTCCATGACTCTCTCCTCCTGAGATCCGCACTCCACGTCTCACGTTACCATCATGTCATCTCTCGTTTGGTTGGTCATATGTTGTAAATGACGCTAATGCTAGTGGGATTTTCAGAGAAGCGATGAATGGATTTCTTTGTGACGGGCAGACTTAGCAGTAGTGTTGTAAATGAGAAGTACGAGAAGAATGCTTAGACAATGCCGTCAGTCATTGTAATAATTAATTGTTGGATCCGCGCAAACTTTCTGCCTTTTGTTACTCATTGTTTCGAAAGCGAAGTTAGCTTAAACTTGAACGGAACTATTCCTTACTATAATAAGCCCAGAATTGTGCGTAGTTATACATAACATTGCTAAGCAGTTGCAAACAATTAAAAAATACTTTGGTGACTCCGATTAACTGGATATCCAATAGTCGAGATTCTTCATGTTTGTGACTACCCATCCTATGGAGTGGGGTACGTAGGCTGTCCCAGAAGAGCAAAACCTCCAAAATGAGTAGGTCCTAAAAGGTACCGTTTTGCAGAAAACGGTCTAAGGAACAAAACTTGGGCTCCAATCTTATTTTAAGGGCCATACGCACAGTTTCTATGTTTAATGACGACATATTTACTTGGGTTGAATTGTCATCATTTCTGCCGTACATGACGCTAGGACGAAGATGAAGCCTTCACTATATAGAGGATGGTCAAAAGAGATGTGTATTGAGATTTTTCTACCTTTGAGTGCATCACTTGTGTCCCTCATCGAAAAATTAGTTTATTTCAGTACTTTTTCCGATGCCTCTTCCTCTCGATATCTCATTTAAATGGACTTCACGATATTCAATTGTTCGACAGCCCAGACGTGGACTAACAGAAGAAGAATAAATTCGTAACATTAAAATATAATGGTAGTTTAAAATCTTTCAACCATTCTTTAGCTTTGTAACAGTTGTTTGAGAATGTTCATTAGGTGATCCTTTTAGACGTTAGGGACTCATTCATGTCAGCCTATGATTTGCACTTGTCCATATTCGGTGGAGTTCCCACTGCCAAATTTTCATCTGGCGTCGTCCGCATCCTGTTCGTCTTCTTTTCATAGTTCGTTACCTTCTGGGAAGCCACTCGCGGGGTTGGGTCCTCCACTGGTTGATTTTGTATCTCCATTGCTGTGCCACCGCTGCGGGTCGCGGTCGTGGCTTCACAGAGTCCGCCCGCAAAGCCCCTGAACGGGCGGCCGGCAACAGGAGCGCGCGCCGCGGCAACCGGAGCTGCTAACGGAGGGAGGCGGCTCCTTCCCGGAAGCAGGTCGCACTCGCCTCCGCGCGCTTGTCCTCCGGGAAGCGATTAATCGCCGGCAGCTGGTTGCGGGAATGGCGCTTTGCTTGTTGCCGACGCGATCGCGGTGGCCGTCCTGCACAATTCTTCTTCCCTCTTTGAAGTGATTGGGCTGTACGTTGCTACGAGAGGGGAAGTAGACGAGGAGCAATTGGCGTTGACTGTGCGCTGTTGGAGTGTGCTTTTCGGTGGACTCTTTACAGCTCATGTCGTAAGTACTCGGTTCTCTTTAGCGGCATTTGTGTATCAAAGCGCAAAGAACACTTCGATTCTAATTACGTGATTGCGCTTGTGATTGTGAGAATTTTAACGCGTTGAATCAAATTGTCTTTAGTGCCCTAAGTTTGTTACCCGATCGTATTGTTGCTCAATGTCGGTTCGCTTCGTCTCCACATGTCCGTAAGTCGAGTTTTCGATTTTTTCGTTCTTGGGATGTACGTACAAATAATATTGTTCCTTCGCAGCACTAATTTGTTCCCGTGGCAAGAACTTTATGTAGTGCCCAGATCAGGTGTTGAATGTACGTTCACACTGTTGTTATTGGCTGTGCTGAAAAGTGCAGCTAAGCACATTCGTTTGCTTGTCTTTTAATTATACATAACACTCCCTCTTTACCTGGCATGTTTTAAGCAGCCTATCCTTTAACAGGCCGCCTTGTGTTTAAGATAATGCTGACGGAAATGACTTAACTGCAAAAAATATCCACGATTACTTTTAGAACTTCTTTTATTGTGTATGCATAGGACTACCTAGAATGAAAGGTGTAATGGCCGGTTTGAGTACATTAACGTACCGTAGTTATGTACTGAAATTGCAGTACCCTACAATAACGCATGTTAAGTTTTTTCTGCAAACGAAGTGCTTACAGGGTGCATTTATTTAATTATACATATCATATTAACACGTTGTAGGCTGTATACCTAGTTTTTGCGCGATAGAAACGTTCTCAACGGAATTTTTATAACGCTATTTGGGGAACCGCCAATTAACAGTCAAATCGTTTACCAGTCGGGATCCTGGAGGAGATTATCTGGGACTATTCCACTCTTGAAATTTCAGCCAATAGCGTGCAAGAACTGGGACCCTACCAGCCAATTAGAGACGACTTTACCGTGCATATTTATCAATTATTGATTATCACCTCCTAGGAGGTGATAAATTTTGCGTCTTGTTTTGTCTACAGATAGAGATTATGTAATTTTTCTATTATTTTTATTCCATGGTCGGGTGTGTATCTTTTGTTTGAGATTGTTTGAGCAAAGTTTTGGTTCGACGTCGAATGACGAAATAGAGGAAATTATTTGTAAATCCAAACCAAATAACACACCCAACAACAGGAAATATATTTGGAATCAGTTTTAGAAAGTTTGTGAGGAAAGGAAATATAAATTAACCGCAAGTAATACAAATCAGAAAATATCAACTTTAAAGATTGTGTATTCAATAACTGTGTTTTCAAGTAATTTCGCTCTTAGTGTGTCTTATGTTTATTTTGTTTATAATTGCCCTTATGTATATATTTCTGTTCGATGTAAAAATATTTGAATAAAACAATGTTAATTATTAATAGTACATTATATTTATGAAATTTCATTCGTGAAATAGTCTTAGTAAATTTCCAAACCACTCGTGGAATTACCTATGATAATGCGGTAATACTCTTTGAGTGACGAAATGTCTCAAGCAATTTCCCAGTTCCGGCAATTCGTTAATATTTAGCGTTTGTATTATAAGTTGAATTTATTTCCCATTAGAGGATCAAACGATGCAATTGAAAGAAATACATTTTTATTATTTACGTCGTTAAACACGTCGCACTTAGCTCCTTCGCAACAACCATCTAAACAACGCTTTTAGAACGGCAGCTAAAGTGCTCGAGAGTCCATTAAAAATATTTTAGCGGACTCTCGGGTTTAGTGTTCATAAATCGTTGGACAAATATGTCCCTTTTGTCCCACTTGGCCCTTGCCCTTTTTGTCCCAATACGTCCATTTTGTCCCCCAGGTCCCATTGGTCCTACTTGCCTCATTGGTCCCATTTTGTCCCCTTGCCCTCTTCGTCCTTCTTTGCCCACGTTGTCACACTTGTTCCCCTTTGTCCTTTTGGTCCTTCCCCACACTGCGATTTTTATTGAAAAATTACCAAGAACCTGTATCAACACCCCCTACTACAGAACAGCGAGAGAAATCTTAACTCATGCAAGTGTTAAATGTTTATTTTGAATAACTAGAAAAAAAATTGAAAAAAAAAACATTGTATGTAAGTCGTTCACTATTAGTCCTCATGGACTCATTTAGAGGACTCGTGACATAAATAACTATTTTTGCAATAGGAGGTCATTGTCTTTGGATGCGTCCGTCGAATCCGAGCGATCCCTTCGCCGCCGCGCCGCCCACGCCCGCTCCTCGGGGGCGACGTCCGCTCGCGCGCCGCCTCGTGGTTAGCGCGCCATTAGCCCCTTTCCGCGCGCGCGTGTGAATTGCCCGCCGAGCGCTGCGCCCCCTCCTCCCCTCCCCGTCCCTTGCCGACCCGCGCGGCGTTGCCACCCACGCCCGCGTGTCCCCACGGACGACGACGACAACGCGGCGATGGCCGGGGGAGGTCGACGCTCGGGGCGGCCGGCGCGAGCGCGCGTGTCTGCGTGGCGTGCGTTTGAGCGCGGGCCAGTCCGCCGCTTCCGCTGCTGTGCGGCGGCGCCCCTAAGTGACCTGGGAAGAATCACGTGAAATTAGCCTGACAGATGGCGGAACAGAGCGGAGCTCGACCGGCGGAGTTGTGGGAGCGCCGCCCGTCGCGCCGCCGCGCCGCCCATCGCGCCCGCGCCGCCTCGGCGAGACGCCAGATGTCGGGCGCCGGTTGCGCGCAGGCGTCGGTGGCGGCGCGGCGCGGCGCGGCATGGCGAACGCGTCTCTCCGGCCTCTGCCCGGTCGTGACGGCGTCCGCGCCGCTCCACGTACAGTTACGCGGGCTGTCGCGGCGCGGTGCGCGACCGCGACAGCTGCATCGGCCGCGGTTTGCGCGCGCGGGCGCGGGCGCGAGCCGGCAGGCAGTCCCGTTGTCTGGCGGCGACGCGTGGCCGTGTGCGTGGCGCGGCGCGTGCGTATTCGGTTTCGCTTCCGCGTGCGCATGAGGCCGTTGCGCGCGCCGGCGCGGCGCGGCGCAGCGCACGCGTGCCTGCGCGCGAAGGGTTGGCGGCTGGTGAGAGAGGCGGGGCGGGGCCGGGCGCCTTATCTTCACGGCGGCGCGCGTATGGTCTCCTGCGCGGCGTGATGGGTGGTCGCCGCGAATGGCAGGCGTGGCGTCGCGTTGCGCGGGGAATGTTCCGCTCACACTCGGCCCTCTGTTGGCATTCTCAATGAACCCCTCTATGCGCTCGGTTCGCCTTCCTTTTCTTATTCCAACTGCGAAACGGAGAGTCTCGTGTTTTGGGTGGATGTATGTGGGACGTTTTGTTTCATTCTGCACCTTCTGTTGGGCTGATTTTTCATGTTAATGGTGTTTATGACATGGCATTTCAAATCCAACATGACGTGCATTACAGCTGCATACAATTTCAGCGGATAATTGATTGATTGAACGATTATTACTTACTTTAATAATAATTTAGCCCCTTTACTTAATTCTGAGGATGTTTCTTTCTTTGAATTCGAGAACAAGACAGCCTTTGTTTGTATCATCTTAAACATCAATATTAATAATTGCTAGTACTTGGTAATCATAACCATTTGAAAGTCTTAACCTCAGATTATTCATACACTTCCTTTATATTTATAACTTAAATTTTATATCATGAAATGAATCAAAAATAATTTTAACTAGTTTTTAATGTAGTATACTGTCATAGAGACCGAAAAAATATGTAGTATGAAACATCAAAATATGTACGTAAATATTTAATAAAACAGTAACAATATGTTCTAAATATGTAAAATTGGCAATAATATGTAATATTAAAGTCCACTAATTCTAAAACACATTTACATTATTCAAAATTCTATTGATGAAAAAATTCCTAAGCAAATTTTAAAAATAATATCGTCGTAAACGTATTTGGAGAGCAGACGTTGATGCCCACTTTGAACCATTCAACTTTTCCGTAAGTAATAGAAGTTTCCTCTATTGCTATCCAGGTCCGTAGTTTTGCAGCCTGACTAGACGCAATAAATATATTAAAGCAATAAATATATCGTACAAACTATTGATATGAACGACCTAACAAACAATCACTTCATCGTGAAGAACACTCATTAAATGTTAAGCTTTGGCGATCATCGATATTTCTCGGAAATTAAGGTTAAAAGTCAAAATCCGCGGCGTCAGTGATTCTTTCCACATCAAAAGGTGAAAATGATCTCAGTCAGTGAAGCGCACTTCCCGCCCTTGAGATAACTGAAACAAGCTCGCCGGACTGTGAGAACACACGGGTCTTCGTATACGCTACCTGGAGTTGACAGCTCGCAGTAATAATATAGGGGAAAATGCTGATTTAAAAAAAAATGTTTTTCATAAAATGTGTTATAAAATTGAAGAAAAATTGATAGAATAAATTTTTTTGTGAAAATACCAAATATGTAAAATATGTAATATAGTACTGAATATGTAAAATATGTAACGAAAACACTTCATATTGTGTTAGGGCGAGAACGATTCGCCAAGATTACAAATTTGGGATCGGTAAGTAGAAGGACAAAAAATATGTAATTACATAAAAATCCGGTCCCTTGTCATAGTTGTAATTTCCAGTAAGCGTTCACGTATACTTTTGCGCAATTACCTCTTGTTGCTGTTGTTCTGAGAACATGATTTAAGAAATGGATTAACATTTGGTGTCATGGTTTTTGTTTATGAATCTGCTGATGCATAATCTTGTATATGAACTAATACATTATAATAGTGTGTGTATTTTGTTTCAGGTGAGTAAACAGAGCTGCTGTAGACGAAAGTACTTCTTAATTGTGAGTACGAAAGTCATTCTTTAGTTAAATGTTTCCAAATGCCTCTCGTTTGAAAATAACGACTTAGTTTGTAATCAGTCCCTTTTGTGCAGTGGCTACAAATTTGCCACTATAGGAGTTAGTTTTCAACAGATAATTACCTGATAATAATTACTATAGCCGAGGTGCTCCTTGGTATTTTCAGTCCAGGCTCAGTATTTTTATAACAATTTATTTTTTGACGTTTTAGAACCAGATGTTTACGATTTGGCCGTTTTTTTGTACCATTGACAATTTGTTTTATCAAAATGCTGTCTGTTAATGATTATCTGTGGCCTGCTTTTCGGTGGCTGCAGGTAATCAGGAACACCATTTTTCTTCTATTTGCTGTCACTTTAGTGCGTGAAAATTGGGAGGGAAGAAAAGAAACAAAACACGATACCGGAGGTGCTTACTGTAGGCACTTCGGCATCGCTATTGCGCCCTCCGCTCGTGGCATCTGCGCCGCATTCTGGGCCGCACACGTGGTTGTGAGCTGAACGTGCATGCTTTTACGGCAACCGAGCATTACATCCGCGGGCGCAGGGAAACCGCCTACCGCATTCCCGAGCGTTTTCCCTTTTATCGGCCATCTCTCGGCTCGGATGGCGACATTGCTGGCGCTGGACTTCCCTTCCCACCTCTTGTAAGGGGCCCATTCGTGATAGATAATGTTTTCCCCCAATCGTTTTATCCGGCCGCTTTTACGTGAGCAAGTGTGGCCACAACCTTGCGGGGAAACGTAAATGACTAATGAACGAAGTCAGTTTCTTCATGAGACGGGTTCGTAGTTGTCCGTAACCCTTACGTTTGTGTACGTTACCCTTTATCACTATGGTTCTGTGTCATTAAGTCACCAAATATGTAAATTTTACAGGAATTTTGGCGTACTGCCATCCACTGGCATGGATGTTAAACGTTTTGTAAGAGGGGGCTGAAGAGATCGAAGCAGAAGAACATATATTGTCCATTGCGACCTCCAGGATGCCATAGAGCACGCTTTGATAGCTTGTGTTATAGATAGATGTAAACAACTAAAATGAGTAATTACATCAGTGGAGGAAATACCAATTACAGCTTCAGCGGCACGGAACCCTACATTGCCTTTGGAGTGTGTTCCCTAGTCGACTCCTCGGCCTGTTTGCGCTCTGCCGAGAACATAACTGGTGCTCCAGCGCCGTCTGGTAATACTGCGAATCCGGCGAAGCGACCGGTACCTGTGAACAATACGCTCCTCAGGACGAGCTCCAATGGCCGTGGCGCCGAGCGAGCGTTCAGTCCTCCCTCGCGTCCTCGTCCTCGTCGTCCCCCTTGCGCAGGGAGGTGGGCAGAGGACGCCCACCCGGCCTGCCGGCCGGCCGGCCGGTCCATTCTTCGCGGCGCGCATTGTCTCGCGGCTAATTGCTGCGCGCGCTCTGCGACCGGCCGGGCCCTGGACGGCCCAGTCCCCTCGGGGACGTCCTGCCCTCGGGGACCGCCCGCCACAATGGCGCCGTTCGGAGATCAGCCGAACATCCCGTTCATTCACCGCCGCGCTGTTACTCCCGAGACTTAAGATTGCTCGTCGTCGCTTTGTTGGTCCTCCTCGGCGGAAGGGGTCAGCCCACTCGCTGCGTCCTCCCGCGAAGCACAGTTTCTTTTCAGGAATCGGCGGCTCAACTTGTTCCTTCGCTGCCTGCTCCGGGTTGTTCTTGAAAATTAAAGTTAAATTGGATCATGGCTCATAGAAAGCGCACGTCGAAATGTCGAATAGTTTTATCGTTCAGTTCCTTGGTTTTCCGTTTTACCCAAATTGCTTGTAGTCTGGCGTTGGAATGATCGAATATGAGACAGATTTTGTGAATGAATGTAGCGGTAGTTCTTAGCAGATGGCCATAGAGAAAAATCTCAATGGCCATGTGCATTCCTTCTATCTCGCATGCAAGTTCCATTTGATAGTTGCGAATTGTTTGATGGGTCGTAGAAAGAAAGTAGTGCTTTTCAGATACTAACTGGGTGCGAGTGAGTGGTCTCTTCACCTCGAATGGACGCTGGCCAGCGAGCAACGGGTGGCCTGGGGGGAGAGGGACTGCATTCGTTCAGCGGGTCAGTTGATCGGCGGCGGTCGAGGATCGATCGATCGTCAGCCGAAAGAGCCCCTATGGCTGCTCCCCCGTTCGTAAACACGCAGACCGCGCGGCCCGACCGCTTCCCCCCAAGCGAATCGCACAAAGGCGCGCGTTGACACTCTCGTCCACGCCCGCGGCCCGCCCCGCCCCCTTCTGCCCCCCACCACGCCCCCGCCCCCCTCCCCGCGCGCCTTTGTTACGACGCGCATCGAACCGGAAAGAATGCCCGGCCACTTACGAAGCATCCCGCCCGCCGGCCGCGCCGCCCCGCACCCAGCGGGACCAACGCGCTAATTCGGGCGTGCGGCGGGTGAGCGGCCCGTTCTCGCGGGCGTATCGCAGGACGCGAGCGCCGTTGGTCGCGGCGACGACTGCAGTAAATCGTTCATAAGCGGGCATCTCGGGCGGGCGACGGAGGCAGCGGAGGGAACGCCTATTTCGCGGCGCATTGGGCGCGGAAATCGCGTGTGCGGCAATGAAAGCGCGCGCGCTCGCGGCCTTAATCAGCGTCGATTCGTTTGTCGGCCCGGCCCTCGACCCCGCCCACCCCGCGCCGGCTCCCGCCTTGAGCCCCTGCCAGCGCCCACCCAAACACAAACGGCCAACCCGCGTGTGTTGTGCCTTCGCTGGCTTTAATCGTTCGCTGATAACAGCGGTGTATTAAGAATGTGGGGCTGGTGTGCAACTGTTCTCTCCCGTTACACGCCTTTAAATTCTATTTGTGTTGGCGAGATCGACGCAGAAGATGAGAATGCACTCTGCGAGATAGCTTTTACAAATACAAGATTGTTCTTTCAAATTACATGTCCATTTTCGAAAGAGCACATATACAAGAGATAAAATTAAATTTTTAACGCCACTGGAATTTGCCTCGTTCTATTAGCTCTTCTATGTACAATTAACGAGGGGGGACCATAACGTGCCTACAGCTCTAGTGTTTTTCATCTCTGTGTTTGCGAGTTCAAAAACTGGTTATTGGATTAAGAAATGTTGCCATGGAAGAATGAAAAATAGGCAAAATATATATATTAATATAAATAAAATAAACTTGGATAAAGAAATTAAAGTAACTTCTTCAGTCAGTGGTATTAGGATTTTGCTCGTGTTCACTATTTATTAGGATAGACACGACATTATTTCCTCTCGAATTGTGCTAGTCTCGAATTGTAATTTGTTCATTGCCTCGCCCTTTGGCTCGCGTTCGTTGCGGCTAGGAGGATCTAAGAGAAGCGGAACGAGAGAAGCACGCTCGTGCTCGTACGCACGACGGGCTGGCGGCGGGGGGAAGGGGGGCCGCCGCGGCCTCCACGTGCGCTCTGGGCGCCAAGGCCCTCCCTCGTGTCTTTGGGCGCGCACGCTGCCGCCGCGCCGCACGGCCTCAGCCAGGCCGGAGCGGGTCGAGTGCGCGGCGCGGCTCTCGCCCGAAAGGATCCGGCTGGACATTTTCAAACAAAGCCCTTTGATGTAGGATCGCTTGCGAGAGCGAGTGAGGGCGGCGAACCACTTACTCGAATACCTTTGACGTTTGCGCGTCTCGAGGGCCTTATTTTTGCGGACCGCAGCACCGGCAGCGACCGCGGCGGCGGCGGCAGCACCTTTCATTTTCGTGAGGAGCCGTCACGGCGGCGCGGCGGTGCCAAGGTAACGCCCGCCCCCGCCCCCGCTTCCGCCCCCGCTCCGTCGGCTCTCGCGCCAAGGCTAGCGCGCGCGTCTTGTCCTTCTCCCCTTCCCCCTCTCGCGCGTCGCCGTGCTCCTCCTCCACCTGCCCCTTCTCCGCGTTCGCGCGACGCTCTGGGCCCTGGCCCCGGGGTCACACCGCGCCGCCAGGCTTGAGCTCCCAGCAACGCAGCCCGCCGCCTCCCGACTTAGCGCGGCTTACCACATCCAGAAAGAAATTCACCAGAGAAGCATGTTGAGCGCTGAAAAAACGCAAATGGAAAGGTTCCATGATGATTTAATAATAATAATAATTATATTATATATATTATATATAAATTAATTTCAACAGTTTGTGTGAAAGAATGGGAAGTAAACAAAAGAAACATCAGCAAGAAGGTAATGGAAATTTGAACATCATGAAGCTTACAATAAACGCGTGTCAGGACTTCGCGTATTCCCAACTCGGCCTTTTTGCTAAAAATAAATGAACAAAGAAATAAGAAGAAAAAAACAATACTCTGGAACGTTATTGCTTGTAATTACCTTTGATGCTTCGTAGTTGCTCGATGTACACTGCAGGTCTTACCTGGATCGAGATAATCATTGTTATGGGGGGAAATATGAAAACAGTTGAACATGTTCTCTTATGGAGGTAATTGTGAAAGAGAATTTTGGGAGGGAAATGTGAAAAAACTAATAAAGAGCAAGAAATTAAAAACCAAGTCGAATTAACATGACTAAATTAGTAAATAAGTAAATCTGAATCATTAGAGTCAAACAAGTACATTCTTTATGTTCTACGGGTGTTAACTGTTCTAATGATCTCGGGTGACAAAAAGCACGTCTGCAACTCTTCTATTGCACGGAATCCTCGAATGCCCTTCACTTTCACTGTAAAAATTATGTTCGCTGATTCGAATCTGAAAGGAGAAACTTGGAATATTTCGTGTTATAAAACTCGGAGCTCGATGTTCACTGCCGCATTAATGATATTACAATACGTCTTGCATAAGCGTGTTTGGCACATTGCAATTAACGGCATCCTGATTGGAAGAGAACGCTGTAGCGGTGAGCGCGGGGCGGGTGGCCGGGAGCGCGTCCTACCCAGCGGTTGCGTGCGCGTCGCGCCGCGCAGAGCGGGCAGAAGCGACCGCCGGCCGCGGCCGCGGCGCGGCGCGGCAGCGGCGAGTATTGCGCAAAGCGCCCCGAGCCGCCAGGTGTGCCAACCGCCCGCACCCGTCGCCGCCGCCAAAGGCTCAGGCACTGGCCGCGCGTGGGTGGGAGCGCCCGCCCGCGGGGGAGTGTCCTCGGGGCTCCAACGGAGGCTGCGCGGGAGAAGACAAGAGGCGGCGGAGCGGTGGTGCGGCGCCTCGCTGCAGGGTGCGAGGGTAGAGAAAAGGCATGTGTCCTCGTGCGTGGGGTGCGAACTCGCCCCAGTACGCTAGGAGTGGGAGTGACTGGCTCTGTTAAGCGTTATTATGAGAATGCAGCAAAGAATTCCTTTCCTGAATGATTATTGCTTTTGAAAATGTAATTATTACAGAATTGTCGGATTGTTTACACTTATTTCTCAATATTGTAATGAATTAGTTTCCGAGTATCTGTGGAGCAAAGAGATTATCGCTCGAGAACATTCTGGGCGCAAATTGCCTCGCATATCGTCGATGGGGAATTTCACATGCAGCGAGCAGTATTTGAATTTTGGCCAGTGCATTGCTGCACACTACTGCGATTACGCGGGAGGACTGGTAGCAGGAAGGGATATATCGAATTTCTGATTGATTCCACGATAATTTGCAGTCATTATACAGTAATTGATGATGCAATATTGGTTCTAATTTTCTCTCCGACGTCGTTTGCATTTCGAATGTAATCTGAGATGTGCTTGCTGGTGAATGGTGTAGCCGCGCAGCTCGAGTGGCCATCTCAGTCTCGAATAGTCCGAAGGCTACATATTGTTTTTGCTGCGTGTTTTCGAAAGAATGGGGTTACTCTCATTATTTCATTGCAAATTAATCGTTGTAGATCAGAGCTATTCTGTAATTAAATAATTTTGAGATTTTGCCTTGCTGGTGCCTTCATACTTGTAATGTGAATTGAAAGAAGGAATAGTTAGTTATAAAGTGATATTTATTTTAAATTCCAAAGTTGTGTGGTTGACACATTGCAAGTAATAATTATGTATAAATAATATATTAATATGATTTCTTTTCGACCTATGTTTTGGACAGCGTTTCATGTAACTATATTAATTCAATATGATGTTCGAAATGAACCTGGCATTGATTGCGAAAAACGGAAAAGATGCTAGAAACGGGGTAATATCATGATTTATAGTCACCCAACTTTTGGATTCTCTTTGTTAAGGTACGAAGGCGAATTGTAAAGGATCAACTAATGATTAAAACAGCGAATGAAGTGAATTTCAATCATTATCACTCCACCGTGTATTGGTAACAATATATTGTACAACTCTAGTCCGTTAGCTAGGTCGGATAGAAATACATAAGAATTCGTCATGACGAAGAAAGACGATGCGAAAATGTCGAACTGAAATGGTGTGAATTGAAAAAGCTGCTGCATGTCGGAGGCTAAATGGAGAAAGACGTGTCCATGAAGGTATGACGTGTACCGCAATGACATATCGGATATCGAAGACTGGGAATAAGGCGTAGAACTCGAATTCAACAGCGGGAAGAAAATACTGATGTTGGTTGTTAAAATTGTTGTGGCAATGATGAGAAGCGCTTGTTATCATTAGGCACTCTTCGATTTAAGAAAAGCAAGACTTGATTCAAAAATGTTTCGGTTTATGTGAACATTGTAACCGGTCAAGCTCCGTAAAGTAGATACCGTGGTTATGTGTCATCATACCGAACCTGACAAAAGGTTTGGAAATACGATGGATGAATATTTTTTC
This sequence comes from Acheta domesticus, assembly GCA_031308135.1. Classification (NCBI taxonomy): domain Eukaryota; kingdom Metazoa; phylum Arthropoda; class Insecta; order Orthoptera; family Gryllidae; genus Acheta; species Acheta domesticus. Next base: position 142,029,626 of record JAHLJT010004567.1, on the reverse strand, counting down.
TGATTTGATAGTGGATCATATTGCTAAACCGTCTACTTCTTCTCAAATTCTGTGAGCACTTGCGTAATCCGACTCGCCATGTTACGCCACCTGCACTAATATGACCACTCCAGCCAGTGCTAACTCTTTCTTCCGCCTGCGACCGCTGGGAAGCGGCGGAGGTACCGTTCGTCCGCTACTCGCCGCACTATGACGTCTCCTCCGCCGGCTGTGTATGTGGACGTGTGTGCCTTGAGCAACCGTTGGAGCTGTCGTGTTGACCAATGCCTGTCCGCTTGACCCAAGGAAGCGCAGAGTCATGCACTGGGAAGTTAGCGGCAGGGGCGCGCGAAGCCCACTGGCCCCTCTCCGCTCTCTCGGCTTCGCTGGCTCAGGGATGATGAACTGATAGTCACTGCAGTGCCTCTCACTGGGAAGTCCTAGGTTTCGAGTTCCGACGGATTTTCGGCACTGTCTAGACAGCTAGGTCGTGTTCAGCCGCTACCTTGACAATTCTCGCGGTCGACTGCTTTGATCGTTAGTTTTTCGTTGTTTCTCCGATCAACTCTAGGTGAATGCCGGAACAGTAGCGTAACAAAGTGATCGTGGATCACACGCAATTTTTCCTTCCACTTCCGTGTTACATCCTCGCCCCTTACTTACACACACTTACCGTTATGTGGACTGCACTACCACTCATGCCGGGAGCTTAGCTTGTTCCTGGCTGGGGCGGCACCCCTCCCCTGGCGGGAGATACCTATTTTGGGAAAACCCTGCAAGTCGAAGTGTAGGTCGGCGTCGGATCTCTTCATTCATCGGGGAAAATCACCGCCACTTCTCGAGGAAAAAATCACTTCATTTACGGCACCAATCACCTCAGCAGTTGACGCGCCCGGAATCACTAATCAATCAATCGATCGTTTGGCCGGCTGTCACGCAGGCAAGTTTGTCGACCGATCAACACCTCAGCCTCAGGTGAATGCCTCGCACTTGAAATTCAGGTGTGATCATTAAAGACATTTTGCAAAAATGCGTACTTGCGAACTTCCATTTATGTGGCGACGAACGTGTAAATATTTATTCACGAAACGATCAAATGACCAGGGCTTTTAAGCGTAATTTCAAGGTTGTTGAGTCATTATCTGTTTATACTATGAGTGGTCGAGATGAATTGTCATGCTCTGAAGTGATTAGTAATATTTTCCATTTTAAATTGGTGTATCAGAAACTTAGATTGGTGATTGGTGCCATCATATACTTTTTTTTTTCTATTCTTCATGATTAATTTTGTTTAATTCTTCTCTCAATTTTTTCACTCTTTGCTCCTATCGTACCTTCCTACCAACACTTCCTGTCGTCGACACTTGCTTTGTCGCTATCTTTATCGTTTTGTCATTCTACCTAGATCGTTGTCCTTATTGTGGGACTCTACAATAACAAAGAATATACTGTCAAAATCATATTAAAAATTCTGCGAAAAGTCAAATTTCTATTCAAAATATGCAGTAAATTTTGCCTTAGGTATCATTATTATTTTGGATTCTTACTGCGCTCCCTTTTGTAAATTTTGACATTTCGTTTGAGTCGGCTCCAGGGATGCGGAAGACGTTGAGGCACTGCAAATGAATATCTAAATTTGCAACCTCGTTAACGAGACGAGAAGGAAGCAGTGAATGCAACGGTTTCAGCGATAAAATGTGATGTCCATAAAGTTGGAAATCAGGAAACTAGTAATTTGAGAATAAGCGGCGGGAGGAGAGGATATAACGAGGAGAGCGTATTTAGGAAACAAGCGAGTAAACAAACGTGTATATTGGTGACGGCGATCACGTGCAACGGGTGGGCGCGGTGAAATGCAAAGAGGGAGCCTCGGTGCTGATAGTGCCCCCTCGCCTCGCCCATTATTCCCCCATCAGCGTAATTGCGGGGCAGCTGGGAGTCGCTCTCGGGCGCTCTCAATTGTGCGCGCAATCGCCGGCCATTAGCCGGCGCGCGGGAGTTGCTGACGCTGACGCTGGGACTGGGGCTGGGGCTGGCGTTGTGGCAACGGGAGTCTGGCCCTCCGCGCCGCGCCGCGTCGCGCCGTCCCGCGCCGCGCCGCCGCCCCACCTTGGGCGGCGAGGGACGAGGACGCGCGGCGAACGGCGGTGAGCGTTTCCGGCCGCCTCTGTCTTCCCCTGCGTTGGCGCCCCGCGGAAGGATCGCGCGCTTGCCTGCAGGTCCAGTTTGTCAGATGTTTCAGCGCAGAGCGAAATGGGTGAGTGGATCGTGCCGAGTTTGGGTTGTAGCATTTGAAACTTTGATCTGTACCTGGGCGGGGAAGGTTGTTGGTGTCAGCGTGATTATTCTTTAATGTCGTCAATCACAAATGCATCTGCAGGTTTGGATTGTTAGTGGCTTCAGCGTCAAATCGAATGGCTGAGTGTGTGATGCATAGTTTCTCGCCTCCATTGGTAGTTATCACTTTCTACCTGGGCGGGAAACATTTGTAAATGAGCTTCGGATAAAACATGACTCTTCGTAATGTCAACTATCAGAATGTCGTCTGCAAGTCTTTTTGTTAGATTTACAGTGTGTAACGAAATGATTGACTGACGGTGCATGTGTATTGTTGTATATGAGATTTAATCTCGTTCTGCGTGGGAAATATTTCTTTAGGGATCATCCATAATTACGTAACGCTGAAGGGCGAGGGAGGGGGCTGAGGCAGCGTTATGCTGCGTTACATAGAGTTAAGGAAGGTGCGTTACAAGGGGGAGGGAGGTATTGAAAATACTCAAAATTTGTGTTACATAATTTGTGGACAGCCCCTTAAGGGATTACAATAATGCAGGTTTGTTTATAACGTCGCGAAACCTACTAGTCAAGAAAACACGAGATATTTCAACGCAGAACGAAATAGATGAATAGTTGGCACTAAACGTGTGGTTCTTGCCTTTCCATTTCAACTCGTTTGTGAGTATGAAATAACTGTTTATATTTATAGTAAACCATGTCCGTCGCCGATCGGGCAGATCTTTCCGATACATGCCTGAGTTTGGTATAAAGATTGTCCGTTGCCACCTTGAAGTAAAAAAGTGGGCCCTTTGAAAACGAGTTTTAGTTAAAAAAATGAAAGTACATTCTATATTCAAGTAAAAACAAACTGCAAGTAAACATTTCACCAAAAATATTCATTTTAATATTAGCAGCGTATAATGTTTTGTAAAATGGGGAGTTTTAACAGTTTTGATCATTGCAAGCTGTTAGGAGGTTCTGTCAGATGATAGGTCTCGAAACAACACTTATCGCATTCCTAAGCAATATCGGATGGTGAACTAACCTTTTTTCCAGAGATGAATTCAGACATCTTGGAAGGCATGCTGCCCCGTTCCATTGGACTCATATTTGTGATGTTTAAGTTTTAATTTTTCAGCAGAAAATAGTACTGAGTGAAAGACGGTACCTTCTTTAAAGATACGTAGAATATAATTATCTCACAATGTCAAAAATTACCGATAACTCCGTTTTTACAAACCATGAAACAAGATTAAAATAAATTAACGTAAATATTTTTAGTGAATGTGTTTTTGTCTTCTCACTCGTAATTTCTCGTTAACTGGAAGAATATTTCACGTATGTGTGTTTTTTCTAAATTGATAGTCCGTATTTAGAACCCCATCTTCAACTTGAAGATGGCAACCCTGTGACCTTTGCAGAAGAAAGCATCTCTCCGCGAAATGTGTTTTTCAATAGACAGATAGCCTGGAACGCCAATTGATAATACTTCGGAAGTGTCAGTTCAGCGACTGCAGCTAGAGTATAAGAATACGTTTCACCAATGATTCAATTTGTCCGATATCGCCTCTGTAAATAATATTTTAAGATTTTATTTAAATAAGGCCAGAATTGTGATGTTCCCGTTTTAACGCTTGCCGCTGAACACCCTTCAACTCGATTTGCTAGTCGCAACTCTGAAGAAACCCTCACCAAAAGTCATATTTTGCCGAATACGAGCCGACATTTTGTCGTCCGTCATCCATAAAGAGAGAAAGGGAAGGAGAGGGTGCTACTGTCATTGCCTACCCTGGTCAAAAGGGTTCTGAGTGACACGGGTTGAATGACTCTTGGACGATTGGACGTCCGTTGCGATCGCCAGTTGTAGACGTCGCTACCTCGGTCACTGCACTTTCGAGCGTCCGCTCTGCCAGCTTGCTGTGTTGACACTCCCTAATACCGCTACATGGGTTCGCGATCACTTCTCATTAATGGAGTGTTGTTAGGAGTGGCATAGTTAATTTGCACCCGTACGATATATCGCCGGCACTCACGTCCGTTGCTAAAAAAACTGTTCAGGATTTGGATTATTCAAACGAATGCCGCGAATCACAATCCGCGAGCTGTCAGAGTGTTTGGTGCTCTGATGTTACCCGGCTATCGTCACGCTTTACAGCGTTGCTGCACGTGCCAAAGAGCAAGACCGAATACCGCACCATACGGAACTCGATGGCCAGTCAGTGTTCTCCGAGAGTGCCTTTTAGCGAGTTTCTTACCGAATGTCCATTTAGCAAATTCTCTTTTTTTCTCCTGCGTGGTACCCCGTCACATGGAACCTCCTACCATCATATCTCGTTCGTTCTCCCTGCTGGCGTAATGCCTTACTGAGATATTGCTTTCCTGCAAAGTTTTTCCAGCTAGTGGAAGAACGAAGTAATGAGTATCCCAGCCCCAATGTAAGTTAGCCCAAGTTGGTGAAGTGAATGCGAATCATTTCTACCTCTTACTCACTGACTACGCTTCCAATTTAGTTTTGCATAATTCAGTGTCAAAATAATCGGTCACTTCGCTGAACTTAGTAAGAAGACCCGATAATAAAATGTAGTAAAACTTACTCATATATAAACAAAAGTAGGTACCAAAGCCCAGTCAGACGATACATCAAGAGAAAAAATCCTGAATTTTGAAATTTGGCATGATTGTTTTTTGGTACCTACCGCACATTGTACTAAAAATCCTGAAGTGTGGTGGTGAGCAGGGGTGGAATGGGGGGGTAATTTCTTTTCTTATCTCATTAATTATCAATCCTACGAAAAATAATACTCTTACAAAATTAAAGTACATACAATTTCCTGCAAGAATATTCGTATGATGTTTTGTTTTAAAAGTAACACTTTTCAAGTTATAGGCTCTAAGAGTTATGTAGTAAAAGTAGTTAAAGCATGGGCGTAGCCAGGTTTTTCATTAGGGGGGGCAAACAACATTAATACGAAAATATATCAATTATATATCAATACGATATATAATTTATGTAATTCGATATATAATATTAAAAATATATCAATTCGATATCGATATAGATGTACACTCGTACATCTATTGATGTAACATCGACTTGCCATAGATGTATACTTCGTATTGAGTTGCCTTAGGAATATCATTTAAGGACAATATTAATAAACTATGAAGACATTTTTTTAAAAAAAAAATTATATATTCAATTACACTAGTTTATTAATGATATAAAGAAAATACACATTATAAAATATATTGGAAGACTATATAAAACAACTAACGAACTGTCAAACTAAAACAAGTTTGCGTGGATTTTTTGCAAATCTCTCAAATATTTCTTTGAGATATTTCTCTTCTTTTCCTATTACGAATTCCCTATGTACACTCATTAAACATAAACCGTTTAGTCGATTTTCTGTCATTGTTGATCTTAACCAAGACTTTACTCTGCGTAAAGTACTGAATGATCGCTCTACAGTACAAGTGGTGCACGGTAGAGCAAGAGAAATGAGTAGCGCTTTTTTTGTTTCGGGATAAAAAATGTCGGCCTCTTTAACTAAATCTGCCATTTTAATATCTTGTAATTGTTCTTCACTCAAATTTCTTTTGCTCCACGTGGAATACCATAATTCAGTTTCGGAATTCAATCGTTGTAAATTGTAGAATAATTCAAATTCTTTAGATTTTTTTTCGAAATCATCAATTGTCATCTTCATCATATTTTGAGGATGAAGAATCAACAATGAAAACGCAGCTGAATGATCTTCTGAAAAACGACGTTCCAAAGATGATACGAGAGAATCTAAATAAGGAATTATTAAAGATCTTCTCCAGTATTCTTCTTTATTGGATGCTGGAGGATTTGAACGATGCTTTTGTTTATCGACAATTCTAGGTAGTAATAGTTCCAGTCCACATTTTTCGGCTATGCTCTTTGCATTTTCCATGAGTACTCTTGTAATCTGCTCAGGATCATTACGATGACTTTTTATTACTCCAAGAATTCTTCGGATATGCTCTGAACATTGCAACAAGTCCAAAGCTTTGGACTGCAGAGCATTCACCACCGGTTCCAATATCGCAGAATATTTTGCAATTAAAGCCACAGCAACAACAAACTTACCTGTAGTTGTAGTTGCATGAAGTTGGAATGCCGTTTTCCTAGTTTGATTGTTTCCTATGAGTGATAATTTTTGCAGAGCTGATATTATATCAGTAAAATGATTGTTAAAAACAGAAATACTTTTGTACTTTTGAGACCAACGAGTTTCGCAAAACATAGGAATATTCGGGATATAGTTTCGTCTTAATACAGACTCTCGAAAAAATGCAATAATGTCTTTGACTGTAGAGATAGTATTTCGTATTTCTGGTACATTATTCAAGTCATTAACTACAAGATTTAATTTGTGCGATGCACAATGAAAAAACTTAGCTTGTTTATACTTTTTTTGTAATATGCTTTGTACTCCGTTTTCATTGCCAGCCATAGCTGCACATCCATCATAACCTTGACCTACACATTTTTCCGGATCAAGTCCTTCCTTTTCCAAAAATGTGTCTATTGCTGTTGCAATTGTATGAGCATCGAGAGCTTTAAGTTCAACGAAGCCAACAAATTCTTCCCGAATTTTCATCTGTTTTTCATCAAAAAATCTTAAACCAATTGACAATTGCTCTTTCCCCGATATATCAGCTGTCTCATCCGCTAGTACACTAAATGCGTATGCTTTTTTTGCGTCTTCTATTATATCATCTTTAATGACAGCCCCGCACAAACTAATAATTTCATTTTGTATTTGAGGAGACATATATGTTGCATTTTTTTTAGCGTTAGATTCATCAAAATGTTGCTTCAAGTATTTATCACCAGCTTCAATTCGAAATTTAATTAAATCCTGAAACACACCTCCAGTTTGAACTTTTCCTCTTAAAGGCAGATCATGGGTCCCACAAAATAAAATTGTGGAGATTATCGATTTTAAAATCTTACTATTTTCTTCTATAGTTTTTTTGTGGCCGTGTAATAGTTGCACATCAACTGGAGCATTAGCAGTAAAATCTCTGGCCGCAGTAACTGCAGTTTTGTGCCAATGATTAGAAGAATGTTTTTTACAATCTTCATGTAAATTTTTATAGCGTGTAAAAGGCTTTATCATAAATGATCCAAGAATACCTTTAACTGAACCAATGGGTGGAGGAAAGAGGACACAAAATTTACAAAGACCGCCTTTGAGTGCTTTCGAATATACAAGCCAGGGTGAATATGTTTGTATCCAAGCATGCTTAAATTTTCTTTCGGAGGGTTTTACATCTTTACTAAAATCATAACTCATGGGTGGAATCCAACAAGATTTTAGAAGTGTAATTTTTTCTTCTGGTGTCATTTGAGAAGAACGTCCAATCCATAAACCCAAATCATTTTCGAGAGGATCATCCATGTGAGGTTCAATTGATTCATTAGGCAGATAAGTGGATGAAGGTCCTGGTTGAGGTTCTGTACAATTAAGTGTTGATGTACATATAGCTTTATTTTCGTCACTTTCATTTTCGGTTTCATTTTTATCCTCTGGTTTTCTTTTTTGATTTCCTATAAATATATAAAATATTCGACATTAGAAATTTGTACAGAAAGATCAAATAGCAATTTTTAAATGTCCTTAATAATTACAACAAAAATATAACTAGTATAGGCAGAATCCAACAAGATTTCAGAAACATACTTTTCTCTTTTGGTGTCATGTGAAAAGATCGTCCAATCTGTAGACCTAAATCATTTTGGAGAGGATCATCAATGTGAGGTTCAAGTGATTCATCATTACTTAGATAAGAGGATGAAGGTCCTGGTTGAGGTTCTGTACGATTAAGTGTTGATACAAATTTTGCTTTCTTTTCGTCACTTTCATTTTTGGATTCATTTCTTTCCTCTAGTTTTCTTTTTTGATTACCTATAAATATATAAAATATTCTACATTAAAAATGTCTACAGGAAAACAGATTTTTATGCTCTTAATAACTGCTATTCTAGATTTAGAAATACTTAAAATTACTTATACTTTGTGTTTAGATATCACAATACTACTGATCAAAAATTTTCTTATGTCCATAACAAACTTTTATCTATATTAAGAAGAATATAGCAGAATGTTCAAGCGTAACTCCAACACTAAAAAGTAAACCCTAGACGGGAACTTCTAAAACAGAATATTCCAGAGAAATTAAAATTACGAAAATAATATTATTATATTAATATAATACAATTATATTAGTATATTCTTTCAAAATATTTTTACAAAAATTACGCTTTTATAAAAATATGAATGTATTATATGACATAATGTTTCATTTTCTCAGATTAAAAACAAGGTTTTGCTGTAACTTAATGTATAAATATAATGTGCACAATGATTAACTGGTTTTTGTAACAAAAAAATTGATTTAGATTGATTTTAGATTTATTTCTAAATATTGATTTAGGTAATTATAACAAATTAATCACATTTTTTCGAAAGAATTTTTTCTACGAAACAACAAAAAAGTTATTAGCAGTTTTCTTTTTATGAATTATTTATTTGTCTAAATTTAGGAAATTTAATTCAAAAGAAATAAAAAATATTAACAGGTATTTGGTCCAATTAAAATTACAATAATGTCCTCAATCCATACACATAGCAATTCATACCATTTCATAAGCTCATTCTATTTTATGAAATGTGCAACAGAAAATTCAAGACAGATTTTGCATTTGTTTCATAATCGTCGTTCTTCATGAATCATGCTTATCTAAGAGTTGTTTTTGGTAGTCATGGAAAAATCATTGATTATTATAAATATTATTTTTTATGTCTCGTAAAAGAAAATTATTTTCTGAAATACTATTAACGTTTATTCTAGAAGGATAGTTCATAATGTAATGTTTTACTCACCGTGGAGCGTATGTAATATTTCAAAAAGCACTTTATATGTACTGCTGTTGACTCTCAATTAAACACAATAATTAAACAATCCGTATTTTCATACGTAAGGTATATCAATTTATGTCACGTTCACTTGTTTCAGACGATCGGGACTAAACTAAGAAACTAACACAATTATTGCAATAGGACGGTGATCGGTGTTGATTTAATCTTATCTCAAAATCTGTAGAATTCAAAAACATTGTACATTTTGAGCGAGTGTGATTCATGCTGGGCTGAATGGCTGATAAAATTGAATACGAAAACTCCAACGCTTCATTTTTACCTAATAACTTAAAAATAAATTAAGATTAATTAAAATGATTACATTTTTAGTTACATATTTTTTCTTTACTGTATATATATTAAAATTCTATCATATAACATATTTTACTTAAGTAAACCAAATCTTTTTCTTCATATATAAATATAATAAAATCATACAATTTTTGATTGATGTTTTATACAAATTTTATAAATTTCTGAAGTTTTAGGGGGGGGGCAACTGCCCCCCCCTGCCCCCCCCTGGCTACGCCCATGAGTTAAAGTATTTTTATTGACTACGAGGATCGTTTTTATATATCACCCTTATAGAAGTGAAGTTATGATATGTTCAGTATATGGAAGTAATTTTATTTTTGTTCAATGTTTGTCAACAATATGCATTTGAATATTTTGGAAAAAAGAATACATGACATATGTTACAATAAGGTGTGATTGCCGCCTTATTGAATGGGTTGCTGAATTTGGCTGTCGAGATTAATACAAGACAGCGCGAACAAAAAGGAAGGGTTATGTTTATTCCTGATGGCATATCAAATCTTTGTTATCACCTATCGTCTGACTTATTAGACCAATATTACATTATGTAATGTTTAAATTCGTTTTGTCAGCGTGAATGACATATGCTAAAAAACAAGCGGACACTAGGCACCATTTCTGTAATTCTATTCTAAAATATTTGTTAAATTTCCTTAGGTGAGGAATCTACAAATTCTTCTGATATCCTGCTTATATTCGAAATAAATTTTCTAAAAACGAGAATGCGGACAGTGGCTCAGTTTTGTTGGTGCATTGTTGTTCAATGTTGAATTTTTAATACGAGGGATGAGCAGTCTGGTGACTTATTAAAACCTTTTTGTCTTGTTATATATTATGAAGAGGTGATATTGTTTAACATTTCGGTAGATTTTAAGAACAGGGTTCGGCTCCTATTGACGCGCACGATTCGGTTCCGAACGAGTCACTCGCGGCGCCGGCACACGGCCACGTGGCCAACGCATTTTCGTGTAGAATCGTGACGCTACGCTACCCGTGTCCAAGTTGAGGACGAGGCTCGGGCCTTCGGCCCTCGCGTTAACATAAAACATCCTTGAGTCTGTCCAACGCATAATTACCAACGCATTTTATGCATTTAACATTATGCATGCAACGCATTTTATGCATTTAATCATTGTAATTCTCCATTACACATTCGCACCACACCACACAACGCACAATGCAAGCAGTGCTGAGTGATTCGTTCTCGTGGTCCGCGCGAGTGAACCATGCGCAAGTGAACCGTGCGCCGTGAGCCGAACCCTGTCCTTAAAATCAGCCAACATTTCTGCTGTGAATTAGCGGTCGATATACGTGTGAAGAAAATGCAGTCACTTTGAGAAATTTGTTAAAAATCAATTACGAAAGTTCAGTACGACAGATTACAATATAGCGCCTGAACGTTGTACCATTCTCTGTGCGTGGAAGTTTGGTATCGACAGAGGGAACGTTGCCATACTTCACTGCCGTTGTTACGTACGTGTTGCATACTATTTCGTTAGCATATATAAAATGATAACCACATTTCAATTCTGTACTTTTGATATTTTCAGTCCGGTGCTTATAGTGTCTGGATACTTTTAATGAAGCAAACTTTTGATGTTTGGCGTCATAAATGCTTGGCAGGAGGGCTCAGCTGCTACGAAGCTATAACCCTTTCATTTATTCATTCTGAGTTGATGGCAACAAGGGTAATTTGCGTAACTGGAAAAGCTGCTGCTATTGGGTATCATTAGAAAACCACTCTCGGCGTCGTCTCGTGACTCTCAAACGTCAGGCACAAAGAATTTTGGTACAACAAATAAAAATGTATATTTATTAGATCCAGAACTTTCGAATGCATTATTTCTTTAACAGATACAATTCTCATCCGCTTCCATTAGTATTACAGCATTATTGAATATATGAATTTGAGCACAATTCTAAAAAATTAGTAAATAATCACAATCCTCCTCTTTTCGATTTTTTTGAAGTGGCCGATAACAATTTGTCATTGTTTACACCTCCCTTTATAAAATGAATCTTTTTAATTAATTCGCGAACGTCCTTCTCACGGACTTGCTCATGGCCTCAAAAATGTGCTTACCATTGTTAAAGAGATCCATTTTACCAGGCAGGAGGTGTAACAATGACCTAATGTCATCGGCCACTTTTAAAAAATTAAAGTATATATAATCAATTACCGAAATACGTTTTCTGACTGACATTTCTGCTGACTTCGACCCACTCGTAATTATAATCAGAAATTATTCTTTCTGTTTGAGTGCAGCACAGTAATGCAAAACGCACTATTAACGTTTTTACCAGGTACATCAAAAAGTATGGAAAATGTAGATGGCTCAAAATTGCAATAATTTGTCATATTAATTGAGTTCTATTTATTTCAACCGCAATTGGATGTTACAATGTATTTGACACTACATTTATTTTAATAGTTACAGTTACTCGTTCTTGAATATGCAACAGGAACCTACTGGAGTAAAAAACGTACTTAACACACTACTTCCCCATGTACCAGATCTGGTGTTGTATCACTCATTGATTTATACATTTAAGTATGTTTAAAATCATAAAAATATTTTTTAAAAGTAATGAAAAATGTTATTCATTTGTCCACGCTTATTGAATTTCTGTTAGTATATACGTTAAGATGAAAGCATACACTTCGAAATATGAATACACCGTTCTCATTAGTTGTTAACCCACGACACTGGAAATGCGATGCGAGGGATTCATAAATTGCCCGTGTGTGTCGCGCGCGCTGTATTCTCACTTTATCAAGATCAAAAGAATTTTCTGTCAAGTTCTTGTAATAAAATCTAATTAACGAAACGTTTCATGCACTATTAAGGATTCTATTTGGTCATTGAAAGGCGGGAAAGTGTCAAAATTATGAATTACTTTGAGACATTGCGCTAAACATTAGAACAATGGAAACATCATGTTGATTTAGAAGAATTTCCTTTCTGCTTAAACAAAATATTGGGTAGCAGCCGTATAAGTGACACTGAGAAAGAAGATTATTAAGTGTAGGATTGATAATGCATTGTTGGGGGGGGGGTACGGATCTTGTTCCTTTCCAGTTTGGGAGTTGGTAACACCGTTTCCTTCAAGCATGTGTAAGTGAATGTTGCTTTCAAGTATTAAGTGTTTTTTTATAAGTTGAGTGTAGTTTGGAAGAAAATAACTCAATCTCTTCAAATATCAATAATTTTCTGTAATTATTTATGATATGAGATTTTCAATGGAAAAAATGACGGCTGAGTATCAAAGCAATAAAAGTGAAACCGATAATACATGAACATAACGTATTCATGGCAACAATAGTGCGGTGTGTAGTGCTGAAATGTAAATGGCAGATATGAATCGATGATCAGATTATACATCAGTCTGAACTGTTATTTTCTCAGAACAGCTTTTTTCGTTCGTATACCTTCTTCTTTCATAGACGCCTTTTAACATAATGCATATAATATACATATGAGTATGTGTTTATTATCGTATGATCCTCACTCACTTGTACCTGGTAGTCATGGTTTGGAATCAGTCGTGCAGTGTTCCTCGCACTAATTTCGGAATGGATCGGAGAGAGAATCACGAAGAATTTCCAATGAAACGTCGACGATATTGGCTTTCTCAACATTTCAAGGCAAGTATTATACATTATTCTTTGAAGACCTGTAAATTGTTCATAAATATTATTTTAGTTCCTGCGTGGTGTTTTCGTGCAGTGAGTGACGACGTGGCAATGCTGTAGGTTGCGTTACAAAACCTCGCTAACAATTGGCAAATGGGAACGCTTAAAACGTGCAGTTACTCTTCAATTTATTTATAATGGTCCTTGACGTTTAATCATCGGTTACAATGTCTTGAAATCGAGGGCTTGAACGTCACCATAGTGACGTTCAAGATCCCGCTTGGATAATACCAACCGCTGACACGTCAAGGTTAACTTCAAATAAATTGAAGAATGGTAGAAAACAATACTTTCGGTTGAAACCGCATGCGTCTTAGGCTCACATTCGACAATGCTAAAAAAACAAACGTTTGTCACACGTTAAGTAACTTGTACAAGTTGCCGTTTTATCTTGCCGCTCTTCGCTGTGTAACTGACACGTGCAAATGCAAATTGCAAATAATGCAGGAGGTTTCCGCGGGAGCGTTGAGCTTAACAGGCGGCCGCGCGCCGGTGGACGCGGTGAAATGCTGAGGAGTCTTTTGGGAGCCGTCGCCTCTCTCCTCACGCGGTCCCCGGGCGGCGGAGGATGGGCAGCGCGTCCTTGGGGCCGTTTCGCCATCGCCGCGCGCCGTGAGACCCTCCGGACGCTCCCGGCGCCGCTTTCGCAACTCGGCTGCTGGAGGAGATCGCCCCCGACGGGGATGGCGCCTCCGTTGCTAGCAACCGCTGCTTATCACGTCCGCGTAGCGTGGTTTCTTACGTCGACTGTCACAACCACTACCATTACCAATCGACACCATCATCAGGACATCCACCACGCATGTTCCTGACCGTGCCTCACACACACATACCCTGTATTGCGCGCAGTCGCTCTCGCCCAACAATTTGAACGCTTTCTTCTTCTTCTTCTTCTTCTTCTTCTTCTTCTTCTTCTTTTTCTTCTTTAATTTTTCAATTCTGTTGCTCTTTTTTCGCAACGACTCTTGGCCAGCTTTTGGACATTGAGCGCTTATCATAGAGCGCTATATGTATTCATAGAGACGATTGATGTTTAATCAATTGGTATGGTGTCGTCCAATCCGGAGCTTAAACGTCACTTCTGTAGGTGTCATCCAAGCTCCCAGGTGGATGACACAGTAAGAGCTGATTTACGTCAACGGACTCTATGTTTAAATCTAAGAATATACATTACTCCTTTAAATTTTGTCTTATCGCGTAGCTTCGCATTCAGTCATTAGGGAGGTTTTGTCACCTGCAACGTTAAGCACTATTGATCTGCGCATGCGCAGTTACACAAAAGTGATGCGAAACTTGAACTGCGCATGTGCAGAAGATTGATAGTGCTCACTGTTCGAGGTGATAATCGTCACCGTTAGTAACCGGGGTTCTCAGACGATCACCTATCCGGGAATCCATAGTGTCTCGAGTTCCCTAACTTCCGTGGCATCATGGACCGTAATTAAGCAATTTGGCTAACGACGCAGACTTTGGTGCACTGTCAACTTCATGGGCAATTCATGTGTCTTTTTACGTATTGGAAAAATTTACGGAAACTGACATTACAAGGCAAGAAATCGATCCGTTTGATTGACGTGCCTAATTTATATCAGTTCTTTTACAACGGACCATTTCGAATCTCAGCCTGCCTATTTTGAGACCAAATAGTTATAAACGTTTGTGTAAATGTCAATTTACGTTTGGGAATTGGATGCATATGTACAGTTAGGCATGTGGGGTCGAATTGCACAACATAACCTTTTGTCGAAATGAAAAGAATGAGCTTCATTAAGTGCCTTCGGAGGTAGTTTGATGAACGCAGGTACGCGAGCGTGTCCTCGTGTTTCGCTACGGTTCATAAAGGCGTCGTTTCCCGCAGCGGGAGTCCGGAGAGCGCGGGGCGGGCGTGGGCGTAGGCGGAGGTGGTGGCGGGGGCGGGCGAGGTCGAAGACGCCGCGCGGCGATGCCGCAGATGAAGCGGGCGAGCGCGCGTGGGCGGACGAGGCAGATAAGGCAACTGCGTGTAGCGTTGCACGGGCGGGCGTTCCACGGCCGCGCCCGTCGCGGAGCGGTGCGTGCGGCCCGAGGCACCGCCGCTCCAGCGTTGACGTCGCATTGCTCCCGCCCGCAGCCCCACGCGCTCTCTTCCTTGCTCGGTTGATGCGAAGCGGCCTCGCAACAAGTGGCGCATGTCCAACCTCTCAGGCAGTGGAGACGCGCGACGTTAATCCATTGCATTTTGTATACTGCGTTTCATTTGTAAACTATTGGATTTTAGGGAGTTTTTGCCACCGCGAACGTTAAGTTCTGTCGATTTTCTGCGCATGTGCAGATGCACTAAATTGATGTGAAATATGGACTGCGCATTAGCCGAAGATCGATAGTGCTTACCGTTCGAGGTGGCAAAAACTCCCTATTGTGAAGATACAGAAACCAGAACACTGCAACAATTGTCATTGCTATAACCACTAATTACAATTGCATTTACTACGTTACAAGTACAGGTGACGTAAACTTTTCTTCGTGCTTTACTCCAATCAAGAAGTAGTATAATCTGTATTTGAATTGCTACCTATTTATATTTTAAATTGTTGTAAACGATTTTATATTTGGCATATGTGATAAGGCAGGGGCATGATACAATATTATTTCCCTTGTATTCGGGCCAAAGGGTATATGTCAGAAAAATTGAGTATTTAGTTAAGTGTAGTAATTTTTCTTTTATTTCAAAACTATTTACTTTAATTGTTCGAAAGTAACTTTAAACTAACCTAATACTATTTACCTATCTATATCTTTGTATCTGAAAATTAATTATTCAACAATATCTACAATAAATGCATTCCTTTTTGCTCTCTTGTAAAATTATGAAACAGGACTTATACCGTTTTGCCCAAACACAAGCGAATTTTATTATTTATGAAATAGATATTCAAAATATCGAAATCTGAATATCTTTTCGAGAAGTTTCTAACAGCGCACGTCAGAACTTGTTTAGTGCGCTATGGAGGACATTTTTGTCCTAATGGAATGTGTTCATCCAAAACAGATCATCATATGTTTCCAAAATATTAGTATTTTTTGTGTAATTTCGCGTTATATATAGTCACCCGCTGCGAATTTCCTACGCTTCGTGAACGTAATTTAAATGGTGCTGCGGAAGCAGTTGCGACGTAAGTTAGAATTTGTATATTATTTTATATTTCTTTGATATGCGAGCTTTTGTTATACGTATACACATTAATCTTTTAGAAATTATTTAAAACCTATGTGATAATCTGTACTTTTTGTCCGTGTTGCGAGGAATGTATTTGCATTCTCAATATTTTGATGTATTTTCTTTCAAGCAATTCGCAAACCTTAATTGAAATTAGCCCTATTAGTTTTTCTCCCTTAAAAATACGATTTAAATGCAATTTGTAAGACAAATTGCAAGCCTTCAGGAAAGATCATATTGGAATGCAACAATGACATTGGGCCCCACGCGACAGCAGCTGCAGTTCTGTGAATTCCGTCTCATTATTGGGACATGGTTTAGCTGTATGAAACGCAGATAGAGTTGTCAAATTTGGTTGATATTTTCTTGAAAATATTTAGTTTTCGCACCTAATTTTC
This sequence comes from Acheta domesticus, assembly GCA_031308135.1. NCBI lineage: Eukaryota > Metazoa > Arthropoda > Insecta > Orthoptera > Gryllidae > Acheta > Acheta domesticus. The sequence continues at coordinate 142,012,811 of JAHLJT010004567.1, read as the reverse complement.
GACTGTTTGTAATGAATTTTACAAAAAATGATGACAGAGATGTGTTCGAACAAATTGCAGTATATATAGTATTCCGAGATTTTAGATACATTTGAGTATTTCTACCCAACTTCCTACTCCCTTTTCTTCCTCTATTTGCTTTCATATGATCCGCAACTTGTATAGTGCGCCCGTTGCTTCAGTGTCCAATTTTTTCGGCTTCCATAACGTGATTTTTTATTGGAATTTTAGGAGCGATATTAAGGAGTTTAATCATAGCGTAGCGTTATAGCAGTATCGAGATCAATAGCAGGTGAAGTCGAGAAAGGGGTTTTGCGCAAACGTTTACGTCGAAACGGAAGAAGTTCCAAAGTGCGGCGACAGAGTGCGCTGAAATCACACAATGCCACATCCTCTTGATTTGCATTTGTTCGACTAGGACGCCGAGCAACCACTGATCTATGAATATATACGTGTATTATATTATTAAATATAAGTAAAATCATTATGTATAAATAATTATTTATACAAATTAATGTCACCAACTTCGTGTTGTGTTATTGGAATATACAGTTCGTTGTGCACTCTACTGCTAGAGTTGGGAACAAATTATATGTAGCATGACCGAGTGACAGACTAGCATACGATATAAGTCGCCTGCTAACTCCGGTGGATTAGCGGACTCCGCTATCTCTTCGAGTTTGAGTTGGCGCATGCGTGGAGGCTCAAAATTGCAGTCGATTGCTATACGCCAGACCGTGCTAAACTCCCTAAAAGAGTTTCGGTTCACGAGAAATTCAAGATCCACGGAATGTTTGTATTATTGAAAAGAAATAGTTACATTAGTTTATGATACTTTATGATAATGTAATGATACTTTCCAGACGAATTAGCACCATTAAACCTGAAACGAGAAAGATACGAGCTTCAATTTTTTCTCATTTCTGTTGTTGGTGTGAGAGATATTTCAATGTGCATTTCATTCTGCCATTCAGACTGACTTCGCATTCGGGTTGCGAAGCGCCGTAAATAGTGTTACATGATATACATTTGTGCAGAGATGACCAGAAGGGGGAGGGTTCAGGGCAACTTGCCCCAGGCCCTAACTTAATTGGGGCCTCGAATTTCTTTTTATTCAAAAGAAATCAACTAGTAGTGCTACTACAGCACATACTTTGTCGCGTTGTGCATGAAAGAAAAACATCAATACATTGAGAATACAAATTGAGTAAAACGAGTGCGAGAAAGTAAAAGTATAATTAATATTGTCATTTTCAATAGTAAATTGTAATTAAAATTAAATTTATTATTTTTCGTATCATTTACTTCATATTTCTCGTGCCCCGTAGTTGGAGTGAAACCTTTTTATATTTCATTAATTTCAAGCAGAAATTACGCAAAAACTACTCATTTTTCTTTTTCAAAAAATGTACATAAGCTTTTTTAAAGGTCTAATTTTGTACAACTATCATTTTCTGAGGCAAAAACCTCTCTTCAATATTATAGTTCAAACAACTTTTGTTGTTGTTGTTGTTGCAATTTTTGAAAAATCAGGGATTTCATCGAAAATGAGACCTGTGCCGTTCTCTTAAACTTCTATTCCACTATTCAACAACAAAATTTAATCAAAAAATTTAAAAGTCTTAGATGCTTCGTGTAAAGTACATCCCAAAATTAAAATATCGGTTTCAAATTCCAGGGGCCGCGACATCAGCCAGAACTGTTGGGAATAACAATTTTGGAGAAAATTCGCTGAACGGTTAATGCGCTAGCGTTGTGCTCAAACAGACCGACGGAAAGACAGACGTTTTGCCGTCAGTCGATATTTCGTTATGAAGGACGCACAAAAGGATTCTGGCTACATCACGTGTTAGAAAATTTTTTGCTTATTTAGCAACTGGATTAATCCATTTTTTTGTTACCTGGGCAAGAAGAGTACGAAATGGTTTGAGAAAACAACAAACAAACAACTAGTATTAGGCATCTTCAATTACGACTGTGCAGAAGTAGCCTCTTGAAAATACTTGGGAATAGTACGAAAATCTGTATCAGATTCAAATACATCAAATACTAAATTAAGAAGAAAAGAACAAATTATTATCGCAAGATTGAGAATTGGTCATTCTTCTCTGACCTTCATCTATGAAAAAATCCGACCCTGCCACCTGTCCAAAATGTGGAGGAATACTGTCAACGACTCACATTCTCCTCGAGTGTTCCAGTCTCCAGTACCTACGAATCTCTCTTGCCATCAAGAACGAAATTTACGAAATGATGAATTCAATAGAAGGTTTCAAAAAAATTTTAACTTATCTCAATTTGGCTGGTTTAGATAATATGTTATGAATAATTGCAAAATTTATTGTACTTATTTCAGTTTATTGTTATATTTCTGTTTACTCTAAATTTAAAAGAAAATGTATCTCTAGTATAAATCAGTAATGGTCGCTAATGGCCACAGATGTTTTTAAGCGACCTTAATAAATAAATAATAATAAATAAATAAAGAAGAGTTGTTTGTCAAAAATCTGCACGATTACAATATTTTTTCTTCTTACATTAGTAAGTGATAAAAAATAAGAATTTCATCTCTAATCCAAATTTAACGCTATAATTTATTTCTAATGCATGGAGAAATGAATTCTGTTTATGAATTGGGAGAGGAGGGAATGTTTTGTTTGAAGTGAGGGGCCTCCGTGGATCAACTGCCCAGGTGCCTGGTTTTGTCTGGGCGCCTCTGCAGTTGTGTAAAAGCAATTGCGTTTGTTTGTAGTGCTTATAAATCAATCGAGAACTAATACATGAAAAATCTTTGTTTGATACAAACAGTAGAACTGATATTTATTTGTTCCTAAAAGCACAGTGTTCTCTCCCACTAACAAGTGATGACCTCCTCACCTTCAACTGCGCTTTTTTCAATGTTTCTGCCTTTCAGGGATAATAAATATATTTGTCTCGCGTTTAGGCCCGACTATTCTAACTATTACTGCCAAGACGCTACTTCTGCACACTCGTAATTGAAGATGCCTAATGCTAGTTGTTTGTTTGTTGTTTTTTCAAACCATTTTTTTAAAAACAAAATATCAGCTGCATTCTCTGCGCTCATTGCGAGAATATGCACGATGTCGCCGCCAACAATTCTGCCTGAAAGAAGCGCAAATAATTTACCATGTGTTGACTCCGCGGCCAATTGTGAGTGGCAGCCGTTGCTGCGCCTGCCGCGCGGAGGGGGAGGCTGTGGGAGTGCCAACGTTTTCGCTTTCCCCGCGGCGCGCCCAGTCGGCACTCCAAGTACTTTGGCACGCGCGCGTCTACCGCAGCGCCCCCCCTTGTTCCCCGCTCGCCCCCTCCCGCCTCATCATGCGGCTGCGACTTTTTTAGCTGTAGGAGAAAGTAGTCGTGTGTAACATACCCGTCGCCAAATGGTTTCTCGCCCCCCCCTAACAATACTCCTTTGTCTGCTTAATTAATGACTACATTCCAATCCATCATATTTGGAAATAGTGCGAGTCTTTGAGCTGCGTGGTCTAACACGTACAGTTGATTTCTTTTCTGTGTACGTTGATTTCTTTTTTGCTGCATCTGCGGGCTTTGGGCTTTTTAATTTTTTTAAAAGTCATTTTAAGGTACGTAGATTTTACAATGTCGTGTACTTGGAAGATTAAATGCGTTTATTAGGAAGGCTTTTTTCGAACATTACCTAATAATGTACGTGTTTTCAATGAAATGCCAACACTTTTTTTTCCAAAAAGCTATTCAGACTTGCAGAATTTAATTAAGAAAATGGAGACATTCGCTATTAAATTACAAAATTTCTACAAATGCTGATTATTCATTCCTATGAGGCCAGTTTGCTCTCTGATTGCGAAACGTTTGGATCCAAAGATTTACATATTCTGTGTGAATGATGTAATGGAACTTGCCCAATGAAAATGACGTGTAATTGGTCTTCAGGTAATTGTTTGCGTTTTTTGTCAGTCATTTGCGAATCGGCGCAACTTTACCAGCTAATCGTCTGTAATTCTATACGTTGCATTCCTCAAAGATGTGTATCAGGTACTCGCTAATTCACATAGAGGCAGGCGCACGAGCTGGACTTCACGTTGTTGATTGCAAAGACCTTTACTCACCAAATACTTTTTCTGTGTCTGAAGGTCTGTCTTCCATCTGTTCCTGGAAGTCACATTTTCCAGTCTTGGTCGTACTGCTCTTTTCATCACCTCAGGAGCTGCACTAAGCAAGACAAATGACTTCCAGGCATGGTCGCTGAGTCGGTATGGGTGGAATGAGGTGTCAAAGCAAGTGGAGATATTCGGAAAACAGCTCACGTCACTTACGGTATTTCCTAGTCCACTGTTATTGCACCTGAGCAAATCTGGAGATTCCACGGTCGAACGGCGCGACACTCGGAGAGCTAATCTCCTGTGCACTTTTCGACTGATTTCGTGCCACTTTCTTATCGCTGAGTTTCCCACGCGTACCTGTACCTTCCATTTAGCCAGAGATCATGGCACTGCATCGCACTCTCCAGCTAAAAGCTCGTAAGTGACTCGTTCCTGGAACGATTAGGAGACGTTTCCAGCATACAATTTTGTAAATAAAATAATTAGAGATCCTGTCTTTGCCAATAATATTGTTTATCGAAATAGCAGCTTCGGATGGTTTAGCCATCATCATCCGTTTCCTGATTGCAAAAAATATAAAAATATTAAAACGTTCAGTTAAAGACTAATAACTAATAGAGGATTAATTGACAGTGTATGTATATATTATTTTCAAAAATAAGAGAAATTAATACCATAACAAATGAAAGATTTTTTTCTTACGCCCCTCTCTCTCTTTCATTCTTTCTTTCTAAATATTTTGCTATTTTTCTGGAGGTTGTGCAAGCGTGCAACCTAAACTCGAGCCGCCACCAAGAACGATGAGAGTTGAACAATTAAAGATGCTGCTGCTGCTAGGATGGGGCTGCGAAGAGATAGACAGTGGTATAAGAAGTCAGTAGTGCCTCGCCTTTGTGATATAAACACTTAAACCCTTGCCTTATATGGGATTTGAACCCGCAGTCTTCGGTTCTGCGTGCTTGGACGCTGCTTCCAATCCCTTGGCTGCCGTGGCCTACGTTGCAACAATCGGCCCACCATACAAGAACTCCCTTCGACCTTTATATCATCCTCATACGTAATGACACTACACCTTGTGCGTCATTTCTCTGGGAAGAAGACAAACGCGCCGCGCTTCTCTTGTTCCACGAGGGCACCACGCCGCGCACGGGGAAAAACGCGGCGGCGGCGGCTGCCATGGCGGCAGGAAGTCCAAACAGCGGCGGGGGATACTGGAGGAGGCGGGGTGGGGACGTGCGCCAACAGGCGGCCCACAAGGACCGCGTTGTAGGCGTGCACAGGCGCGCCTTGTTGCTTGCCCCCTTCCCTGCGTGCCCTGTCCCCCCTCCCCCAGCTCTGCCAGGAAGAAGGGTTGTGTTTCTGCCGCAATTTTGGAATGCATTTAATCGTTAAGTATTTGACATAACGTGTTTAAATAATGCATGTGCCTGGAGTTAATTTTGAAATCTTTCCTAGTTTCAAATAGTTAGTAGTAAATAGTTCCTTTACTAGTTTTAATAATAATTGGTTGGGGGAGGTCTCTGGGTTCCATGCATATTGACTGACGTAGTCTTCGTTTATGAGATGTCTTCAGGAATGATATGTTTAGTGACTACACGAAGCCAATAAATTACATGGATTTTTTGAAAGGAAAATGCGTATACTATTCACCGTATATAAGTATTTATATTTATTTAGGCAATAGCGAAGTTGAATTGAAGACTTCGGGGCGGTAACATGCTATGCCGTGTAAGTTTTGAGAAAAAGGAAAGTAAAAGTTTAGACATTGCATTCTACTCATTGGGATAAATTATGAATTACACTGTCATCTTTCAGCGAATCGTTAAAATAAAAACCCAACATCTAGACACATCTATGGAGTGATCGAAATGCAATAATATCCCAATTTCATCAGAAATGTGGCATAGCATGTTATTGCCGAAAGGTCTTCAATTATATGTTCCATGTGGAATTCGTGGTGGACAAAGCACGTTCTCAACGAGTTTCTTCGTGCTTGTCCCGTTTCCCGTGCGTCTTCACCACCAGCTCCGCCATCATTCTCTTCATCATTGACGGTTTTGGTATTAACAATTATTATCTTTTCTTGCTATAACTTTGACCACAATGACCTTAATCGTTGAAGAGCCCCTAAACTCCAACAAATATACAAAAGTAGAATGGCAAGTATGCTTGTAGTTAGTTGTCAGACTTATAGATATTTACATTTACTTTGCAAGACTTATACTGTAATACTATGTGTACAGATTCTTTTCCCATTGACCCATTTCATTTAAGTAACGCAATTCTGTAACCCCTTTGATGGTTGTGAATCACTATTTGCTACGAGATGCCCTGTGTTAACGAAGCACTTTATTGCGAAGCAGATTACATTACGACCTAATAGACGGAAAGTGTGTCTTCGCCACAAGTAGCCTCGATGTCTTGGGTTGCAGCTTTGATGGTTTGGGTTGTGCATTTACTAAATGAGAATTGAGCTTCATTTCGGAAATTTTTGGAACTTTCTCAAGTTTTGCTTTTAATGCATCTGAAGTGGTGCACATTTCTATATAAAACAGTGATATAAAATGAAGAAATACTTTTTATTGTATATTTCACTTTTGAAAACGAATTTCGAGTTTCATTAAGAATTGTCTTTGACAGTGTTTTAAGTAGATTTCCGATTGAACTTCGTCCAATTGAATCGAAATACGTGTATTGGATTACAACAGTGAAGGGGGAAAAGGATTAAATTGCCTCGGTCATGTATGTTTATTTTTACAGGTTATTACATTGGCTAAAAGCAAGAACGCTTTTAATATTACATGAAATAAGGTAATGTATTTGACGCATGTATCGAGGGATTTTAAGCGAATAGTGTGGATGATGGTCGTAACGAGTTGTTTCCCGAACGGCGATAATGGATACCTAACGTGTTTATAACGGGTTTGCTTCACCGGTTGTGATGTTACGAAGCTTGCTGTTTTGTGATTGATTATTGGGAGGCAACGTGGTTACCTGGCGGGTGATGACGTGGGCCCACTGTGGAGGCGGCGAAGGCTCGGAGAGGCTCCGCCCCCCGCCCCCACCTCCTCCCCCGCAGTCGCCGCCGCTGATGTCACGGGTCGTCGAGGCTCGCTGACATCATCGCTGCTCCGCGCGGCGCCGCGCCCGTCTCACCTCCCCCGCCCCCTCACGGTCCCCGCCCTCCACGACCCGCCCGTGTCTCGCCATTCCATTCCATCTCCGCCCCGCCACTTCCTGATCTGTTCCGCCCCTCTCGTCACCGCCTCTCTCATCTCCGTCACTCTCGTCCTCCCTCGTGCTCCGGCCTCTTTCGTTCCCGCCTTTCTCGTCCCCATCCCTCTATACCTGCTCCCCTTTGGCCCGCCCTTATCGTCTCCGCCCCTCTCCACGCCGCCCCGCCCCGCCCGGCCGCCCTGCCGATCCCGCTGCGCATCCTTCCTCCGCGCTGTGTGCTTCCCCGCCCACGCGGGCCGCGCCCACTTGCAGGCAGGCCGAGCCTTCGCTGCTGCCGTCGCTCCTGCCCGAGCCTCTGCTTACGCCGTGCGCCGGCCCTCGCCCCGGGGGTCGACGGCCCTGTTTGGCTTTCCCCTCGAGTACGCACCTGCAGCGCGGTCCAGCGCTCGGCGCCCGCGTCACGTCGCTCCCGCGCGCGGCCCCTGCCACGTCACGCCACCCTAATGCCCCGGTGACGAGAAGGCGCTCGTCTTGAATCGTGGGGGCGCTAACCTCAGAAGAATACATTGTTGTTGTTTTTTCTTTCTTTCATGACGCACGTGTATACCCAAATGTTATTTGCTTGTTTGTTTGTTCTTGTACTTGCTTAAGTTTCGCTGCCTTAAGACTTACATTTTCAGATATTTTCGTGACTGCCACAGAAATAAAAAAAATGCGAGTACATATAATGTTGATTTTCGAAACACCATATTGTACTTTAATCATACATTGTTGTGGAAAATATTTTCCTGAAAGTGTGGTGGGTTTGTCGCACTGAGTTTCTAAAATAGTTCATTTTACGTCGTTGGTTAATAAGAAGCTAACAAGTCTGCTTCATTTGTGAAATTAAATTCCCTTGAAGTCTGTTTGGTTGTTTTTAAAATAGTTAATGTAATAGTTTGTTCTTACATTAGATGATAATTGGGTTACGCACTGCTTAAATTAGAATATCTACTTGAAAACATTAAACGTCCGAAAGCTTTCAACTGTACTTGAACCCGCGACCTTGCCGTCAGTGGATGCGGTTTGATAACGAAGGAATAAAAATAAACGAACCTGGGCGTGGCGTGGTGTGCCTGGCACGGCGCAACGTGGCGCGGCTGGGCTGTGAGAAAGGATGCGGACGCTCCTATGTTGACGGGATGGCGGCGTCAAAGGACTTACATATTATCATCGTATTTCACTTTCTTTATTTCCTCGGCGTTCTATTCGCGCCTGGGGTTATTGGCGCAGTTAAAGGATTTGCATAAGTATGCTGGGTGACGTCAGCCCCCCTCCCTCTCTTGTTCCCCCACTCCCCCGGATACGCAGCGTACGTGGAAGGATGGGTCGACTGGCGCGCCACGTCGTCTGTTTGCCCGAAGTTGTGGCTTACTGACGTAACTGGAGGTTGGAGAGGAGGAGTGCGGACGAGTATTTCACTCAGGATGCACGCTTCCCCGAGACCAGATGAAATGATAGCGTCGTTGGATAAGATTGAATTTAAATTTTCATTTTGAGGGTGTTATAATTCTTAAGGTTGATGAAATAAGGCTAATGTTTTGCATGAATAGTAGTACGTAATTTACAAGCCTATCTAAGTAAAAAAAGTATTTACTTTTCAACCCTCCCGTTAAGATTTGCTTTATTCTTAGCCTTTCGAAAAAGTGACGTGACCTGAAATCCGAACATAAGCTGTTCATCGAAGAAGCGGAAAGAAAGTGGCACACTTTCTTTCTTACCGGGCTGTTGTAAAGATATAGTGCTAATTTTCTTGGTATTTTATGTACATTTACATTTGAAATGAAGAAAGCACCATCGAAGTACTATGTAGTGTCTTCAGTACCCCCACTTTATCTGGAACGTAGGTTGTAGAAAAGTGACCACTGGGATTTAGTTTTGTAAGAATATTTGTACTCAATGGCGTGTCATTGGGACACAATAGTTGTTTTATCGAAATTGTGAGAACTACCGCTTGCAATGTAGAAACATTCACAAACGTGAAAGCAGCCATCGGAATTAGAGGGGCAGAGAGAACAGTGCAGTGTAATATAAAGGCGACACGTGACAGTTGCTGAGGTGCAGCGCAACAGATAGCGCGCACCTGGCACCGCCCACCTCCAGCACTCCCCACCCGCCGTTCCGCCTGCCCGTCTTGCAGCGGCCGCCGCCGCCGCCGCCGCCGCTGCCACCGCTCGGCGAGCCGCGAGTTCCGGAGCTCCGTTTCCGAGACGTCTTCCCTGGCGCCCGACGCGCCGTCAGCCAGCCAGCTAGCAAGCAAGCAAGCAAGCAAGCAGCGCGCCCGCCTCGGCGGCGCGGAAGCGGCGGCGGCGGCGGCGGCGGCGCCGGTGGTGCCGGGAGGCTGCGACGGCGCCGCCTCCCAGACAAGGCCTGGCCGCGGGCGGGTCTCACCGCCGTCGGCGACGCCGTCGCGCGCGCACAATGACGCATTGTCGCGCTGATAACGCTGTGTGCACGCGCTGTCTGATAACGCATTGTTCGGCGGATGCCGCCCGCGTTCCGCCGACGCCACCAGCGAGCAGCCGGCCGGCCGGCCGGCCGGGCCCTCCGCCTGCGCCGCCTCGACCGGCGCGCCGGCGAGAACCAGCGCTCGGCGGCACTTCGTCTTGAGACAATGATCTGGTCGCGCTGTGCCTCCTCTCTTTTCCCGCGTCCATTCAAAGATACTGAAACTAATCTGGATGTCTCTATGAGGGACACTAATGACGTTCCAATCACTGATTAACTTTTTTATTTTGTATAATTAAATCCAAATACACTTCATTACAAAATGTTGTCAGATGTATCCGTTTGTAGTCTTTGAAAAAGGGATACACGTGAGTTGATTACATTTTCCCGCGCACCTTCTGTCAGTCAAACGGAGTCGTTCGTGCGGGATTCGCCGCCTGCGCGCAAGCCTCGTGAGGCGGCGAATTTCGCGGCTCCTCAAGTAGAGCGTGGCGGAGGCGGGCTGGCGCAACGGGCGTCCACCCGGCGCGACGCGGCGCCTTACGTCACCGACGGCGAGGGAAATCCGGTTGCGCTGTAAACAAACACCTGCTGCTGCTGCGGCGGCGCGGGGGCAGTGGAGCACAGGGCGCCGTTGATGCACTCGAGCGCGCGGCCACGCCTCGTTTGACCGAGGCGCGCCCCCCTGGCCCGGTCCTCTGGGCAGTGGCACGGACATCGAGCGCGCGGCGGAAAGAGCACGTTTCAACTCACGGGGAATCGTCTTATTTCGTACAGCCTTCCGTGTTAGGATGTGTTTTCGGACGGCGTGAAATCTCGCTTTCGTTTTTCTTGGTGTTTACTTCCTATATGTCTTACCTGTATTGTTTGTAGGCGTCTGTTCGATACTTGCGAAAAGTGGAAGTGTTGCTGTTTTCTGGTGCGCGACCATTTCCATTCGTAGATTCAAAAGAGAATCAAAGGCAGGATATCGGCATTGTTTTGGTACAGTGGAAAACAGATTTGCATCGATTGACAAGAAGTGTGATTTGAGAATGCAATACAAAGCATTTATGTTGTTGGGATCCGTTGACCAAAGGCTGAAGAAGTTGAAATCGAGTTTTTGTACTCTTTTTTTTTCGAGTGTTTACAAAAATATCATTCTGTCTCATATCCTTGCATATAATAAAAAATAGTATCCGTTTAGTGCTTATGTAGGGATTGTAGTCAAGCATGGCAATGATTAGCATCACTTCTCTCTGATTGACATGCGCATAAAACTGAATCTTGTGTGACTAAATCACTGTTGGAAATTGCAACAAATATAAAAGAGTAACTAATGTTTAAAAAGTATATAAGGTATCTTTGGCTACATTTTGAAATGCAACGTATCCATTAATTTAAAACAACGTGTATTTTATTACTGTGGCCATTTTTTGAAATTATATGTTTCCTCTTTTTCATATTCTCTCATATTTCGTGAAGGAACTCGGTTCCCCCTCTCTAAAATGGAGAACTTTTGCCGACTCTTATCTATTTGTCTTATTTCCCATCAGCGTTTACAATTGTAGTTATATTTGCTTTAATTGAAGGCAATTAATGTGAATTCTTACTTACTGATAACTAATCTTCACTGAAGTGTGTGAAGTAAATAATGTAATATTAATTGAGAATATCTCACGAAACTGCTGTGGCGTGCTTGAACGTCTCTCATGCATTTTCAACAGTAGGTGCGTCACATGCGAATATCATATTGTTTTGGGGGAAGAGGGGAGAGTTAAAAACGTGCATTACCTCGTTATTTTTTTTGCTTCACTACAAGAAGTATTGGTGTCATTTCCATACCATAATTGGATAGATAAAAATCTCCTTTCGTTTCTCTGAAGCGAAGTATTGTTGTGCATTAAAATTAATTTACATCGATACACTGTCTGGTGTCGTAAAGGAAACTGTCAGACTGGACAAGTATAATTAATAGCTTTCACTGTGACAATAACTCTATTGAGGCGGGAAAGATTTGAAAGTGTGACAAATTGAAAACCCTTAACCCTCAGTGACACGAGTATGCTAGTCTTAGGGTAATGTAAGCGCTTTAAATAGGTGGGGGAGTGGATTGTGTGAGAGCTGAACTCTGCTAAAAATTAAGGACTAATTATAAATGATAATGTGGTATGATTGCATTTACTGAATTTTTGTTACGTGAAATGATCTATGGAAGAATGCTCCGGATCTCGATGTTGCATAGGCATGTCTAGAGCCAAGCCCTTCAGTTCATATGAATGCGCAAGATGGCCACTTTCCGGAAAACCAGGAAAAGAGAGGGGGATTTCTTTTGTCTGGAAAAGTCAGGGAAGAATCAGGAAATTTTGATAGAAATCAGTGATTTCTGTTTTTAATTTTTATTTTTCTTATGGAAGGTTTCTTTCTAAGAAGGCTTCTTTAATTTGTAAAAGTATTTAGAATTTGTTGCAAAGACTGTCTCTCTTCCTCGCCCATAAACTTTCTCGAAATCTTTCTGTGAGAATCTCCAGGGTGCAGGGCTTCACACGTAGCCATTTAGTTGTCAGCTAGCAACAGAACACAGCCAAGCTACAGACCAGCGATGATAGGCAAAAGTCGTTCGAAATTGTACTGATTGTAATTTGTAACTGTCTAATACAATTCTTCTCAATATTAATTATCCTTATAAATTTAAAGACAGTTGATTTAAATTATTTTAATTTTTACTAATTATTTCATTTTACGACGTTTCAGCGACATTCGCCATTTTCATGTACTGAAAATAATTATTATAAACAATTAAAGGAGTAATTTTACCTGAGTATTTCAGGTAAGCTAAAAGGAGTTTGATAGAAATAATGTAACGTGTTCAGGTAAAAATACTTCCTTAATTGTTTATTATAATTATTTTCAGTACTTGAAAAAGACGACGAAAGTCGTTGAATCGTCGTACAAATGAAGTAATTGGAAAAATAAATATAATTTAAATTAACTGTCTTTAAATTTATAGGGATCATTCATAATAAGTCGAAAATGTACTCTCCGGACTACGCGGCCCATACTCAGTATGTGGGGTAGGGCTTTGCAAGAAAAGTCCAGTTCTAGCTACCTGGCTGCAGAAATCCTTGCGCGCAGCCATTTAGGATACATCTTATATAGAATGGTCTTTTCATTTGTATCGCCCGAACAGCGATTTGTGTAACTTCATAAGTTTGTAGCACATTTAATTGGTGTGCTACTATAGTCAAGTGTGACAAAAGGCAAATGTTATGAAAATGTGTAAAGAATTGGTCTTGGGGCGAGCCTAACCTCAATAATCGACCTCTCGTGCTTTCCAGCGATGTTTAAAATCATATTATATTGTGTCTTTCACAAAGCATACACTCCCTCCGTCGTAACAATGCAACAGAAAGTGTGTAATAAAAGCTTCATAAGATGCATTGAACAATTGATCGTTGACTCAGTGATGTGGTCAAGCGTATCTGAGCACACTCGTTAACCATATCGAAACTCAAACTGTCAATGTGCGAAGAGGTATTTTCCAAGGAGACATACTCAGACCCCTCTAGTTAATCATTTGTAAGGTCATACCCAGGTTCCACTTACCTGACTTACTCCTTACTGTTGATCTCGGGAGTTTGTCCGGCTGCTCTGCAACGGTGGGGGTGGGGGGATGGATGTAACCGTGCGTGAATTCAGGGCGTGTCATGCATTACATTGAAAATGTTAGAACTAATGAATTTACCAAAGTACATTTTTCTTATAACCTAACCTATGTTACATAAATGGGTCCTTGATCCCAACTGCACCTCCGCGCCAGGTTGCCCCGGTGGCGCGGTTGCGAGCACCCAGTCTGGCAGGAAGCACTGCAGAGCAGCCCATCGTTCACTGTTCTCGGTTTTCGCTGCCTGACCGCCGTCGGCTTGGCAGATGATTCGCAGCGATACTTCACAGCGACCTATTTATTTATTTGATTTTTACAACTCGGTATGTACCCGAGCGACGCGTAGAAGTAACTTCGCACGCAGGTACATAATTCACACGTACCACCTAATTAGCACTTACTTTCGTGCATCTGCGTGCCGTAACTACTGACGACTACTCGTCCACCAGCGCGATGAAGCGAATTCTTAGTTGCCAGCACACAAAGCGAAGATTTTAGTTTTCGCTGGAGAGAACTTGGCGACTGGTTGTCACGTGATACACTCACGGTCTCCACCCATAGGTTGTTTGATGGTGGCGTGACGCGTCAGCGATGAATCTACGAATTAAATACTGCGAAGAAATCAATAAGAATTCAGAACTCATTGAACCCATCAAGAAACAATATGTTGAAAAAGTTGAAATTTGAATAATTCTCTCAAACACTGGTGTTATCTCTGGAAATCTCTGTGGGGCTTCAGACATCTGGGTATGAAAGTGGAGTTATGAAGCTTAAGCAGAAGGCAGTGGTAATACCAACGACAAACATTGGGCAGTAATATCTGAGAAATGAAGTATTTTAGATTCACTGTCATATTAAGGTTATAATGTGTGTTGATTATCATTCGCTTTCGTTCATCTGTAAAATTAATATGACTGTATGTACAAAAATGAACAAAACGTAATAATGACAATAATTATAATAACAATAATAGCAATACTTTGTTTTGAAATATTTGAATATTGAAATATTCAACTTTGAAATATTTATTTCTCTGTATATTTATTGGATCTATCTAATGGAAAACATATCAGAGGAATATAAATAAATTAACAGGAAAACCGGAAAAAGTCAGCAATATTTGTTTCAGAAAAAACAACGAAAACTAATGTGTCCAAATTAAGAGACAATTCAAACAATATTGGTTTCTTAGGCAGGGAAATTCCACTACACATCCGCGGGTCTGACCTGTGCCAGTATTCAGCCCACGTGCAAAACGTACTTGCATCCAGTTTCCCCAGCTCTGCATACATCTGGTTACGGCGTCGTTGCCCTGGGTCAGAATTTTTCCTTGCAAGTTAGCAACGGTTGCTGTGGCAGCACTGTCAGCTCGCGGACAAATGTACAGTAGTGTTGCACATCGTGAGGAGTAAGCTACCAGATGTTCGGGAAACCAGTAGCCTTTCCATCCGAGAAAGCCGCTCAGGCGAAGTTGCCTTTGCAGATGCGGAGGTCTTACGGGATGTGCGGTCGAGGTTAGTAGATGCGGACGTCAGTACCAGAAAGGAAAGTGGAATTGCTTCTAGGGCGGGAGACGCCCCTGATTTTGACTTAAAGATATCCCGTTCAATTAAAAAGACATCGATACCTAGAGTACTTTGTATTATAACTGATTCAATTATTTGTTATATAAATAATTATTGTAATATTTTAAATATAATTTTATTACCACAGGACGAACGGAGAGGACAATGCGATTGGCTTGGACCATGTATGTTTGTCAATATTCACCTAGCGATGAAGACCAAAGCCTTTGACCAAAGTCAAAACCGTTTATATCCGGGTAAAACCATGATAGCTCCATATCGTCTCAGAAGTAACCTGGGCTAGGAGTTATCCTTTCTAACTTCGAAAATAATTTTAATTTAGAAAAAATACCAAATAGGATTCGTGATTCCCTTGCAGCAGGCGCAATTACGTCCGTGACTCGAATACAGTTATCTGGTAGACGGTCATCTCGGTCTTCACACAGCATAACCCGTCGAACTCTTAGAAGTAGATTCGAACTCTTTATTTCTTTGATAATGTAACGAAAGAGGTAGATAATTTCTATAAACCAAATTACGTAAACCAAAAAAAGAAGGAATAAATATTATCTATATAACAGATACAGTTTAAAGTTATATTCTGAAGGTAAATAAGTTCGAAAACATTAAAATGTTAAATTAACATCTTTAATTTATAAGTCAAAGTAAGCATCTATCATATTTATGTATATAAATAATTCATGAAAACACTTTCCTTTGTATATTTGCCATGTATAACGAAATAAACATTAAAATGTTTGTGGTAATAACTGATCGGTACTTCTTTCGGAAGTCGGCATCGAGGCTAGTTCTTTTTCAGCTCTTTCTCAAAAGCCTGAGGTTCCAACGATTGCACTTTTTGATACTTCACCAGAAACACTGATGCAGTACCGTAGTTGCAGTTCACATCTCCACAGCGAAGGGTTCATACTGCTCCTAGATGCAGCGGCGGCGTTTCAGAAGACAGTTCCACTTGCGCGCTCTCCCTCTTCCCACACCTTTCAGCTTCCTCTGCATTCATCGCGCATTGCCCGGGGGACTCGGCAGGTCTCGGGCCGCCTCGTCTGCTCGGAAGTCTGTGGGAGCGGGCGGTGCCCTTGAGGTGGCGCCGGCGCTCATTAGCGGAACAGGCCAGCGATCGCGCCGGCGGGGCGGGGTGGGCGGGGCCGGGCGGGCTGGGACCGGGACGGGCCGGCAGATGCTGTTGATTCGCCACGCCACGTTCGCCCGGCCGCGCTGTATTGCCAAGTTACGCCGGTGCCGGCGGCCCAGCGGCGGTTGCGGCGCGTGCTGGAGTCCCGACCGTTTGACTCGACTCGCAGTCCGAGAGGACGGGGGGCGGGGCGCCTGCCACGGGCCGGGCTTTGAGTCGCGGGCGCCGGGGGCGGCATCGCGGGCCGGCCGGCCGGCCGGCAGGCCAGGCGCGGGCGCGCGCAACTCCTCCCGAAAGTTCTCCGAAGGGTGAAAGCGCGGGCGCGGGCGCGTTCCAGGCCGGGAGGGTGGGGCGGCGATAGCATCTCGGCCACCCTCCGCGCGCTGTCCACTGATGTGGTTGGCCTGCTTGCGGCGCTGCGGTTGCCTTCCAGCAGTCGGGGGAGGATAGCGAGCGCCTCGAAATTTGCATCTTTCGCCGCGGAATTAACGCCGGGCTTATCGGCGGAGGCGCTCGGGAGAGCAGACGACGCCCCGTACTCATCCCCGCCCCGCCCCACCCCACCCCACCCCATCCCCCGTTTCGACCGGGTGCAGGGCCCAAACTGCTCCGCCGCCGCGCCGCTCCGACGGCTCATCACGCCCCTTCATTAACACTTGACCAAAACTCGGAGAGAGTGAAGTTCAACTTGCGCTGTTGTTCATGTTTTGTCTCTTTAGGCTGCACAGTGCAACTTTTGCACAGGTTTTCTTTCTCCTTTATTGTAATAGATCGGACATTTTTTGTACCCAACAGCCTACATATGCGGCCAGCAGATAAGCTGAAGATATCTTCCACTATCGTTTAAAAAATTATGTAATTTCGCGGTGGTAGCGTGCGCAATATGTTGAAGCGGGAGGGAAGGCAGATACGCGGTGTTTGATCGGCAAATAGCCGTGGTGCGTTTCGATTAGTATGCGGGAAAGAAGAGCTGAAAACGCGCTTGGGGAATATTGATTCTGCGCGTCGACGAGTACGTGCCTAATATTCGCTGGGGGAGGAGGGGAGAGTGGCTGCGGTTGTCTGTTTGCGCGTAAGCTAAAGCGTGGAGTTGTACTTGGCTCGGGCGACGTGGCGCCGGCAGGGCGGTCGCCAATGCTCCGCGAGCGGGGACAGCGGCCTCCATTACAATCCCAGATGCGGCGGCGACGGCGGCGGGCGCGCCCGGAATGGGATGACGCCGGAAACGGTTCTTGGCTTCCGGGCCGTTTCTGCGACGGCGGCGGCCCGTGCGTGGCCGAGGGGCCGCGGCGGCGGCGACGACGCGGGGCGTGGTGGTGGGGGGTGGCGGCGTCCGGCGCCACGGCAGCACGCCCATTTGGGTAATGCAATTCCGGATTCCTGTGATGTCGCCGCGGCGGCGGCGCGGCGCCGGGCGCCGGCCACGTGAATGCTGCCCGGTAATTGGATGGCCCGAGCGGAGCCCACCGCGACCTGAAAGGGACTCCGGCGCAGTCACGGGGTCCATGCCGCCCCCCACCCCCTCTCGCTGCCCGCTGACCCTGCCACTCCCCGCCCCACCCCTCCTCTGCACCGCCCCGCGTAGCTGTGGCTGTCGCGGGCTGCGACACGTCCGTGCGGAGCGGCGTCATAAACCTCCGTCTGTCAGCGCCGGAGCCTTTGAGCCCCCTCCTTCCTGCAGCCTCCGCCTTCTCCTCCTCCTCCGCCGCCGCTTGCGGGTTTTTGGGTGGTTCACGTCCGGTGCTCCCCCCGTGCTACGAGACGGAATGCAAATTGCATCCAGATAGCACGAACACTTCAAATGGAGAAGTTGTTAACATGCGGGTTCTGAACTTGCAAAGAATACAGGATGGACTCTGATGTCATACACTTAAGAACTCACTTTTTATTTTATTTTGCTATTTTCGTTTCTTATTTGTCTTTTCATTTGTAACTCATTCAGTTTGTAGCTCATTAACTCTGACATACATTTACTCACTTGGAGATGTAGTTTAAATGAAAGCGTCGCTTTATGTGTAATGTTCGTTTCGTAACTCCCGAGAGCGAAATGGAATTTGAAACGCTAGTGAAAGCATCTCTGCTACAACTTATTCATGTGCTTACGTGATGGGGAGAATCGCGACTCTTTTTGAGGATATTTTAAATGGATCAGAAGGAAATGTGAATAAATAATGAAGCATCTACTATTGTATGCAGATGCTCTTTGATCGCTGCGAACTATCTGTAAATCCTATAATTCCAATATGACTGTTATTGCGAATATCGTTATCGTCGGTTGAATATTGAACTCGTTCAAGAAGAGGAGGAACGTTTCTTTACTGAGATTTATTAAGCTTCGCAATTTTTATTAGGGTATTTTGCAAGTGGACGCAGCTGCTTGCCTATTTCTTCAGATGTGGCGGCAATAGTTGTGCGCTGGGTGTTGTTTCGAAGACCGCGTTATACCTCGCTCCTCATATCCAATTAATCAACATCAATTATCTTCTCATTATTGCCCAGAGGTCAAGTTGCAGTTCTGATTGTCAAAGTGCCGTTAGGAATATGGCACAGCAAGAAGATTGATTAAAATACCCACGCATACATTTTGTCGTAATGTTGTCTTAATGGTATCAAGTAACAGATGGAAACCAAATATGCCGACTTCCATGGTCATTGGCTTTACTGAATTGGCATTCGTAGAAGTCATAACTTCCGATGTTCGGGATATATTTACTCACCATACTTTCAAAAACGGTCTATTTTCTGAGACATTTAATAACACACATTTCTCTCTAAAAATAGCGCTTAGCACATGTTGAATTTTAAAGTGACAGGTTATCCTTTTTATCGCTTGCATCCCGACGGTCCCGTTACATTCTGATTCGGGCAGGAAAGAAGGAAAAAAATCCGGAACGTTTGACATCGTTCTGTTTGTAATAATGAAGGTGCTAACTGTAGTGAATGCGTTTGGCAATACAGTAGGGGTGAGTGTGTATTATGGTGGGCTTGGGGGCGAAGGCAGGGGTGGAGGTTGGGCGCCGCGAGCGACATCTGACGGCGGGGACCCGCCCCATCGATCGTGGGTGGCCCTGCGCCGGCGGCGGCGCGAAGCGTGCTCGCCCGGAGCTGCGAGCAGGGGCCAGGCGGCCACCGGCCAGTGGTCTCCGCAGGGCACTCGCTGCCCAACCTCTCCCATTGGACGCGCTTGCGGCAACACGTGCAAATTGCACGGCTACCCTCCGACGCACCTGACAAAGCGCGGACGAATGCGGAGGCAATAGCTCCACACTAGTGGAATGCGTTCAGATCCCGCAGAAAGCGTGTGGAGACTTGTGATAGTGGCTTGGAAGGTGATTGCAATCAACAACGTATTATATATAATAATAATAATTTATTTTTTACCCAAAAAATATAACATGGGTCCACTCTCTGAAATTCGTCGCATATTCAGAAGGAAATTCGGCATTTCAAGGTGTCTTGCATCCAACATTTTTTTTTTTTCTGGATGATAGAGAAGTACAGTGGCTAACAACCACACTAAGCCGAAGTGAGAATTGTTGATTACATTTTGGCCATGGAAGCTGTTAACTGTACGTTGTTTTTTTTCCATTGTGAAAAAGTAAATATATTTTTTCTTGTGTAGATCTTGCAGCTTTAATGAATATTTTGTCTTGACACATTATCAGAAATTGCGTTTCAGTATTTCCATCTTAAGGAACGACTTGGTGGCTCCGAACCTTCCACAAAGAAGGGGAACCCTCTAAATCAGATCGGGCTATCTAGTGGCTATAAAACCAGTCGCTGCTAGAAACGCCTTGCGGTGGATCTTCCGAAAGCACTTGGGCAAATTCCTAGCGCTCCGTTACTTTTAGTCCACGCGTGCCACCTGCAACATTGAGAGGAGGGCGCTGCGGGGCGCGCAGGCGAGAGCCGGCCTGAAGCACGACGCTCCGCGCGCGGTCACTCCCCCGCCTCCGCTCCGCCGCAGACGGGCCGCGCACTCTTAAAAATGAAGGGGGTCATCTCGGCCATAAAAGTTGAAGTCGTGGGGGTGAAAATGCTCTGCCGCGTTTAAAAATGGAACAAGGTTCTGCGACTGCTTCTATGATGGCTGACAGAATTTTTTCTTCCCCCCTTTTTTTTTCCCGAACCGGAAGGTTCGCGGCGGGAGCAAGACGGCACCATAATCGCTGTGGAGGGAAGTTTTCGTGAGGAATGAAAAATTCAGGCCTCCGGGCGAGGGGGCGGAGTGCGGGAGTGGCCAGCGAGCGGAAATGGCGGCGTCCCCGCCCTCATCCGTGGGGACAATTATTCGGCCTCCGGGAGCTTCTTTATGCATGGGAGGCCGGTTCGGTTGCTACGCCCGCGCCCGCTTAGTCTTTCAATTTCCGCGTTACGGTCGCCCCCCTCCCCCCGCCCTCCGCCACGCTCTCCCAGCGCCCGACGCGCGTGCATCTGGGAGGAATTGTTTCGCCTTACTTCAGTATGCATTGGGCGAGCTTCCTACGAATTCTTACCGTATTCTTTGTTCTCGAGATTGTCGAAGATGCGCTCCTCCGCTCTTGCCCCCTTGCACAAAGGAGCTTTCAGGGTAGAATGAAGTTGTATAGTAAACAGAGCGTACGGTTTAATTCGGGCGGAGAAAAGTGATATCTGAAGTTTCTGGGAAATGAAAAAATGAGCACGCATGCGTCGTCGTCTCGAGTGCGCCTGTTGGAGGAGCAGAAGTTGTGCCTTCTGCGTGATGCAGAGCGGCGCGCGGCCGGAGTTATTGAGCGAGCGCTGGCTGGCCCCGCAACTCTGCTGCTGCTGCTCAAGAAACCCCGCGTTTGCACGCGCGGGGCTTCTTCCTGGTCACCTCGGTGTCAGCGGGCGCACTCACCCGCGGGACAGATTTTTACAGCCGATGGCGCCTGTTGCTTTAGGAGGCACTTCGCTAGCTGAGAGTGGTCAAAGAAGTGTTTGAAAATATACTGCATAATGTTGCGGATGTGATAGTCAAGTTAATGTATTAATCATCAATGTTCGCTTTATTTAATTATAACTTATAACTCATTTAAAGCTTCATTCTTTTACTAGGGCTGATTTTTATTAATAGGTGTGCTCCTTTTCGTAGTTATTTGTATTGCTGATTGGGTCATTAATTGTTTGAAAATGGACAACAGTATTGAAACTGCGTGTTTGATAGAACACTGTAAGGTTGTGAAATTTGTCACTATTGTAAACTGTTTGCGATCCGTCATTGATTTAGATAGATAATGTAAACATGCAACAATTTACAAATTCACGGGGAACAACGTTTCGAAAAGAAAAGGTGAACAATTGTTTGGCATAATATAGATGTCTTGGAGTGGCGATGTGTAGACTATGAGATCTCCGCTTTCACTAGGGCCATTAGTAACTATCTGGACAAGCTGAGCGTTTTACAAGGTGGGACTATAATGTAGCCACGAATGATTGGAAATAAAATTAGATTGAATATAGTAGTTAAGTACCTACAGCACTACTTGGACTCTTTGTGATCGCCCCAAGGCCGTAGTAGCGTGCTTAGGTCGTTGGCAGGCGTCTGGCTTTGCCCGTGGGCCTCTCGCCGGCCTCGCGTCTGCTCGGCCTCGGCCTCGCCCTTTCGGAGGCGGTGATTAGGTATGGCCTCGCGCCGGCCTTGGCGGTCGCTCCTCGCGGACGCGATGGAACGGGACAGAACGCGCTCTCTTCATTTCCAGGCCTCTCGTGCCGCCCGCCCTCCGTGGGAACCAAATAACCGCACAGTAACGGCAGTCCGTCAAGAATCAGAGGCATAGGGGGATAGCATCGATCTGCTTCACAGCTGCATCCTTCCAGGAATTTTTAGAATTGTGTTATATTGTAATTACGACTAACGAACGTCATAAACAGTTGTTTAAAAGCAAGTATACTAAATAGCTGAAGCATATATTGCACATGATTTTCGAATTCTTAACTGCCGAGGCGAATCACAGCTTACTGAAATGCTCCCGGGTGAAGAAAGGTATCTATTCCAGCGGTTGATGTAATGCGCCTTACATCTATTAGGAGGCTCTGTACTTGAGGTTTTAGTTTCTTCGCTTCGGAACGACGTTCTCGCATAATTTCCTTACAGAATATTAAGGGCGCAAAAACAGATTGGTGTTGGGTTTCTTAATTTTCTGGCCGGCAAGACGCTGACTTCCCATGAAAATTTACACTTTGAAAGAAAAATCAATGTATAAATAAAAGAATGAGCGTATGCCTCTCGCACTTAGACGCAAAAACTATCCGACTAATTTCGCTGAAATTTTCGCACTTTGTTTTTATGAATATTGGGACTTATATCGCACGTGTGGGGGTGCTATAGATTTTTGTTTATGACGACTCAAGCACCCCGACAAGTAAATCAAATTTCTCCAACGCAGTGTCCTAGCGAACGCATGATCATACTTGAGGGAGAAAGTTTAGAATACTTGAAAGAATAGAATACTTGACAGTCATGTCTAAAACAAGATACAGAACAAATCCATACTCGCGAGAAAGTGTCTCATCTATTAGAATTTTAGAGCGTAGTCTAAAACACGTCACCCGTTACAAACACGTGACCAGTAGCGTGTAATGTGTAATACAATGCAAAAGCGAAGCATTGCCGGGTCAACTAGTTAAAAATAAAGAAGAATATGATCTACAGAAAAAGATACGCCTTGATTCTGTTAAGATTTTCCTCTTATTTCCTTGAATAGGTGGACTGTGTCTATCGTGTTTACCTTCAGGGAAAGCCACTCTCACAGACCTTGAACCTGGAGGTTGCGTTGAAACAGGTATGAGAGTTGCGGACGGTTATTGCAACTGATGGAATGACTCCGAATCGTTTCTTGTTGTTTCACATTTTTGTTTTCGTGCTCCATGGCTATAGATTTTTTGTTGTGTGGCGCTTCGTTGCGTTTAAGTTCTATAATGCGATTCGTGGTATTTCCATTAAACACAGGGCAATAAAACATCCGCAATACATCATGTATTCTAGCTCCTAATATTTTAGGGAACTTATTGGATTGCACTCTCATAGTGTAAGTGGACAGATTTTCCTTATTTACGATGCTTGATAAAAACTTCCCACCTGCAACTCCTGGTCGCACTGTAGTAGTACATGTGACCTAATGGTTATAGGTCGGTGCTGTTTGAGTATTATAATGGGTCCGCTATGTTTGATTATCCTACTTTAGTACTCAGACCCGTGTATGTTAATATTTCACCTATTGTGCTTTTGCTCAACTTTATGGCCAAACCGAACATTTTATGGCGTTATACGGGGAATCACGGGTCGAACGGCAGGTCCTGCTCTTCCCCATCCCATCCCGCCCTGCCCCACCCCTCTCCGCCTCTTCTCTTCCCCCTCGTACCCTCCCCGCCTTGCACCTCCTTGCCCTCCTCTGCCTCATTCCTCCTTGCCTCGCTATACCTCGTCCCTCCTTGCTGCGCTCCAACCTACAATGTCCGCTCGACCAAGCGTCGCTTCGCCCTGCCTTGCCCCACCTCATCCAGCTTCATCCCGCCCCACCTAGTCCCACTCCACGTCGACTTGGACCACCTCCCCGCACGGTGCTGATCCCTCCCGTTCCGCCTCATCCCGTCCCTGCCCGCCTTTTCCCGCCGCGCCGTTCGTGCTCTCCCCGTTCTGCCGTTCCGCGTCTGCCGCGGCCGGTTTCCGCCAGTTTCTTTGTTCCCGGCTGCTTCCTGTGGCGGCGTGTGAACCGTGGCGGCCGGCGCAGCGCAGGTGGGCCGCGCTGGGGCGGCTCTGCTGCGTTAACGCAGGTCGGCGCAGGCAGCGCGACGCCGGGCCAGGCGTGACGCCCCCCGCCCCCAAGTCACGCCGCGCTAACCTGCACCGCTGAGCTTGGGAGACGCAGCCTAGAAGTGAACTTGTTGCCTTCTATTGTTGTTATTTACGAATATGTTTTACGACACACGTTACGCAACATTTACGATACATGCTCCGCAATTGGGTCCAGATTTCAGCTTATACGCTTGCTGATTTTTTTTCTTTGTGGCTCACGCTGCCTTCGTTAACTATCACATGGGATATCACAGATATATGCCGTTCTAATAGTTTTATTTTTTTTTAATTCTTGGAAAATTCTTGGAATTTTTTCAGGCAGACATTCACATTAAAACAAACTTTATTAAACAATTTTTATAATGACTTTTTTACGTTTTTATTGACCAACGTTTCGAAGGTATTTGGTCTTCATCTTCAGGATTTAATGAAAATAAACGTATGTTATATTAATCTAATATAATAAATGCATATGCTTAAATTGTAAACCCCTCACAGAAGTACGTGAGGAGCACGCTGTGAAGTATTTATGCGTGTGATGTGTGAAATTAAGAAAAAAAATGAGATATTGAAGTCTGTATTATCTGACATTATTCTTCAAATAGTCCCAACTAGGGACATAAACATGGTTCGAATGTGTGGAGTTTGGCAGTGGGAATGTTTATGCGGCATGCATATTTCTGGTGAAGGCTCTATTTATAAACATTGCATCGTGCGGAAGTTCTGGAAACTGTGCTGCGCGGTTTTGGGAACTTTTTTATTGCATTCTTGGGCGGAATATTTCGGTTATTGGGTGCGAGGGCGGAAGCAGGGGCGCGGGCGAACTGCGAGCAGCACCACGCGCGTCTGAGCAATGTTGGACCGCTCCCGCTCGGCCCCCGCCCGCGCCCTGGCGCGCACCCACGCTCCTCCCCGGACGCGCTCCCGCCCGCGCCTCGGGCCCTGCTTCCTCCTCTTGTCGTCTCCCACCTCGCCTCAGCTACTGGAGTTTTACTTTTATATACATATAAATCCCTCCTCCCATCCAAACGACCTCCCCTCTTCCAGCTCCGCTCCGTCGCGCCTCATTCTGTTTGTCCTACGTTCGTCCTGTGTTTTATTTTCTTCTGTGCCAGTCATTGACTGTAACTGACTTATTTGTCGATTGTAAAACTTCATGATCAGTGTAGCAGTGTGCGGTTATTATTGCAGAGTACGATTCCACAGGATTCAGGCAGATATCATTTCTTAATGTTCTGTAATTTGCTTTTCGTTTCCAGGTATGCGCGTTGCTGTTAGTGGACTTGACGCATTTTCTCATTGTTACCATCGTGAACTGCGTCTTTTCAAATTGTCAGTCTTTATCTCTCTGTGTCTAGTTTGTATTTGGAGTTGGGGAAATGAACGGAAATTAAAATGAAGTTTCGAAAAAGTACATGTTTGCTTATAATCGAGTTCTTCTTTAAGATGTTTGTTCGTTAAATATTTTGTTAAATGAATTAAGTGATAATTGTAAGTCTTTAAAAGAACAGACACTATACAACTTAATACGGAGATCTTAAGATGTTGAGTGAGTTGCTCCGTAACAGTATCATTCTGCTTTCAGGATGAGTTCGAATAAAGATAGATCGACAGAATTGTACAGAAGGCTCTCTCAGTTGAGTCTCCGTGATGTCACCCAGCATAAATGATGTTTTATTTCGGGCACTGACTATGCGCGTCTTGAGTCGCTTCGAATCGCATGAAACGGAGAAAATATATGTCGACCACTAACTCATCAAAGGCTATCCCATCGTAACATTTGCCCGTTCAATCCTACAGTACCAATATAATTTGCCTCGTCTATCAAAGAAATCCACGTTTCCTGAGGCAAAAGATCTTTAATTAGTTCCATTTCCAGCTCCTCTGGAAAAAAGTAAAAGAGCAACACCGAAATGTATTTCCCAACAGCAAACTAAAGTCATCAGTGTTCCTGCTGAGTGAAGAGGTCATCAGTGTTCCTGCTGTCATATAAAATTTGCAGTACGGGGAACAGACAATAGATGTTTAGCAATGGGGAAATGAGTAATAGACGATGGAAAATGGGGAATGGGCGATGTGCGATGGATGTTCTGAGAGTGGCCGGCGGCGGGTAGTGAGAAAACGGAGCGGCTGATGGGGAACAGACGGTAGGCGATATGGCAGCGGCATTGGGCGATGTAATCGACGCGGGGATGTGCTGTGAGCAACGAGTGGGTGGGGGGGACTGAGGTCGGGTCGGCGGGCGGCGAGCTGGCGGGAACTTCGCGACGCGCTCCGTCGCGCGGACTCAGCCGCCGCGAAGCGTCGCGACGCAACGCGACGCCCGCCGAGCATTATACCCAGCGACATCAAACGCGGCTATTTTTGCGGGCGCGCGTCTGCTGCCGCCACGAGCGTCCGAACTGTAAATAAATGCCCCGCGCGCAGCCCGCCCAGGGCGCCCGCGCGGCACCGCGCCGCTCTGCGCCGTCGCGACACCACGCTAGACCGCGCTGCCGGGCGGGTATTTTTTTAAACATTCTTTAGTATTTACTTTCTCTGTTTATAGATTGGAAAGTCTTACTTTGCGGTATGATTACAGAAAAATAGACTTTGTCGTACGCGTACCGCAAACTAAACTTGGTCATACGCGTACCGCAAAATAGACCTTATCGTACGGGTACCGCAAAATAGACTTTGTCGTACGCGTACCCCAGAATAGACTTTGTTGTAAGCGTACCGCAAAGAACTTATGACGACGGAAAACAATGGAGTACTCCGTAATAAACAAAACCCTCTGGCAGCATGAATCAACATGGCTGCTGCTTATTGTATTGAGAATGATTCCAGGATGATACTTGGGAATTTCCGTGAATTATTACAAAAAAGTAATGTACACTACTCGTACGGTTGTCTCTTTTGAGAACTCATTTCAGGATGCCAGATTCAGCTTCTGTTGTCGCCTCGTCAACATTTCATTCGTATACCAAAGACGTTTTGTACTAGTTGCGTAAATATCTATTAAGACAGCTGAAACATATGGAGCGATTGCGCACGCGCGGGATGCGATGTGTAGATAATGATAGTTAAAAAAACACGTGTTAAGGTTTTCCAATCGGATTAAGTAAACTGATTTTTAAACGCTTATTTGGTACGGCCAGTTTTACTCGTTTCGTTACATTTCCGGGGTCGACCTCCGGCCTTCGACCTCCATAAAGAACTTGAAGCATGCTTTTGCCCAGCAAACGCAATTTACGACAAATACAGATAATGCCTTACGTGGCTCCTTTGCTTATTTCTCAGTGCTAATAACTGAAGTTTTGCTATTTTATTGAATGAAATAGGAATTTAAGGGATTCCCGTTGGATTTTATGTATTTTTTATACCCCTAGTTAAAAATGTTATTTTAAGGGATTGCATTTTATGGACACTTTACTAACTTAAGAAACATACGTAAAACATAACTTTAGTACTACACGAGTACCTTTAAGTATTTCATTCACATCCATCGATATAGTGCATTCCATACTTATTCCGTTTATTCACATGGTTACGTGTTTATCAAAGAAATACATTCGTACTAGATACGGTCATTGGTTTCAAATCGAAGTAAGCCAAGTTTGGTTCTAAAAATTTTACATTTACCTTTCTCTCTTCCTTTCCAAATAGTCTTAACATGCATATAACTAGTGGTGCTAAAACAGTATATATTTTCTGGCCCATATTTTCACGCAAAATTACGCGACATGTTCTCAAATTTTCGAAAAATTGTACATGACCTTATTTCAAAACATATCTTTATGGAATGGGTTTCAGTAAGGGAAAATCTGTATCTTCATAATTGTAGTTGTAGGAAGACGCCGAAAAAAAAATTGAATTTTTGCAATTTTCGAAAAATTACTGTTTTTAACGAAAATGATACTTGCGCCATTTTCTTAAAGGTCCTTCACAGTATCCAACAAAATATATAATCAAAAACGATGGAGCCATTTTTTGAAAAAAATGCACATGTCCCAGGGGCTTCATGTAAAGTACCCCCCAAAATTAAAATGTCGCTAAAAATTCACGGGTGCGCAACTACTTCGATCAGGGAATATTGGTTTTGGAAAAAATCGGCTGAACGCTTTAGCCGCTAGCTTAATTCACAGAGGGACTGACCGACGGACGTTTTGCCGTCATTCGATTTTTCGGTATCAAGGACCCACAAATGTAATTCTAGCTACACTACATGTCAGAGTATTCACCCCCCTTCTTTTTAGTAACTGGATTGATCCATCCTTTTTTTTACCAGGGCCCTGTAATAAAGAGTTTTTGTGCCGAAGTTTTTTCACACAGGATTATATAACTTTCTATTGCGTAAGTGTAGCGAGAAAGTAAAACACTAAGTGTTTTTATTTATTATTTGATAAAAGTAAAATATAGCATGTTTCCAGGTTCTTTAGTATGTATGATAGTAAATCCGCAATTAAATTTGCGAGAAACGGGTTTTTAAGTTTGAGCGCAGGCTTTGAGAATGTTTCGTACCAACGGACGATATCATTTCCTGCATGAGAATTCTAAAGTCCAATCTCCCTGGTTTCTTGCGATTGTTCAGTGGCTGATGGAATACCACGGTAAACCATCGATCCTTTCTTCATCCTATCCTGTCTCTCATCAACAAAAAATATTGAACAAATGAAACAAAATTCTTTTCGATTGTCTATTTTCGATAGCAAAAAATGTTCGTATTTTGTGAAGGAAATGATTGTTTTGTGCACGATCTCGATTGTTTTAGGAACCGACTTATCGGACACGCCAAAAAATAAATAAATAAAAAAAGGAGAAAAAAACACCATCGTGCAAATTACAATCGTGTCACGCACTTACTATAAAATAAGTATTTTGTGTATATGCTTTTTCCTCCCTTGCGGAAACAAATCCCCGTGCGCGTCTGCCCCCTTTGAAGCTCTGCAGAGCCGCCGCCGAGATCGCACTTCGCGCGCACTGGCTGGCGGCGCGGCGACATCAGACGGCGTCCCGCCGCGTGCTTCCACGCGCCGCACACACGCCCCGCGCGGGGGCGGAACCGCGGGGCGTGACTGCGCTCTCTTCCTCGGCCGGCGCAAAAAAAGGCTGCCGCGAACGGAAGAAGAAGAGCGGGCGGGCGCAGGAATGGCGGCGTCGCGCGGCACGCACCGACGGAAAGCCCGCAGCAACAGTTGGGGCGGACGGGTGGACGCGGGCGAGGGCGCGGGCGGTGCAGCGGTCTGCAGCGGCGAAGGAAGCGCGGCTGGCCCAAAAAAGGGCGACGTGGCGGCGGCGGTGGCTGCCGCCTGTTGCGCGCACGTGCGCCACGCCCTCAGCCCTGCGCCCCGCGCGCCCACCCACCCCTCACGCGCCCGTCCACTGCGGGAATTAATAGCCCGCGCCGGCGGCGCCGCCCCCGGCCCCGACGCGCCGCGACGCGACGCGGTCGCGCTAGCGCCAGCGCTCTCTCCGCGATCAAATCGTCCGCAGCCGCGACGCGCGGCCCTCGCGCCCGCCATCCTTCTTCGCGACAGCCCGAGCCTCCTGGCGCCGCCGCCGCCGCCGCCGGCAGGCGGTAGCTACGGCGGCGCAGGCGGTGGCCATGACGGCCGTAGCTGCGGCGGCTGAGGCGGAGACGGAGCCGCGCGGCTCGCGTGCATCATTTGTTTGGCGAGCGCCCTCGCCCTCCCCCGCCTCGCCCTCGCCGTCTCCCGCCGGGAGCAGTCGTCTTGTCGCGCGTTGAGCAAGGCGCCTCCTGGCGGGGCGAGAGCGAATGTATGTGTGAAGGTTTTCAGTAGTGGTTTGCCTTGTGCGCATTTTTTATTTTGCCTTTCTTCCATGCCTCGCTGTTCTGAAGGATGGATGATTGATGGGTTGTGCCGTTTAATTTGATGGTGTGCTCGTTTATTTAAATTTTAATTTGTGAAATATTCATTCTAATTCTGAGAAATGCGCGATGTTAATGTTTCGTTTATAAATGTAATTTCTTTGAAATTATTCTGCTTTCTTCCCCCAAACCAGAATTTTGTAATTGGGACTTTATACTGGCTTTTGCATTGCATAATTGAAATATACTACGATACTTGTTGCAACTCCAATACCTATTTTTGAAAGTTTGTGTGCTAAGAATGATACGGTTTCATTGAAACTCATTTTATCTGTATGGCGACCTTACTTCCAGTGAAATGTATTAAAAAATAATTTTAAGTTTTATATTTTTCTCGCGTACTACATACGTAGATATAAAAGAAAATTAATAGAATTAAGAAAATCTAGTGTTCTTATGAGTATTAAATTGCTTCCTCGAAAAGTGTAGGCAGACCTCACATTTTGTAGGTCGTTGATACTGAATTGGTTGATAGCAAAACGTCTATCTACTAGCCATCCGTCCGTCTGTGTGTCTGAACAACGCTAGCAGCTAACCTAAAAGTTCATATTTTCCGCTCGATCGGATTGATGCGGCCCTCTCAATGTGTAAGGGAATTCAATTTCTTGGGATGTTTTACATGACGCTTTATGCGAATTTGGCACAAAAATGGCTCCAAATTTTTGAATTATTTTTTGTTTTATTCGTTTGAGCAAAGTACGTTTATAAACGTGACACATCTTCTATTTTCGTTAAATTCTCTGAATTTTCGAATAATGCAAAAGTTAAATTTTTAGCGTCTTCCTACAACTACAATATTGAAGATTGAAATTTATCTTTCGAATGAAATCTGTTCTTTAAAATTAGATCTTCAAATTAGGTCATGTGCATTTTTTTTTTTTTTTTTTTTTTTTCAAAGTAAGAGAAGTTTTCTAAGAAACAATTTTGCAAACAAGGTCTCTTGTTGTTTCATCTTAAAAAGTTGTAGTATGTTACGCGCATCAGGCTTTAGTTAAAATTATGCAGCTATTTTTTATTTTACATCCGCATGATTCATTTGTAGTGTCAGTATTAAAATTCAGTTGCTTCAAATTCAATTCAACACATTATAGTAGAGCCGTACGGTGGACGTCGTAGTGAATAACAAATGGATGCTGTGATTGACGCAAAAATGGAGTAAATTCAAAGCATTCCAGTGAGATATCAACTTTTCTCGAATAAAAAAAGAAGGAAAAAATATTTTAGAATTAGTTATTTGAGTAGCCGTCCCCTGCGTGGTCTTTCGAGAACTGTTGGAGCTTGGTCCGACAACAAGACTGTCTGTCGTGTGGTGCTATCGAGCGCCGTGCACGTGACGGGCGGCGGGAGCCCTCGGGGCGGGCGATCGGCTGCAGATGGAGCCGTAATGGCGCGGCGGCCGGGTCTCGAAGCGAGATGAAAGCGTGGGCGTGGCGGTGCGGAGCGGGATGGGGTCGGTGGAATCCACAGGTGTCCCGCAGTGGGCGCCACCGCGCCAGGGAATGGGCGGGCGGGCGGCGCGGAGCCCGCGCGGCTAGTGGGCGGCCGGCGCTGTTTGCGCGGCAATCAGCGCCCCAAGCGCCCTGTTTGCGGTGCTCTCGGCCTCCAGGCCACCCGCGCCGCTGCCGCCGCCTGCCCGTTGCTGGCGCCTCGCGCCCCGCCCCGCCCCGCTCCCGGCCCCGCCCCTGGTTGCGTCAGCGGCGCCAGTGGCGTGAGGCGCGTCTTCGCCGGCGCTCCGCGGGCCTTCATTTACTCTTCGGTTGCGGCAAGCGGCGCGTGACGCCGCCAGACAGTTCGGTCGCCTTGCGCGGCCCGGCGCTTTCGTGCATATCCAGTGCTGCCGGGCTCTAGTAAGGAAACGCACGCTTTCTGGAAGGATTTCATGCAAGTCATCTCGAGCGTGATCCTTGATACTGAAAGGCGTCTATGCTACCAGAATTTTCCTTGTGTAGTTAGCATGTGTAGGTTTAGGAAGGTTCGTTTTATTTACTACTGGCCAAATACCTGGCGTTGCCCGGAATTTCTTCATATTCATTCCTTGTGAAAGAGGAAAAATCAATTTTAAATAAAACACAATGTTTAAGATTAGTTTTTTGAATGTAATTGGTTCAAAATTGATAAAAATACTGTAATTTTATTTTACAGTGCATTGCTGATAGATTTTTTTTTCATCTTACGCACTGTAGGGAACTATTACGTACCAGTTCTGTTTAACCGCTATTTGCCTCTGGCAGAATATATTAGGAACCACCTGGTCACGGGGAGAGACGAAAAATAATGTTCGTGGCGCATCTACCTATTTTCTAAATTATTTATTTTCGCATTCGTGTTGCATTAATCATTACCAAACTTTGCTAGAACACGTCCGGAAGAAGTACCTGTAAAATTTTCATATATTTTCATACACTACTTTTTGTGGTAACGATGTCGGTTAACATGTCGTTGAATTCTCTTTGATTAATGTAATTTTTCGTACTTTTTTCTGATTTATGTTATGCAGTAGACCAACAAATCCATGTGTGCTAGTTTTTCTTTAAAAAAAAAAAAAAAAAAAAAGTCTTGCAATTCTCATTATTGAGAAACGAATCATTCATTACCCTTAATCCGCCGTTCATTCTTCAGAACTGGAAATAGGGTAAAATGAGAAACAAGCTAATCTAAGGTGATCGTTTGATACCTGTTTGAAAAAGGGCTAACTATTTTTGTTAGAGATTACTTCATCAAAAATATTTTTTCTTTTAATCTTCAGTTCGAGCAACGAGGAGGATCAAATTTTAAGTGAGGTAATTCTGGCGTAATCGTTCGTGACCATATAATTGCATAACTGAGGTGTGCGTAATGCTCAGTCCATTCTTCAATAACGATGTCAAGTACTTCATGTACAAGACGATCCCACAGGTGGAAGTGAAAGTTACACTGTCTTGCTCCTGAAGGAATGACTAAACGTAATAATTTACATGGTCCTCATTCTCTTGAACAATGGAACAGAAGGTGCAGTCGAGCTCTCTTATTTACTTTTACCTTTTCATTGCCAATATCTCTGAGAAATGTATATTCAGTGATGACGTGTCCTTTTTTGTAATTCTGTGTACTGCATATTTTTTGTGTTCACTTGTTATAAAAATACAGTAATTTACTACGTTATTTTTCGCGAACAGTTGTAGTATCGTCGTCGCCCAATGTACATATTTCTGTGATTCATTACAAATTATCTTTCGTTTAGTTGGTCTGACACAACGTATTTGTTCGGGAAGAATGTTGTGCATTTTCGGACGTTGCCTGGGCGCACGGGATTTCTGAGAGAAGAGGTAGGACTGAAAGTTAAGTAAAGAATGAAGTTAACACTTTTGACCCTAGAAATAGCTAAGAAACGACAAAGAAAATATTCAGTCTCTATGGAAGACGTAAAGGAAGGATTATAGAATAGGGAATGGTACAGACAAATTAAATTTAATAACATTGTGCATAAACAATTCGAGTTGCTGCTACAATGACGTACTAGTGGAGATTCTAGCATGATGGGCAGACAGGGTTGTTACTGGGCAGGAGATACATGGTATTGTTTGCCAGCAAGGTGTAAGGCAATACGCAAAACAGAGATGAATGGTAGGCGAAGGGAAGCCTGCGCAAGATAAGCCGGCCGCTTCGACTGTAGGTTGGGCGAGGGGGTTAGCGGATGTCATGAGCGGCGTTGGCGCGGCGCAAAGCAGCGCCTCAAAGGCCGCTTGCTGCTCCGCGGCGTGGCGTGGCTTTTGGCTACGCGCGCGGTATCAAATTGTCTCAGGAGCGCAGCGGGCTGCGGGGTGTCCGGCGGCGCAGCGGGCGCGGGAGGCTGCGTGGGCGTGGGCGGAGAGCGGGCACAAAAACCGGGCGAGCGGCGCGGCGCGGTGCGGTAGCGGGCAGGCGTCCCCCAAAGCGACCGGGGCTTAGCGTCGGCTGCCTTTGTTGGAGCCCAGAACACACGGCTTACCTGAGCACCGGGCCAGCCCCCGCTGCACGCCCGAGGCCGCGTCCTCCTCTCTCCCTCCCCCACGTCGGTAATAAGCAGAATACGTAATAAAATACAAAAAGGGGGCAAGAAGGAGACGACGCTCCGCCGTGCCGCTGAGGGTTTAGCAGCCAAACGGAATGTTTTAGTCGTTGGTCGATGTAATATTAAAATCGCCAGAGTACAACGCAGGGAGAGGAAAGGGCAAGCTGGAGCTGCCCCGGGCGAGGCTCCCGTGCATTCTTGTCCCGCCCCGCCCCTTGCCACGCCCTGCCTCTCGCGGGCGCTCTGCCGTGAAAGCCACGGCCGGAGCTTTTTGTGGGCCGCGCGTGTTTTTTGTCGTGGGCCCGCCGCCGCGCCGGTGGCTACATCCGCGGCGACGGTGGCGGCGGGGGCGCCGCCCCGGCTCCCGGCCCCGGCGCCGGCGCCCCGTTCGCGGAGGTACGGACGGGCGGAATGAAAGAAATCGCGCCTCGCGCGCCTGAAATATCGAGCTTCTGTCCGACTTTTATTGATTCGCGGGGCGAAGGTGCGCGTTGAGGCCGGGCACCTGCGGAGGCGCGGGTGGATGGGATGGGGCGGGGGTGCGCTGAAGGGCGCGGCCGCCGCCGCCGCCGCCGCTTTTCATTCGCCTTGGGAGGTGATGCGTTCGCGAGATGCTGCGAAGCGGCAGGCGGCAGCGGCGGTGGCGGCGGGTCGGGCGAGGGTGAGGGTGAAGGAGACGGTAAGGGTGGGGGCGCCGGTGCCGCCTAGCACCAGGTGCCAGCTCCTCAGTGCTGCGGAAGCGGTGCTACGCGGCTCGCAGCCGTGCGCGCTGCTATGTTCTGCTGCTGCGTCGAAAGCTCCTATGTGCCTACGCTTGCTTCGCGTCAAAGGGATGAAAGTTACCTGTCACTTTGTGACAGTGCACATGATCGGCATAGGTAATTCATTTTTCCCCAACTTTTTTTTTTTAACTTTCAAATTCGTTTTCGTCCTCTGAAAATGTGTGTGCGTTTATTTACTTTCGTAATCGAAACAGAACTGTGAAAACAAGAAAGGATATTCAGTTCTGTCAACTGAGTACGTACAAGCGAACGACAGTTTCCATTGATTTTGGCAGAGATATTCAACGAAATTTCTGCAAGTTATTTAGTTGGTTTATTTTGAGATAGGGTTTCTTGAATTCGATCTGGTACAGAGATGAAATGAAGCCCCAAAGGAAGAAACTGATATTAAGTTGGAGTATTTGTCCATCGGCAAAATCTCGTTATACATGCCTTTTGTCAACGTTCAAAACAAACAGCCGCTCCAGATTTTGCTGCAAGTTGTATGTCTCCCTTTTAGCGCAAATGAATGTACTTAAAGTAAAACTGAGACCGAAATTCCTCTGTTGATACGACCAACTAGAACGATTCTTCGTCTACGAATTGTGTACACACTAGATTCAAAAGGAACAAACTACTCATAATATCTTTCTTTATGCCAATTATTCCATAGCAATGTTTATTAAGTTTGGAATAAGATTAATACTGTTTGTGTGTGTTGAAATTTACATTCCCGATTAAATGCTAAATTTTTTTGCTTTAAAATATTTCGTTGGATTCTTCATGCGGAAACAGAAAGGCAGTGAAATACGTTCAGGACTGCGCTGTATTTTCTTCCTCCAAGTATTTATGCCTGGCCACTTTCCTATTCTGGACCGCGAGTTTAATCGACCTTGTTCGCTCGACGTTCGAATTAATCTTTAATCCCGTCCATTAATCCTTACCTTCCCCAATGGAGGCAAGGGAGAGATAGGGGACCTTCTCATAAAATTACGCGAGCGCTTAGAGCAAGAAATTCATACATAGCGGCTCATCTTTATTCTGAAGATATACCGTTCTTATAAATCGGACGGTGTCTTTCCTAACCGTGCTATTCATCGGTTTCGTATTTTTCATATATATATATATATATATATATATATATATATATATATATATATATATATATATATGATGAGTCATTTTAGGTGAGAAAAACGCCAAAATCGGCAATAACTTATTTCTTTGCCGTTTTGGCCTCGGATGCATAGATTCCCGTAAAGCGAGGATTTTGTAATTTTCCAATTGCGTCGTATCATATAACTACGTCACTGGAGTTTTGTGCGTATTTCCAAGACTGCTGTAGAGTAGTGCTTGTCTTGGAAGGTCAATTGCTTCATTTACAAACAGCGAGTATACTTCAATTTTTATAGCCGGCTGTGGAGATCGGATGATAATCGCAAGATTGTGCGCGATACAGGGCTGTCGTCAACGGTAACAATTCCGTCTATTCACAAATCTGCATTTTTCGTTTCTATGCCACAAAAATGTAGATTTTGGCTTCGACAATATTCATCGTCATTAGTGAATCATATGATTCACCAATAAGCACAACTTGCTGAATGTTGTAGAACGAGAGAAATCAAAATGTAGCTGTGCTGTACAGGAATGAAGCGTTTCTCAGCAAAATTGTGTAAGAAACATTTTTTAAATAATTGAAATGTTTTTCCCCTCCTGAAATGACTCTCCTGAATACTTCGTTTTCTTTATATGCGTAGCGAGTGCTCTTACACCTATATTTGGAACTAATTTGAGATTTCAGTTTTAGTGAATCAGAGGCCATGTCTTGCTTCTTGATTGAGCTCTCATTAACTTTCGAGTTGTGAAAACAAAAATGTATGAAATAAAAGTTTATTTATTTATTTTGTAGAATTTTTGTACACCGGAAACGTGATATCCGAACGTTACTAAAAGTACAATTTGTACTGTCCGGATAAAAGTTTGTTTCGAATGCAGCATGTGATAGAGAAATTTTAATACCTAGGATGTTGCAGTTGAAGACCGATGTATGTATCATGCCTTCATTCATATTACGTACTGTATCAATTATTTATTACCCAGGATTATAGTACTGTAGAAAACAATACTGCAATCGGAGATTAGGGATTGACTTATGAAAACCATTTCATCGTTCGAAATTGCATATGCCAATTCATGTAATTGCATTTGAAGGTAGCGTGTAAATGTTTGATTCTCCGCTCTAAGCGGTCGCAATGGCTCATAGGTGAGTTGTGTGCTGCATTATTTGGTTTGAAACTATCCAATGGATCAGTTGATACCATCACGAAGAATGTCATCTACTTAGACCTTGCGAAAAGTTCAGCGTGCGCTTGTGGATGCTGTTTAATTTAACCATGCGATCTGTCTTCTAGATCGCGTAAATTTCAGTTTCCTCATTTGTCTCTGGACAGAGATAAGACCATCCTCAATGTTAGTTACACTTTTTTTAACAACAACAACAATAATTTAAGGCTGTCGTGCAGTGGCGATTTCGGACCAGAGGATCGCGAGTTCGAGTACCGCCTCGGGCATGGTTGTGTTGTGTATGTCTCTATGTGTGTGCCGTCCTTTCCCCCATCATTATCATCATCATTTCATCTTCCTTACCCCCTGAGGGATAAAAATCGGATCCAGCTAAATGCTGATTCCTTGAAAAATTACATGCATCTGCCACGGAGATAATGTTAATGTGACCCGGGGGATGCAGGTTGAATGCACGCGTGGTCCAAGACGGCTTACTCGCGGGCAAATAATAGTAATAATAATAATAATGATAATAATAATAATAATAATAATAATAATAATAATAATAATAATAATAATAATAATAATAATAATATATGATAGTAAACAACTCAAACGATTTATAACAGTTGTTCGAGGAGAAACAAGTAGTCTGTTTTGGCTCAAACTCAGCTCAACTGTTGCTGTTGATTATGTGTACTGTATCT
Source organism: Acheta domesticus (assembly GCA_031308135.1). NCBI lineage: Eukaryota > Metazoa > Arthropoda > Insecta > Orthoptera > Gryllidae > Acheta > Acheta domesticus. The sequence continues at coordinate 141,975,232 of JAHLJT010004567.1, read as the reverse complement.
TTACAGTTTTTCTTTTTGCGGTGAACAATCTCATACTCGTGCAATTTATTTTAAAGTTGTGAATTATTTTTTTAAATATTTTTCTGTTTTTTGTGCTCGAAAAGAAATGTGAGTACAATTGACATCCTGGGACCGTGGGGGCCTTTGAGAACACCAATCCTCTTATATTATTTACGTGCTGGCATCAGAGGGAGTCTCTAGGAGGAGGTAGGGCTGGGTCGTGCAAGTCCTCTCTTTCTGCGGCTTCACCTGCAGCGCGTTGGGCGCAGGGCGCGCCCCGGGTCGTGGAGGGGCACGTCGCCTCTGCGCCTCGCCCCGGCGACCCCCGACCCACCCACCGCCCCCGTCAGCCGGCCGCCCGGGCGGGGTGGCGGCGCTTAGGGGGAGCGAAGAGAGCGAGAGCGCTCGGACGGAGGGGGCAGGCACGAGGGAGCAGGGACGGCGCACGGAAAGGCGGTAGACAGACGACAGCGGAGCCGTGGCGTTGGCGGCGGCGGGGCGGCGCGGGGCGGGCGGCAGGGCTTAAGTCGCCCCCGCGGCCTAATCCCGGGGCCTAATCCGGCGCCAAGCAATTGTAATTTCGGCGCCCCCCCCCCCCCCGCCGCGCCAGACGCCCCGACCGTGCCACGTCGACACAACAGGTTGCGCCGCCGCGCCGCGCGGAGCGGAGCAGAGCGGGCGTCTTTCTGACCTGCGAGCTTACGTGCTTAGGCGGGCTTTGCCGCGCTGCCCGTCCCTCGTTGCTCCCGCCCACGCCTCCTTCTCCGCCCCGCCTCTCCCCACCTCGCCCGCCTCTCTTTACGTCTCGTAGGCTTCCTTTCTTACGAGGCGGAGTTCGAAGCCCTGCGCGCGCGCGCGCGCACCCTCTGTCGTCGTCCGCCCAAGTTCGGGCCCCCAGAGACCTCTCTGCTCCTTCTTCGCTCGTGAGTATCCGCCCCGGCCGGGAACTTGGGCGGGGCTTTAATGAGCGAGTAGCTTCCCCGCCAGCTTTCTCGAGGGAGCGTGAAACATAGTTGGTGGAAGTGAGCGGCGGTTCAGCCTCGTCGCAGTGGCCGAGGGGTTAATGAACCTACCGTGCGGCGAGGAGGCGAAGTTCGAGACCCGGTGCGGCCGCTTGCAGCTAGTCTCTGTGGGCAAATAAAGACGCAAAGCGAGGATTTTCATTCTGGTCCCTCTTGTCTAAATAGTTATCAAAATCCAAGATGAAAATGTTTACTAATTTCCCGCTTGTACCATGTCTTAATTTCGGCTTTGTCACATATGAAAGAAAACAATCCAAAAGTTCCTAATTTTCTTTTAGGATATCTCTCAAACTAGGTTTAAGATTTCATAAGTGATCGTAATTCAGCCAGCTGTGTTGTTCGTATCGTTATATAATTCTCGGAAATGCGTGAAGTTATAAAGCCATTTTGGATTATAAATTCCGATATGTCAGCAAAATGCTTTTTTATTTTTTATTTTTTGTAAAGATTTATTGTCTAGTGAGTGCATAATATATTTATGACTACATAAAATGTTTATGTATGTATGTTAACTCATTTGTGATCGATGTGCATGGTGACGACATCTCTTGGCTACCGCAGGAGTAAGATTGTGTATGGCCAGTGTATCATATTAATACACTTGCTAGCAGAGCATGAAGCGATAAGCAGCGATGTCGCGCGATTAAACAGCGGCAGGCACTTGGGCAGGCGTGCGGTGACTGGCTGACGGGCGGGGCGACGCGGGACAGGATGGAGCGGGCCGGAGCCTCCGGGCCAGCGCGTGGCGTGGAGCGGACGCGCGATCGAGGGGCGAGGCGCTAGGCGAATGGACGAGTGGCCGGGCGGGCGGGCGCTCGAAGGAGTGAGCCCGCCCAGCGCGCGCTAATCGCGTGTTGCGCAGCGTCCGGCTTTGGCGTAGCTGCGCAGGCTGGCGGGGCGATGGCGCGGGCGGCAGGCGCGGGCGGGCCGGCCGGGCTTACCCTCGCCCGGGCTTCGCAACGCGAGTAATTAACAAATTAATTATGCATAAAGTAATTAATATTACGTGGCTCTATCATCGGAGATCCCATGCCGCGGCGTGGCGCAGCGCACCGCCGCTCGGCGGTTCTCCCTCCCCTCCCAATGTGCCGACCCCTCCCCTCCCTTCCCCTCCTCGGCCAGCCGGTGCGCCTCTCTCCCTCCCCCTCTCTAACTCTCTCTCTAATACCTCAGAGAGGCACCTGGGGTAATTATAACTCTAAACAAATTAGTTTTTGCCGCGTCGCCGGCATTACCGTTCAGGGATTACCTTTGTGCAGCGGCTACGATTTTGTGATGATCGGAGGTCACGCGCCGAGGCAGTCGCCGGCCGCCGATCCGGGGACTTAGGCGGCGAATGGATGAGTTTGCAAATTTTATAACGCGCATTGTTTGTTATTGGCCGGTTGGCTGCCGCGCGCGCGCGCCCGGGGACGTCCGTTATCCGCGCGGTAATTATTCAGCTGGCGCCCGCCCCCGCCACCGCCCCGCCCCGCCCCCGTCCCCGCCACGGCCCTCGCTGCGCTGCGCTTGGCTAACGAGGGCGGGCGCGCGAGGGAGCGTTTGGGCTTCTTCCACCTGCGCTGGCACTTTGCCGGCCGCTGCGCGTGTTGTCGCCCTCGGCTGCAGCGAAGGGGCAGCTAGCTCGGTTTTGTTTTGTTTGTGCAGGGCTCTGTAGAGCACTTGTAAGCTCAGTGAAAGGAATTTCTAATATCGTGATTGGAAAACTTTTTGAATACGTTCATTATTTTTTTTTTACAATGATCGTGGGTAATTTATTTTTACGAATTCGACAAAGTGAGATGCGAAATTGGTTTAGCCGCATTATTCTGAGTTGGTTTTGACTTGTGAATGACTGAGTACGTTGCATAGCTTCCGGCGTCATTGGTCAAACAATCACTGGTCATTGGCGTGAGTGGTGTAATTGTCATTAATCATTGTAAATGTTGCAATATTTTAAGTCTCATACGCTAATGAATGCAAAACCAATCAAAGTACCAAGCCTGGTACTGAATGACGAATACTCCACCGTTAAGGATGACCTTATCTCTCAGAAATAAAAAGTCTACCTAATCTATTAAATCTAAGCAAAAAAGATTTTCAATGAAGAGTGACCATACATCTGTAGGTTCTTGTGATTAATAACCCCTATTAAATGTTCCTCGTGTTTGCGCATTCTTCTCCTTATTTTATGAATAACGTTTTAGGCCAATAAATAATAAATTGCAATTTCAGTTGCGTTATCTCTATCTCATCTCTGATACACTAACCGTATTTTGGCAGTGTAAAAAATGCATTCCTAGCGATGACGTACATTTGTATTAGAATGTGAGAAATATTTATCTGGTGTGTATTTGTGTCACTATAACTGCATCCCAGCGTTGCCCGTTAAGTCCGCGTATTCGGGCCGCGTTGATCACGAGCGAAGCCGCTCGCTTAGCATGGCGCGGCGCGGCGCGGCGCGGCGCGGCGCGGCGCGGCGCGGCGCGAAAAGAGCCGACGCGCGCGGGCTCTGGCGGCGTCCGGTCGTTGTCGCTCCGCGCGCTCTGTCCGCTGGCGCGATTATACGGTGCGACGACAACAACCTTTCCTACTAAATGTGTGCATGTGTGTGTCGTGTTGCAGGTAAGCAGCGCACAGCGTGCTCCGGCGTGCCCCCGCCCCCGGCCCCGCCCCCGCCCCTGCGCCCTTAGCATGAAGCGGCCTGGCGACAGCGCGGTGTACAGCGACGCCCCCGTTGGTTTCATGGACAGCTCGGACAAGGTAAGCGCTGACGCCGACGCCTGCCTCCCGCCACCGGATGCTCGCCTGTTTTATTTTCTCGCGCTCAAGTTTCGCGCCCCTCAGCAGCAGCACCAGCACCAGCAACGACAGTAAGACTTCACTTGGCGTCCGGTAGACGTGATTTGTGGATATCTAGCTGATTCTTGGCCATCGTCTTGTATGTTTCTTACCCAGGATTCAGATGAATAGATTTGTTCTTTAAATAGCCCTGTAAACAGCTGTAAGGTATACCGAAAAGAATGATTAATATTTTTAACTATGAAATGAAATGCAAAATTCAGTCCATTTGCCAAAATTGTTTCAGTAAATATTAGGAATACTTAAGGATGTGGAGAAATAGTTTTAATATTTTGACGCTTAGTTTTCTCTCCTTCACTTCTACACACTACGGGTTAAGACTTGTCATTTCGTCTTACCAAGCAGCCTTTGGTAGTGGAAAACAGTGATGGCAGTTAAAGAAGCTTACTTGCGATCAAGAGTCACCATTTGAAAAGCTCAATGACAGGTTCTTGGTCTTCATGGATATTTTTTTCCAAAACGCAACGTTTCCTCTTTCATTGTGTCACTCTTGGATACTGCAGTACTGATTGGATTCTGAAGTACTGCACACATAAGGCAAACTTATAAGACCAGTCAAGTTTGATTTCTATGCTTTATGCATACCAGTTTTTCAAAGTTTTTGGAAATATTGTTAAGGAAATTTAAGCTTATTGTCACAGACTAGTTTTTTCTCTTTTGCTACACATACGATAATCATCTGTTTAATATCTTATTTCTCTTGGTAATTATGAATTGAGCCGGCAATGCTACAGTGAAGGATAACAATATTTTCCAAAATCACGAGTCAAGTTTCTACTGTAGTGATGTAAAAGATTGTAATTTGCGCAGTGACGATATATTTGCTCGCGTTTCTTGAATAACACATCGTATTAGTTACTTACCAAAACTGTTTCCTTTGTGGGTCTAAATGTGGCTGACACACACTTTCACATGTGTGACATAAACTTTCCGTATGCATGGATCCAGGTGCTTTTGAGAAAAGAGTTACTGTATTCTTGTGGAACTTTGAAGAAACTGATAATATTAACAGTGCTCGGTGGCAATTTTTCTGATAGAGAAATCATGTGTAATCCAGTCAGTGGCGGATCCGGGAGGGGGCATTGGAATCATGCGCCCCCCGCCCCCGCCTCCCCCAAAGCCTAGAGTTTTCATTTGTTTTTCATTCTTCTTTTATTTGGCAAAATTGATTTAAATATGTATTTATGTTACAATTATGTAATTATCTAAACAATAATATTGTATAGTATCATATACATTACAAAAATAATATACTATATAACAAATATGTTTACTATTTACAAAAAATCTATGATAGCCCCTCTCAAACTGATCGACTGGATCCGCCCCTGAAGCTGGTGCAGGTAGATTTACACTTTTTTGGAGGGAGGGGGTTCAGTTTCGATGTGACATTTAACTGAAGCTCTGTAGAAAGAAGAGGTGAAACATCTAGAGCAAACGAGGGTGTTGTCAACAAATCATCACGGTAACGAAGGGGATGAGACATCCACGATCACGGGAGCGGTCAGTAACAAGTAACCAAAAGTTCTTTGCGTGTACACGTATTCGGAATGAATAAACATGTTTCAATGCTCTTCAGATTCTACTACAGCTTGCCCAGCACCAAGCATGGACTAAGAATGTTTGAAGAGCACCCTCTTTTGTGAAGAGCGGCTGCTTTGAAAGCGAGAAAATATTGGGTTGTGAAGGGGAAAATCTAGTACCAGAGGTATAGTACGAAAACCGCGAGAATAGGTGGCAGGCACGCTGGCGGTCTGCCTCGCGCTCATTACCCGGTGACTGGGAGGGGGGGGCGTGCCTCGTTAATTCCTCCCACTCCGCTGGCGCCGTCTCGGACGTGTAATTGGGGAAGGAATGGCGCAGCCGCGAACTCCGTCGGCGCGCGGGCGCGTGTTGTCTCCCGGGCGTCCCCGGGGGGCGCTGGCGGCGGCGGCGGCGCTCAGGGCAATTAGCCGCGCCCAAGACGGTGCGGCTTCACACTTGTTTGGTTTTTATTCTCTCGAGTACTTAGCGAAGACGGGCGGCGCACTGCGGCTTTGAGCGCAGGCGGGCGAGCGGATGGGCTGAGGCGAGGTACCGTAGGCGGTGAGCGAAAGCGTGAACGAACGGGAGAGAAATGGGAGGGGGGCAGGGAGGTAGTTTGATGCGTACGTGGTAGCTTAAAAGTACGACCGACGGTCAGTGGAGGCCGTGGGTGCTGGACCGGGGGACGTGGATGGCGAGTCGTGGACCGGGCTCTCATTAGCGGTGTGCTTTCGGCATCCGGTGCAGGTGACCGCCTAGCTGCCTTCGCCGATTCCACGCCCTCGCGGCGCCCGCCTCGTTCGCGCCGGCAGGTCGCGTGGGATTGCGAGCGAAGGAAGGCGGCGAGAATTGCTGCTGATTGTGCTGGCGCGGTAGGATTTTGCGTTTTAGTTTTGAAAAGGCCAGGTGAAAAAGTAGGCACGCAGAACATTTCTTTTCATCCATCGTCACAATAATAGACACAATGTATAGAACGTAATTTTTGTTTCATTTTGAAAATGCTGTAGGAAATGAATGAGGTAATTATTAGAATGTATATAAAACGAAATTAGTGAATTTTGTTTTTTATTTAAAAAGAATTTATATTCTTCTAAATCGCGCGTTAGTTCCCTGTTGGGAAAAACATGTGAACGGCGCACCTACGCACAGTTTATGAAATGCGAGTTTATGTGATAAACTGTGCGGAACTGGCTCACGGTGTCATAATGCCTTCCTCCCCATCACGTCTCACTATGAAGCGAAGTGCGAGCAAGTGGAGTCTAAGGTGTCTTGCGTCTTTTTTCTCTAGAATGTTTACCTTCGTAGCACCTTTGAATCGGCTTATAGATGGTCGTCTCCTTATTTCTGCGCAAATACAATGTAATTGAAACCGAAGTCTTTCTCTTTACAAGAAGCCTTTTCACTAATGCTAACGGTAAAATCAATGTAGCACTCATTGCCTTTTGTCGTCGTTGTATCTCGTTCATCTGAATTACTTCATAAAGAAATACAGGAAATTGTTCCGAACAGAACCTTCTTCCATACTTGCATCTCGTGTAAAAAGTGGACTTCGAGAGTGCCATATGCCACACGATCGTTCTAGTTTCGAGACGTTCCATTTGACAGGAGGACATCACGACGTGCATTTTCCAGAACGTCAACTCTGTGCAGGCGTGCACACTGCCTCCGCCTCGTGCCATGGCGTTGGCCACCACCGCCGCCGCCGCCACCACCTGCGCCATCCCTCCCGTACGCTCATTCCCCCTCCCCCCGGCCACAGACGACGCGGCGGTGGCGGCCGCAGAGCTCGCCACGCGTTTTTTTCACACGACCGCGTTTTATCTGCTCAAAGGAGATTTAGCAAATTAAAAGCAAGCAGCTCTGCCCGCCGCCGCCGCCGCCGCTGCCACCACTCGTGCGAGCCGGAGGGGGTGGGGATGAACGCGGCCGAAATTAGGGATCGCCGGGGAAACAAGAGCGCGTGTTTATTAACAAAATAGACCCGTATAATTTTCATGGCTATCAATTTACTTGCAATATATTAAATTAAGCTCATTAACATATCGTTTCAGCGTCTGATTTTAATGGAACGCCCCGTCTGCTGTTGCCTGGGGGAGAGTGGAGCTGGCGTGGGGCAGAGGGGTGTTTGACGATCGATGCCCATCTGCGGTCACGCCGTCGCTCTCCGCGGCGCGGCCTCCCGGTATTTGCCCCCGCGTCTTTCGGTAGTCAACATCACAGTTGACTGACGCACTCTTTGTTGACGTTCGGGAAGTTTCCCGTGTGACTGCAGTGCATACCGCTTTCATCGTCCTCGCCTAAGCACATTATTTTAATTTTGATTAGGGCTTCCGCGGCCGGAGTCATGTGAAGGATCTCGGCTGTTCGGGTGAGCCCTGTCGAGAGCAGTGATGCTGACGTTTCGACCATCCTATCGTGATTTTCAAGTATCTTGAATATTGCTTGAATTGCACCTAGTATGCCTGGGAACGGTGCGGGTAATCCTTCGAAATCTTGGAATTATTGGTATGTCCAAATATCTCTGGTTCATTTGTGGAATATGTCGCTGTAGAGGAGTCATGGAGGCTCTTCGTTTTGCTGTACCTTGTTTACCGAAGAGATATAACCGGAGCGATTACATTTATTATCATTAATAATATTCTTATTTATTTCTCATTACTACTCATTTTGCAGTGTTGGAAGATAATTTTTGCTTCGTAATATTGTTTATACAGCTAATGTATATTTTGCTGAAGAGGCTTAATGATTTAAATTGCGAGCATCCTGCTAGGCGTTTCCAGGAAATATGACTCAGTGTGAATTGCCTGGTTATGTTTGTGTTGTGACCATGAAAACTTACTGCGGACGTATTATACCAAAACTGGAATTACTGAATTGCGGTGTTTAGAAGGTGATATTTTTAATTAACTTAATTTTCGCTAACCCTATTATTTGCCTAATTACGGAGAGTATTAAAATCTTGGATCATTCATGTATAAAATGAGCTTGTAATGTGCTAGTCGCTAAATGTACAGAAGTCACGCGTTATTTAGAGATTTGAGAATTCGAATTGTACAATTCTAGCAATTCTAGAAGAGAGGAAGGGGTAGTTTACCGGGCTCATAAGTTGTGGTCCAGTCGACATAGTTATTTCTGACGTTTCGTTTGCACTTGCGGCAGACATCTTCAGTGTCAGTGTGGCAAATGGCCGGTGCTTGCCTGACTCAGGTCAAGTTCAATTCCCTACATTAATAATTTTTTACAACAATATTATGTTTTACAATACATAACAACTACATTAACAACACAAGAATCGAGCGTGCTGCTGCTTTCATATTGTTTTAAAGTTACTACATGGGGTCCTGTAAATTCCAAGATACACGCAAAAATATTTGAAGGAGTCTATTGCAGACACGTTCACGGGAGATGAAGAATATTCATACCACGGCAAGAACTGTAGTGTTTGTGTCATACTTCGCGAAACTCGCGGTTTTCAAATCTCAAATGATTCTTAAAGGGGCGAACGGGTTAGTTAATTCTCCATGAAGATAACGCCTTCGTGATGGAACGAGCCGTTCCGTGCGGAGCATATGCTGGGGAAGGTTTGGCTATGTGCTGCCGAGGGGCGTTGCGTGCCGATGGAACGCGTGGGCGGGCGAGAGCATTGGTTGCCTGCGGACGCCTGTGCACGCTCGTTTAATTTTTATCACCGGCGCGGCGGGGAGGAAGGCAGTCCCGTTAAGGCGTGCAGCCACTTTACGCCGGTGACTCGCGGCCCGTTTCGCTCCTCTCCCCCTCCCCCACCCCTGCCCCGCCCACAGCGGGCCCGTCCTCGCGCTAATTGCAGATACGTCGGGTCGGGCGGCGAGGGTGGCTGCGGCTGGGAAAGGAAGAGAGGGAGAGAGCGCGCATCCCCTCCCTCCTTTCCTTCTCACAATTCCCCTCCTCCTCCTCCTCATGCTCTGGCCCCGGCCCCGCGCCGTCGTAAAACGTCGAGTTAGCGCCGGAAAGAAGGGAGCGAACGCCCGTTCTCCAGCCAGCTCGCCCGCCTTCCCGCCCGCCAGCGCTACGGCCGGGCCGCGTTCGCGCTGCCCATGCTGTTTCTTGGTGTTACTCTCGCTCCGAATATTTATGTAGCGCAGCCCTCGCAGTCGAGTTGTGAAATAAAATGTAGTCTGCTGTTGCCGCCGCCGCTGCGGCGGCGTGGGTACCTACTCTTTACGTACCGCTGCGGAAGGCGTTACTGCGTTTCGCGCGGCTGTTTTTAGTGTTTCTGGTCGAGGGGCGGAATTTCCCGCTGGCTGGAATGCGTGCGCCGCGCAACCTCTGCGGAGTTCATTTAATTCGTATGCGCTCTTGGCTTTAAGGGCTGTGTCGGCGTAATGCTTCAATGACTGCGTAATCGTATTAGTGCGTTGTCTTTCGCATTCACTGTTTTTGAGTGGCACTCGAATAGCAGTGATGTGCGTTGTCTTGCGTATTTACGGGCGCCGTATTGCGGTAATGGATATGTTTGACTGGGTAAATAATTTTGGAAGATTGTACGGGCAAAGAAGTGCAAATGGTATTCAGATCGATGCACCTTCTTGAACATAATGACGATAAGTGGATCGAATTGCGTGGTGATGTTAGAAAAACGAGAACAAGGTTAAGATTGACTTCTGCGGGGATAATGGAGGTCATTTTGTTTATTGGCATGCTCGTGTTCGTATTGTTTCGTGTTCATTAAATTTTCAGTTTATTATAGCTACATGGAAAACGAAGTTACTGCGATGATTCCATACAAACTAATGCAATTTATGTTTCCCCCGTGCGTCCGTTAGTGATTAATTATTGGCATCGTTATACCGTTAGTGTATTACTATTATAATTTTAACACTTGAATGTGCACATGGGAATATTGTCAGCTGTTTAATGCTCTAAGAAGTTCATATTTTTAAATGTAGTATGCGTTATTATTTGCTATTATTTCTTTTCTCGCTGTGTAGTCACAATAATTAAACCACTCACATTGTTCAAATACCCATATAAATCAAAGATCCTTTGATAGTTTTCAATGCACAAGTGATGTTGCCTTTGAATATGTGTACTTCTCGCTACCTCTACAGGCTACGTGGTCGTTCCGTGGTACCTTGTGCTGCCTCCTCCTCCTCCTCCTCGCCCTGCCCCAGGTACCTCTCCCAGCCCCCGGTTGCCGAGGGGCTGTCCGGCGGCTGCTCGCTCCTTCATAATGCACCTGGCGAGCCCTCTGGCGCTCGTAACAGCCGCCGCGGAACTCCACAAAGAAGCCGGCCCCATAAATTGCGTGCTATTGCCCCGGGATCGGTGGGGGAAGCGCCTCTCTCGCCGCTCTGTTTCGGGGCGGCGCGCTAATAGGCGGCGCTTGCCCTTGCGGGGCCTCGAAGCCCGGGCCGCACGGCCGCCGCGCGGCATAATGGACGGCGTCCCTCGCGAGTTGCAGCGGGAGTTGTTGGCAAGTGTTGCAGCGGCGCCGGCCGGGCCCCAGCCCGCCTGCTTGCGTGGCGCGCCGGGGGCCGCTCGCCGCTACCGTCCCGCGTCTTTGCCGCCCTGATTGCCAAGCGCCGTAATTGGACGTCGCCGTGGACGCCGCCGCCGCTGCCGATGTCGCGCGACTCTGTGCTGCAACTTGGCGAAGAAGGAGGAGCGCGGGCCCGAAGTTGCGCGGCCGGCCCGAGCGCGCGGCGAATGCGTCGCACGGGGGCGGTGGGCGGGCGGGGCGAAGCCGGCGGGCCGTTTTAATCACGGTAACGAGCGTCGAGTACGCTTTCGCCTCCGCCTCTGCCTTCTCGTCAGCTCCCGCCCTCGCGCCTCCCTGGGTTTCTGCGAATACATTCTCCGCTGCTGCGGTGTTCGTCTTCCGCGAATGTTAACATTGCGGAAGGGCGGGGGACGGCAGGCGACGACGTCACGTTTGACATCTTTAACTCTTTTTTATTGTGGCAAATTATCTCGTTTGTTTACATGTTGTGTAATATACCATTTACGTAACTTAATTAATTTCATTATTCTTGCTAACTCGTGAAGGCTTTGATAATTGTTTATTTCATGAATGCTCATGAAAATACTGCTTGTCTCGTAACGTACTCAGTAAGTCTTTCTGCATTGGTCCGTGGTAAAGAAATCGTACTTCTAACATCCACTTCTGGGAGTGCTGTTATCTTCGTAGGTGGATCTGGACTGCTTTGAAACGTATCAGTAACTAGCATAAGCGATGTCCGAATAATGAAGTTCTGGGGAAAAGAAACAGAAGAATCTGCCGAGAACATGCTGTTATTGTATTATTTCAACCACTACTAGTATTATGGTGCGACTCCATACTTGGCATGTATGGTTGTCTATCGCTTACAGAAGCTTACAGCTTGTTTAGATAGTACCGAATGCGGTCTCTTTAATTTCTATTCCTGTTTTGCGTTTCAGAAGACACCTCTTAGTATTTAATCAACATGACCTACAAGACTGGATGTTGAGAGTGGGTGTCAGAGAAGGCAGGAACACGTAATTGAAGCGTGCTCTTCGGTTCTCCTGGGCGCATTTGAGCGTACGCGCGCGTTTACCGGGTGCGAGCAGCGACGTTGCAGGCGAAGGTAGCCGATAACGAAGGCGATCCGTCTCTGTGGCGCGCGCGGAGGGGCCGCAGCCGGCGAAGGGGCGGAATGAGACGTCTCCCGAGTAATAGCGGCGGTTCTCCGCGTCCTGTTCAGCATTTCTCACGCACCGGAGGGCTCGCCCTCACAGCACCGGCCCGCCCGGGAGGCCGACCGGCGCGCCGCGCGCGTTTCACGGCGGCCGCGGGCGCAAACGCGAACGCGGACGCGCGCGCCGCCGGCCGCGGAAAACGCCGCGGCGCTGCATCCGCCGTGATCAATGCGGCCGGCGCCCCGGCCGAGACCGGGGCCGCCCCAAGTCGTAGCGCGGGCGATCTATCACCGCGGAGGCGCGCCCGCCCGCCCGCCTGCCCGCCCGCCTGCCCGCCCGCCTGCCCGCCCGCCTGCCTGCCTGCCTGCCTGGGTGCGTGCGGCGGTGGCGGCGCCGCGCACGAGCCTCCCGACAGGCACAAATGCGGGCGGGCGGCGCGGGGCTGCGCGGGGCGGCGCGGGGCGCTCCGAGCGGCAGCGCCCGGGGGCCGCACCTGTCAGGGCGCCGCCGCCCTCGCCGCCCCCGCCCCCGCTGCCCGCTGCCGCCCCGGGCCGTGCAGCTGACGGGAGCTGCACATAACAGATGGTGAGGCGCCCTCGTCCCGCGCAGCTGCCCGCGGCGCCAGCCAGAGATGGACGGGCGGGCGCGCACGCGCTCTCTCCCTTCCTCCGACTCCTCTCTTCTCGTCTCCTCTCCGCTCCGCGTCGCTTCTCCCTCGGCGTCTCACGCGCTTTGCCTCCGCACGCGCCCGCGCCCCCGTCCCCGCTCCCTTCCGCCCGCGCGCGCTCGTTCTGCTCCAGCAGCTCTTTTTCCCCTCGCAGAAAGACATTTCCCCTGTTTCGGCGGGCGGAATTTTCAGTGCCTTTTAATTCCGGAGCGCGGTTACCCCTGTAGATGGCGGCGCCGGAGCATTGTGAATGTCTTCAGTTCGGAATCATAAACATTTATTTCCGTGCGGCAACGGCGTGTACTTGGAGTTTTCTGGCGGCCGAGAGCTAATTTCACGGCGCTTTTTTCTCTCTTTCTCTCCTGTGCGAGGGAGGGAACTGGCGCGGTCGCGGTTTATCTCGTGGGAAGCCTTCGGAAGCGGGGAAGAGGTCCGTGGGAGCGCGAGGTGCGATGCGGCATTGTCACGCAAATGCGCGTTCATTGCCGCGGTCGCCTCCATCGTTCTTGGTCTCTCTTCTCGTCTTCGGAGAGGTGTCTAAATGACAAAGGGAAAAGAAATGTGTTCAGTTCATATTTATCGAGGAACAATTACGAAACGTTAATTGCGTTTCACTAAAAGGAATAATTGACAGGTTATAATTTATTTGCTAAGAAGTTAATATTCGTTATATTGGCGCACTGTGCTCGATACGTATGGAGATACAATAACGGAAAATACACTAATGGAGGTAATTTGCCTTACTTCGGATCAGAGGAATTTCATTTGAGAATATAGAAGATTCCTTCATAAGAGTTAGTACTATTCAACAAATCATTCGAAAATTAATAAATTTGAACCAGCCATTTAAGGATACCAAATTCAGAAAGAAAAAAGAAGCAAGAAAAGAAAATAAAGAAAAAAAAACGGTGGATGGAATCGTAAGTTATTCACCCGGTTTTTCGTGCGTGCTTTTCACATTATTTAGAAGTCTCATTCCTACGTTTTGTCGGAGCAATGGCTGTGTCACGAATTTGAGTTCACACTATTTAGTATTATTTATGTGTGTGCGTGTGAAGGGGTGTGTGTGTGCGAAGAGGTTTTGTTTCTGATGAAATTCAAATAAAAATTCACATCTTGAGGAGTGCTGAATAGTTGTCCGAAAGTGAACAATGAACCACAATTTACAGATTACGTGACTGTTCATTGTTATTTCTACTTAGTGATGTACAAGGAGTAGAATTTTATGGCGACGTCCGCCTTAGTGAAACGCACCTATGAGGTGCGGGGCGCGAAGTGTGGTGGGGCGGTAGCGCGGCGCTGGGAGCGTTCCCAGGCGTCGCCGCCGGCACTCGCTCGCTCCCAGCGACGGCCGTGCTCCCACCACCCCTCCGCCCCGCGCCACACCGCTAACAGCTCGCCTTCCGCGCCGTCACTTCCGCCCGTCACGGTTGCCCGTCCCGCCCGCCCGCCCCGCCCGCCCGCCCGCCCGCCCGCCCGCCCGCCCGCCCCGCCCGCCCGCCCGCCCGCCCGCCCGCCCGCCCGCCCGCCCGCCCGCCCGCCCGCCCGCCCGCCCGCCCGCCCGCCCGCCCGCCCGCCCGCCCGCCCGCTCGCCCGCCCGCTCGCCCGCCCGCCCGCCCGCCCGCCCGCCCGCTCGCCCGCCCGCCCGCTCGCCCGCCCGCCCGCCCGCTCGCCCGCCCGCCCGCCCGCTCGCCCGCCAGCTCGCTCGCCCGCTCGCTCGCCCGCCCGCCTGCTCTCTCGCCCGCTCGTTCGCCCGCCCGCCTGCTCGCTCGCCCGCTCGCTCGCCCGCCCGCCTGCTCGCTCGTTCGCCCGCCCGCCTGCTCGCTCGCCCGCCTGCTCGCTCGCTCGCCCGCCGCCCGCCTGCTCGCCCGCCTGCCTACTCGTCCGCCCTCGCGCTCGCTCGCCCGGCCTCCTGCGCCGTCGCTAACCCAAGTACAGAAATTGAACCTGGACTATCCAACTAGGTGGAATGCTTGCATTGCCAGGCTGCATAATTGACGCTTCTCCAGCCGACGCGACCGTCGAGACATGCTGTAAAAGTGCTTTCTCAGGTTTACGCTGCTCCTTATGTGCGTGTTCTTACAGCGGAAGCCGTTTGTCGCTTAACCTTGTCCATTAAAGCAACGAATTCGCAGTCTTGTGACCGTGTGATAGGTGCAGGCCTATAGTCTATACTAATCTTCTTGCTCAGAGGCGTGCTCTTCCATTACATGCAGCTTAGACTTCTTAGATCTGATAGATTCCTTCCAGTTTACATTAACACTTATGAAAGGTGTAACGAGTTGTATTTTGCATATACCTTACGTGACTTATTGCGAAAGGAGAGTTGTTCGACTTCCTTATGTGCAGCTGTGAAGAAAACTGATTTGAGAAACAGTAACGTTGAATGGGCAGTAACAAGTTCTTGTGAGAGCTATAGATTAATAAATGTCAAACTTAATAAGCTCTACTCAGGTGTCTATTCCTTGCTCACTTTCGTTCACACTGATTATTTACACTATTAACGGTAATGAAACAAATTAATAATAAACACAAAATAAAAAACAACAGTATACTCCTCTGGTGAAATGCGTGTTTCAGATATGCTCGTTGTTCGACGCAAATCTCGATTAAAACGTTTCTATAGTATCGTGAAAATCCTTATCGTTGTTGCTGCTGCGGATGAGAAATACGTCAGATGGATTTAGGAAAATTTCAGATACCTGCGCGAAGTCTCGCCGAAGGCCGCTGGGCGTTTCCCACGTCACGAGCGCTCTTCGTGTCGCCACCGCGCTGGCAGCGTCGGGCCTTGGCGCCCGGCCACGCCCCGCCTCCCTTCGCCGCCGCCCACCCCCCGCCCGCTCGCCCACCCGCCCGCCTGCTCGCGATATTCCGGGCCGCGCGGAACAATCGCGCATCAGCCTAGTTACGGCACTTGTGCTGCGGGCCGCGTGTCACGCGTGCCACTCGGGCCGCGCACGAGGCGCGCGGCGGCGGCGGCGGCGGGCGACAGGCAGTGGCGGGTTTTCGCTGCGCTGACCTCGCCCCCGCAGGCATAATAGCCGTAATGATAATGGCCCTAATAGACGCGTAATGCGGGGTCGAGCCGACGATAGGAATCCGTTGTGCAGACCATTGTCCCCACCGGCGGAGTGCCCCCTTCCGCCGCCCTCCTCCTCTTCGCCACCGCTCCCCTCGCTGCCCCCAACCCCTCTCCGCGCCGCCGCGCGACGCTCGAGGGCTCCGTGCAGAATTAATGACACCGCGGCACATGCGCGCAGACTGTAGCCGCTGCGTCCGGCGCCCAGGGCCCCGTGTGGTGGCGGCGTCGAAATTCGAACGCCAGCCGACGGGGCAGCGGCGGCGCGGTGGCGGTGGCGACGGCGACGGCAATCGTGAGCGTCCAATTCTGTCCCGTTTCGGCCGCGTGTCGTGTCACTTCGCGTCGCGCCGAATCGCCCGCCTCATCAGATCGCAACTTCGATTTATACATATTAACGCTGCGCAGTGTTTTGTTACCTTGTTCACGTTTCACAGTCGTCCCCCGCCCCATCGACAACGCGTAACACCGCCGCCGCCGCCGCCGGCGCTAACGACCTCTGATTAATGATAGCGCGCGAGCGGGCGACTTCGCGCGCCTCTTTGGGAAGGCGACCCGCGCACGCGCACGCACACGCACACGACCCTCTAGCGGCGGCCCCCCGCCCCGATCCCACTCCCCTCTGCCACCGCCTCCGCGTGCTGTGGCGGGAATTTCCGAAGGTGCGGCGGCATCGGAGATGAACCCCGAGCTACGGAAATTGCTTTTGTCGAGATTCCTCGGCGACGTAAAAACGCGGGGAAACTTTTTTTTTTCGAAGCGGGGAATAATGTGGTGGTGAGATAATAAATGGGCGGGGCGGGCAATGGGGCGCGCGACGCGGGGTATATTAAGACGCGCCTGTCGCGTGCGTATTAATAAAAGCGCTGCCGCGTGCCACTCACCGACTCTCCCCCGCTCCCGCCCCCGCCCCCGTCCCTGCCACACCCTACACCACCTTGCGATCCTTCTTTCCACCTAGCCGCTCTTTCCATTCGCTTGCGTGCTGATCTGCTAGCGCTTGTGGCTTATTATACTAATGGATATTCCTTTTACTTTCTTCCTTTCTCTTTCTTCACTCCATTCTTGGAATAGTTTTTTTTTTCTTTTATAATACGTATATTTAGTTTTGGGTGCTTTTGGTGCAGCTTATTTTTGTGTTTCTTTTGTCTATTACGAATTCCGAAATTTTTATAATTTTGCTGTTTTATGTTTCCTTTCTGGCAGACTCGCGCAGTTCTCGTTGTTTTGTTCTGGACTTCATTTCTGTCTCTTAATCTCCGCCCACGCCTGCCTCCCGTTGTCTTGATGGCGTTGACGGGCTGTGAGCTAAGCCGTCACGAGCAGTGGGCGGGACCTCTTTCCTTTCGATCCGGCTATCCGTACAGCGACTGCTCCACTTTATTCTTTGCCCGCTCTGCTCTGAATGCACTGAGAAGAAAATAAAAGCTGTCTTGTGACGCGTGCGAAGACGTTGCAAATCTGATCGATCCTCGGGTTTCTCTGGCGCCGTCGTGCAGAATGCTAGACAGACGCTGCGACGGTGCCAGTTTTAGGCGTATGGTATTCGATGTGAAAGGCAAATAGGACAATCCCTCCACGACTTGGACATTTTCTTTTGAGTCTTCGTATTGGATCTTGGCTACTATTGGAGAGAAGAATATTTTGGTTTCCACAAGCAGTTTGATATTTGTGGTGGGAAATATTCTCGCCCCGTTGTAGGTAAGAATAAGTATGATTTTATCTGTATCCCTTCGTGAGTTTGTAAAAGCTCTTTAATATCGCCAAAAAGAAAAGGAAGTGAATTTTGGAAAATAATTGATTGAGCTGGTTTTGATAGCTAACGCCTGAATTCTGCAGGTGACTATCAAATACCGAAACATGTACCTTACACTACTGTATACCGAAAGAAGAGTTGTTGGAAAGCAATGTTGGCTACATCCGTTTTGACAATTCCCTTCTCGACCTCATCTTTCTGGATGGTGGCAAGCGGCTGGATTTCAGGATGCTCCCGTCCCGCGGCGCCGCGCCCCGCCGCGCCGGGCAGCGCGCCAGCTTGTCTGGCGATGATAGTGAGTCGGGCCCAGGGCCCCGCAGCCACCGCCCAACGCGCGAAGCCCCCAGCGCTGCATCGCCTCATTGGGTTGTTCACCTGCACGGCCGCTTGTACGACACTGCCGTTTACGACCGTGATAAATAATTGTTGCTTTTCGGAAGATGTGAAGGAGGTTTCTTTCTTTCCGTATTTTGTCATGCGGCGATGCCATTGTTCTGGTATTTCCGTGCCCATAGAGGGAAATAATTTCTAAATTAGAAGGTAACTAGTTCATAATAGATAGTAAGTAAAGAAGTTATGTTTGAAAGAGAAGGCTGCTGATAACTGATTTACTTGCAAGAGTGCTCTTTGATTCACGCTGTTTGCAATTTTGAACATGTGTCGCAGTTATGAGTCTGGATACAGTCCTATCTCGAGTTTCAATGCAAGTCTTGTGCTCTAGAACACCAGGGAGAAATTACTTTCAGTAATGTAAACATTTTGATTGATGATAATTCCTAACGACTTCGTGTATTCACAGCATTCTGCATGGAATTTCCACGAATTCTTCTGGCTTTAATTGAGTTTCTGATGCCTTACAAGATACCGTTTCTAAGGGAAAATGTTGCGTTGGTCTTCTTGAACCAAATTATAAACTTTAGATTAATAAAATACCAATAATAAGACGGTATTAAAGTAATAAGTAACTTTACATTTCTAATAAATAAATAAAATAAATTAATATGGCGACTTAGGGATATGTTTTTGATTACGCGTGCACAACGTAGAAAATTGTTCAAGAACAAGCTAATTTGATGCGTTCAGGAGGATTTACCTGTGCGCGTGTTCACGAGCAAGAATATCGTCAATCTATAGAACTTCTGGTTTCAAAACTTCAATAAAATTTTGTTGAAGTTCTCACGTTTTTCAGTAATATTGTATCTATATAATTGTATTTTCCATATCAGTTGCTCGTATTGTTCTTTTCAGTATTAATTAGATGGAAATGAAATTGTGTGTTTGTCTTCGTGTACCTTATCATGCAGAGACAACCTCTACTTAGGTGGTCGTTCACAGTACAATATACTCCTGAGGAAATATTGAAGCGGTGAAGTAATTCACATGTTAAAAGTAACTCTGACAATTAAAAACATATACAGTTTTTAATCCATGTTTGGTTCGTTGTGTCTACTTATAAGCTAATAGATTTTGGAGTTTATTTGTACACTTGCCCATTCATTTGGATTCATGGGAAATTGGTGATTTGCATTTTCAAAAAATTAATGTATATTTTAGACGCTATAAATTCAAAATTGCTGTGCTTTCGGAGGCTTGCAATGTATGGGAAGATGTACGAATTTTCATAGAGTAGAACCATTATTTTGTATTTGCTTCCTAAGGAACCATTCTCAACTATTTGTTTGTGCTGATAAATTCTCGAAACGTTGAGGAAACACTCACAAAATATGAATGTAATGAAGGTTTGTTAAATGTTAATGTGATGTTGCATGTACAGAATTTATATTTTCGTGCAAAATATATGCTGTTTGTTCATCAAATTCACAACATGTTTAAACGACTCGAAGAAATAGAATGCATCGCAGTATAAATGTTGAAATTCAGTGAATAATACTGATGACAGGAAATGTGCGACTGGATACTCCAACACTTACCAAACCGTTTGTGAATAACATGGACCAGTGTGGGAGAGGAAATGTTTTAGTTAAAAAAATATTGCACACTTCCGAATGCGTAGAATTCGCCTAAAATAAGTTATCTCATATGTTGAGAACTCTAAATGGAAGAAGTTGCCTCATTGTCAGCCCCATTGTAACTGCCAGCAAATCGATAATGTAAGGGATTCAGTATGTTTGCATTGTGTTCTCTACGTGACATAAAGTTATGAAAGCTGTTGAAAAAATTTCGTATTGAACATACTCCAATTTACAGCATTAAATATTCGATTTACAATAATTTATATCAGGATTTACAGTGAACATGACTGGAAATATCTCTTGATAGTTAGAACTATTGTCATTACAGTTGGGATGGTGTGCCTTGATGGCGACACCAGTAAAAAAATAAAAAAGTAACAATGTCATGTTGTTACTGCAGGCGTCAAGAATATAGAGGCGTATATTTTCGTTATTACTTGGAACTTAATTTTTTGTCCGTTGTGAGTTCTCAGGTCCGTAGTGCCGCAATTTGTTCGTGACAAGTATTCTCCGAACCAAGAGTAGTACGGATGGGTTGTCATCTTTTCCTCAAGCGGAATGGAGTGCTCTCCTTTTCCCGTTTGGCGTTCCGATCCGCTGTTTATGTGTGCGTGAAAGATAGAGATAATAATTTGCCATGCGTGCGCTAAACTTCCACAGCAAAGTGCGCATCATTGTTTTAGTGTGCTCATCGTTAGGCAAGTATTCAGCCAACACTTGGAAAGGTATTCCGTTATTTGTTGCTTGGCGATTTCCGCGTGTTTGGTGCCGGCTTTATTCATACTTCATGTGAAGATAGCGATAGCAAGGCAACATGGTTTATATTTGTTCCTTATTTCTTACAATACCAATATATGAATCTTATGGAAGAAAAAAACAACAAAAAAAAACAAAACATGATTGAATATTTTCGATGTCTAATGGTGATAAGAGCTATTTCTATAAGAAGAGACCGCTTTAACAGCTACTGCTTTGCTACTGCTGGCAATATAACTGCAAGTTACATCTAGGCACTCACTTTGTCAGTGCGTTCGTTTATAGTTTGCTAAGTTGTAAATGACATCATGTCTTGCAACGTCTTCACCCTGCAAGACGTTCCATTTGTTTCCTGACGCACCAAAGTGGTCCCTTCTTAGAGTAATTACCCTATATTTCCAGTATTTTTCACGACGATCCCGCTCAGTAATGTCGAACCACAACCCGTGAATGTCTCGAAATCGGCGTGAGCGGGTGCGTGTTTGGCGTGAGCGCCAGCGGCCGGAGGAAGCCTCGTGTTTCCGGGCGTGCGTGGCGCGCTGGCGCGCGGAGGCCCCTGGCGGGTAGGCTTCCCCAGCGCGCGGCGCGGCGCTGCGGGCGGCGGGTGGCGGGCTCTGCCGGGCGTCGCGTCGGTGGGAGGCCTGGAAGCGTCTGCAGGGCGTTGCGCGCGGCGTGGCGTGACCCCGCCCGCCGGCTAACCCTCGCGGGAATCGTGGAGGGCGGGGCGCGCAGAGGGCGCGGTCGCTGCCGCCTTGCTTCCGTCGCCGCGCGTGTATATGTCTGTGCGACCGCCGCCTCGCGTACACGCCGCCGCTCCGCTTTTCTCTTTCAGGTGAGCTCGAGCTGCCGTCTCTCGGCGCTGTTGGGTTTTTGTCCAACTTCTTTGCTTGCTTGCTTGCTTTTGTTTTTACTGCTGTATCTTTTCGATATAATCTGATGCATTTTCCACTCTCCTACTCAATCGTGAGAGTGCCTTCTGATTTTCCTGAATCAATCGTGATTTTTTAGTTTGATAGAGTGAACAGTGTAAAACAAAGTGGGTATCTGCATCATTAGAAAGGTTGCTAAGAGGAAACGACAAAATGTACATTGTTTACCATATTTTAGGAAAAGCATAAAATTTATATTATCATTATTCTTTTTTAAAAATCTAATTGATTTTCAAAATTATTATTTTTTAGGAATAAGTATGTATTATTGTTCGAGATAAAATATGTAAATTTTCCATAGAAAGACGTCAGTCAATGCAGTAAGGAAGAAATTGTCTTTTAAAACTGCATTGCAGAACACTGCGAATTGCTTTATTTTGAAAATAAATCGGGAGGTACTAAAAACAACTATTTTCTGAATGTGTGTAGGGCATATTATAACGTACGAGTGACGGAATGTTGACAAGGGAACTCATCCTGTACATTGCTTGGTTCCGTGGGACCATGATAATCTATCCATAATTTGTAACCAGCTTTTTTTGTGTGGATTCCTGCCTCACCCAGCCTCGACTAAACCACCTGCATTCTGTCCTTCGCTACTATATTGCTAACATCCATATGGGTGCGTGTATTTGAAAGCATCACTCTGTATGGAAAGTGGATGTCAACTAACCTGTTTAAAATTCATTTAAAATGTAATTGAATGGTATAATTAATTTGCGAAGTTACTATTCTGGTGTTTAATTGTTTATATGTGCTTTTGTTTTGCGAAGGATATGTTGATTAGCTATTTTAATATTTTAACTGGATGAAACACAAACGAGTTTGAAGTAAAATTGATGTAAACTTGGTGTGTAAAAGCATCAAATAAATATTGTGTAGTTTATTTTATATGCATATTAAAAGAGTTTGTTTCCAACTCGGGAATGTATATTCATTCAGTTATTGCGATAGCATTTTTTTGGATCTCGTATTACCTTTCATTTACATTTCCTTCATTCGATGTTCTTTGTATTCGCGATCAAACTTTTCAATTGGAAATGTATGGCACATAGTTTTTAACGCAATTACAGTAATTATGAAAATTAATTCATTATATGGTCATTTCCTCTGTACTTTTAGATTATATACGTTAACACAAGATTTGGGGGGCGGGCATCCCACTGCGAAGGCAGTGCAGACGATCCTCTGCTGATGCAGGGGAATACGAGAAATCGACTCGGGCTACGCGTTTTGTGTTAATATTCCTCCAGGAAAACTTTCCGCGTCCGTTGGCTCGCCAGAAGACGCATTCGCGTTTTCTGAAAATAGCCCTCAACTCTGAAGAAGAGACGCAGCAGCGTATCGAATTCCATCGGCCGCGCAGTCTTTGTCAGCGGCGAGACGTTCCCCCTGAGCCCGAGCAGGCCCGCCGCGCCGAAGCGATCGCGAGGGAAGGAAGGGCCATAATAAGTCTTTGCAGCTCCAGGTGCGGCTTGCGATGACGTGTTGGAACAATGCGGAGCGACGCCGGGTAGACGGTCATGCGCCCCTCCCCCCGCCCGCCAGCCCGCTCTTGCGTCGATCTTCTTTCGCACGAGCCCTCGCCACCGGGGACCCTCTTTGCGCGCGTAATGAGTGTACATTGTCTTAGCGGCAACCGGATCCCGTGGCTGTGGGGCGGAAAAATTTCCTTCTCCATGGCGGAAGGCGTCGGAGCGTGGCGCGGAGCCGGAGGAGCGTGTGCACGCGCGGCGCGGCACGGCGCGCCCGGAGGGACGTGCGTTTCGTGTTCAGCGCTGATGCACTAGACAGGCGCTGCTTCCAGCTGCATTGGGGAATAAGACTTTTTCTATGAATTTTCGTTTTTTTCTGTGGTGTGTTTTTAATCAACATGTCTGCTCGTTTTTGATGAATATGTGTGTACGTTAAGAATTTCAAAATATTAGTCGTATGTTTGAGGAAATCCATATTAAACTCCATTAAATACTCCAACAAATAAAATATAATACCTGACACTTCGGCATTTCTAGGGTTTATTCTTCACTGACTATTCAGAACAATTCTAGTACTGTTTCAGGGGTACTAGGTTGATATACAATTTTAAAAATTGGAATATTTTCGAAGAACTGTTGGTGATTAATAAAAAGTAGCTAATTGTTTTTGAGGATGCAGCACATGCTCCAATTACTTCAATGACTAATTTTTGATTGCGAAAATCCGGAATGTAAGAGAGTGGAACTATCTCAGGGCGTTCACTGCAACTACTCCATTTTTTTTGGGGGGGGAGGATAACACATTATTCTACTACTTTAACCAGTGTTGAGGAAGACAGTAATTTGCCTTCACTTTCTTGGGAAGACAATATGTGACAAAATTGATGTAAGAAAAACATTAGATAATATTCTGAGAATTATATCTGTTCGTGCAAATGGTGAATTGAAATGGTGAACAAACTACAATGGCACTCTGCAAAAAATGTATTTTGAACGGATTACTGGTATAAAAAAGTTCTTAAATGGCTCTCTTATTTTCTTGGAAGCCTTTGAAAATTTGTATTGTGTGTGAGTTCTAGTAGATATTGTGAATGTGTGAGATCTCACGGAAAAACGTGAAAAAATACGTAGTTTTCAAAAATGCAACCATCTATGTCTTGGGTATGACATATTAGTTTTTAAAAACTACATCCGGCCTACATTGCTCTGTCGCCAAAAGTAGATCGTTTGATTCTTGGAATGTGAAATCCGTCATGGTTCTAAAACTATGAGCGGAGAATCTCAAAGTCTCACGTTGGAGAACATATTCTGCTTCTTTAGCACAGCCGATTAAAAACGAAAAGGAAAGTCATTGGTAAGAGGCGTGCGGGATAGATAACCTGTGCATCTTCGCACGCACCACGGTTGAGTCTGGCGGTCTGTTTCCCCGCTACCACCCCCACCTTTAACTTCGTCGCGGTCTTTCCCCCCTCCCTTGGCCCCACCCCGTCCTCGCTCTCGCCCTTGCCACAGCAGCCGCAACTGCCTTCCGAGGAAACTGCTCATTACGGGGAGCGACTTGGAAGCGGCGGCACGGCGGGGCCCCGCTCTTTGACTCGCCTCGCCTTGCCGTCCGTCCGTTGCTCTCCTCTCCCAGCACAATGGGAGCGCCGGCGCGCCTCGCCCTCGTGAATCGTTCACCCACCCACTCCTATTCTGGGATTGAGAGCTTCTTTTGACGGCGGATGACCCGCGGCGGCCTGCCGCCTCCTCCTCCCTTCCTCTTCCTCTTTTCTCTTCCCTTCTGTTCCTCCTCTCTTCTCCTCATCCCTTCTCCTCCCCCTCCCTTCTCCTACTCCTCATTCCTCTCATCCTTTCCTCCTTCCTCTCATCCCTCTTTTTCTTCCTCCCCGTTTATTCTGTTACCTCGACTTCTTCCTTTTCATCCTTCTCCTCGTCTTCCCGAGCTCGGGAAAAGTTTTTCCCAACTTCTGTCTCTCCAATGATCATTGTTTCATTGTCTTGCCTTTACAGCTATTTACCCTGCATTTCTACTATTCATTCATTCTTTTACATATACCATACTTATACCATAATTCTTCGTTTCCGGACGTTTCTGCTTAACTTTCCTGCTCAATCCTGCAACTTTTTTCATCCTATTTCCTTCTTTCACGGTGGGCTTACAAAGCCACTACTCAATATATCCCCTTGTCAATGCTCTTGTCAGAATACCATTCCTCCTCGCTTTCCCGCGTGCGTTTTACCTTTTGTTATTCATATCATACACTTTGATTGTTACTGTCTGCTGCGAGTGTTGAATCCTGATTGGCCACATGTGCAATATATTATTATTTTATAAACATGCCTTTCGCTATAATAATTCTGTTGCTTATGATGTATTTACCTTTCTGTACCGGCTTTGAGCTAGTCCGTCGCTCACTTCTTTTAACATTTCTGTCCGTTGTATTGCCATTCAAAATCACAGCCCTAAAATCCTTGTCCCTGATTGAACCTTTCTTCTGTTCGCCCTCTCGTTAATCCCGATTCACTGGCTTGTTATTCATACGATATGTCTGGCCGGCAAATGTTCGCAGCATCTTGTGAATCCTACTTAATCCCACGTGACATTTCTTCTTGTGTCGTCTCTTAATAATGCTATCATTACCGTACCACTTTGTATTGACTTCGTGCACTTCTTGATTCAGCCTGCTTTGCGTCATCCTGCCTCTCGGTTCCTTTTTTCTTCTCGCTCGTGTTGCCGTGCAGAATCGCCGTCCCCTTTCCCCTGCCTCACCCCTTTCTGTCCCCATCCTCCTCACCGCAAGCCTGCCTGTCAGGAATGAAAAACTTTGCTTGGCTTCCCTCATTCGCGTCTCGAAACTGTGGCCAGGTATTTAGAGAGAAAAATACACAATTATAGGATTTTCCGAGCTCTTTATGTCGGGGATTGTGCGCGATTCTCTCCCCCTTTTTTTATTTCTACTGTGGACGTACTTTTTTGGCCTTCATCTAAATGTGTGTGGGTGCATGTTTGTTGCGCAATTTCGTTTGTCGGGGGAAAGTTGTGCCTTATTTGTTTGTGCGTGTGCGAACATCGTTGCAAACATTTGAAGCTTTTCGTTCTTTAGTGGTTGGGCAGGAGGGGGCGGCCAGTCTCTTTGCGCGCCCTCCGTTCGGAAGTTCTGCATTCTGCCTCTTCGCTTTCTGTCTGTCCACATATCCTTTCAAGCGGAGTTCTTCGTCCGGAACGATTCTTGCACGGGAACATTTCAGTTTTCCGAACCTTTGCTTTGTAAGCTATTTCACTATCATTACAGGGAGTGATTCACTTCACGGGGTCTTCATGTTCAATATTTCCCTTTAAGAGGTGTAATAGACGGAACCACGAGAACGAGACGGAACCAATTCGAACCCCGGCTCTAAATTGTTCATAGTATCCTGCAATCAGCTCTTTACTTGATTTTGAGAAAACTTCCGCTACACCTGCCTTCCATCAAAGAACGACGATGTGAGTCTTTGTAAGAATTGTAGTATTTGTAGTAATCAGGATTAGAATGCACTAGTGTCCTTTCAGGACATGTCGAAAACAGTCGATAGTTTATAATAACGTTGGCACGCAGAAATTGAGAGAAAACTAAGCAGCCTGTGACCGAATGAGAGACGTCGACGGTTTCGTTTCGGTACTCAGGATCTCGAAAAAAATGCAGAAACAATGAACCAGTTTAGATTTTCACTGAAAAAGTCAGATAAATGAAATATCGTTGTGGATACTGCGCGGCGCTTGGCTAGGCTAGGCTATGCTGCTGTAGCGTGTTTCTCCAATTAGAATCAATATTACTAATTGCGTAGAAATTACGAGAAAAGTAACCAACCTGTGGCCGTGTGAGAGGTGTCAAAGGTTTCGTTTCATACCTAAGAACTGGAGGAAAATCCATAAAACAATGCGACAGATTCGATTCGATTTTCACTCCACGACTGTGATCTTTGGTGCCAATTGAGAGGGAGGGTGTAATGACAAATACGTCCTTTCCTGCCTCAGGATCAAGTGAACCAATCACAATCATCATTCACCAGTTGTGAGCGATTATTAAAATAGTGCATATTATGAAACTATGATGTAATGGTGGGTATTAGTACACGAGTGTGATATTACGATACGAACGAGGAATGAGCGAGTATCGTAAACTTCACACGAGTGTATTAATACCTATTACATCGAGTTTCATACGGTACTTTTTCTACGACTTTTATAAGTTAAACTTTTACAACGAATAGTTTCGTGGCAGTTGATTCAACCAAGGCCACCTAACGGACGAATACTACCTAAATCTACCCTCGCATGCTGCCGCAGGTGGCTGTGCTTACCTCTCCGCCTGCTAGGGAGTACTGCGCTAGTCATATAGGAACGTGAAATTACGATCCACTATTTTAAATAAGGTGCCACGAAATAATAATAATAATAATAATAATAATAATAATAATAATAATAATGATAATAATAAAAGAAATGAAAACTATTGAGCATAATATAATATCAAATACAATTGCTAATACGATTCTCAATTATTAATTGTGAATACTTGGTATGTAAACGTCTCTCTGATTGGTCAAGAACCTGTATCATAATGAAAACTGTATCGAAATGACTATCATGCAACTGGTTGCTGTCATCAACTGACAGCATTATACAATGGGAGTAGAAACAAGCTTTTTCGCCTCATGTGTCCGCAACTGGCTTCCAATTTGTCTTTCGTTAGCTATGTAAGAACGGGGCCTCAGATGAAGCCCGCCCTGCGCGCAGAGGTGAGCTGGGCTCCTGGCCCGACCGGCGCGGCGTGCGGACGGGGCCAGGCGTGGCGCTCCGGGCGAGCGTGCGCCCGCGGCGGGGCGGGAGCGGGGGAGGCGATGGCTGGGAGCGCTGCGGGGTCGCGAGCGCGCGCAGCCGCCCGTCAAACTCGCCTCTGCGCCTTGGGGCCAATTGCGCCATTGTGGCGCGCGACGCGCACCACGGGGGCGGAAAGGGGGGCCTGTGCGCCGCCACATTGTCTCCCGCCCCCGGCCGCCCTCGCCCCGCCATCTCCCGGCGACGCACCGTGACCGCGTGCGCGACTCCCCTCGTACTCGTCCCCGCCTCGCCCCGCCTCGCCTCGCCTCTCCACACCCCGCTCCGTCCCGCCCGCCGACTCGCTTTTTTTGTACGTACGCCCTGCTGGAACAAGCAAAAATGGCTGCAGCATTCCATTGTGCTTGGCAGCGTGTATTTTGTTTATTAAATACAGCTCGACAAGTGAGTACAATAGCGCGTATGAATAGCTGGGATGTGACCCCCCAGGGCGGCGTGCTACACGGCGCGCGCCTGCCGCCTGCTCCTCCCCGCCGCACCGCGCCCCGGCCCCCGCACGTCCCCGGCCGCTGCTGCCCGTCGGCAAAGGCGCGCGCTGTCGGCGAGACGTGCTCTGATGTCTTTATCCCTCCCAGCCCAGAACACCCGCCGTCCCCGCACGTGTACGTTCGGACGCTCGCCCAGGGCCACGGCGCTTCCTTTGAACACATCGCCCGCAAATCAATTATTGAAAGGTACAAACAGCGTCCCTTATCTGCGACAATACATTATTAGTCTTCGCGCAGTGCCATGGACAATGATTCTTTTTTTCTTATGGATCGGTGTTTGAGCTCTTTGCTTTTATGCAAACATTCTAAAGTTTTGCCTTTGCATTTTTGTTCTCTAGATCTGAATACGATTTTCTGCATATTCAATTGTTTTCTCCACTACTGATAAGTTTATTTACTTATCAAATATTTACTTTCATTTAATGTATTGTTTATTACTGGCTGTTCTGTAATTTGTAGGTTGTTTGCAAATTAGTGGTGGAATTTCCATTATGTAAATGGAGTATTACGGTTTTAAACACAGCAAATAGTTGTGGATGATGGGTTGTTGGTTCGGATCCCGCAGAGAGCTTGAATATTTTGCGTTGTGCTTTTGCCAGAGGCCACTATTCTAATCTTAGGGAGTTATTTAATAATAGCCAAAAATACTTTTTTTTGTACTATGTCACTGAAATCCCAGATACCAGAAAAATAAAAATGAGAGGAAAAGGGGGTAACGAGGTGAGGAGGATATAGGTGCAAGATAAGAGGAAGTTGGAAAGTAGGAGAAAGATGCGAATGGGGAGAGAAAGGAAGGTGAAGAAGAAATGTTTTTCTCAAGAACGCTACCTCGCGCGACAGGCAATTGCAACATCCAGAACAGCCTTGACGTGGCCGCCCGTGTGCAACGTGCACATGCACCCAGCGCGTAATGTGCACCTAGAGACCCGCTCGCCAACCGCCCCACGCCGCGCCATGCCGCATTAGCAGGTGCTGTGTCGCAGGCGCCGCCGCCGCCGGCTCGCAGTTCTTGTAATGAGATGCCTGCCGCTGGCCGGTCCGTTTTCGACAGGCGCTGACAAGGAGAGGCGGCGACGTGTTACGGCTCCCCGCGGACGCCTTGTCAGCACCCCCCCCCCCCGCGCCTCTGGGCACGGCTTGGGTGGGCCACGTCTCCGCCTCCCCGCGGGCGACCTGAGCACCCACACTACGGGAGCCCCGTACACCATCTAATACAACGAACACATCAGGGCCCTACATTTGGTGTGGAATGAGCCCATTTCACGTATTTCTTCACAATGTGTCTCTTGAAATTAGCTAATCGGCGTGTTCGAAATACAGATTTTTTTTTCTATTTATAGATTTAAGAATCCCAGTTATCTAGTCGAATTGAACTGAACCGAATCGACCAGTCGGAGTAATGACCTATTTTTTTTCGTTTAATAGAAATATAAATAACTCGTTCTTTCAACTACGTATTAAGATATGTTTTCCTGAATTTTAATGATGTGCTAAAACAAAATATGCCGATAGTTTATATCCAAGTTTTTCTCTTGTTCACTTATTGTCTATTGAGAATGGTGATGGAGATTTTAAAATCACATCGTTTGTTTTCGGTTATTATTCTTTTCATCGTTGAATCCAGGTTCAAATAGTATCTTATTTTCTCCATTTCGATTTCATTTTTGGTACATTTTGGCGGGTTGCAATTGGTTGGAGTGCCGTGCAAAGTATCATTTCTTTCTGCATAGCAAGCCATAGATGTTAGTCTGTTGCGAGTGAGAGTACGAGAAATAATTTCATAAAACGTTGTCGTAGCTGTGAGTGCTGCCACAGAGCTGTAAGTAATTCTGCTAGCCGTCGGAGCCAACGGAACGTGCCTTAGGCCGAGTGGAGACCCGAGCTTATTTCTTCTGTCCCCGCTCGCTCGTGGCCAAGCGGTACGCCGACACGCCTGCAGCCGTGCGTGGCCTGTCGCGTGGCCAGCCACGGCCTCCGCCCTCGCCCTCGCCCTCGCCCTCGCCCTCGCCCTCGCCCTCGCCCCCGCCCCCGCCTCCACCCGCATTTCCCGCTCTGCTCATTTGGCGGTCCGTTGGGCGTGGCTTCCTGTGGATTTGCCACTTCACACGCAGCCCGGAAGCGCGCCATTTGCGTGGAGGAAACACGCCATGTATGCGTTTCCTTTCGCCGTTTTACTGTGCACTGTGTTCGGACTCGGGGTATGTGCCGCCCTGTGGCTGGCTGTCGCGGCGGCTCCTCTCTGCTGTGATCTTTTTTATTTTTTTTAAAGAATAATTCTCATTATACATACACAAAAAATCTTGGGATTTTCCTCAAAGTCGAAACATTCTGATCCAAACGCTTGACAAAAGTGTTCAGAGAAATACACTATGTCTACGAAAAGCAGCAAGAAGCGCGCCTTTACGGTAAGACATGTGTGAATTTACACAAAAGTTGTTTTTCTTATAGATTTATAACTGAAAATGATTACAATTCTCATATTTTCATACAGTAGGAATTTAACTTTTCAATTTTCTCAATTAACACTGTGCACTTTGACCAAAATTTATTATCTGTAAACCCGATCCAATAAATTCCCCATAGCATTTGTATTTACATATTGAGTGGCCACTTGCTAAGATTCAGTTTGAACTGTAAGATTAATTTTTCTCAATACCTTCGAATCTTATTGAGAACATTATTGGGAAAATAATTGAGAACATTAGAAGAGAAAAATATTTTCATTGCAGTGTTTTGAAATGAAAAATAACTGTGAAATTATTGTTTTACAAACAACGCTGTCAAAGTTCATTTCTTACAGCACCTTTGGAAAAATTTCGATTACAAAATTTGTGAGTAATTATTAGGCCTCCTGTGATGTTTTCTAACAGTGCCTTTCATGAGCAACCTCTCGTAGTTTATTACTTGAAAAACTATTAATGTGTTCTGAACACGAAAATCTGTGATAATGTGAACGGAAACTTGTGAACTTGCAAACGAAACAAATATTGCCAATGTATTTTTGACGTCAATTTACCTTGAAAAGCGAATTTGTAAGCGAGCAGATATAAAATTTAAATGTCGAAACACCCGTGAGCATGATGCAATTAAGTGGATGTGCATTTTCACATGCGGTTCCCATCCCGAACGCGCCGAGTCGAAGTGCTTCGAATCGGGAAACACGCACGCCGCCGCGTCAGGCAAACTGCGCCGGAGGTTCTCGCGCCTTGCGGCGGGGTTGCGTGGGTGGCGTCGCAGTGCGGAGGCGGCGCGCCGCGGCGCGGGGCGTCGCGAGGAGTCGGGCCGGCACCGCCGCGGCGCATTTTGCCTCGCCCCGAACGCGGAGGGAGGAAACGAGAAGCCTCGAATTAATTCAAAACCGTGTTGCGGCGCGCTCCTCGCTTGTCGCAGCGCCGTCCCGCCATCGTCACCGCGGCCCCGGCCCGGCCCCGCCCCGCCCCGCCCCGCCCCTGCCGCGCACCCTTTCCAGCTGCACGCCGCAACAGCAGCGGCGTGGGTCGCGCCGCTAATTAATATCGGAGGGCGCGCGCTCGCGACTGCCTCCGTCGTCCCCGCTCCCGCCCCCGTCCCGCGCGCTCCATCGCCTCGTGTTGAGCCGGCGCCGCGGTTTCACGCCACCTGCGGCCGCTGTGTGCACTCGGTCTGGCGCCGCGCGTTCGTTTCGCGTGTCGCGGTCTCCGCAGCGCTGCAGGTGCGGCGGCCGCCGAGGGATCTGCTCCATTTGCGTTGGCGGCGGTAGCGGCGGCGGCGGCGGCGGCGGCGGCGGCGGCGGCCGAGAGACCGTCCGCTCGACCTGCCCACGCGCGCGCGCCTGTCCAATTTTATTAAACCGGAAAAGGTTTTACCCCGCCCCCCGCACGCAGATCAGCCGCGCTAAAATATTTAGCGGCGTTTAGCCGGTTGCCGCCCGCCCCCTCCCGCTTCTCTCCTCGGCCGGCCCAGTGCGCGCCGCGCCGCGCCGCACGTCCCTCGGGGCGCTGAATATTGATAGCCGGAGAGCCTGCTAACTGCCGTTCGCATTCAGCCCCGCCATCTCACCCGCTGCAGCGCGCCGCTCTCCACCGCCAGCCCTCGGGAGCTGGTTGGCTGGGGGATTCCCGGTCTCGTGGGCAAACCTCTGTCCTCCAACTGTCCACGACTAGTATAAATATCGCAAATGTGCAGTTTATTAAAAGGAAACTCGAAATCGGCGCGTAGATTGCACTGACAAGGTGCGAGTAACATGTACTCTCGGACTTCGATAGCCAGACTGGGAGTTTCTACTTCGTGCCGCTTGTAATTATCGGAAAGAATTCGTCATGAAATAGCCGACTGAAAAACTGGCCAATCCATGAATACATGTATTCTTTGGCCTTTGCTGTTACTTGTATGCTGCTAATGTAATATATGTGTACTTGGCACATTATCATACAAATTATCCGCCTGTGCAGTAGGATCTTTGCTTGATTTTGACTTTATTTCTAAACGTTTCTTTAAGGACAGCACTTGAATGAACTCTCAAAAAACTGTCATGGCTATTTCAGTCATAGATTTGAATTCAATGACTATCAAAATTGCAGTGTAGCTACCCTTTTGTATATCGAAACTAAGATTAATCAAGTTATTCTATCTTGAACAGTGTAAAATATCAATGTATTTTCCTTTTACTTTTCAGTTCTTGTGTGCAACTTTATTTTAGAGTGGAGTTGGTGTCAAATTTTCAGAATCGTTTGTATCTCAATTAGAAAGTTTTGAATATTTGAAACTTACACTATTACATAATAATGTTTGTTATCACTTATAATTCTTGCAAATGAACGTATTCTTGGTGGCAGTTAAGCAAACAAGTGATGCCACAACACACATTTTCTCGCATTATTTGTAACTGGTACGCAGTAATATACTTCTATATTAACCTGCAAAAGTGTTTCCAACCAATTTTTTTCTTCGCTTCGAGATTCAATCCCAGATCCATGGAGTTAACTCGCTATGCACTTTGTCATTACTTCTAACTTATGCAATTTTCGAAAATTCAGAGTTCGCCGAAAATCTGACACGCGCAATTGTTTAAGTGTTCTTTGCTTTGCTTTATCTGTGAGGGGGAAAATGTTTAAAAAAAGGAGCCTTTTTGGGATTTTTTATAAATTGCATTACCTTTTAGCGGAAATTTCGTGAAATTACTAGTTTAAAAAGAATATTCACGATGTTTTTATAGAACAGGTTTCATTTAATTCATTTCCATTTTGTACTTTTTTGGTCGCAAATTTTGTAAATACGGAGTGTTCGTCAAAAATGTGACTAGCCACTTTTGCTGACCTCTACTTTACATATGAGGCGAAAATTTGAAAAAACTACAAAAGCACACACTTTCTTGCATTATTACCAACTTTGCAATTTTCGAAAATTCAGTGTTCAACGAGAATGGGACCTGCTCTATTATCTTGTATCTCCGTGGGGGGAAAAAATGAAGCAGTTTTTCAGAATATTTTAAATTTCCATTAACTTCAAGCAGAAATTACGCGAAAACTTCTCGTATTATCAAATATTCTTTATAATAATTTTTAAAGGACTGATTTTTTAGAAAAGATTTCATTTTAGACAAAACTCTCCTATCTTTGAGAACATTTTTCAAATTACGTTGAGACTTCATATAAAACCATGTGGAGGCTCCAAAGTATCCGTTTCAAACTCGCAGGCCCTCTAGTTTGTCTTATTCGATCGAGGAATGCCAGTTTTGGAGAAAATAGCAAGGAAGGTATTTCGGTATCAAGGATTGTGACTACTCAACGCGTTATAGGAAGTAATTTACTACAGACGTTATAGGAAGTAATTTGGTACAATATTTATCTACTTTTTGTTACCAGGGCCCGACAATAACTGGTTTTCTGTCGAAAAATCGCCGATTTAGCCCCAAGCTTATAATACTCTTTATTTCTTACGTAATAAGGTGAGAAAGTAAAATTAAAAGAAAGAGTGGATAGAAGTATTTATAAAACACAAATATATAATACAAATAAACGAAAAATTAAGAACACAATTAGGTATTGTAAAAAAAGATAAAATGTTAATCTATTCTTTATGCCCATCACTTTACTTCGCTTTTTCCTTCGGTATTCAGTAATTTATACATTGACAGTACGTTTAAGCACAGAAACTTTTTCTGACGTTCGCTACGAGGATCCCAGCAAGCTCCTCCGTATTCCATTATGGGACGAACCAAAGATGTATATGCCTATATTTTCGTGTTTCAGTTCGCTTTTCGTGATAACAAAATGGAGCTTTCCAAGCTTTTTGTTTAGTATATCAGATCAGCCTAGCTGAGGTCGCTTCGAATTATTTCGCTCAGATATTTACAGCCAAGTACCTTCGGAATTTGCATTCTGCCGATTGAATATTGGAGTGTTTCCTGTGCTCGAGCCTTTGTAAAACTGTTTTGATTTTTCCTGGATTTATTTTAATTCTTTTTCTTGGTGACCGTTTCAACAATTAGTGAATATCTATTTGCAACTGATCAAAATTGGGCTGAACTTACATTTTTGGATACACAATGCAGTCGTCCGCGTGAAGTCCGATTGTCGTTCGAATTTCGGTACCAATATCATTAACTAGTTGAATGTGACGTCGCCGACGCTGTAAACTGTTTTAAAAGTATATTTGTGTGTTGAAAATGTCTTAAATACTTCATTTCTTTCATGCGTAGCTTTGTTCAAATATAGAGTATGGACTTACCAATGAATCGTAGTAGCTTTTATTTATTTATTTACGTCAAAAACAGTTAAAAGCTGTGTATGACGAGCTATGGGGAGAAGTGAATTTTGTGCACGTTTTCATAATTCTGTGATTTCTATCCTAAACCAAATTCTAGTCGAATTTTGAATACAGAAAAGAGAGGTTTTTTTTTCGAGTTTTGTTGACAAAATATTCGCTCCTATATAATAAAATATATTTTGAAAGGTAAATTACCTATAAATTCCTGCCCTGAACCCTCATGTTCTTCATGAAAGAATAATACTTTTTGCCGCGATAATATGGAAAACGATAATTTCAGTAACTATATTTCCCACTGAAATTCAGAAGACGTACACAAATAATGAAGTTACATTTATGTCCAGAAGCAAAACAAGGGACCATCTCAGCATTTGCTCACGGATCAGGGAAACTGGGCGAAAAACCTGTTCGAGATGGGGGCCATCAACCCAGAAACTTTGGTACAATACTTGTTACAGGTTCTTTAGAATTATACAGTCCAAATGATAAATAATTACATTAACCATCATTGTTAAAATTAATGCTACTTTCCTTTTTGATGCTCGGTATAGTCTCGAATTGTATAGAAACAGTTATGCAACAGAAAAGATTTTACTTGGGACGTGAACTTTTCTATCGAATTTAATCGTTTAATGTCTTCTGGCAAAGTGTTGTTAATGTTATAATAAGCAGTTAATGTTATACTCCCGTTCAAAAATTCCCAACACTCAATGGCCTTGTATCCAAACGAGAAATGAGCTGGTCATATTGCAATTTCAAATTATAATCGCTATAAAAAATACAGGTATATGAATGAATGCGACAGCATGCATATATTTTTTACTTTGTTTTCTAATATGAACGTAAATGATCACCTGTAAGCTGTTCTGCGTTATTCGCTAATGCTAATAGAAGATCATTCTCAATTAGTGCGGAAAATCCTAACGCAAAATCTTCTACAACTACATTTGATTCCTCTGAGTTCCTTAACATTTCCATAGTTTTGTCTCCTATTTATGATTGTAAAACTCCAGAAACTTAGTCTGGTTTTTGTTCTTCTTATATAATATATATAAGCATTAAAATGTTAGTATTTTGTATGTTTATGTGTGTAAGTTGTAAGACACATTAAGTCGAAAATGAATTTTTGCACGCTTAAGAAACGTATTTAGTATTTACAGTTCGTTTCCTTCGTATTCACTTCACATTCTTCAAATTTAATATTCCAAGGCAAGTTGCAAATTCTTTATACAAAATATGCATGAAATACTTCACAACAATTGAAATACTTCACAATTTTAAACGCATTCTGCTGGTCGATATTCAGTTAATTTTTGTTCGTTTGTGAAAAACCAGTGTAGCCATCGGAAGAAAATTATGGTGTCATGGTAGGAAAATAACCACGGAATAATGGAGATTAATCAACTCCACCTGCGTAGATCCATTTAGGTGGCGTTTATTTTATTCCCGCCCTACTCACAAAGATCGCAGCACCAAAACTCGAACAATCACGTTTTTGGCAATTTCTTGGAATCTAATGGCCGGATCGGAAAATAAATTATCAGTTCCCCAT
This sequence comes from Acheta domesticus, assembly GCA_031308135.1. Classification (NCBI taxonomy): domain Eukaryota; kingdom Metazoa; phylum Arthropoda; class Insecta; order Orthoptera; family Gryllidae; genus Acheta; species Acheta domesticus. The sequence continues at coordinate 141,938,905 of JAHLJT010004567.1, read as the reverse complement.
CAGTAGACTGAGACGCGTTCAATGACGACTCGATTGGTACAAGGGAAGCTGTCTAGCCGTGAGAGCTGGAACTGCACACACACGCACGCTAGAGGAGTTTACTCTAATAGTATACAGGGATATACATATGATAATTTGAGCGGTCGTAACACGCTTCCCTGAGGGACGCCAGACGTCACATTGCCCTCGTCGAACAGAAAGTCGTAGAATTTACTGTGTACGACCGCGGAGAAATTCCTTAATCCGAGTTGCTGCTCGCAGGTCTACTTCCGATTCGATAATATTACTTGGCTCTCTGTCGTGAAAAACTAAATTGAAAGATTTAGAAAAGTTTACAATGATCGCTTTAATTATTTCTCCTTGATCGAATAAATCGGCAATGTCTTTACGAACTGTAGCTAGTTGACATTCGCAATAAAGTAGTGTTGGTGTACGACTTGGAGGCTATTCTTGTTCCATGTATGTCGAAAGTAGTAGGTAATTTGATGTTCTAACATTTTACAGACTACCGATGGTAATCTTGTATAATTAAAATTATTGAACGATCTGTGCCTCGGGAATAGGAACCGTAGCTCTTTTTCAGTCATTAGGGGTATTGTTAATCGCAATCCCGAGAATTCTTTCAAGGTACACAATTCCTGTGAGAACACAGCATTGAATCATACACAGTCGTAAAATAACTGTGATAAAACATTGAAGAAAAGTATCAATCCCATCGTATTAATGAAGCTAAAAAAAGTGAAAATTATGTTCAATGTCCTAGTGTAGTTTGTAAATGTTATTAAGTATATGTGTTGCCAGTTGATACGTTGGGCGAGAGCAGTCTTTTGTCTGATAATTGTAGAGTTATGTCATCCTTGATGGGTAGAGAGTTATCAAGCTGTCACTAATTAGTGTAAATGCTCATGAGTATTAAAGGATTTACGTTTCATTTGAAAATCCTGAATTTTTCGATTTGCTTTTTACACAACTATTTGCTGTGTATGCCAACGATTCAGTGATAAAATGACCCATGATTTTATATTGTTAATAAAAAATAAAGTCATTAGTCAGGAAAGTATGTAATCAACAATATTAGGTTCATGAATATCATTGGAATTCGTGCAAACCGATAATAGCAATATTCCAAATTCCGTTATAATAACATCCGACGCGGAGAAAATGAAATAAATACATTAAGTTGCGATGAAAAAATATATTTGAAATATTGAATATTAGTGTAGATTTTGGGAGTAGTGTTTTGTTATTTTTAGCAAAATTCCGGCCCACGTTTAACACACCTGCTCTCTGTTGGTGGTCAAGAGGTGGCATGCGTAGTAATCACAAATTTTAGACTCTAGTTGCTTCACGGAGCGAAGTACATGTTGTTGATAGGGTTATTGAATAAAATTATTTTTCTTTTATGCTTTTTAAATTTCTGGTGATTAATTTTTTTTCATGACATCTGCCTCGTGTGCATTTTTCGTGTTTTTGTATATTTGAATGTGGAGATATTCACTGGTATATATCGCTTCTGATTAGTGTTTTATTTGTGAAATATTAGTGCTTGTTAACGATTCGGAGTATGGAAGTGTGCGAAAAAAATGTTTTTTTACCTCTGCTTTCATGTATTTAGTTAGTGCGGATCCTTCCTTGCTCTGTATTTTTCCTTTCCAGATCTGTATTCTTTATTCAAGTTTTTTAGTATCATTTTCAAGATAATTGGCTTGTGAAGTAGTGTGCTCGTTGGGGTCGCTATTACATTACAAGTGAAACCCCAAAATATACCACTTCTTACAAATAAAACATCTCACAAAATTACAAATCCATATCTTACAAAATGTCAAACTGCATCACATTAATTGAGCATTTTTTTACTTATTTTTATCTTTCATTATCACCATGAACTTTCAAGTTGTTGTGAGTCATAGACCTCCGTTTACATTTTATGAGACTCTACTGAAAGATGATGCTGCTAATCCCATTTGAGTTTCTTTTGGTTCACGTTTCAGTTTTGTTAGTGTTATTAATTACATTACTAATATACCGTAATTACTTCAGAGAAGTGTTGTCTTATAAGATTTATTAAGGATTTTGCTGAAGCCTTCATTTGAAACCTTTGCTTCGCATGAAGACATGATACACCTACGCGTTTAATGTTTCGCCTGCTGTTAACAAGTTGAGGTATGTTTTAGTTGGTGTAACGCGCCCTGTAAGCGCTAGCGCGGCGGGCCGGGCCGGGCCGCGTGTCGTGGTGAAGGCGCGGGCGGCGGGCGCTCGGAGCGGAAACCGGAGTACGCTGGTAACTGCGGAATAAAATGCGGCAATTGGCTCCGGGCGGGGAAGACGCGCGGGACTCGAGGAACGTAATCCGAGGCGGCGTGGGGCGACGGCGAGGCGCGCTCAGGGCCGGGCGGGGCCAGGCCGGGAGCCACGCCAGGAGCCAGGCCGCTATAATGGGGGGTTGTGTAAAACGTTGCAGATTACACTGCGTTGATATTACGTTAGCGGAGAACCTGGTAATTACTGCTCCATTGAGATGTGGAGGTTGCGGTGCGGGCCTCGGCAGCTGCTACCTGCCTCCCCGCTCCGCTCCGCCCCGCGCCGCGCCGCGCTGCTGTGTTCTGCTCCGCTCCGTCCCGTCCCGCTTGGCGCCAGCGTTGCTCGTGCGGTTCGCGTTACACGCAACAAGTGCCGCTCTCTGCAGACGCTACCCGAGCTTCCTCCGCACGGCTGCTTGGCCCCGCGCCCCGCCCCACTCCACTCGACTCCGCCCCGCTTCAGGACGCGCGCGCGCGGGGGGGGGGCAGCTGCCCTTTGTGCCCTTCTGGCCTCGGGAACGCGCGCCGTCCCGTCCAGGTCGCCTCCGCGGTCACCGCCGCCGCTGCGAGACATGCCGTGATGACCGACGGCCAACGCTCGAGAGGCAAAGTTGCCTGGATTTTCGGTAGGGTTACCGAAATTAAGCTTACGGTTCAGGGAGATGTGCACTGTAGGAATAGGCATTTGCCTAGTATACTCTTTGGTTGACCAGCCTATGACATTCTCAGCTAAAGAATTTGTTGCATCAGTACTGAGTATATCAAAACCTTCCCGATTGCCATTTTTAATCGTGTTCACTTTGTTTTCCTCTTTCACTCTGAATATGGCCCACCCCTTTCTATATTGCATGTTAGATGTAGCTGTTGCACTTGGCTGATGTGTGCTTGTTACGTCCTACAGTGCGTGGAGGATCTTAAACCGCCGTGTAGTTACAAGTATTACCTGCAGGTTGCGATGCATGGGAGTTGTAAAGTTCTTAAATCTCTTACTTGAGGCTGGACCTTTACCAGTCAAGGGGGGTGAATACAGGATAATGATTGTTGTTACAGTTGTTATATGTGAAAGGGGAGTGGTGAAGCAATGCTGAAAAAAACGAGAGAACATTGTCAAATGTCAGATCCTTTATGGTTTTTTTCCGACCCGTTCAAACTTGTGACTGGGCGTAAACAAGAGATACATCGTTAATAAATGATCTTATTTTATAGTTAATGAGTATGGTGGTGCATTAGAAGAATAAGAGATACCTCGGAAATTGCCGATCTGACCGCAGAATCCTGCGCTGAAAAGCTATCGCTGCGGCTGGGACGCTACGACTCAAGGTGTCGTGACGAGATCGTGTGCGAAGCCCACAGTCCCCGGGCTATCACCTCAACCGGCACACCCATCCGCGCCCCCGCCCACGCCCACGCCCTCGCTTTTGCCCTCGCATTCGCCCTCGCATTCGCCCTCGCATTCGCCCTCGCATTCGCCCTCGCCCTCGCCTTCGCCTTCGCCTTCACCCTAGCCTTCCCCTTCCCCTCCCCCTTGCCCTCGCCCTCGCAGTTGCCCTCATCCTCTGCACCTGATAGCTCGCCGAGGAACCGATATCTACGCAGTGCTGCTACTCTGAAGGGAGGGGCTGCGCAGCGCTCTGGCCGGTACGGTGCAAAGCGGAATGGAGCGCCGGGGCTGGGGGGGGGGGGCGAGGTGCTGACGGATGGCGACGATACTATCTGGTTTAATTAACACAGGAATTTTACCCCAGCCGTTGGCCCGCGGACATCTTATTCACTTCATTAATTAGTTGCCAAAGTCGCCAGATATCGAGGAAATGTAATTATCGATTCTCGCGACGCGCTTCCTGACGCTCCCTGACGCAGGGCTGACCAAGGGCGTGCCGACCAGGGGCGGGGAGGCATTTACACTAGTATAGGCTGGGCTTTCAGTGGGCAAATCATTTTTCGTGAGGGTGTGGCAGTGGTCTTACTTGCAAACTGTATTGGCAACATTTCTTTGTCGAATTTCCATTGTCAAGACTTCCAAACCCATTTTTACGTGGTTTTCAAGTTTATATTTAATAATTACATTTCAACTGCCATTTTTCAAAGATAATTTTCCACTGTTTTAAACACTTATTTTACGCCTATTATAGTAGTATTTAATTGTATCGTACTTTAATACCTAAATTTAATGATGCCAGTTTTCATTGCACGAACGAGTACTACAACAAACTGTACGCCTTCGATATTGAATGTTAGAGATGATTTCTTTCACCTTTTCTGTTGTTTTTTTCGGACCTTTCTTTCCAAGAATCTTCTTCGTTTTCATCGGTCTTAGTTATAAAACCCAACAACGCGTGCCTTGTCTTGGTTTTATGCAACCCATTATTGTTTGATTTTACTTTACATGATTATTTAATATTATGAGAACACACAATGGATTTTGTGCGTTTTTATACTTTGATTACGTATTGTTAATAATTCACAGAATCTTTAGGGATACTAGTACAATATGACAAGTTGATGAAAGAAGATGGGAAGTTCTTCGCTCTTGGTGTATCAAGTCTACCATTATTGTTAGCTTTAATCATTATGTTCACAAACGTAAACAGTATGCAATTATTTGTAGGTAATACTATTAATGATTGCAGACGTAAACCGTTATTTTTTGCCGTATTATAATCTGTATATAAAACGCCAAGGAAACATGGTTTTATACCATTTATATGAAATCGACACAAACCTCTATAAGTGTGCTTCTGCTGGATACCCCAGGCATGTACAAAAATGACTTAAAGGAAATGGCAGGAGTACATGCAACCAGCAACACACGCCTAGCAGTATTACAATGTTCATCACTACCATTATTTGGACGATAATGCTGTATCGCACAGTTCTGGACCCGAGGCCGTTCAAAATGAGATTCCAATACGCAGTTATTTTCACTTTTGAAACAATTGTGCACAAAGTGCGGAATTGTAATAATTCTCAATATTTTCGATAGAGCAAACATTCTGCGGAGTATCGCAGAACATGCGGATGAAGGCATTTCCGGGGTTTTCGTGCACCTTAGATCTCACAAGTCGCTAAAATCTGCACTAGTCGCGAGCGTGGAGCAGAAACATTAGCACGGTGCTTGTCTTGGCACGTCGTGGGCCACCTGCACGGCTGGCCGCGGTCCCGCCCCGCCCCGCTTCCGCGTCCGCCTCTGCCTCCGCCCGCCCCGTCCCGTCCCGCCTCGCCGCGCCGCGCCGCGCCTCGCCGCGCCGGCGCCTTTGAAACTCCCAGCGCCCGCGCCGTTTACAAGGCGCGCCGAAGCCATATGGAAGAGCGTCGTAAGCCGCCGTCATAATCGCCCCGGCTCGGACCCACCCCCTTATCCCGCTCCCTCGCTGCAACAGCTTTTCTATTTTCGTTTTCTCGTGCTGCGCGAAAAGGGGGGCTAATTCTGGAACATCGGAACGTACTTTGCGGATATTTTATATCTGCCGTTTTTTGTTACTTTTTCGTTAGCGGGGCCTTTCTCTGCTTCCCTCTCACTCTCTTCTCTCTCTCTCTCTTTTCCTCTTCTTCCTTTGCTTTTCCCATTAATCTCTATTACTTTTTTCCTCGGCCGCCGCTACCACCTCTTCTCAACCCTGCAAATCCATGCGGCGCGGCTCAGAACAGAGTTGCGGAGCGGTCTGGCTTGCCCCCAGGCAAGACGCGCTTCCCGGGCAGAAACTGCGTGGTTAGAGGAGGGCGCCGTTTTGTATGCAAACACAAACAATGTGTGTGGAAGTTATTACTTCGAATGCTGGGGAATTGAATTGTATTAATAGAATATGCGCTTTACTCTTAAGGAGTGGAATTTACGTTCTCGGATTCGCATAGCGTCGTCGAAATAAATATTCCGCAGGTGATGTTTGTTGAAGTTTGAAAAATTGTACTGTGTGCTAAAGTTAATGGTTTGTACAGACGTGTGCTGCTGGAGTCATAAGTACTTAGGATATATCGTTCATATATTTTATTTAGATTTAAGAAAATCGCAATGTATGACCAGGAAGTCTACGCTATTTTGTAGAACTTCTTGAGTTTTCCTTTTTTAAGATCATGTACATTCGTCCATTCTGAAAGCTGTTCCTGTGTTTTGATTGATAAAACTTTTCCTCCCATGTTTCTGTAGGGATTTTTGTGGAAGTGTGATTGTGATTACTTTGGGGACACTTAATACGTCTAATGGCACGTAGGTATGTTCATTTTGAAAGGTCCCTATCATAATGATTTCACCAGTGGATGTAGTATTACTCATATGAAACGTTATGCCTTCGGCCAATGGTCATGTGGTTTGTCATTTCCTTGAAATTCGTATTGGCATTTGTTCGTGCCTTTCGTAATTCGAGAAAGACTCCGAATGTGTATAATGCTGAGAAAGAACACTGTGTTTATATCTTTTGCCATATTTCTGTACACTCGATCTTTTCCCAGAAATCGTTTCTCGAGTCCTCCGTTTTACTTCGCCGACAACCATTGAATATTTGACTCCCTCAAGTAGAAGGGCTACGCCAACTAATCCCTTAGCGTTTCTTCTTTCCAAGAGCAGCATTTTTATGTCTTTATCGCGTGCGTAGTGTGTTCTGATAGTGCAACCGCAAATAATAAAATTACGATACTGTTGAGGTGAGTCGCATTGCGTGTTTAGCCAGCTACACGAAATTGGTTACAATTGATTCAGCTTTCAGACACTGTCAATCTCAAATTTTACTTTCGCACTTTATTTTACATATGCAGAATAGAGGAAATATTGTAATCCTGCGGAGGAAAAACAACGAATATTTTACAGAAAAACTTGTGTGGCCGGGCTCAGGCAAAGTGGACAAATCTTATTTCTATCTCTAGTAAATTACTTCCTCTAACATGTTTCGTAGTGAGAATCCACGTTTGGTGGGTCCTTGATACCCAAAGGCAAAAAGTCTCCTCTGTTTATCCGTTCCTCTGTCACCAACGCTAGCGGCTAAACTGCAAGCAGGATTTATATCAAAATCGATATCCCCTGATCGATCTGACGCGGCTTCTTGAATTCGAAATGGATATTTTGATTTTGAGGGGTAATAATTGCTTTATATGAAGCCTCAACATTTTCACAATTTTCTCAAAAATAGCTTCAATTGTTTTGTTTGTTTAATTGGCCCTCTGATTGACACGTAAAGGAATTGCCTTGGTTGCATTTTCGTTGCACTACCTGAATTTTCGAAAAATGCAAAAGTTGAAATTTTTTTCTATGTTTTCATGCAAATACAATAATGAAGATATATTTTTTCCTTAATGAAAAGTCTTCTCCAAAAACACGATTTTCAAGCAAGGTCATGTTCAGTTATTCCAAAATATGAGTCGTTTTTGCGTAATTTTTCTTAAAACATGCAATTTTGAAATTTTAAAGAACTTTTTTTTTTTTTTTTTTTGAAAACTGGTCCAAATGTTTTCTTTATTTTTTTCACGTATGTAACAAAGAACGGTAAAGAAAGTGATGCTTTCCTATTTTCGGCGAACTGTGAATTTTCAAACATTGTAGCAAAATTAATCGAAATTGCAAATTCGCACTTATCGGACTTCATTTGACGCGCTGTCAATTCTCAAAATGACTACGCAGCGACCCAGAGGTTTGAAATTTTTGGAATTCTACCCATTGTTGGCGGTCGTGATGATCGTATGAGGTAGATAATTTTCTAATGACAGGAAATAGATTCATGGAAGGTAAGAGATTTATTTTAGAACTAACAAATGGTATTAAAAAATTAGAAGCTAACTTCGATGTAATCAAGGTATCTTTGTGTAAATTATTATTGAATTTTTGTATGATGTGCTGCAGATTCGAAAGAGTTAAATTTATTAATGTTTGGTTCATTTATAGAAAGAAGAAATTACTATTGTTCCTGACTATTGAAATTCCTGTAGATAACCACCAGAAGCGTTACGTTTGAGTTTGTTGCATTGGAGTTTTCAAATTATAGCTGAGGTGATAGTAGGGGAAAATTTGCAATTCTACAATCGTACGTGACTATTTTCAATAATGCGAGAAAGCAAGTGCTGTTGTAGCCCCTCTAGTTCTCCTTCATTTTAAGTGGAAGACATTTTGGGAAATTGAAGCAAAGGTGCAAGCAAATTGTATCGGTGCTCACAGAAAATAATTTCGAGAGTGTTGTGGTTTTGTGTGGTAATCTCGGGTTTGCCGAGCGAAGGCGGCGCTAGTGGTGGCCACCCCTGGCGCCGCGCAGGAAGAATGCGGCGCTCCAGGCGCTCCTCTTAATTTACTTGAGCCGGCGCGGCGAGCCAGGGCGGGGTGGGGCGAGGCGGGGGGCGGCGAGGAGGCATCAAAACACCTGAACCTCCTCCATCACAGTATGGCTTTTACGTCCTGGTTTATTCAGGACGCGGGGGAGAAGGCCAGACTACTTGAACTAGCGCGACCTCGCCGCCTTGCCGCGCCGTGCCGCGTCGCCCCCTCGGGAGCCAACTTCCAGGTAGAGTTCCGCCCAAAAATTTTCCGTCAACATCTTCGTAACGAGATGTGGGATTATGTGCTCGTTGCCGCCAGCCTCCGCGCCCCCAACGCCCCGACGCTGCTGCGGTCTCTTTGCATGCGGCACAAACACTCGGATGCTTTCCTTTTAACACTGAGGAGACGCCCCTACCTTTGATCGCGTTTGTTTGGTTTGGTTTCTTCGACAAACGAAATGTTCTTTGAGTCCCAGGAAATATATATCAGTCGATAAACTGGATGCCGGGTGGCTCACAGGGCGATTTGCGTTTCAGACGTAGCCGGGAAATTTGCACGAGGCCAGCCGGCGGTTACTCGTCGCACGCAAGAGGCAGCTGCTGACTGAAACTTCTTGCAAACGAAGACTCCAGCGGAGGCATTCCATGGAAATTTAAAGCCCTGTGCGTTCCATTCGTACAACAGGTGAAAAAGAAGTGGATACTCACTTTGTGTGACGAAATTTGAGGTAGATGCGAAAAAGGAAGAGGAAAAGAAAAGCGTTAGAAGGAGAAAAAGCAATTCCTCTACTCACCTTGCTGCTGCTGCGCGATGTGCCCCGCCCACCCGCCAGAAAGTTTCGCGGCGCACAGTGGGCGGTGGGCGGGGCCAGCGGGTGGGCGGCGCCCGCGAGACTGCGCGCGCGCGCTCGCGAGAGGACGTCACCCGGCGGGCAGCGGGGCGCTGTCTTCGCTCTGCTAATATTTCACCCCGGGATAAACAAAAGCGAGAGACAATTACAGCGGCGGTCGGTTCTGCGGCTGCCGCCGCTGCTCCTCCGGATATTGTGACGGCGGACTGTTTGCGGAGAACTTCGGAGGCAGGCTTTCAGTTTTGATTATAAAACACTTCTGAGCGTTTCTTTTGGCGGAGTTTGTGGCGAAGTTGCAACCAGCCAGCCAGCCTCCGCCGCATGGGGAGAGACGGCGCGGTGCGGCGCGGCGGGGCGCGCCAGAGCGGGCGTTTCCACGGACAAGGAGGCGGCCCTGTCCACGAGATTTACGCGGCAACCGCAGGTGGACGCGCGCCGCTGGCTGCGCTAATTGTGATTTCTGTCGCCTCCGCTACGGCCCTCCTCCTCCTCCGCCGCCGTCTGCTCCTGTTTCCCGTGCAGGGGCCCCTTCTGCTGGACTGTTCCTGGAAGCGCCGAGTTGAGAGACTGCTAAAGCGCTTGACACGCAGGCGGAGATTCTGTGAACTAGCCGTTCATGTGGCTTTGGAAGAAGAGAGGTGATGAAGAAAAACAGATGATTCATTCATATGCATCGTGATCCGTAAATGGAAATATTAGTTAACGACACCATTAGATTGCATGCGCCTTTAACCGCTTGGCCCCGTGTTCCATCCCCGGCCAGTCTTGTGGAATTTAAGGACAAATCGACCTCTCGATTTCTCAGAGTTCTACCGTTTCCTCTGGCTCTAATTGCATCGTTTTTCCATTGACCTTCGCCTCACCATTATTTCTATGATCTCATTTTATCAATCTTGTATCTTAATGACTTCGCACTTTATGGATCAGTAAACTGTAACTATTATTATTATTATTATTATTATTATTATTATTATTATAAATCGTAAATACATTCTTAAAGATTCAACTCTGGAAAATGATGTATGTAGGAGGTGTCATCTGTCCAGCGAGACAATTCAACATATCACATCTGGCTCAAAGCCATAGCCCAAACCGATTACAAAAACAGGCATGACCTGGTAGCCAAAATTCTTCACCAAAGATTTGCAATAGATAGTGAGCTTCTGGAAAACAAGCAGCCATATTTCAAGTACACACCAACACTGTGATGGAAAATCGTGCTTGCAAGCTGTATTGGGACAGAATCATAATTACAGACAAGACGATAGCACATAACAGCCCAGACATTGCAGTAATTGATAAAATCAACAAAATCACTTATTAAATAGATATCGCCCAGACACACACACACACACACACACACACACACACACAGAGCCCAAACACACACAACCTTCAGTCTTCCCACACAGAAAAGGTTTCTAAGTACACTCATTTTGCAATGGAACAATGGAAATAAAAGAACAGTGGAAAATGGAGAAAGTTTATACGATACCCATCATTGTGTCCACAACTGGTGTCATCTCAATAACTTTGCATAACAATCTACAACAGTTGAACACGGCAAAGACACTGTACATGGAATTACAGAAAGTCATCCTTAACACTTGCGCAATAGTCAGAAAGTTTCTCAGCAATAGTATTACTCTTGTTTAATAAGTATAATCCTACTTCGACACCTGAAAGGGCCGTTAGTTAGCACAAGCCCGTACGTTTACATCAATTCCGAGATTGTATCCAGAGACAGAACCGTGAAAATAATAATAATAATAATAATAATAATAATAATTATTATTATTATTATTATTATTATTATTATTATTATTATTATTATTATTATAGACGAGTGAGACTTGTCCTGCAGTCCGCTCTGAACTCATGGAATAAAATATCAGCAATAGGTAGTTTGGCGGTGCCTGTAGCCGAATACAGTTTCGGACTAGTAGACTGGACTGAACAGGAAATTCGCATCATGGATCGAAAAACCAGAAAATTGCTTATGCAATGCATCATGTTGCCCACCCCCGAGCTGATGTACATAGACTTTATGTGTCACGTAAGGAAGGAGGAAGAGGCCTGAGACAAATTGAAGCCTCCTGGCACAATGCAATAACCGGGATGGGAAAGTATGTAGTCAGCCATCAAGATGACCCACTAATGAGGCAGGTCATGAAATCTGACCGAAGAATGGGAAACAGAGGCATTGTATGTGTAGCAAGAAGCATTGCGAACAAGACTATGCAAGACAACCAGAATGACAGAGACACTGAACTTCTGATGCTACTTAACATGAAATTTGAGACACAGAAAATGTTAAAGAAATCGTGAAGACACAAACCACTCCACGGACAATATCTAAAAAGAATGGACAAGGGGCAGATCAATAAAGATCAATCATTTATGTGGCGTAAAAGGGGAAGAATGAAGCCAGAATCGGAAGCACTTGTAATATCTGCCCAAGATCAGGCCTTGAGAACACGACATTATGATAAAGCGGTTCTCAAAATTTCCCAAGATGATAAATGCCGCATTTGTCAGGAACACGTAGAAACCATCGATCATATTGTCTAAGCTTGTCCAATCCTACCAAAGACAGAATACTTGAAAAGACACGACAGGGTGTGTAGCTACCTCCACTGGCAGATCTGTACCGCCCTCGAAGTTCCGAACACAAGCCCCAAGTGGTACGAACATTCACCGAAACCGGTGACGTCTGTTGGATTGTGTACGATATTGTACGACCAACAAATTCAAACTGATCGCACGATAGCAGCAAACAAACCGGATATAGTCATCCGGGATTTGGAGAACAAATCGTGTTTACTTGTGGATGTTGCTGTACCTTGCGATCAAAACGTCGTTACCAAGGAGGCAGAGAAACGTCTTAAATACAAGAGTTTGGAAATCGAGATCAGCCGAATGTGGGGCGTAAAAGCACAGGTCGTACCGATAGTTATCGGAGCTCTGGGATTTGTTCCGCAAAATTTGTGTAAGAACTTGTCTAAACTCCCAGGTAATCCAAAAGACTGGGAAGTGCAAGAAATAGCTTTATTTGGAACAGCCCACATTTTGCGCAAAGTATTGTAGAGGCACCGACAGTCCCTAGATCTGCTCCTTAGGTAGCTGGTTGCAACCTGGAGTAGATTTTATATTCAGCCGACACATAACATCTTAAGTCGTGATTTAGAGGAATAATAATAATAATAATAATAATAATAATAATAATAATAATAATAATAGTTCTTAAAATATGTTTGTTAAAATTATTGTACTACAGAAATCATGCTTGGATAGAAATATCTGTATGACTCCTAAAACATGTACCAGAAAGCTGTGAAAAATAAACGATAATAATAATACACCGAAAAGATAAATTTGATTTTTGTTGTTTTCAGTAAATATCAGGCGTTGGTACTTAAGGTTGTATTGATGCAATGTTATCAAGAAAGAAGATAAATCAGTTGGATTAATCCCATTTGAAATGTCATGTCCTGGCTGCAATGGCTCAGTGACATCTCATTTCCGTTATGGCGTCGGGAAGTCGTAAGCTACGTGTCCCGACGGTGGCGGATCGAATGCAGCGAATATCTAAAGAAGAACAGCCGGCTGATCTTCTTGGTAGTTTTACATTATTCCTTCAGTCAGTACATGGAGAATCTCTGAGTAATACCCTAACAAAGGTGTATGAACTTTGCGAAATTTTCTGTTCGTCTTCCTGTGTTTTACACCGCGGTTTATCCACAGCACACTGTTTTCATATCCCTAACTTTCACTTTGTACCCACTCTCACACTCTACCGCACATTCAACAGACAAAGAAGCTAGCAGAATTCTAACATAATTAGCCTCACGTTCTATTTAAAATCACTGAATTGTAATAAAAGTATCTATGAATGAGTAGGGATTGGATTTAAAAAAATCATTTCTATTCATTTTTAGTGTGTTGTGCATTGTACATGTGAAATAAATGAACTAAGCTGAAACTTCTCTTGAGTACATCCCATTTTAATTACGCATTTCATTGTCTCCATGTGACCCAAACTTTTTAACTGACTGCTTGTAATTTTGTTTTGCTCGTTACTGTGATGTTACAGCTAGCATTTTATCTTTTTAAGGAGGCGTGAATGAAATGAAAACTGCGTTCGCGATGTGTTTATGAGAATATTGGAGTTGAAAATAAAAGCAGTTGTGCAAATTGTGCGGGAACTGTTAAATATTGTAATAAAATGTATTTACAGAGTGAAAACCAGGGGTTGTTTAAAATTCAAACACGGTGCAAAAAGTTATTTACTCTCAGAAATTTCAATGGATTATTACGAATTTATTTTCCTTAATGATATATGATTATTTTCAGTAGTAAATTGTGAATAGCAAATTAAATATTTATTCTGTGGTTCATGAAAATACTGCAATGTGAGGATTATCGTCTTCACAAAATATCACATTTTATTTAATGATTTCAAGAAAGTCAACTCTATCAGAAATGGATTTAGTAATCTAATAACGATACTGAGAAATTCGCTTCTACTCTTCCATCTTTCTATGGAAGTTCGACGGAAACAATTGTATCTCCTGCATTTGAAATCAGTGTAACAAATGTGATGGGTATGTAAAATTAAAACTATTGGCGCTACAAAATCACATATATTGACGCAATATTTCTAACTTTCGCAATTCTCGAAAAAAGAAAGAAAAAAAACAGAGTTCAACGAAAATTAGACCTATACCATGGTTCTCGCGTCATGTGCATTATCCGAAGAAACCTCTTGGGATGAAAAAAAAAAGTGGTTTGAGAAAATTGTATGCGAAAAAGTAAAAAGCAAAGTTGTGATGTAGCCGAAGGCTGTACGTATACGTAAAGAAGGACATTGATTCTGCGCGATGGATTGTCGTGATTATGCGCCTTTTCGGATTAAATGATCCAATGCAATCCTACCACACACGTGATGTGTTCGTGTAGCGACTGTGATGTTTCTTGTAGTGTAGCTACGTCGCCCATTCGATTTTTCTTAGAAATCGTCTCCTATATTATTTCAGTAGTATACCTCCCCTTTGCGGCTCTCACACGCAACCAATCTTTATAAATGAGGGCAAAGGCCTCAAAGAAACGTTTTTCACATCATAATCTACAAGATGAGACATTTCCCGATCCATTCAACTAACTTTTCGGTTCCACGCTTCAATACTATCAAGGCCACCTCAATATTTCAGTCCTTCCTGCTGGTAGCAATTTTTGTGGCGACACGCTTAGAAGGCTTAGATTCGACAATCTTTATTTACACATCCTGTTAACACCGTAGTTTGTGCAGTCTGACGAGGTTTATTTGCATAATCATTAATTCAAGATTTGCTGTCCAGCAACAATTAGAAGTACTATTATAGTTGCTTGATACCTATACCTATGAAGATTGTTTCTTATGCGCGTAGAGAAACTATTGAATTAACGTTTTTTCATGGTCTATAAGTGCTGTGTACTTAATTGTGGAAGGATGTGGGTGTTCAGTGAAGAGTGAAAACTGTGTTTGTGTTTTACCCGTACCAATTTTTTCGTTATCATTCGATGAAATTTTCAAGTCAACGAGTTCAGACACGTAGCTTTCTCAAAAATAAAAAGCTAATATTTTTGAGACTTTCACGAAAAACTAAAACCTAATTGACAAAGAATATTGAATAATTACTTCAAATGTCTTTAAGTAAGTGTTGGGAATTGTTCCAAGCAAATTCTCCATGATATTGAATAAATTTTTACTGAAAATTTCTTTTACACATTAATTGCATTGTTTTTTATTTTTATTTGTAATTGTGTTAGTACATTGCAAGTTACCTTTATAGATACAAATAAAAGTATAGTAGTATAGATAGTAGTAAGTAGTATAGATACAAATAAACATGTTTCGATAACTACTTTCCGTCTTAGAATGAAAATAGAAGGATAGGGATGAGTGTGGGGTCTAACATGCGAGAGTTCTCGCACGGGTATATACATATACGCAGAGGTAGTGGGGGAAAACTTGTGCTATGGCACAACACAAAGAACAAACTTTTTAAAGTAGCTAAAGTAGAATAGCTTGAAATAAATGGAAAACAAAAATCAAAACGCGCTAGCCTACAATACTATGCGAATCAATTAAAAAAACAACTAAATTTAAAATTATAGAAAGAATAGTGCAAGTCACCCGACAACTGCCAACGATCGCAGTCCCAAACGCACGATTTAAAAGTTGGCGATATCTGGAAGTATGTACAGTAACGCCCAACTGTAAACTCATATTGTAAATAAAACACCGTTTGATATTAAACTCAAGGTGTCGGTTCGTTAAGATATTAAAAATGCAAACATAGTTTGAGCAACATTCCCATGTACCGAAGTGGGCTTAGTAATGCCTACTAAATTGTTTCTAATGCTAACAAATGGTATTTAGTACTCAAAGGTGAAAACTTTAGTTTGATTATTTTTTGGATCGGAATTGCTTTTCTTGAGGTACGTAAAGACTCAGAAAATAATTCAATACATTTTAGTAAACAAATAATTTGTCAATTTTCTCACCCCAGCAAGCTGGCACCCTGACTCTCCAAAACCCACTCGGTTCTTCATAAAAAATAAAGGAAAGTTAAATAATATTGCAATGAGTAGGTCTGTTCTTGCCCGATCCGGTATTTTCGCACTACTTTACTTGGCTTTCTCAAGAGTAAAAACCTTTTCTATTATTTGACTATCAAGGAAAGCGAAAAGCTAACTCTCAAGGAAGGTTGAAAAATTTTTTCAAATGTTGTTTTTAAAGAAGAATGAATTGTTCCAAGAACATCTCCCTATAATGTTGAATAAACTTTAATTGAAAATTTGTATCAAACATCAATTGCATTGTTATTTTGTTTGATATTCTGTAAGTACATTAGTAGTTCTTCTCCTTTATGGAACGGATAGACAAATGAATAGGGAAAGGGTGGGATTTAACATGCGAGAGTTCTCGCACGGGTACGCTAGTACAAAATATTTAAGGATATGGCTAAGTAATACAGGTGCTGTAAAACGAGCAAATCGTGGAACGTGCCATTGGTTATTGCATAAAGAATTGAAACTAATGTAGTTCTTTTTATCTGGTTCCCTCTTTCACCAATCTGCCATTTGCTACGTGAACATTAAAATGTGTTTTTCTTACAACAGTGGTCCACATGTATTAACTTCTTGCGAACACGTTCGAATTGCGTCACACCTACCCTCTCCGCCACCCTCTTGCCATTCTTCCCCTCATCTTCCTTTTTGGCACTTCCTTCCCCTGCCTTCTCCAGTCTTTCCCGCTGTTTCTGAATCTCCTCCGCCTATTGTCCCTCCACACCCCCAAGTACATAGTCCATCGTTGCTTCCACCCTCTCCTTCGTTCTTGCCGCCTTTGCCTCAACTACTCTGCAGCTGTCGGCACCTTCGCCTGCCACCCTCTATGCCCTCACCTCCGCCTTGCGTTGTCTCGCGCCCAGCGGACCGTCCCGGAGCCTCTTGCGGCTGGCCCGACCGAGTGGACAGGCGGGCGGTGCGTCGCGACGCGACGCGACGCTGCGCGAAAGGCGTCGACGCGGGCCCACCTGGGCGCTTGGCCGGCGGCGGGGGCGGGGGCGGCGGCGCAGCGGCGGTGGTGTCGGCGGACTTGCGGCGGATCGCCCGGCGGCAGCGGCCGCTAATCCGAGGAACACGCGCCTGCACTCCCCGGGCCGCGGCCCAGGGGGCTTCCTCGCGCCGCCGCCTAATTCGATTAAGGCTTTCTTGCCCCCCCCCCCCTCCTCCTCCTCCCCGCCCCTCGCCGCTCCGCACTGCCGCGCTCGGATTTCTACAAAAGTTGAAGCGCTCCCTCTCCGGATGGGCGGAAACGACTTGCTTTATCGACTCGTCTCTCCATGTAACCGCTCCAATCACACCATATCTTTTTTCTTTCACCCGTTTTTTTTTTCTAGTATATCTTCTCTATTGCTCGCCTTTTCCTCGTTTCTGAGCCAAGTTCACATCACTTTGGCTCTTGTCTCCTGCCTGACGTTTTCTACTTACTCGATGTAGAATTAATTAGGAACTGCATTATTTGAAAGTCTAGACGGTTAATGAATTACTTCTCCGGTTACAAGGTAAAGGTATTGAATTTAAAATTTTCTGTATAGTTAGCAATTTTGCCCGCTTGAAATTTGTAAGCAAATTTCTTGAGTCCGTGAGTCTTCGTTCCGTCAGCCGTGCGATGTAGCTCGTTAAGCGTTAGCGAGAGTTCGGAAGCGTCAGCAGAGAGTTGTGATGGGCGCGCCGGCGGCGGTGGGCGCTGCAGGACTTGTAGACGTCGGCGGTCGCTGTGCATCCGCTGCAGGGCGCTGCGGGGAGGAGCCGTGCGTGCGTGCGCGCTCGCGTGTGCGTGGGAGCGACGTGCGCTGTCGCCGCGGGCCCTGCCCCGCCCGCGCACGCCCCAGCCCCCCCCCCCCCTCCCCTCAGCCCACGACCCTGCTCCACCCCCACCGCTTCGCCGGCGGCGACACCCACCACGGGTATTTTCTGCTTTTGAGTTCCGTAGTTAACATTCTACCCACTGGATTTGAAATTTGTGGCTTGCGTCAGGTTTCCCTGGATTTTCATCCGCTTTTCCCCACCACTACTCAATCATCATTCATGTATGTCAGCATGTCGTACGTCAAAATCACACTGTGTTTTTGTGATTAACAACTGTACTTCGTAGATTTGTTTATCAGCACAAGAAATGAATGCCTACCTCTTTCCTCCAGCGCCTCTCACATGCTATCGTCATGCATGCATTATTTTTCTGTTCGATTTCACTACAACTGTTATTGTGTCAGGAACACGTTTTGTGAATGTCGATTATAAAAAAGTGTACGTAAGAATGATCGTGCTATAACGTTATTACATTGTGCCAAAATGTTGCTTCCAGCTAATCAGTTGCGTTCTCTCACGTGTTATGGGCGATGCTCTTGAAATTTAGTCCGCGTGTTTGTTTCACTCGCAAAGTGACTGGTTTCAGCCGATTGCCAACAGCTAATTTCGTTGGTTCAGTGACGCAGAGAATTAGTAGTTTGGTAGTGACGAAATTAATTGTTCCGATTTCAATATTATACTATATCAGTACGAGTTATTTCTACATCACAGAAATACAAGGTCGAGTTCTACTCACCTTCATTCATTTTATAAATCATTTTTTTCATCAGCTGACACAGTATTTTATATACTATTGTGAAAATATAATCTTATTATGTAGTAGAGCTAAAATTGGATAACCCGATCAAAGAGTTTGCTCAGCAGTCTTTGCTTCAGACTTAGCGATCTAAACAAGATCGGAACGAAGAAGAGTTTGAAATGGATTGACAATAAGGTTTTTAGATGGGTTAGAGGCAGTGATAATACACGACTTACAGCCTAAAGCCAGTATTGCTTTTTCAATAAAAATTATCTTTGCTCGATCATTACCTAAATAATAGTTATTGCAGATCGATATCATTGTGTAAATACTTGTAATTGTGCTATAAAAGTTGCTTCTGCAAAGGAATTCTATGTCAGATCGTAAGTTCTAGGGGGGGACTAAGTCTCCGTGGAATAAGTTTCCGTATATCTCATCTCCTCAACGTAGAGCCTTGTTTACTCGGGGTTTTGCACGTTAATGATGTAACCGTTTTTAAATTTCCATAAACTAGATTAGATCGCCCACGCAGATAAACGTTTTGATGGCCCGCGAGCAGACGAGAAGCGCTCTCCTCCCCGCGTTAAGGACGAAAGGACCGCTTGTGTATGGAAATAATTCGCGCAATCGCGGCGTTAATCGCGTCGCGGGTCCTTCTCCTCGAGCGTTTACGACCGCGCGGGGCCCCGCCCCAACCCCCTTCGCCTACTCGCGCAACCCCGCCCCCCTCTTGCCCTGGAGGAGATTACCGCGGCCGCAGTGCCGCAGCCGCCACCACCTACGCGAGCCTGTCGCCGGGCACGATGGCGGGTTAATTTGCGAGAAGTTGGCGTAAAACTCCCTAAATTTCCTGGCTGGCGCGCGTCGTCGCCTCGTGTTGGCGTCGAGCGTCTCCGCGCCTCGCGCCGGCGGGGCCGGGGGCGGCGGCGCGGGGGCGGCGCGGGAAGTCGGGCGCGTGCCCGCGTACGCGCAGGTGTTCCGGAGCGCGCCCTGCCCCGACCCGTCTCGTCTCGTCTAGACTAGACAGCCGCGCGCGTGGCGCTTGTTAAAACTTGTTAAACTCCTTGCGCCCGCCCACCCACCCGCTGGCGGAACAGCTAAAACCTGTCTCTTCTTTGCGCTAAATAATAAGGGAGACGGATATTTTTTTGTTTATTTTTTGAAGTGAGAGCGCGTTGCGTGCGCTGTAATGTGTGCCAGAGTGGGGAACTGTTGTTGGAGGAAGTGAATGCCTGCGGTAAAAATGTGATGAATGGTGAGGATTTTTATTTTCGTGAGAAAAAGGAATGAAAAAGGTGCTCAAGTAAGATTGAAAAAGAGGGAACCGCGAAAAGGAGAGATTGGTCTGATATCAGTCTTTGCAGTTTAAGATAACTGATCGAGTTCGAATTGTTTGTAAGTGCATTAAACTTAGAAATATATTCATGGCATGAAGGAAAGAAAAATATG
The DNA here is from genome assembly GCA_031308135.1 of Acheta domesticus. Lineage (NCBI taxonomy): Eukaryota > Metazoa > Arthropoda > Insecta > Orthoptera > Gryllidae > Acheta > Acheta domesticus. The sequence continues at coordinate 141,918,914 of JAHLJT010004567.1, read as the reverse complement.
CCGTTGTAAGTTACAGCATTCAGCGCTTCTTAAAAATTTAAAACTATGTTGCAATGTTAAATGCAATGAATTGAACTTGAAAAAAGTAAACAAAATGCGCTCAATCGATAATGGAATGGCCTAAGACGAAAAAAGATATTTTGAGTAGGGGAAAACGAAAAAGGGATGGTAGTTGTAATTAGAGAGATAAAAGGATTGAAATAACTTCCATTCTCATCGGCAGGGAACATTTCAGGCACTGGTTATACATAGTCGTCTTGGTCCTACTCAGAAAAGATGTTTACCTAAATATCCCAAAGATAGTAGTTGGTATCTGTTGTAAAGGACTTCCTACATCATCTTTTCCTCGGTGTATCTCATTTATTTTTTCTCCCGTGTGTGATTAACATCCTTTTATAAAGAACGTGGCTGTTTGTCCACTTGCGAATTTCGCTTTATCAAACTCACACGGATGACGTAAAAGCGATATTTACACGCTACTTTCGAGTCCGACGCAGACCATTGAGTTTAAATTAATTGGTACTCAATTGTTCTTCTGACTTACCAGTGCAACCGCGTATGAGATGTGTGTGCGTGTTGTTGGTTGTGTGCTGACATTGGAACCGTGTATGAACGACAGTACAAGTTAACCAAACAGAGAGAGTGGTCATCGACCTCGCATGTTACAACATGCACGTTGCTAAACGATAGGGGGATGGAATATTGTGTTGGTGACTTACTAAAAAAAAGAGGCAAGCTATGGTAGACTGTTGGATGGAAGAAGGAAGGACAGCTTTCGTGCAATTTTCGTTGGGTAGTGTTATATTAACTTGCAGATCTCTGTGTATTGAATAATATAATTTCATAATAATATAATAAAGGCGCATGCGTGTAAAACAAGCTAAAGGGGGCCTTCAGTTTTCTTCTGCAAATAATGGAAGGTAAAGAAGACATACAAAATGTTTTGCAATTGTATTTTGATTGCATCTTTCTTTTGCGAATCAGTTGATAGGTGATTGGACGTATCAAGTGCGTAATAAATCTTCACACAAACGTAAATGTGCTTTAGGTGCGTTTTATGTCTTCACTTTAGCTTCAAATGTATTGAAATTTTTATTACATTTTGTGTATGTCAATATCGTTACGATAAGTTGTATTGTGTTCCAGATATTAAAAGTTATCTGTCGTTTGACAATGACCTGGAATATATTTTCAGCATTGTATTTAGGAAACGCTCCTCAGTGTTTGTACCCTGATCTGCGGGGTGCGTTTGCCGCGTGTCTGCCTTCGAGGGCCCCGCTGTGCAGGATTTGTTTCGGGACGCGAACGTCAGGCCGCGCGTAGGCGGAGCCCCCCTCCCCTCCCCTCTTCATCCGTTTGTGCTGCGGGGAAGAACGCGCGTACACGCGCCCGCGATCTCCCCGCAGTCCGCGGCCGCCGCCACATACGAGATAATTCCAATTAAAAACTTGCTCCGTGCCGGGTAAACAGTTAATTTCGAGCCTGTTTGCGTAGACGGGGCGCGGCGATGAGGTAGGGCAGGGAAGAGGGGAGAGTGGTTGCTTTCTGCAACACGCCGCGCGTGTATCTCGGCATCTTTTCACCGACACGACGCCGCCGTGCGCCGCGGCGCCTGATGCTTTCGGAAATTACGTTTCCGAGCCTCATCTTCCGGCCCTGCCCCTCCGCGGCACGTCTGCTCCCCGCCACACCAGCCTATCCCCGCTCCGTTCCACTGCCCCACCCCGCCAGCCCAGCCCAGCCCAACCCTACACCATCCTCTCCCGTCCCTGCGCTCTTTCATGTGCCCCGGAAGAATTCGACCTCCGTCGCGCGTTTGTTTTGCGTTGGCGCCGCTTCTCGGCCGCGGGATGTTCCGGGCGGCAGTCTTGAGACCTGTGCGCGCGGTTTGTTTCCCTTACCTCCTCCTCCTCCCCCTGCCCCAAGTCCCCCTCCGCGGCAGCGCCGCGCAGACTCCTCGCGAGGCGCTCTCAAAGGGCGCTTTATTGCAGAGAGGCTGCCTCAAGAAATGAGGAGATGCGAGTGGTTTTGCGCAACGACTTCATATCGTCTCCGTACCTGCGGCGGGGGCGGGGCGGGGCGCGCGCGAGCGCGGCCGCGGCCTCTGTGCTGTGCGCTGGCCGCCGGGCGGCGAAATTGCGACGCAGTGTGCTGTATAAACCATGCGCGATTTTTGTTATGACGTTATGAAATATTCTATTAAACAGAAGCCCCTGTATTATTAAATGTACCGACCGGGACGTGTTTCATAGCATTTCCATTAAATTGAAGCGATTGATTCGTTGTTTGTAAATGCTGAGGGGGGGGAGACATTATTTATATTAGGCTGTTGGATATTCTGGAGCGTGTATTATTGCGGAAAGTATAATAAACGTTTGTATATTTCTGCGGACCGCTAGTTTTATTGACGGGTTATTTCATCAAAGGGGAGGCAGGTCGTTGAAACCCCTTTTGAGAGCTCGTGAAATGTGTCGTTGCTTGCCTGGACGCCGCGATAAAATTTAACCTGCCACAATGGCAGCAGCAGCAGCAGTGGCGGCGGCGGGGGCGGCGGAAGGGCGGAGGTTGAGCCACACGCGACAGCCAGCGCGCGGGGATCCGGGGCAGGAGGCGAGCGCGGGTGGGGCGGAAATCAGCCGCCTCGGGCGCGCTCTGAACGAAGTTGCCTTCAGAATAACCCTAAACCGGAATGCTCTGGGTTTGGAATCTGGTTACCCAAAGCTCTAGAAAGTGTATTTGTTCATAATTTTCTTACGATGTGACATAAATGGAGGTATTTAAACATTAATTGACCTCATTTATTGACGCGCTTTATTATTTTTTGTTTGAAAGTCCTCTCTAAGCTGAGGGGAGACATGTTTTTCGAACAAACCAACCTCACATATTAAACAACGGTTCATACTGCCAGGCCCTTTTTTTAAATTTTGAAATTTTACAATAATTTTCGAGCAGATCAAATTATATCTTAAGCAACAGGGAAACCCAATAAAGTCTATTAACTATTTCTAAGGAAGATTTGGCAAGTACCGTGGTGACCGCACGTGGAGGACGAGTCGCTCTCAGCCGGCAGGGAAGCGTCGAGAGATACAAGAGGGTGAAAGACGCCACAGAAGACTTTTATGGCGTCTGTTAATGTAATTATTGTGTATTCGTCCTTAGAAGTTTATCTCTAATTTCTTTTTGCCACTTGATTCGTGGATAGTTGTATAAGTAATCATTATTGTAGTTGAACAATAATTTGTGGGAAATTTTTGCCTTTCAAGTTTTTTAGTCGGTGCCCTTAACGTTGACCAAAAAAATGGGTATTTTACGTGAAGTGCTCAAATCCTTTTCAACCCGTACATCTTAGTTTGAAGTTTGCCGACTGAAGACGAAGATTGCCTGATTCATTTGACATCATGTGCATTTGTTCGCTCCCCCTTTTATCTTTATTTTCTAGGATTCCTTTATAACTTAAAAGAAAGTGTTTTAGTTTGACAAAACTACTCATATTTTGGTAGGAGATATCGAACCATCAATTTTCTTTTAAAATATTCGTAATACTACGAACTTCTTTGCACTTGGGTGATTACAAATATTTGGATCGAAAACATATTTTTTCTCGTTTTTCTTTCTGTTCATAAACTCTGTGAATCCCACCCGTTATCATTCTTAATCTCATATTAATGCGAATGAGACTAATTCGAACAACTTTATTTCATTGGAATCAACCCTTAAAACCCTATGACGGAGTGAAGGTGCTGTACTCTGATTTAGCATTTGGTTAAACGAGTTCTGGCGTCAGAGGTGAAGTGATCTGGAGTGATGCGATTATCACATGTTGGCGTAACTAGGTGTTGGGTGCGACGCGCATAAGCGGGAGCTGTGGCGCTGTGGGACCGGGGCGGCGACGGCGGAGACAGCGCCGCGCCGAGGGGCGCTGGGGGGCTGTGGGGCTGGGGGATGGGTGGCAGGCGGCCGCCGCCGCCGCCACGGGGCGCCCACCGCCCGCGGGGCGTGACAGGGCGCTGTCAGCCTCACGCCCGCGCCACCCCTCCCCGCCCTCCCTCTCCCCCGCTCCACCCCGCCCGCGTTAATTATTCCCTTTGAGTTGCGCGGCGCCGCACCTGTCAGGCGGCGCTGCGCTGCGGGGCCTGATCCCGGCGCCTTAACTCCCTCCCCGTTCCTGACCCTCCCCTCCTTCCACCCTTCCCCGCCCAGCGCCATCCCGCTTCTGCCCAGCGGCTGCGCCCGCTTTCCCCGCTCCCCGTCGCAGACGCGCACGCACGCACGCACCCACGCAAGCAGTCGCGCGCGCCTCCGATCTTGGCGACGCGCTCACGTGAGCACGCTAATTCTCCTGAGTCAAGCCCTTAGCCCCTCCTTCCTCCCCGCCAGCGCGCGCCCCGCCTAGCCCCGCCTCACCCCGCTCTGCCCTGCCTCGACCCCCACGCCTCCCTACGCGTTGTCGCAGACACAATAAGCTGGCGGCGCCGCGCGCACAGTTATGTTATGGATTAGTTTGAAGCGGCGTTCGCCGAACTGCGTTTATCTCCTCGCTGGCGGCGCCCGACGTTTCGTGAATCCGCCGTCTGCCGCAATTGCTATTGTGCACTTCTGACGGCGACGTTTGCGCGATAATGAGGGAGACGGAAAGGACGTGGGTAGAGATTCAGTCCAATTCAGCTTCCAATTATTAATTTTTTCGTACTACCAGTAATTATTTTCAACGCTGAAATCTATAGTAGTTTTTTCTCCCTTTCTGCTTCTAAACTGTGACTTTTGTAGGTCTGGTACTGCAGTGTTTACGGCATTGGGCCTTACTTTCACTCAACCTGAAATAATGGTCACGCGTATGATTCCAATGTTCGTTTTTGCTGACCTCGCAGGGGCATATACACAGCTTCGCGACGACCCTTGATCTCTTAGACATCAAGGTCACTGGTGAAATCTGCTTCCCTTGACACCATCTACCTGCCCTCTGCATTTTTTAAAAATTACTTTGTCTACTACGTACGTAGTAGAGAGAAAGTATTGAACTGAAAATGGCGTTTTTTGCCAGGAAAATTCGTTTTGTGGGGTCCTGTTATCGAAAAAGGGGATGAGTCGTGTTCCTAAATCAAGTAAAATGCTTTTTACAAATTATGTTGTCAAAATCCACGTTTTCTGGGGGTAGTTGACAACGAAAAATCGATTCAGGGAAATCTTCTTCTGTGGTCAACGCTAGCACACACCATTGAGACGATTTTCTCCAAGCTCCATTCACTGATCGATCAGAACAACTCAAGGCCCTGCGAATTTGAAACTGATATTTGGATTTTGGAGGTTACTTTACATGAAATGTAAACATTTTCAAAATTTTCTTACAAATGACTCCAAATTTTTTGATTGAATTTTGTCGTCGGGTAGTTTAAATAACTCTTCAAAAAATGGCCCGGGTCTCTTTTCGTAGAAATTCCTGATTTTTCGAAAATTGCAAAAGTTCAAAAACTTTTTCGATGACTTTCTTAAACTTCATTATTGGAGATAAAGTTGTTTTTTCATTAATAATATCTGTTGATCTAATAAATCTTGAAATAAGGTTATATTTTTCGCAAGTATGAGTTGCTTTCGCGTAATTGTGTTTGAAAATGTAGACATTTTTAAACAGTTATTTTATCGAAAATGACTTCAAATTTTTCTTTACATTTTCTCCCCGTATATACGAACGGACTATGAAATTGGTGCTGATCCCATTTACAGCGAACTCAGTATTTTGTAAAATTGCAAAAAATTAACATAATACAATATTGAAAGGGGTGATTGTCTTAAATTAAAACTGTTTAAAAAAATCAAATTCTTAAAAAGAATTATGTGCATTTTTTTGAAAACGTATATTTTCGTGTAATTTCTGCGTGAAGTTAAGGAGATTCATTTAAAAAAAGCATCTTCTTAATAACGGCTCAAATTTTTTTCTTCATTTATTTTTATGGAAAGAATTAAGAACGCTTAAAAATGGTGTAGGTCTCATTTTTATTGAGCTCTCAGAATTTTCGAAATTGGCATAAGTTAGAAATAATTGCGAGAACATGTGCTGTTGTACCACGAGCAGTTTTACTTTTTCGCCTCCTACGTACTTATGTAGTAAAGAGAAGGCAGCGTGTTTTTTTTCCTTTTTTTCTTTCTTTTTTTTCCTTTTTTCCTTTTTTCTTCTTCTTCTTCTTCTTCTTCTTCTTCTTCTTCTTCTTCTTCTTCTTCTTCTTCAAGGAAATTCCCAGTGTGTGGCCCTGATTTCGAGAAAGTGGATAAAGCTAGTTCCTAAGTGTAGTAAATTAGTTCATCTAACATTTTGTGTAGCTTGAATGCAGATTCTGAGAGTCTTTGATTCCGAAAAATTATTTTGCGAGAAAGTGTGTCCTTCTGTGGTCATCGCTAGCGCCTAAATCGTTCAGTCGATTTGCTGCAATTTTCCTATCGATCTGGGCAAAGTAGAGACCTGCGAATGTGAAACGGATATGTTCATTTCTGAAGGTACGTTACATGTAGCTTGTCAATATTTCATTTTCCCCCCATCAAAACCCAAACGTTTCCCCCGAATGTTTAAAAACTAGCGTAGTTCTCATTTTTGTTGAACTCTGAATTTTAGAAAGTTTCAGAAGTTGCAAATAATGCGAAAAAGTGTGCGTTTTTCTTCCGAAACACCTTTGTGTATTTCTGCTTATTACGAAAGATTGCGATTCCGATGTTTGTGTTGTCTGACCATCGTGTCTGTATCATTGTCATTAATGTAACCACTGTCCCTTTCATTTTACAATTGCGATACTAGTTAAATGTGATTGTTGCTACAAGTGAGGATTTAATTGACCGATTTCTCTGTGTTGCAGGTAGGTGTCATGGCTCAGGGATCCGCTGCCAACGCCCTCGGCACCACTAAGGTAACGTACAAACATCTCGTCGCGCAATCACATGCACCAGAATTTCGGTGCATTCATCGTTGATTTCATTCATTTTGTATTGGTTGCATCGTGGATTTCCAATTTTAATTCTCTCATTTTCTCGATCACGTGTTTTTGTTACAGTACTCTAGAATCTAAGAGCAAAATGCAAATCTCAATATTTGTCGTTTTGTTTTTATAATTTAAGATTTCATTGTCGCGCTTTGTGTTGATCATGTTTCAACTTTTACGCCTGTTTTAGAGTGAAAATACAGTGCATGTTTTTCTTTTGTGACCTGTGCGGAAGACGTCATGAGGAAGAACGAGTTTGTTTTTCCTTTTCCAGTTGTTCGTAGTTTAGTAAATTTAGAATGGCAAAGCAAGGCATTCAACGTTTGTGATAAGTTACATGATTAGCTTGAAATGTGAACGATAGATTTTTACTCCTATACTGTAGTATAGGGACGAAAAGTAATGAAATCACTTCAACAATTGTTGCTGATCCAAAGATGGGTAAGGTAGCTGCAGATGACGAAGGAATCACAGCTTTTTACCACAAAATCGAGATACCTGTATTGGTGAATGGACGTGTGTGTCATGTATAACTCGATTAGATTAGAATCTGTTGAGCTCAAACTTGTTAAACACATCAGGAGTAAGGTCTAGATATGCAGTTCCGTAGATGTTAAGATTTTTATTTTTGAGGGGTACTTTACATGGAACTCTGTAACACTTTCAAAAATTGGCTGTTTTTTCTCTCATTCTCGAATAATGTTTTTATGAATCTGGTTTAATTCCAGTTTTCCTTAAAACCTCTTAAAGGGCGTTGCGGAATAAGATATGCAAAACTGCCCCCGGGGTGCTAAAAATTTTTTATTTTGAACATCGTAATTGAAGTGTTAAAAAAATATGTTTTTCGCCGAATTTAAGTCAATTCACCCAGAGTACTTCGTACAAATGAATAAAACGTGTGTTTTTAGCTTCTTATATAAGTTTTAATGTTTTGAACCACTTTGCGCTTACGAATATTGACTTTAATTATCCTTGAGACTTTCTATAGATGATATAGATGTTTCGAGAATTTTTTTCAGGCATTTATGTCCGATTTTGACTCGTACAATCAACAATGAAAGATGGAAATCGTAGAAAAACTTACGTTATTCCTTTGTTTTTTAAGAATATCTCGTGTTCTAGTACAGATAATAAAAAAGGCTAAATACAAAATGTAGCGCTATAAATTCTCTACAGTTTCCCAAAATTTCAACTTTCTATCTTATAATTTGCATGCGACAACTCAATATGTATAACATAGAAATGCAGTAATTTCTCTCTTATAATTTAAAATGAGTTTTTTTTCATTAGTCTTCGTAGTTTTTCAATTTCATTTTTATTTTATGTTTATTACAAAGGTAAAAAAAGAGAATAAAAATTGTAAGAATTATATTACAAAGAGTAGAAATCACTCCAGCAAGCGCAAAAATGACACCCAGCCGAACTTTGACGTTGACATAGATTCGGCGATTCCATTAATTCCAGTGATTATAGTTCATTATATTTAACCCTTTGACTGATATGAGCGTGCCTCACCTCCGGTGAGATCCTTGTGCCGTGTTCTATGAACGTGTTTGCGCGCCCAGGACTCCCCGTGTCCCCAGTCCTATGGACGTCCCTTCGGGTGTTTGCTTCCTTTCATCAAGATGGCGTATTGTGCTTCTGCGAGTGCGACTTCTGGGGTCGTCCTAAGGTTCTAAGACTTTATTTCATTGCAAATAGATTGAGCTGCGTAATATTTTCTCGGGCAAGATCAGTAGTGACACTTTATAGTGACCTTGTTCTCGGGTCTGGTCAGTTCCCCTCCTGACGGCTTCGCGGAACCACGCGAAGAGATCAACACCGCGGGCTACACCCGCAGCCGACGGCTCAGCACAGCTGACATGCTGTGCAAGGCGAGCATTCACAGGGTTAAATGCTGTCGGAGGTTAACTTTATTAATTGAATTTTCTGATTGGAATATAATTGTATTAGTTTTTTATCCAATTCATCCACAAAACATGAAATGCTGTAAGTACTTACATACATTATTATATTTTGTACATAGAGAATTTTCTTGTAGTTCATTGTTATCATTGTTATTATTATGTTTCAACTACAGGACGATTTAAATAAGATTAATGACTGGGCAAGAGGTAATAAAATGTCTATAAATGTAAAGAAAAGTAAAGCGATCACATTTTGTAGGGTCAAAGCTTTTCATAGGATTGTTTATCAGCTAGGTAATGAAGTAGTTCTGCGAGTATCGACCTGTAAATACCTTGGCATACTCCTGGATAGCAGGTTGGGATGAGAGAAACAAACAAACTACATAGTGGGTAAAGCTTGGAGGTCTTTGCATATCTTCATGCAAAATCTTAAAAAAAAATGCAATTAAAAAGCAAAAGAAATCGCGTATACACGACTTTGCGCACTATATAAATCTTACATTGATTGCTCTCCGTGGAAGGAAATTCGGGAAAGGCTCGATAAATCGGATTACTTTAATAGATTTGATCACAATCATAGAATTAGAAGAAGAACACATAGAACGAACGTTGGCAAATTATCCGTTGTAAACAGAACAATAGTAGATTGGAACCATTTGTTTGCGGTAGGTTTTGATCCCTATCCTTGCACAACGTGAGGTTTTAGGAAAAAAACATAAGAAATTAGTCAATAGAGTGAAAACGTGTGCTGAAACTGAAGTGAAGTGAAAATTGCGATTATGGGTATTTTACAGTTAAAAAGTATTGAGCAATTAATATTTTGGTAAAACTATTTGGGGTGCAGTGAAGTGAAATTATTTCATTTCTTTCTGTTGGTTTCGCTAATCTGAAATATCTTTTTTTCGGCTATTCTGAATACGTTGATATTTATTGGGTTTTGGTAACGGGTGTTTACGTGTTAGAAATGTAATAATTATTATAATTTTTGTATATTTTTATATTCTGGTATTATGTAAAAAGTTTATTTGTATGACTGATTTATTGTATCTCTTTATGAGTGAAGAGGTGCAGACTTGTGTGTTTGCGAGGGTACCTAGGCCCGGGTATGTATGTAAGCCTTTGTGATTGTATTAATGTATATGTGTAATATGTAAGTTTAATTATCTAAATGTTAGTGTACATTTATCATCTACCTCCGCGGCGCAATATTTGATCCTCGAGCCGTCTGGTTTAACGTCACCAGATGCAAAAATGCCAGCCACATCTACTTCAGAACATCATGTGGTTCTACATTGAAGGGCGTGGGATGTTTATCATCTACTTCCATAATGCAAGATGCAGAAGTCTGTAAGATACAGAAATGCATATCTGAAGAGTTAGGATCATTGTCAATATCAGGGACCGTCATCTCAATCAAGTGGCGATGATCCCTCTTACAAAGTACAGCAAGATGTGTAAGTACAATTAATTAAAATCTTTTCAAAAACCGTAGCTACACACAAACAGAGTTTCTTGTGCTTTTCAAAAACGGATCTAATTACTGTTTCTTTCCAAGCTCGTATTCAAGTTTTTCTAGCGACGCGTGCTTTATACCAAAAGAAAATCGCTGTTGCAGTACTCAATTAGAAAACGGTTTGTTCTTGAACATAAGCATAAATTCAAAGTATTTCCATGCACTAGTGAAGTAGAGAAACAAGAGTTAGCATTATTTTTAAATACTCTGTCAAATCAATTCAATGAAAGTATTCTGGATAAAGTAAATTATTCTGGATTATCTGAGGAACGTATTCTACATTTAACTGGCTATACATCTGAGCAAGTTACGATATAAAAAAATATGTTCTAGTCAATGCGAGCGTCAACTAATCGTTCAATAAATCAAGTCTTATTTGTGTTTTTATTTAAGTTACAAACTGGTAATTCTAATAGCATAGTATCGTCAATTTTGTATATTGTAAGAGAAAAATGTGTGTCTGATTATTGCGCTTCCGTTCGTAAATCATTCAAGAAATACATATTGGCAAAGACGTTTGGAGCTCATTCTCATTCTTAGGAAGACTTAATAAATAAGCATACCTTATCATATGTTCAAGACCTGCACGGGTTTCCAGATCGTCTAGTGTTAATTTGTGATGCTTCGTTTCTCCGTTACCAGAAACGTTAAAAAAAATACTATCAAAGAAACCCTTTTTTAGGGAAAGGAAAGTGCCTTTATGTAAACCTTTTACCGTTTGCACAATGAACGAGCTTATTATTGACACATATGGGCCTTTTTTAGGTACAAAGAATGATGCTGAAATTCTGAAAAAAGTGATGTCACATTCGGAAAGTTTAAGAACTATTCTTGAAAAGGGTGATGTATTTATTGTAGATAGAGGTATTAGAGATGTAAATAATTTCTAAATGATGAAAGTTTTGTAATTTTGATGCGATTTTTTTTACATTGAAACTGCCGCAGGCAAATCGTTCCAATCTACTATTGTTCTGTTTACAATGGATAATTTGCCTACGTTTGTTCTCTGTGTTCTTCTTCTAATTTTATAATTGTGATCAAATCTATTAAAGTAATCCGATTTATCGAGCTTTTCCCTAATTTCCTTCCATGGAGAGCAATCAATGTAAGATTTATATAGTGCGCAAAGTCGTGCCCTCTTCTCCAGTGTTCTAAAGATTCTCAATGCGCAGATATGTTCCTCCGAAATGTGTATTTTGTCGCCCTATTTTGTATCCTTTCCAAGCTATTTTTAAGTCTTATTTTGTACGGATCCCCACAACTAGTTCCGTATTCCTTTACCGGTCTAACAAGCGAAGTATACGCAATTTCTTTTGCTTTTTAATTGCATTTTTTTTTAAGATTTTGCATGAAGATATGCAAAGACCTCCAAGCTTTACCCACTATGTAGTTTGTTTGTTTCTCTCATCCCAACCTGCTATCCAGGAGTATGCCAAGGTATTTACAGGTCGATACTCGCAGAACTACTTCATTACCTAGCTGATAAACAATCCTATGAAAAGCTTTGACCCTACAAAATGTGATCGCTTTACTTTTCTTTACATTTATAGACATTTTATTACCTCTTGCCCAGTCATTAATCTTATTTAAATCGTCCTGTAGTTGAAACATAATAATAACAATGATAACAATGAACTACAAGAAAATTCTCTATGTACAAAATATAATAATGTATGTAAGTACTTACAGCATTTCATGTTTTGTGGATGAATTGGATAAAAAACTAATACAATTATATTCCAATCAGAAAATTCAACTAATAAGTTAACCTCCGACAGCATTTAACCCTGTGAATGCTCGCCTTGCACAGCATGTCAGCTGTGCTGAGCCGTCGGCTGCGGGTGTAGCCCGCGGTGTTGATCTCTTCGCGTGGTTCCGCCGAAGCCGTCAGGAGGGGAACTGACCAGACCCGAGAACAAGGTCACTATAAAGTGTCACTACTGATCTTGCCCGAGAAAATATTACGCAGCTCAATCTATTTGCAATGAAATAAAGTCTTAGAACCTTAGGACGACCCCAGAAGTCGCACTCGCAGAAGCACAATACGCCATCTTGATGAAAGGAAGCAAACACCCGAAGGGACGTCCATAGGACTGGGGACACGGGGAGTCCTGGGCGCGCAAACACGTTCATAGAACACGGCACAAGGATCTCACCGGAGGTGAGGCACGCTCATATCAGTCAAAGGGTTAAATATAATGAACTATAATCACTGGAATTAATGGAATCGCCGAATCTATGTCAACGTCAAAGTTCGGCTGGGTGGTCATTTTTGCGCTTGCTGGAGTGATTTCTACTCTTTGTAATATAATTCTTACAATTTTTTATTCTCTTTTTTTACCTTTGTAATAAACATAAAATAAAAATGAAATTGAAAAACTACGAAGACTAATGAGAAAAACTCATTTTAAATTATAAGAGAGAAATTACTGCATTTCTGTGTTATACATATTGAGTTGTCGCATGCAAATTATAAGATAGAAAGTTGAAATTTTGGGAAACTGTAGAGAATTTATAGCGCTACATTTTGTATTTAGCCTTTTTATTATCTGTACTAGAACACGAGATATTCTTAAAAAACAAAGGAATAACGTAAGTTTTTCTACGATTTCCATCTTTCATTGTTGATTGTAAGAGTCAAAATCGGACATAAATGCCTGAAAAAATTCTCGAAACATCTATATCATCTATAGAAAGTCTCAAGGATAATTAAAGTCAATATTCGTAAGCGCAAAGTGGTTCAAACATTAAAACTTATATAAGAAAGCTAAAAACACACGTTTTATCATTTGTACGAAGTACTCTGGGTGAATTGACTTAAATTCGGCGAAAAACATATTTTTTTAACACTTCAATTACGATGTTCAAAATAAAAAATTTTTAGCCCCCGGGGGCAGTTTTGCATATCTTAATCCGCTACCCCTTTTGTGGAAGTTGCAAAAATTCTACTATTTTTCCAATCTGTCCGATACTACATGTCCGATATTAAAGTCAGAGTTTTTACTTAAATGCAATTTACCCCTGAATTTTATATCTTTAAATGGTTGCATTTGGTTTTTAAGTATATAAGTAGTTGTTGAGTCATAACATTAAGAGGAGAGAGAAAAAGGTTCAATATGCCACATAGATCCATCAGTTTAGGTACCGTATGTGAATGGATATACATATAACCCTAATATCAATTATCAATTTCATTACGCTAACATAAGTACATTATGAGTTGCTCAGCAACTTTTAAACACTACAGTTTAATATGTAGGAATGCAGAAACATACGTTACTATTGTACAAAATCTGTACATTTTCGAAAATTGTAAAAGTTGAAATTTTTCTAATCTCAACTACATAATTACTGGAGCTAATGACTGTTTTCGTAATTCAAACTATTTACCAACATCAATACTAAAATTAAATTAATTCATGTTGAGGTATTTCATAATATTATTTTTCACGTGATTTTCAATTTAATCGTGATTGTCCAGAAATACCAAAAGAAGATTTTCTCAGAAACAGCACCACATTTTTCTGTAAACATTTCTTACTAATAGAGAAAACCCAAAGCACGTTTGTACATGTGTTTTTTCATTAACACATAGAGAATAAAAATATACAAAATTGCACGTCACTTCCCGGTAATACCGAGAGGCGTTCCAAGAAGGAGAATGTATTTCTTTTTCCACCAAAGGCATGTTTTGCATACAAAACTAAGGAACCGCTTACCACTGACTAAGGGATGTATTTGCTCGAAATGGACACGAAAGCTGGCTCTGGAGAATACTCTTTCATGACTTTCAACAAGGAATTGCCAAAGACAAAATTCCGTAACAAAAAGATTCGAATACATGGTTCCCGGGTCTTTTAGAAGAATTCTCTTAGGCATGATGTCATGTTCAAGATAGTGGGCACTTGTTACCCTCGCATTCTGAAGGAAGGCATGCAACGCGGTCGATCAGTTTGGTTTTTTATTCTCTGTATATTTTTAATGACCAAAAGTATTCACATAGGTTCGTAATGCAGTTCTGAAATTTTAAAAAAAGGTTTAAAACAACTATCCTTGAAGAGTAATATACCTCATTCTCTGTTGACACAACACATTTAGGCCCTTGAACTTATATCTACGTGCGAGATGTGCGATATAAAAACCTGTAGTCGGAATCTAAGGATAGGATTGGGAACAGAAATGGCGAATGTGAAATCCCATGCAGTACCGGTACATGACTCATTGTTTGTGATAACTACAGTCATCCACGTAGAATTTATCAGAGCAACCCATGGAAACGACCAATGAGATCATCTGGTCCAACAGTACGCAACGAGCGGGTCCTACTTAACAGTTTTCGAAATGTGTCCTTGTCGCGTCACGAAACTCCCTGTTTACTTGCTTTATTTGCGAACCATCCACCCCCTACTCGATAACGCTCTGTGTTCACGAGCAAGGAGATGAAAGAATCGAAAGCAATAAATACATTATTATTATTATTATTATTATATTATTATTATTATTATTAATTATTTAATAATAAGGAGCTGCGTAAAGTGAAAAGAAATGGTCAAAGAAAAATACATTTATGTAAACAGAGGGTATAAGGATTTAAGTGATGGTTACCAATGCCTCTGATGAAATAGAGTAATACTGTCTTAATTGCTAGGCCAGTGAACATAATGAACACAATCTTCGCATTTAGCAATCCCGACAGTAGGAAGTCCGAATGTTAAACAGGTATCACTCACCCGAATGAAGTTCGATAGGTAATTGAAAGCCAGTCATCAACTGGCTATGAAGAAAATTTCGGAATAAAAGTAAACTGACGAAAATGAAATGCCTGAAATAAGATATTGTAAATGATGTATGAAAATTCAAGTGTTTCAAGTATAAGAATTTTGTATGCATGTAAATGCCTGCATGTAGAGGGTAATACTCGCGCAACTTTTCTTGATCGATGGATTGAAGAAATGCGGGTAGAGTGGGGGTATTAGTTATGACATCGGCCACAAGATTTTATAAAGCAATGCCAATCAGGTGAATTAGACATGCCTTCGAAACTTTCTCAATAATTTGCATTTTAGCTTTCTGAGGAGGCATCGAGGCGTTTTGAGGATCCTGTGAAGGATCTTCACCTGCTTCGGTCATTTCTTTAGATTTTTTGGAGAAAATCACGGACTGAAGTGCTCGTCTTCAAAAGAAAATAGTTTCTATTTCGCGTCAGTGAAGATGTGTTTGGAATGTTGTGATCAGTGCTCGCTGCGAGTTTTTACCTTCAACTGTTTATTGTGCCAGAGAAGGGGAAGCAAGGTCATCGGTCAAGAAAAGTTGCGCGATTAATAGACATCACGTGATAAAAGAATGTACACGCCTCAGGAATGAAGTGTATCCACATCATCAATTTCAGAGTCCTAGAAATCCGCGTAATCCCTGGCATACCAACTTCATCTCCAGCGGTGGCGAGTCTCAAACCGCCGATAGCGGGCCGCCACGCCGCCCCCCGTGCTGCGAGGGGCTCCGGCGCGAGGCGTGCGGTTCCGTGATTAGGCATTATTAGCGGCGTTAAAGCAGCGCACGGCGCGATGCGGCGCATCCATTTGCGGGGGCGGGGCTGGGGCGGGGCGGCGCTACCGGCCTCTTGCATAACGCACTTGCATTAGTAGCGACCGCAGCAACGGCCGCCGCCAGCGCCGCCACGCGCGTACGCGCGAGCGGAAAAGCTCATGCAGCGGGCGAACGTACGACCTCCATCTTCGTCCCACGCCGCTGTTTCCTGAATTGCCCGCCCACACGTGATTGCTGTTGCTTATTCTTATTATTATTTCTCCTAAAATTCTTTATCCCGAGGGTTAAGCGCTTGCGTGTTCCGATGTCGTGAACTTCTCTTTATTTCTTGATTGGCCTTTCTGTCTCTCTCCTACATCTTAGCGTATATGGAAAGGATAACTTGTTACATCACCATCGTTTCACTTCTAATACCTGTCAGGACTCACGAATTCATGTCCGATGTAATATAAAAGCACTACCTAATAGGGAAACCGAGGAAGTCAGTTTCCGATTAACTATGGTGGTCTTTCCCCTAAGAGGCCCTACAAACAATATATTGTGTTGAATCATTAATTTTTTAATTATTTGCTCGTTAAATGCCGTAATAAAATCAAACGGCCGAACAAAATGCGTGGTAAATATTGTTAGTGGATAGAATGCCTCACTGATTGCGATTTCTCATTTATCACAGGAAAGTGAACTTACATGCGTTACAATTTGCGAGTTACCGACATAAATTACTATTAACTACATTCTGCACTTCACAATTCATCTGTTGGTCTGAAATATATTCCAATTCTTTTATTATCGAGAATTTTCTTCTTCAGTATTCGCATTATTGTTTTACTTTTTACGGGAATGCGTGGGATTTCTTTAGAACAGCACCGTTATTTTCAATTTGTCTTACCTGCAATGTGAGTAGCGATCTTAATGTGCAAGTGCGGCGCCTCACATTATTCACATGCCTGAATTTAAACTGTGTCGCGGGGCCGCTGGAGACTTGCGGGGGCGGGGCGCGTTCGGTTAGCGATATAATGATCTCCGGGGAAGGCCGGGACGGCGCTCGCCAGGACCTCGACGCCCTTAGTCGACGGCGCTCGCCCGCCGGCTCATTACTTGCTGCGGCGGCGGCGGCGGAGGAGGAGGAGGAGCAGGCGGCGGGCTCGGAGGTAAGACGGCAGCCGCCTTCTCCGCTTCGCTCCGCCGCCGCCATCTCCCGGCCTGAGCGCCGTGAGTGGTGAGCGGATCCGCGTGTATCGCTAAACGATCCGCGCCCGGGTAAACTCGAGGCATAATGGCGCCGGGATAATAAGGCGCTCTGGCCCCGCGGGAGTCTCCGCGCCGCTCAGATTCCCTCTTCTCCCACCGCCGTCTGCCGTCCCGCCCCCACGTCCCGGTCCCCCGCCAAGTCCCGGACCCGGCCCCCGGCGCGGGCCCGGCCGGCGCACCGCTTGCAACCTGCGCCGCCGCCGCCGCCGCTCCTTCGCTCTCCTCTTTCGCCTGGAGGCTGCGCGAGCGCGCGCGGAATGACTCAATTAAGAAGCGTAATTGGCATTTGGGAGAAAAAATATTTCCTTTTTCTGCGTCCCTATCTCCGGCGCGCAGCTCGCCCGCGCGCTCGCTCGCTTTCCCACGAATTCCCCAAGACGAACGGTGCCCGCCCCGCTCCTCCCCACTCCGCTGCGTCCCACTCCGCCCCGCCCCCGCGAGCCCGCGGCACACCCGGTCGCGTTGTCCAGCCGTCGCCGGCTCCCAACACTCGCTGTTTTACCCACCTCCTCTGCCCTGCCCGTTTCTTGCGTGTTCCATCTACGAACCCTTTCTGTCCTGTGTCATCCGTTTCTCATTAATCCGCCCCCCTGTCCTCGTCCTCCTTCGTTTTCGTCCGCACTTGCTCACGCTCGCCAGCGCTGCGTCGTGGTGAGATATATTAAATTTTAACACAGAGAAAACCTTCCCTCCGGCGCGGAGCTGGCGCTGCCATTCTTCGAGATGCGTCTTCGCATTTCCTTGTGCCTCCGCGCGCGGCTCGGCTCGACTGCAGCATTCGCTTCCCCGCGTCTGATTCGAGGCGTATTTTGTTCGCGGGACAGTAATAAATATACATTCTGCGCCCGCTCGCTTTCGGCACGCACGCATCAAAGAGTCATGTTTTGCCAGGGGGAGTTAGGAATACGTTGAGTCACTCCTGTTTTTTTCTCCTTTTCTTTTTTGTGTGTGCGTGGTGTAGTTAAAACATTAAACCTTCCTCCGCCTCTAAAAATAGTCCCACAAGCGGCTTCACTCCCACTATACTTTTTGGCGAAAAGTTTCCGGCTTGAATTTAATTTTTTATCGTTTGGAACATCGCTGGTCCCGACCTGCCAGAGATACATTTTTTTCGGTTGTGATATTAATTTAAGTTGGTTTTATCTTCCGGTGCTCCTCTCTCCTCCCGCTCTGCCCTGCGCGGCTGCAACCAGCGTATGTCTGCGCTGGAAACGGAATATGAATTTAATAGAAATACCTGGCTGCTATTTTGTGGGTTTATCTACATAATGTTCTTCAGCTCGTGTATTCGGCTTTTCAATTATTTGACTTGTTTGGAAAACATTTACTCGTTTCCCTTGAAATAATTGTTTCTTTCTGAAATGTATACACACACGCATACTACTTAATTTCACGTGGACTAATTTGTTTTTGTAAATCAACAAAATAGACTAAAGGATCCTTGTACAAAAATATATTTTCCTAATTTAATCCCCAATCCAGAAATTCTCATCATCTCAGAAACCTGTATCTTGCATTTGATGAGTTGTAAGAACTGTTCTTTCGAATCCTTTACGACATTTTTTAAGTATCATCTTTTCGAATTTATGTTTCGAAAATTCTGTACCTTTCGTGAGAAGAGAAACTTATGTGAATGGCAAGTTGATATTGGATGTTGCTTTGACATTAGCGTGCAAAAATATTAACTAGGAGGATATTCGGTGATTGCGTCGTGTATAAAATACCACCGTATATGTCAGTGAAGAATAAGTAGAACACTACAAGAGGATAGTTTTGGAGTAGTGACGATTTGGAGAAAAAATCTTCACTTGCAACTCTCCCGTATTTACAGCATCTGATGAACTAGCCTTGCATGTTCGCACAATATGGGCTGCACTTTGTTCTCGATTACTTCTGCATGTGTAACTGACCAATTCATTTTGTCCACGTGATGCACAAAAAACGTGCATTCTATTGGGAGAATTTCTTTGAGCGCTAGAAATAAAAAGATTCGAGGTATGCTCGCAGATTGTGTAGAACGTTTGAATGAAGTCGCCCATGCATTTAAGTGGTAGTGAGAGAAGTTTCGAAGATGTTTATGAAAAACAGTGTCAGTGAACAAGTAAGTGTATGCGAAAATTAGAAACGGTAGTGCTTTAGCGAATAACGCGTTTCAAAAACAAGTATTTTCTCTGAAACACTAAAATAATAGGAAATGTCTTTTTTGAAAATGAAGAGTATCATAATGAGCATTTTGGAAACTATTCAAAAAGATATGCAACTTTTTATGTGGGTACTTAAAGTAAAATTTGTGGTAGTAATGATGAAACATTCTTTTATACGCCAACTTTTATTACAAACTTGTTTCCTATTATAATCGAAAATAAATCTTAGAATGGAAATTTTCTATTAACGTTTGTTGGAATTCCTGGAGTCTTGAATGCCGAAAGTCTTATTCCAAAAATGAATATTCAGTACTAATGTGTTGTCGTAGGGCTTCTCATATTACTTCATTAGGCTTAATGTGTACTAAGGAATTATTTCTTGTATCGTTTTCCGTTTCTTTCCTAGTTTTAGTCATAAAAGTGGGTATATTTGTTTCGGATCAAAGCGTGCTCGGTAACTGTTCATATGGTACGTGTATATTCGTTCGAAAACTGAATACATGCTTGATCTGTGTTGTGTGGCGAAATGTGTCGCATATTTGGTTTGCTAGCGAGCGCGTGCTATTGAAGTGATTCATCGCATTAAGTAGTTTATCACAAAACGGTCCTTTCCACGGATGAGGCCCGCGATAGTGGTCGAAATCTGTAGGTGCCCGTGATCCAAAGTTCTGAGGGAATGCGGGATTCCAATATCCGCCCAGACTTAGCATGACCAAATTCTCCATCGATCACGTGACAAAAACGGATGTTTGATATGAACGAGACCATCTCAGTTAGCTATAATTGGGGTAGTAAACTTGAAGGACTGTTAGGAGATGTGCATAGTAAAAAAGAGTAAATAAACAAACATTTTAATGTAGAAATATTGCTGTGCAAACTACATAAAAATTCTCCTATCTAAGGAGAACAAGTTGTTCTGCTTCTACATTGTTGCAATTGCAGGATACAAGGATGCGGCGTCTACGCAGCATATGTTTTCAATCACTTATAATTCCCAAACACAATGACTGTTTACAATCTGATATTTTAAGAGAAACAGTAAGAGATTTCTTGCAGTGAGGCGTTCTTGCCGTGTAATGTCAAGGGTTTGTTACGCCGTCGAAACGTGGCGCCGGTAGCACAAGTCAACGGTCGAGCAGTGGCAGGCGACGTTGCCACTATCAGCAAGGTGAAGCGAACAGTCCGCCCGGTGGCAGCGTAAGTCGAACGCTGCTGAACAAGGCCCACATCAGAGGCGCCGGCGGCTGTAGCCTTTCGGGCGCCGCGGCACCTTCAGTGCCCGCCTCTCGGTCCGGGCGGACAGGGTTCCGGCTTCATCAGCTTTCCTGGACTACCCGGAAAACACGACCGGGTGCAGGTCACGGCTCGCTACTGATCGGGGGTTTCCGCATACATCAGATGAACGTACGACGTACTTCATAATACTGTACTCATTTTATTTCTTTTCATTTTCCCCATTTGCAAATTTATCTCTACGTTTCACTCGTATAGGTCACTACAATACCATACTTTGCTCTGCATTAAAATTCACTACACTAACATTTATACGTTCTAAGGAATATTACAGGCAAAATGGCATTAGTAATATTCTTGGGTTAACTTCAAAATTTTGTGTGGCCGGGAAAGGAAAACCCTGACGGCCAATACGCAATTAGAGCATGAATCACCCATTTTCTGCCACCACTTTCAAAACGCCTTCTCATCGACGGCTCATATCGCGTCGTGCGGGGCTGAAGTGCACTTCTGCGTCACTCTCGTGGGCGGTGCGCAGCGTTCCGCCGTTCTCCTTGGAACGAGTGAGGTAGCCCTGTCGCCAGGCGCCTGTCGCCTCGTTCGGCGCCTTGGCGTCTCGACGGCGTCGTCGTCGGCGTCGCCGGCTGCTGCTCCTGCGGCGGTCATCGGCGCGGCGGCAACGAGCTCCTTGGGCGGCGGCGCATTCCGAGGCGCCTCGATCATAATTGATGAAGTCATCCGCGCAACTTGGCGCATTACGCCGCCTTAACTCGGGCGGGCGGTGATCAGCGCGCTTGTTTACACCTGCTAATATTTAGGGGGCGGCGGCGCGCGGCCCTTCGTCTTCATTAGCGCGTAATGCAGGCGGCGAAGGGCCCCCGCTCCGCCCTGCGCAGCGCTTCCCCGCCCCGCCCCGCCCCGCCCGGCCACGCACCGCACCGCCTCGTCTTGCCCCGCCCCGCCTCACGCCGCCAAGCGCTATCCAACTCGGAAGTGGCCATGAACTGTGCGTAGGGTGTGATAAGAGGGTAGGTCTCATTTGTGTTCATTGATGGCGAAGCGTGGTGAAACTGACCCGAACGTATTCCATAGTAAAACGTTACAATGGCGCTATAGCCTACTTCAAGTGGTCTGGTCTTCGCGTACGCGCGGTGCTGCTAGCCGTTTTTCTGAATCGTATGATGGCCGACTTAGGGCTAGAGAGAGGTTCGACATGTTTTCCCATCCTAAGGATGAGAATGAGGACAACATGCGGGAAGGCAAGTGAGGGCGCTCCATGTGTTAGGAGTTCCTGTGGCATTGTGGGAATTTTTTTCGGAAGATAACATGAAACGACCTATGAGAGAACCGACCCTCTCCTCCCGAGAATTCTTATCCAGGCTTTTAATAGTTATCTAGTCAATTTAATATATTTGTTAGCAAACCCGCTTCGGACAAAATTCTGATAGTTTTTCGAAATCTAAAAAGTTTTCAGTATATAAATGAGCTTAAAAATTGTGCAATTTCAAAACCAAAGCAGTCTCCAAAGAAAGAGCCAGACATGGTGCGAGAAAGTAGATGCTATTTTGTAGGTCCACCGTGCACCAGTGTCATTTGTAATTGAACGTCGCTAAGTTGCCCTTGTCCCTTGAACGGGCGTCGCGGTGTTAGGTGAAGAGGGATCGGTATGTGCGTGCGTGCCAGGTGCGAGGGGCGTGCCCAGGTGCCCCGGCGTCACGCGCTTCGGTCAACGACGAGGCGCCTTGCGGAACGGCGCCGCCTAATTATCACGCGTTAGAGCGCGGCAAGAGTGCGACGCCACCCCGCCCCGCCCCGCCCCACTCCTCGCGCTGCCCCGCTCGGTTCATCCCCGCCTTGCATCCTGCCCGTCGCTCCGTCTCGGCTCGCGAGGACCGCTCCCGCCCCATCTGTCGCGCCGCGTGCCGCGAATGACCGTCGCTCGCCACTCTCCTCTCCCTCCTTCTCCTCCTCGCCTCTCGGGCTTGTTTGCCTGCCTCGCCTCGCGTACCGCGTGTCCATCGAGGACTCCCATGGCCCATTGCGCGTCAATCGAGCGCTGCCCGCTGGGATTCTTGGGGAGACAGCACGTTGCGGATTAACATAGGAAGGCGCTGTGATTTGTTTGAACAAGTATATCCTGCGTATCCAGAGTTGCAGTTTCGATATGGTTCCGTAGCAAATATTGGGTTCTTCGGTATCATTGTAATATTGCTTTTTATTACGCATTACAAAATAAAGAAACTAATATGAAATAAGAATCACAGAAAACGTATACGAAAAGTAGCAGCGTTCCACTAGTTTTTCACTTCAGCCGCATTTGTAGAGTGGACAATGAAGTTACTATATACTTCCAATTTCGTAAATACTGGTGCTGTTTCTAAAAATCATGGTTGTTTGTTCTATGGGTTTGTTACGTGCGTCTCAAACAATCGTATCCCTCTGAAATATCATTTTATTAATAATCGTTCCTTTTATACGCAGCATGATCATCTATAAATTGCTATACAACTTGCATGCTATGGCAGACTACCGCCACGGTCTCCGGCATATAAAAGGGAGACATCTCCTCTCTCGCCGTACTGAGTGTGGATGTATGATACCTCCGTCAAAATCCTTTCATAAAATTATAATTAATATTTATACAGTGTAATCGATAAATAGTACTATCATATTTTATTATAAGTAGTTACATATTTTCCACTTGCATATTACTCGCTGTAAAATTGACTTGAGAAGTGTATTGATACTTACCAAATTGGGAGCCACGGTGGCTCAGTGCTCAGTGGTAGGGCACTGACTACCTGACCTGAAGGACCCAGATTCGAACCCCGACATAGGTTGGGATTCTTATCTAGTGATTTTCATTCAGGGCGGCTCTCAGGGCAGCGCTCAACTCTGCCTCCTTTCCATGTGAATATCGGGATTTTTCCTGGGGGGGGGGGGAATGTCCGGAGCGTTGTGCTCGCCACACAGCCTCATCCTTGTGCCGACGACAAGGTGGTGAGCCTTTTGCCGACGACGAATAAGTGGAGCCGTACCTTCAACTCCCCCTTTGGGCCACATCGGCTTGTGTGCAGTTGCACAGGTGTAACTTTACCTTTACAAGATTATTTGTTTACGAATTTAATTGTTTTTCCCAAGACTGCTTCTGCGTTCACCATCCCGACTTTTCTATCCACTTGACAGAATAAAATTCCTACCCGTGTGTTTAATGTGATTTGCGTAAAGGACACTAAAACGTGGCACTATGTCTGCCTGCGAGTCCGGATGCGTGAATCAAAATGATTACTATATGGGGGAAATCATTTAAAAAATGTTCAGGTAATGGTAAAATGGATCACGAAAAGCCAAATTTAAAATGTGAAAATTTTCTGGTAACTGTATTTGGCATGTAATAATCAAGGTTAACAAGAAATGTAGAGAGGGTCTCCGTGATGAAAGAAAAATAAATCTTATAAAAGCTTCGAAAAACATTGTTCAGTAGTCGGCCTTGCTCTTGAAACAGGATAACAGCAGCAGGCGCTTCCTCAAAATGTGGTGAATTAATCTTATTTCTTGTCCCCGCGTTCATACTTTTATTCCCCTTTTAGTATATCATTTCAGCTTGTTTACAACGTATATTTTTTAGCCTGCACCATTTCTTTGAAATGATCAAATGAGCGGAAAATATTTAAATTGAACTTGTAGCGGAGTCGTCTGGTGTACCTTCTAAGTTACGATCGACACGGACACGTTAGGAGCTCATTTTATTTTCCCTAAAATGCATTTATCGCGCACTCATTCTTCCGTAATAGTGTTAATGTGAATATAATTTATACACTTTTGTTGAAAATATGTTAGCTTTAATCAGTGCCTTGTATCAATCTCAGGAATGGCAAATATCTCTCCCCGCCCTCCCCAAAAACCCTCGACTTTAAAGAAAATACGCAAAAATTTGAAAAACTTATAAAAGCACATTTAAATGTTTTCATGATTGTTAAAAGTATTTCAAATAAAATAACGAACAATTTTATGTAGCAAACTGTTCTTTAAAAACTCAAATTTATTCACAACAAATGCGTACAAACAAGAAAAAATATACCTTGGTAAGGGCGAGAAAAATAAAGAGCAACGCAAGTACAAAAGATAAAAGTGTGTGACGCAGTAGTGCCGTAGGGATCTTGGTCCGTGGGGTCGCGGGTTCGAGTCCCGCCTCGGGCCTGGTGTTATGCGTTCATCTTTTCACCCCCTAATCATCACCATATCGTTTCGTCCTCATACCATAACATTACGTTCAATAATCATCATTCATAAATCAATAAATAAGCAAATAATACTTCTGCGTAGTTACGTGCGATATCCAGAATTTTGAAACAATTATCGAATACCCGTGCAGCAGGCGCCTTGGTGTTGAGACGTGACCGAACGTTTACGTAGAACATTTCTTTCATGACAGGATTTAATATAATGATGAATTGGTCCGGTGTGTTCGTGTTCACTGGCTGACGTGCTGCACTTGGAGACGGAGGGCCAGGAGCGCGTACATGAGAGGGTGGGCGGCCCGGGGCTCGCGTTCCAGCGCCTCCGCGCCTAGACAGGCTCCTCAAATCAGTGGCGCGGGGGCGGCGCCGCACTGCACGGGGCGGGGCGCGGGGCGGGGCGGGGCCGGGCCGCTGGAGCGCCGCCAGCAGCGCGGGAGATTTACTGCGGGCCGCGCGTGCCTCGCGGTTGCCGCCTCTAATTGGCGCCGCGTTCACGCCTCTGCCCCGCCCCGCCCTGAATCTCCCCGCCGCGCCCGCCGCCGACCCCGCCTGTCCGGCGCCCCATCTCGGCTCGCGAGGTCCGCTTCCGCCCCGGCTGTCCCGCCGCGCTCGGCCGGCGCTTGCTACTCTCGTGTCACTACCGTGTCCCCCATGCGCCTCTTGCTTGTTTGCATGATTCCTGTCTAGTTCTGGTGTCTTTTTTTCGAATGTCTGTTTTGGGTGCATCCTGGAATACCTCCGTGCAATGCGCCCAGGGGGGTCTCTTCTCATTTACTCTAAGATCCTTTGGTACAATTGGTCGCGTGAATCCTTTTCCCGTTTTATAATTTTGATTCTCTTTGCTGTTAATGTACTATTGCTCCTTGCACGAGATGTCGCTAGTGTTCTCTTAAACTCATTGATTTCGCCATATTCTGTGAACGTATATTCTTCTCAGCTTTGTATGCTTTCATAAATGATTCCTACGCCCTTGGGAAACATGAAAAAGAAATTTAGGATCGTTGAAGAACAAACGTACTCTGAAATGCGTTCGTTGTATTTGAGTTATGCTTATTTGTTAGGTGGTGAGGAGTAAATATTTGGGTACACTAAGAGGTTGAAAGCGGTGGTAAATGAAGCAAAGGAAAAAGTGGAGCGAAGTTGTGTTTGGCTCGTCCTCCGCTTTGAAAAATGCTGTACCTTGCAATTTACCCGTTCGCTTGGTCGACGCGCGTCCGAAGCCCGCTTTTCTGGAGTTGCGTTTGCCAAAGCGGAACTGGCGAGCGTGGGCGGGGGGCGGGGGCAGGGTGGGCGACGAGGGCGGTGTCTCGGAAGCGCCCCCGGCCGGAGGGCCAGAGGGAGCGTGTTGTGTTACCGGGCCTCCGGTGCTATTTTCGGCGCTCCGGGCCTGCGGGGGCAGGTCGGAAGGGGAGCGCGCGTCCCGGCCGCCGCCCCCAACCCCCCCCACCCCCACCCCGCTCCCGCCACCCCCGTCCACGGCGTTTCATAGCGAGCTCCGGCGCCCCCACCTCCACGCCGCTAATTAAATATTAAATGAGCGTCTTTCCTTACCTGGGTCTAAGTTTTAATGAACTAGTTGCCCGAATGCGCCGTGGCGATTCTTCAGCGCTCCGCGCGCCCTCCGCGTCGAGCCCGTTCGCAGCGCGGCCGCTCGCCCGCCGGCCCCCGTCGCGACGCCTGGGCACAGCGCCCCCGGCCCCGGCCCCGGCCCCGCCCCCGCCCGACGTGATGCGCTTTCCGTGTTCAAAAATGTCCCCCTCGCGCCCGCTCATTGCCTCCCCTGCCAGTCCCGACCTGGCCCGCTAATGCCCTCCTGCCACGCGCGTCCGAGCGTCGGCTCCAGCAGTTGTCACCTGTCCGACTCATATTGGCGCCCAACCTTTGTCGGTTCTTAATTCACATACGAAACACTTTTGATTGTTGAGCAGTTAATGGCGAATTTCAGATTGCAGTCAAAATTCCATGACATTTTTCGTACCGCTTATTATTAAGCTCTTGAATTCTTTCTCTTCAACTACAGTAATGAGACCTACTGAATTGTTCAGTCCTCAGTACAGGTGAACTCCGTCTATTTCAGTCCTCATTTCAAATTAATTCCATCGATTTCTGGCGCTTCGTTCTTCTTAAAAGATTGTAAGATAGTTTACATCTCTTCTATTCTATGGTATCAATATCTTTTATCGGATCAGAAGTGTAGTCATTTGTTCTTTTCTTTTCAGTGACTTGTCCATAATTATAAAAGGGATAAATGTCTCCTTTTATGTAACTTGTCCATAATTCTTTAAAGTGCATTAACCAGTCTTCTGGACGTATATTATTTCACGTTGCCGTGTATCTCTCTACATTGGCATGCTGTCTCTTAAGTCTCTCATGTATTTTAAAGCCTTGAATGCACCAATGCGTTGTTATATTTGTGTTATTTTCTGCGCCTGCGATTCCTGTCTGTCCCTGCTATTCCTTTTTAAACTCTGGTACGCACAACATTAAGAAAATTATAACTATGATTCTTACCTTTTCAAATCTTTCTGAATTAAAATTGCAACACTTAACGAACCTCTCTAGTTACCTCCCAACATCTGAAGTCCACGGAGAGGGGGTGACTATTGAAATAAATAGTAACATTACAAGGGTATGTAGTATTGGTAATATTTACTAACTGAATTACCTGGATTCACATTTTTTTTCGACTTGGTGATCTAAAGCTCACATATTTCTTCCTAAACGTTTACCAATATCTCATAGACATTCGTGCATTCATTATCATTTTATGTTGTATGATAGGTATCAATGGCAATTTGCCAAATACTTATATTTTGGACCCTTTTTGGTTGTTCAAATGAACTCCACCAACCAATATTTTGCAAGCAAAAAAGATGAATCAGTGGCCGTCCTGCTACTGCACGACTCTCTCGTCTCCTCTCGCTTTCGTCAAGCGGATGTCTTGGAGACTTGTTGCTTCGTAATAAGAACGCACAGATACGGCAGACAATTTTGTAACTTCCTCTCCGGGATTGATTACAGACTCCAGTTCGCGTTCCGCGTCTGATTGGGCCGGCCGCCCTCCCCCTCCCCGTCCACCGACGGCGAGAAGGCATCTCCTTCCGTGAGGACGCGCGCGCGCTAAGTAACGGATGACCTTTATCGTGTGATGAAGACCCAATTATCCGTGAAATTGACACAAGGACCTTGGGAATTGAGTCTGGAGCGGATCCTCCGGAGAGGAGGGCAATTAATTCCATTGTGAGCCCGCGGTGTAGTTTGTAACACAATTAAGGACGAGGAGAGCAGAAATCCGAGGTCTTTAGGTACTTGAGTTTCGGTCGCGCGCTCGGGTCTCACAGATTCCTCCGTCTGGAACACGCATAACGAGTTTCGTTCGCCCCTCCTCCTGCGCTGCGTCCCGCCCCTCCCCGCCCTCCCGCCCCGCCCCACCCCGATCTCGTAAACGACGACGCTCGCGGGAGCGGGCCAGGGCCTGGAGTCGGAAGGTCTCGCCCCGCGCGCCCAAGGCAGAGAAGGTCGCGGATTGAAGGCGTTCGGTGCTACTTCGCGAACGCTTCCTCAGCACAGAACGAACACTCGCGATCATTCCGTCTTTTTTTGGGACCTGCACTGAAGTCGTCCTGTACTTCGAGCGGCTACTCTTTGCGACTCAGACTGGAGAGCCAGTCGTCCGAAATGGCTAGGAATCAAGTAAACCTAGCGAGTTCAGTATTCCAAAATGATAATCATGAAGTTGGGTAGGAAGTTCTTCTCTGTCACGTTTGCTGGCTGGGTGGTAAAATACAGATGGCTAAAACAAGGAATTAAGGCCTGTTGGTTTCTGCCCACATCATTTGCACCCCTGTTATTTATTTTTTTTGTGGAGATGAGATATCAAAGTCAGCAAAGAGACGGAGAAATAGGTGTATCAATGAGCATATTCCGCGATGAATTTACTGTCATATGTTGAGCCAAGAATTTAAAGCTCTTTTAAGTGACAGATCATGAATTATTATTACATTCTTTGGAATGATGTAATTCAATTCTGCACTGTTTTAACTCACATTGCTTTATGTTTGATTTCAGGTTCAATGTTAGCAGATTTGTGTTAGTGTAAGAATGAGGTAACGTCTGCTTTGTATGCAAAAACAACATATGTATTTCTCCGTGAATTTTAAGTTCAAGCACAGTTCTCATGTTTTGCTGCATAGGCACATCATACTGTCAGTAATGAATATTCAGTTATCTTCTCAGGTGTTCTCATGAATTTCAAATAGAACTGACTTGAGTTACAAAAAATGTGTAGGTTACAACATAACATATTCTTTAAAAAAAAATGTTAAGTGGTATGTTGAAAATTTCGTTTTTCCCAGTCTTGGGGTGTTTGAAAAAATGTTCATCGCAATATCGCAAATATTAATATTTGATTATTTAGAAACCTAGTTGATGCTCTGGTATAAATCACAATTTTTTTAAAGAGAATTGTATTGCAGAACACTTATTAATTCAAAACTTTCGAAATAAGAAAACATCTGTTTTTATTTTTACAGTTAGACACATTGCCACCAACGTGCAAACGTGAGAAATAAATATATTTTTGGATCCTGAACACTAAAATAAATGTTATATATTTTCGATTTTATCGCAAACCTGTCTTTTCGTTTGTAGAGAGATATTGTAATAGGAGCTCGTATCATAAATACCTGTTCCGTCCTTGTTTATGCGCAAATATATGCAGAATATGAGATAAGAGGCCCTGTCAGCGTTAGCGGCACCTGCGAAAAAGGGGCGAGACGCGCCTGTTCGTTAGCACTTTCGCCTTTCCCGATGAACGGGAGGACAAAGCCTTCCGCTGTCGGGCGGAGGCATAAAGACGCTGGAGCGCAGGTGGTGTCGTCGCCTTGCGTGAACGCTGCCTCTGGAGGCGGGCCGCATTGTCCGAGACGGCGGCGGCGGTCATAAACGGCCGGCGCTGGCGGCGGGTGACCCAGGTGGCTCGCTGGGGCTTTGTGCGCCGCCGCCTCGGCTGACCGGTCGCTCGGCCGACGGCTAGTCGTCGCCCGCGGCGCCGCGCGGCGGCGGGGCCCTGCAGCTGGACCTGCGGCCCCGCCCACAATTACCAGCCACTTCAATGGATGCGTTCAGCTCCATTGGGCTTGTTAGTGGACAATGGAAATGGGAACTATCGTTCATATTGCCAAGCATTTCTTCCCTTAGCGTTCCGCTGGTGGAAGATACCTGGTTGGGGAAAACGCTAACCGACGTGTAGATCGGCACTAAATTTCACCTTACAAATTAAACCATGGAAGATAATCCCTACCTCTGGAGTAAAACACGCACACTTATGGGAAAACTATACTTAAGGACCTTTGCAGTTGACGCGCCCGGAAACATGAAGTAAGCAATGTTTCATCTCTTCCTTATTCCTTTCTTCTCCTCCTTTCCCACCTCCTTTTTTCTTTTTGCTCTTCTCTTTTGTCACATTTTAACCCAACCCTAAACACAGAAGTAGTTCCCGCAAACGTCCAGCATGTATTCTTTACTTGCCAAAATTGATAAATATCTCCTCGACCTTTGTTTTATTTTCACAACGGAATTAATGGAGGTCATTTCGTTTTCTGAAGTTTCTCTTTCAGCATTTTTTTTGTGACTTGGAATTTCATATCGGCGTCTTTTTCTTTTTTCGCCTTTTCACTTCACAGTCTTCAATTATGTCTCGCTGTGTTTTTCGTGTTGCCAGTTCCTGGATGTTGGTTCTTACGTGCGTCCTTTGATCGTCTGTTCCGGCCATTACCTTTCCAGTCATATCTGTCGTGTGGTGTTTGGAAGATTGGCTCGCCGTCAGCCCTAGAGCTGCGCGCGTTGCGTTGTCGGCATCGTCGGAGGGGTACTATAATCCCCGCACGAGACCAAGCGACGGGCAGGTGCACTTGGAACTGGGCCCAGGTAGGTGCCCTTTGACCCCGCCTTGCCTCGCACGGAAGCGCGCTCGCGAATAAAAGAGAGGCTTCGCTGGCGGCTCGGAAAGTGGCGGACGTCGCGTCCCATTAGCCCTTGGCTGACGCGCGGGCGCTGGGCGGAGGGACACGCGTATGCATTGCCTCTCTCCTCTGGAGTTAATCTCAACGCGGGCGTGACCAGGGCACAGCTGGGCAAGCGACGAATCCTCTATGAATAATTCTCATTTTCAACCGCTGAAACTAAGTGTATTTAAACATTCTCACATTTCTCCCTTTCAAAGTTTTAATTCCATAAGAACACACAATTATGTTAAAATATATATAGCGTCATTGCGTGAAGTGTTAAAGCAAGATAAACTGCGACATTGTTGCTGGTTGCAAGTCTGATGTCAGATCTTAGAAACTGTAATATTTACGGCGCTCTTCATTAAAAATATAAAACAATGTATATCAAAAAGCAAATATTCGTAAAGATTCTTAAGTTCATAGAAGTATACTTGCCAAACGTAATGCAATGTAGGGGAAAAGAAAATTCACATCTTTCTGATTTTGATTTGTTTTTGTCACAGAATTTGAGACATTTGTTAAGTACCAAAACAAAGTGTCTGATGCCATAATCTGTATGTTGTACAAAATACCATATTGTTGTGAATCAAACTAATGTGAAAAGTAGATAATACGAAATGTTATGGCGGATGCACTTTACGTCCAATCAACCGCAAGGTTTGTCTAAGCGCGCTACCGTTCTCCGTTGGGAGCAGGCCCCAGAAGGAGTGATTCTTGCTTTCCCGTCTATCTCTTTCTGGGTCTCTCTCCTCTTTTCTATTATACTTTTTGTGAACGAAGGCACGGAGCTGGAAAATTTCATTTAATGAAGTCCTGAGCAGCACTTGCGAAGAAATACGACCCTCGCTCATCTCGTGGAGCAGTTTTCATTTTTGTGGAAATATCATAAAAAATCTAAGAGTGTATTCATTGATATGATTCCCATTTTTTCTTTTCATGATCGCGTTTATTTGCTCTTTTCATTTCTACTCATTTCCACCTAGGTTTTTCTGTTTCTTTTTTTTATTTTTATTTTCAGGCTTATTATTCATATGATTAACGTCACATAAGGGGCGTGAATGAGTATATTCTTGCATGTTGTCTGTGGGTTTTGCAGTGTTTTAGGCAATGTGTCAACGAACAACCACTTTTGCTACTTGCCACTTGCTACTTGCCACTACTACTTGAACTGATGCGACATCAACGGGATAAAATATTGCACCATCAACGATTCGCGTCAGCGTATCACCCAACTTCTGGAACCTCAATGCCTTTTCTAATATGGTGTGAACGAATTGCGTGAAGTGTTAAAGCAAGATAAATAAACTGCGACATTGCTGCTGGTTGCTACTGTGATGGCGATTGTTAGAGATTGTAAGTAATATTTACGACGCTCTTCATTAAACATATAAGACAGTGTATATCAGGAAGAAAATATTCGTTACGTTTCGTAAGTCATAGAAGTCTACTTGCCAAAAGTTATGCAGTGCAGGGGAAAAAAAATTCGGCGAGACGTTGGTTGGAAATCAGTGGTGTAAAGTGTGGAATTAGTGTGGTGCGAACGGGGTCTGGGATGGCGTGCTAGCAGAGCGCTTTCCTCAAGATTGCGTCCTATTTTTACTCCGGGCGGCCCGGAAAGGCGCTGGCGCAGTGGCGGGCGGGCGCCGAAGGAGGGCGGCGCTTCGGAGATAATCAAGGCGGCGGAGGCGCCGAGCGCTCGGGGGATGATTACGCGGGGGCGACGCTGCGCACGCTACGGCCGGAAGGCCGGGGGCGGCGCCGGGGGCTCAACAGGTGCCGGCGGGGCCGTCCGGCACGCGACTGCGGCCGTCCCCGTCCCCGCCGCCCCCCTCGCCCCGCCGCCCGGCCTGCTGGCGAATTCGCGCGCACAAATTGGCCCGTTCGCTTCGCATTAGCACCCGGGCCCCGGCTCGATTGCTCCCACTTTTAGCAGCGTTTCCATAGAGACCGTGCCGCGCCCCGCCGGCCGCGAGTTTGTCTCGCCTCGGGATGGCCGCAGGGCCATCGCGTTGTACGTCGCCACCCTCACACGCCTCCATGCCCCTCCCTGCCCACTCTGCCCCCTTCAGCCTCTCTCTCACGTTCTGCCCTAGTCTTTGCCTCAAAAAACATTCCTCCCCGCCTTATGCATCAATCTTTCTCCACTCCCCTTTCGACCGTGCGTTGTCCGTGTCTGTCTCCAGCCCCTTTCCATTCCGTAGCGTTCGGCGAAGAACGCGCCGAGTGCACGTGTCTACTCCCTTCATCTGTTGCTGCCTGCGCAAACGTCGATGGAAGAAATCCTGTCGAAGCTGCCGGGCGGCTCGACTGAGCCCCGCGTGGCGCTGCGCGACGCTTAGGGGGCGAGAAGCGAGTTGGCGTACGTGCAACGGAGACGTGGCGCCGCCAGGCGGAGCCGAAGGGAGCTGCAGAGCGTCGATTTCCCCGGCAAAATGTGATAACCGCGCGCCTTCCGGCTGACGGCGCGTCTCGCGCGACGTGCGAGTGACGCGCGCCTTCTGCGGAGGAAGACGTCGGGGCGGCCGCTCTCCTCGAGGCGCTCTCCGCGAACCGCGAACGGCTTGCGTGGAGCCGGCGAATGGCGTTACGCGCGGACGTGCTCGACTGGTGCGGACGCGCTCGCTAGCTCGACCGGTGGCTGCTGCTGCTGCTGCTTCCGCGCGCCAACGGCCAACGACGCCAGGTTTACTGGTATGGCCGCGCCATATCGCAGAAATAACGGGCGGCTCTCCGGAGAGGCACCGGGTCGCGCGCGCGCGCTGCACAGCAGGTGGTAAACCGGTAATGAGTGGCGTTTACGAATGTCAACGGCGGCGGCAGGCGCGTAATTGGCGACGAGTGCTGCCGCTGCGGATCGGCGCCCCCCACTCCCTCTCCTTTCCACCCGGGAATATTACCTTGGCGCCGCGCGGATGGGGATGGGGACGGCGCGTAACGTTCGGAAAGTGCCGGCGGCGCCGTTGGCGGCTGCGGGCTACTAACGGGGCCATTCGGCGGGCGCGCGCCGCCGCTAACGGGGCCGTTGCGCCTCCAAGCACCGGCGGCGGCGGTGGCGGCGGTGTTGAGCGCGCGCGCGCGTCCTGCCCGGTCTCGTGGAACAAGACGCGCGTACGAGCGCGGCGCTCCCATCCGATTTATTGTACTCTCGGAGGAGGGGGGTGTAATGGAGTCTTATTGGGATTGGAATGCTCCTCTTTTATAGAAAGTGAGTCGACCTAAATACTGCGGGCGCCTGCAGTGGTGACTGCGCGAGTGTTCTTGGTTTCAATTCGGGTTAAGGAATGATATCTGAAAGTTGTAATCGTGTCGTGGAATGCACAGGCGAATCACGATGGTTTAAACATCGAAATCATTTAACGTTCCAAAATTGTTAAAACCTAATTAGGGTTCTCTGAATTATATCCGCAACATTAATTGTGTGGCTCTAGAAGATATTTTTCCGTAGAAGAGAATAAAGACAATATTTTGTCACAACATTAATGTTATTGTATATTTTTCTTAGTGTTCCTTTTATTCATAATACTGTGATTTCCAAAAATAAATAAAAAGTGAGTTTGTCGTAAACAAAACATTTATGGTAGTCAAGGTAATACGATTAGATAGATAAAATAATAGTAATAATATTAATAATAATAATAATAATAACAACAACAACATTTTGCGCAAAGTATTGTAGAGGCACCGACTGTCCCTAGATCTACTCCTTAGGTAGCTGGTTCCAATCTGGAGTAGATTTTATATTCAGCCGACACATAACATCTTTAGTCGTGATTTAGAGGAATAATAATATACGATCACGCATTCTCTGAACTGTACATTTAGCCATTGGCTTATGAATCATATGGCAAACACATTGTTTCACTTTGCTGTACGAGCGTGCAGTTCTTTCCGGCGGTTTGTGTTTGCTCGAAAACGGCAATTTTCCTGGCGGTGATAATTATAAATTTGGAGTGTTCTTATTATAATGGAGTCCGTATAAGAGGCTGGGGCCGGGTTGCACACGTGGGTGGCTTTGTTTGTGGCTTGGCAGGAGGGCGTGCAGGGCGTCCCTGGAGACCGCGCCGGTCCGCACTCGCGGAAAACGAGTTGTGCGCAAAAATAATTACGGCAAGCAGGGGCGGCGGCAGCTCCTGTCGGCGCGCCCTGCTAAGTTATGGATGGGCCCGGCGGGGCAGCGGGCATTAGGGCGCGCCGCCGCTGACCACCCTCCCCTCCCTGCCCCGGCCCGGCCCACGTCTCAGGGGGCTTCGGAGGCGGAGGAGCGGGTGGGCGGGGCCCACCCCCGCGAATATCCTCCGCTCCTCTCATACGCCCCCTCCCGTTGTGACGAGATGGTATCGCGCCACATGACGGTATGAACGGAACTCGTATTTAAGCATCAGTGCAGTTTTGGCGTCTGGGAAAATGTGATAATCTGTAATACTGTGTAAGGTCTGGTGGAGACCTTCACGTACATTTGTACTAACAGATGCACTAACAGAACTGACGTTAATAATGATGATAAATGCCATTCTCTGTGTTTTTTTATGTTACACTTTCTCTGGATAAGTGATTAGAAATGTGATTTGTATTCCCTCCATGAAGTCGATGGGTTTGGCCGTGAGGGGTGAATGATGATGAGAATGAAATAATGTTTGTGATGATGCTGTTTTGTCCGTGAGGGTGAATGATAATGAAAAATAATGTTTGTGAGGATGCTGGTTCAGATAGAACCCGTGGTTGGTTTGAAAATCTAACTACGCCGCAACCCTGAGGTGAAAGCAACCAAAGTGAACGCGAAACTCGGAGCCTGCGGCCTTCAGTTCCACGAACGTACCGGATGTTCGAAACCTCCGGGCCACCGGGGCAGGCGCGCTAACACATCTCGTTTTATATTTCCGCGAGTAGTAACAGTTTATTTTAAGCTTAAAAATGTGTTATTTGCCTTTGGAGATTATAAATACATCGAAATCTTTAAATGTGATCAACGAAGTTCTTTTATTTATTATCATAATGCGTTAATATCGTGTAAATAATATGAATTTAATTTATTTCAGTGAATATGTTAAAAACGTGATATTTTTGTTATTTGTTAAAATATTCAGAAGAAAATTTGTAATGGATTGGGAATAAAAAAATAAAATAAAATGAGTATATATTAAATCATGTGATCTTGCCATCTGTTAAAACAGAATGTTAGAAGTGAGGACTCTTACGAAGAGCATGCATTTTTAAATAGGAACAGCTTCTATGTTGACTGCATAGGGAGAGAATGGACCCTGCCAATAAGTCCCATTCGTATGAAGTGTTACCAGTGGAAATCGAAGAATAAGGAATGGATTCTATCATAAAACAGGGGATAGAATAGTATATTCTTCAACGAGCGTAGAATGATAGCTATTATTCACGAGTTGATGTTTACGACACGAGCGACGTAGGAGCGAGTGTCGGAATTTCAACGAGTGAATAATAGCCATTCTACGCGAGTAGAAGACTATACTTTCTCTACGACTTTAAAATTGATGTTTTAAAAATATCCAATGGGCGCCTTAACCTCAACACCAACTCGCATACTTTTTCGGGGCTCACCTGTCTGACGACAGTTGCGACCAGCCGCGGCAGAGCACGCAGCGCCTCTGTAGGCGACTGCGAGAACCCTCTGTCGTGGTGTAATGAACTAAGACGAATGTGATTGGTCGACAGCCGTGTGAGAATAATATTCTCGCACGGCTTGTGGAATCGGCATCATTACTGCATCCGATAACGTGCAGAAATGTATACATTCTGGAGCAGTCGAAGAGAAATAATTTTATTTGTACCTGTCAGCCTCGCCCCTTCCGCTCCGCCCAGCTCAGCTTCCACCACCTCGCTTCGTTCCACTTCAGCCTGACCCGCACCGTCTCACCCTATCCCACCTCACCCCACTTCACCTCATGACGTTTCTTCCGCTCGGCCCGTTCGCCTCGCTCTGCCCCCTCCCCCAGCCGGCTCATTTCGCCTAACTATGCTGCCACTGCCCCGTTCCGCCCTGCCCCGTCAGCCATCTCTCTGTCCTTCGCCATTTTCGTCCTGTCCCGCCCTGTCGTGTCTGTCCCCTCCCTGAGCTACCCCTGTCCGCGTGAGCTCCAACGCAACCCCTTATTACATAACTGCAGTGCGGGTTGCATTGTACAAAATTTTTGTAAAATGGGGAGAATTGCACACTCGAACGTTAAAACTAAGTAGTTTTGATCTCCTGCGCAGTTCAAGTTTCGCACCACTTTTGCGTATCTGTGCATGGGCAGATGATCGATAGTGCAGACCCCTACGGCATGCAAAAGCTCCGTAATACAAACATTTGGGTGTTATGAGTGTTACCGTTCAATTCTCGGACATCCAAAATCGCCAATTCCCAAATCACTCCCGTTTGTTCTGTTTTTGTGTGAGTATGAAATAAAAAGTGTTTGTGCGTGTGTGAAATAATTGGGGACAGGTGCTTCCTTGGTTTTGAACTGTTTTTAAACATTGGAAGCCAAAGATTCTAACCATTTATTACCTAACATTTAATATTCATAACCCTTATAATTTGATACCATACACAATTTCAATAAGAAAATTATTTCACAAAGGACACCGGAGCAAACAGCTAAATGACTTGTCTTGTTTTACCAGAGAGGTATAGCATGTGTGTAAGTGATCTTTTATTGTTTTCGAGTGAATTGTCTTGTGTGTATGGCGGGACATTTGAGGTATCATTGGCATCATTTCGATGATTTCTTTCTTTCCATGAACATGGAAGTGCTTTTACGTAATAATTAACTTGTGGGTGTTGTCCTGCGAAAGCAGAAAGGCACCGAACCAGGCTTCTGTAGGTCCTGGCCGGGCTATGGAATAATGGAAGTGTCACACGAAAAGAGAGAGGTGATTTTGAATGTGTGTTGTGACTATTAATGTAGCTATTCGCGAGTTAAGTGACAAATAATACCCTTAGAACAAGGAAGCTTGTATCCCTCAAGTTAATACGAATAAAAATCAAATCATTTGTGAACGTGTAAGTAAAGCTAAAAACGCAACCATAAAGCTAAAAAGTTCCGGCCTTCACTTTTTTTGCATTATTTGAATTAAAATTTGTATTAATTATATTATTTTTATTGCATTATCAGTGTCTTCATTGGCTTTCCAAACCAATTCTCAGGAAAGCTGTTATTATGATGGTTGCGTGTGTTAGGTGTGTGACTGCAACCATAAGGTGACAGTAAAATACCAGATATTGAAAGAAGGAAAAAAAAGTTAGCGAGATAGAATATGCCCATTTACCTCGAATAGTTCTAGTTTGCTAATGCGACGATCGTGTTATTCTAAAATATCTTGGAATTTTCCCCTTTATTTTACCGACAATTCCTGGGCAATTTACTGAGGGACAGAGTGCATTTGGGTTTCTATCGCTTTTGTAGTATCTCGTATTATTCTGGGTTTGTAATCTGTTGCAATTGACCTTCGCTACATACGTCGTATTTCCAGCTCTTGGTGACCCGTCCATCGTCCTCCCCTAAGTGCTATTTTCGCTCCCCTGCGACCAGTGCCGCCACCTTCTGTTGGAGTGGAGGAGCAATGGCTCCCCTCTCCTCCCCACCCAGCGGGTGTGGTGGAGAGCATTGAGCGGAGACGATTCCAAGCGCTGGGGCCCTTCCTCCGGGGGAGCGCGAAGGGCGAAGGCCGGAAGCGCGCGTTGCGAAACGCCGGCCGGGCGGCGCGTGTGCGTGTGGGCGCGTGCGGTCGCTTGCGCCACGCCGGACGGCCCCCGCGCGGTGGATTACGCGGCGGTGGCGTAATCCGGCTGCGACAGAGCGCGGGGCCCCGGCCACCGTCGGGGCTCGGGCGGCACCCACGCGAATCGCTTTCGCTTCGGTGTCCTTCGCAGCGCGAGCGTAGACAGAAGGGGAGATGCTGCGGTACTTTCTATTCTCAGTCATCCTGTCGTTCTAAACTGATGGTGTTGGTCGTTCTAAACTGATGGTTTTCGTTAGTCACCAATTGTTTTAAAGTCATATATCCATGCTAAAACGGAACTTACAGAACAAAAATGATTTATTATCATGAATTTAATAATTAACTAAAAAAATGAAAAATAATCATTCAATCGTCGTAATATCTCTAAAACGTTTTACATATATATGAATTAATATTAAAAGGAATTGTCTGTTCTGTGATCCGCAATTGCGAATTAAATGCATTAAAATGTTCTGAGAATTTTTTTGAAGTGACAATACACATACTTCTGTGTTAATAAAATTCGATATCGAGGTTTCGATACGTTGTTGTAGGTATCGGCACTAAATATATCGAATCTGGTATCGCATCATCCCTAGGGGCTCTCTAGTTGAGAGGAGGCCGACAGAGCGGTGTTTTGTTCCTGAGATAATGATACATAAAGGGAGAACGCGTAAAAATAACACAAGTATAAATAGAACGTCCAAAATTGGAGGTTAGAAACTACTCTTATAGTTAGGTGTGCATCGCGACCTCGAAAAATATATTTACGAGTAACATTCTCTGGAGAATTGCATAACGTCTTTGAGAGTGATCGTATTTATGTGCAATTCTGAGTTTTTTGATCCAATACAAGACGACGAGGACGCAGGAAACTTAATGATCAGTTATTGCCTAAATATTGTTTGTGATCAAATAATATGGGAAAAAGTAGTAGAGTACTTTTCAATATTTTTTGTATGGTGCAGGTTCCTGTTTTAGTTGAATCCGAAACAATTTAATCATTGCTTGAACTAAAAAAAAGTTCAATGTAAGGCATGCATCAAATCATCTTGATTAGCGTTATACTGAATCGATGTTGTAGGAAAATGTGTGGTTTTAATTTTTCTGTTATCTTTTTTTATTAAATAATTCTGGTAAAATGTAGAATTTTAAAGCGAAAATCTAGTTTCTAGTCATATGAAATGTGCAATTCTTTTTATGTGTGACGCTAATACCATGTATATTTTTAAGCGTAGTTTCTCTTCCGTTTGAACGTTTTCAGAACAGCAAAAAACATATATATATACAGTAATTGAAAAGAAAATACAGTAATTGAACTTTTCGTATCTCCGCTATTCGCAATATTGAAATGTAGTCTTGGCGAACCAACGAGAAAAATCCCTTTCTCGCTGAATGTGTCGTGGACAAGCAACACTCACTCCGATGTGGGAGTCTCATCCTTCAGTCGAGGTGGTCGGTCGAATGCTAGGACTGGGCTTTTCGTCGCGCGCCCACCAACCTGCCAGCACCTCTGGTACACTTCACCCTCTCTATCCTTCCCCCTCCCCTCCTCACCCACCCCTTCTGCCGCGTGGATCGTGTTCACTATGTCGCGGCGGCGGGGTGGGGAGAGAGGGTGAGGCGCGGCGCGGCGTGGGCGGGCGGTGAGGTGGTCCGCGCGGAGAAATTTCCAGCCGCCTTCCCGGCGGGCGCCTCCCGTGGCTTCCGCTCTTTGATAGCCGCACCTGTGTCGCGGGGCGCATCCATCAGGCCGCCTCCCTGCGCCCCCGCCGCCCTCACGTAATGACGGCCCCCGCGGCGCTCCCGCCGCCACTAATACCCGCCCCCGGCTAATGCCGGCGCCTCAAGATTTATGTTCGTATTTATACAGGGCGGCGGGCTCTCAGGCCTTGCCCTTGTCATCTGTAATCCATTTGGCGCGCCCGCGGTGTCAACGCGCGCCGCTTCCCCGCGCTTTGCCGCGCGGATTTCTTAAGAGGTTGTTCAAAATACAGCTTGTATAGAGCACGCCTCGCCCCGCCCGGCCCCGCCCCGCCCCGCCCCGCCCCACCCCGCCCCGCTCCACCCCACCCCCGCTCCCGCGCCCTTCCCGCGAGGCCCCTTTTCTGGCGCAATATTTTCCGCTGCGTCGCCTCCACCCTTGCCGTCGACCGCTTCCTGCCCTCAGCGTGGCGCCGCGCCCCACCCCGCCCCTGGACCCTATCCGCTTCGCTCCTCCCCTCGACCTGCCCGGCTTCTACTCCCCTCCCCTCTCCGTCCGCGTCCCGCTTCGCTTCGCCACTCCTCGCCTCGCGTCTTTGAGCCAGAGGACACCGTCCAACGCCCCCGCTGGAGTGCGATACACTGGCGAATTTAAGTCTCTCAGCCCCAACCCTTCGCTGGCCGAAGTTCGGGGCGCTACGCGGGTCGTACTACACACTCCACTGGCCCCACCACATCAATGTTCGTCTCGTGTGATAAAATCCTCTCTGCTTCAGCACATGTGTAATAAGTGCGATAAATAAAAGTTCGTTGCAATTCTAGGAAGTGGAA
The DNA here is from genome assembly GCA_031308135.1 of Acheta domesticus. Taxonomy (NCBI): domain Eukaryota; kingdom Metazoa; phylum Arthropoda; class Insecta; order Orthoptera; family Gryllidae; genus Acheta; species Acheta domesticus. Next base: position 141,877,842 of record JAHLJT010004567.1, on the reverse strand, counting down.
TATGTGCTGCAATGGCGCGACGCAATAGCTTGTTTAATGTGTGAGCTCCTCCCATGCGGCCTGAAACCCATTCAGCCCATGCTTGCGGACGTTGCTTTGAGCCTTTTACCCGTGTTTACGTTTTATTGCTTTGGTGGACAGCTTGACAACTCGTGTCAAACGCGCGGGTATGAGACCGAAATTTGACACGTGTTTGCAGAGGACTGTGGGAAAGACGGACAAATGATTGAAGAGCGCTTTTTTCTACACACGAGAATTATTCTTTGTATTTGTTACGTAGTACTTCATTCTGATTCCGTGTAGACTCGAATTTCTCTGGCGTGTTCGTTTACTGACTTGAACATTTCGACACAACCGTTCGTCTGTTATCTCGTACAATTCCTATAAATAGATATAAATATATATTTCTCTGTTATGTATATGATTTAATAATTCACATCCTTGCGTGTAAATATATTACAATGAATAAATTTGGTCAACTACTGATCAATACGCTTCCAAATGTTCTAAAATTTCGTAAGTTTTTTTTTTATGATCCAGACTTTAATGCTTTATGTAAGTTTCTGATGTCATTAAGTTTGAACGACAAAAGCTCCTTTGATACTGAGAGGCTTTCCTTTCAGAAAAAGGAATACAAATTGCACTAGATAGTGTTCTTTGCTTTGACATTTACTTTATGTAGCTAAATTTACTTTGTAGTTGCTATTGATATAAAATTTCATCACAATATTTCAGAAAATTTGAAAATCGAAATTGGGATTCCCTGAAACAATTTTGATCAGTTGCTTTTAATAACTTCCACCCTAATCATTGGTTAAACAAAAGGGATGCAAACACACAAATCTATCGTTTCTTAAAATTATCATAACCTTACTTCGTATTGAAATGGCTCATTCTTCGTTGACATGTCCATCCTTCCTCTCACGTGAAGGTATGATGATGTGTAATTGATTTTCCTAAACTTCTACTTCTGTTTAAATTATTGGCGTGGGACGTGTTTGCATCGTAATGGTTATGTATATAGGTATTTCATTTCCTGTAGTTTTTGTTTCCATTGTCTTTATTTCCATTCTTGCCTTCATATTAACAGCAACTGACACATGAAGTCACCTAGTCAATGAACAGAGTACATAAGCCAGTCCGTCAAATTTGTTCGAGAAGCAGAGATATGAAAGTGAGAACAAGATGTAGTGTGTCTAGTGTGTTTACACAGTCATACTAAAATTGTGTCCCGAAAATATAATCAATTGAAGAAGTGCCATGAAGGTTTAAAATTTCAAATTTCTTTCACTTTTAAGTATTTTCTAATTGTGTGACTTAGTAAAGTGTTTCCTAAAAGTTCTAGTAGGTAAACTAAAGGCGCAAGATTAACTTTGTATTGTTTTTGGTTACTCTTTCCTGACAATATCTATTCAAATATATGATGAGCAGTGTGCTGAGAAAGGTGCACAATGGACTATTCTCATGGATGTGAAAGAAGAACTAAAGGGTAGAGGAAAGCAATGGCCAGAAGACAGTCCAAAGCCTTGATGTTGAGATTGTTGCCACAAACAATGATTAAAATACCGACTGCAAACTAAATATGCAACACTTACATCCGTTAATGTTAAAGGTTCCTTTTCTCTATACATGAATTTACATATATGGCCGGAGATGCAGGTTCATTGAAAAGAAATTGAAATGTTAATATTGTTTGTTTCAAGAGTTGTAACTTGTAACTTTAAAAATTGAGACTTGCTTAAGGCACACTTTTCAATTTTTGATTAAATTTTTCCTTCTCATACATGTGTAATTGGTATTTGCTGATACATATGAAATTGGTACCTTTTTCTCAAAACGTTATTCACTACAATTTTGCTTCTAAAATTCATAGTTTTACTTATTATTATTATTATTATTATTATTATTAAAATTAATACAATTTTAGAAACGATTCAATACAAGCAATTACAATGGTTTGGTCATGTGAAAAGAATGAAAGATAATAGAATTCCAAAAATAATTTTAGAGTGGTTTCCGGCGGGTAGGAAGAAAAGAGGAAGACTAAACACAGCTGGTTGAGAGAAATTAAGGGAATTTTAAAGGACAAGAACTTAACAGACAAGGATTATGAAGATCGGGACAAATGGAGAAATAAAATTAAAATTATGTAATTTATTAGAATTGTGGGATAACAGAAAGTTGTTTTCTATAACAATGTAAAACTGTGAAATAAATAAATAAATTATTATTATTATTATTCCATTACATCACGACTAAAGATCTTATGAGTCGGCTGAATATAAAATCTACTCCAGGTTGCAACCAGATACCTAAGGAGCAGATCCGGTGACTATCAGTGCCTCTACAATACTTTACGCAAAATGTGGGCTGTTCCAAATATTATCATATATTATATTATTATTATTATTGTTATTATTATTATTAAATATTTGGCTGAAAATATCTTCTGTGGTTAATTAAAGATCTAAACTTTTGGGGATGGAGAGGGGTCAAAATTGATTACTTTTTCGCCAAAGAATAATATGTAATGATAAATTGTATATTACAAATGTGATACTTTCCTCTGAATGTTTATTATTATTATTTATTATTATTATTATTATTATTATTATTATGTAATTGAATAATTACATGTCTTTGGTCAATTAGGCAACTCTGTGTGTGCAGCTGTTGGGGAAAGCCATGAAATCTTGACGGTGTCAAAGTGTGACCTGCAGAACACTTGTGCCTAACAACAAGGGAAAAAATGTCATACGTTTAAGTCCGTTATATAAAATTCCCGTCTATATGATCATAACAAAAGGCCATCATTACCGACCCTTCCATGTCCCCCAGTAGTGTGTAACATTTATTCTGAGACTGCTATATAATTAGGATAATATGACAGGTTATCTCAGAATAAATGTTACAAGCTTCGAGAGAATGAGGAGAGGTCGAAAACGATCATTTCTGCTAATGAACATACAGAGTGAAATTTCATATAACGGAGTTGAACGAGACATCCCCCTGATTTGTTCCCAGCCAAACACCTGTGTGTACGGGGTTGCCCATTGAGCAGGGGCAAAAGTCACATTGTAAATGTATATTACTCCATTATAAGTTATTTTTTAATGTGTCTAACAAAAGTGGATAGGTTATCAAAACGTTTAATACAAAAAATCCCCAATCTCGGTACGTTGCTTAAGACGCAATATAAATTTTGTTTTCTGAGAGATACTATAAGAGAGTAAGGTAACATAATGACTGTAAGGTAATGTTTACCATCCGACTAATCGTGTGAAATCAATTTGGAAATTAACAAAATTGGACTTTTGATTCATTCTTTTATATAATTCTAGACAAAATGCGAAAGAAATTAAATGTTATTTTATTTGTATTCCACGAAATATTTGAGATTGAGTATTAACACTACTGTACTCAACAGGAATTCTTTGTTGTAATTGCAAAAGCTAATTCGCTATGACTGACGGTTTTTAGAAAAAGAGTAGTTTTCAGAAGAAGTAAGAGAATAAAAGTGTTGTTAAAGTCGCCTGGAATAATAATTGTTAGCGTTGCTCCACGTATACGAAAAGCAAATGATATGTGGAATACAGCGCGCTTACACGCAACACTCACCATGCTGGATACTCGGATTGACTTGAAATTTTACCAGCTTGTTCAGCACCTTTCAAAAGTCCTACATACAAATTTGTGCGTGCTATGAAGCATTGCAAGTAGTGTTTTTGCGATAGTTAGTATTGGGACCTTTCTTGACCTTACCGACCGTGGAAGGGCGGAAATCGCTGCTAGCCGCTGGTTCTGCGGCCGTTACACACCGCGCCCGCACTATCGGAGTGTCGGCAAGGTCTCAGTTACTTGGATGGCAGGCGGGGTGACAAAAACGGGTGTTTACTGTACAGGTTCAGATGGACGAGTAGGACGAGAAACCATACGTGAGTAATTCGAATGCAATAATTAAATGCATACTAGCATTATTTACAGGAATTAAAGATTACAATGTGGTTTAATTAATCATACAATACTAGTTAAATAAATACGTAAATAAATAAATGCACAACAAATGAGTAAATAATTAAAAAATAAATAATAAACAGGTACAATAAAGAAATACATTTTTAAGAAGAAAGTGTTAGAAATGGAAGAATTCCAGAGCAGGAAGGAACAGAAGACAGTATCAAAATGGTCCGAGGAGAGAAAAGTGATACACAGCGAGCAGATGAAAGAGTACTGGAGGGAGAAGAAAGAAGGACAAAGGAAGAAACAATGAAATTGGTGCGTGGTCCCTAGATGATCCAAACGAAAGAAGAAGAAGAAGAAGAAGAAAGAAAAGATAAATACGAATTCTTAAACGAACGAGCTTGGAAATCTGATACCAGCTGATAGACGCGTAACGTTCCTAGCACTGCCGAAGCAACGGCTCGCCCGCTGCGGGAAGCGCGAGGGTCACGAAAGGTCCTGATACAAAATGCCTAGAAAATACTATTTATAATATTCCATAGCACTTCAAAATTTGCGTTTATAGGTTTTGCATTGTGTGCTATCAGCTGGTGAAATTGCATGACAATCCGAGTATCCTACACGGTGAGTGTTGCGTGTTAGTTCGTGGCTTCAATAGGGATATTGCGTTAGTAGTTTCGAAACGGAATTTGGTATCGAAACAAACTATACACATCATAATATTCTCAATTCTTAACTGTAAATACTCCCGATATCAAAAGGTATTAATACCCAATTTAAAAAAAAAATCGAATGAGGCTTGATGATGCAACATCAAATATTCAAAGATGTTTCATAATAATATTGCATGTTTTACATACAGCAAAATTACAATTCACATATATTTTTTCGGCTTAATACTCGTACTTACAGTATTTCATGATACTATGTTAAAATTATTGCAATAATGAGTGTGTTATTTAACGATAGAAACTATTTTGTGCTATAGCAATTGTGTAGTGTTGATGCTCGAATCGGTTATCTGTGTTATCGTTACCCTGAATCAATACTGATGCCAGCAGAATCGAATGAAAGAGCCTCAGAATTATGGGGACGGAACGGAGGACGGAAGGGCTTCGCTTCGTTGGAGTTGAGGTGCCCGCGCGGCGGAGCGCGAGCGTGGAGTCGCCGGGCCGCGCTTGCCGCGCGCCGTGGTTCTGCCCCGTGTCTCACAGATGGCGCCTTGCGCAAGTGCCTCGCGCCTCCAGTCACGAGGCGTCGTACCGCACGCCGCATTCGCGCCACTCTTTGGGCAAGACGACTCCCCTCAGTTCAGTTGTAATTGAAGGATTTTATTGTTATTAACATCACTAGGTCGATATAGAGCAAATTACGGACACGATTGCAGGCTATCACCTAAGTTTTCATACATCATCAGTGTTCGTTATTTTCGTGATAGGCTGTGTTGAACAACACTTCTCCTAATACGTTCTTATGAAAATAAAAATAAAAAACCTTCCCGTGGCGTAATACTCACTTGCCATCTTTAGCTATAGTTCATTTGTTTCTTTTGTTCTGAACGAATGGCGGTCTTAAAACGGACCGCCAATGACGGTGGCATTTTGTCTTCTGGCTGCGTTAAGTCCATTTAACATTTCAGTATTACGAAAAGGCAATTAAGAGGACAAGCTCATAACGATGTAGGGATAATTTGGACGAGGAGCCCCCTGTCGCTTTCTTGGTTGGTGTGTTTTGCATTTTGTACATTGTGGCGTCATACGGGTGTAATCAAAACAGACGAGAGCGGGTTGTAAGAACAGTGAGTTTATTCATAAATTAGACCGTAGTCACAAATAACAAATTTCACTGCTTACAATTAACTAACTAAATAGATCCCACTACTAGGAGGGATTTAATCGAACGGCTACCACACCGCTCTACATCTGAGACCTAATGCATGTCTCGCTCGTCACGACAATGAATTGCCGGCCCTTACCCACGTGAGCCACTCGCACAAACTTACGCACAACCTCACGCCGACACTGCTGAGAAACAGGAAGACGGAGGCATTGTTCTCTGCCGTTATATAGACCCTTCGCCGCCTCCATTGCCTTCGTACCACGCCGTATCCGCGCTAGGCAGAAATTCCCAATGCGTCATCTTTTGCGCCCTTTGTTTAACATCCTGCCATCTGCCGCAAGTAGTCATCATTTCAGCGCGCCACGCTACAACATGCTGGTTAAGGATATATTTTTCTGGTTTCTTCACACTTCCATTTGGCATCTTGTATCGGTAGCAATTCTGGCATGCTATTTTGCGGCTTGACTGCAATTGGAACATCCTCGAGTGCAGTGAATCTGGTTGCCAAAGCGGAGACTTTAATTGCTGTTAGATGCATGTGCGTATAATGTAATCATGCTTGAAACAAATCAAAAAGATAATTTCACTGAGCAAGGAGAGTATGCAACATACGCACGCGCTCGTACACACATACAATGATTCTCTTGTATAAAAGAGTACGTGTGATATTTCTAACTTCAGTTCGTTTTTTGTAATATGCAGTTCTCTGAATAAGCGGTGGTGTTGTATTCAAAATTGAAGAGTAATATGTTGGGTCTGGAGAAAGTGTTCAAGCACATCATTATGGTTTAATATTGTAAGAATGTACTGTAATATTTTTCGCTATGAAGCATTAGAATTTTTTGTTTGACAGATATTTACAAGACACAAATGCATTTACATGGGAAGTCATCGATTTGATTGAAGAAAAACATACTTCGCGACATTGATAAGTTGAGACTTTTGAGAGTTTGATGATGTATTTGATATGGTATATTAGTATAGTGGAAATCACAGAACATAATACTCGTATGAGGTATCAGTTAGACGATAATTAATATTATTTAGTAATTCCTTTAACTTTTACAATAAATAAACAGCGTATTTTAACATTGAAATATATACATTACTAAAATTAGCAGTTCTCTCCACGTTCAATTGAAAGGTAAGAATATGATAATAGAATCTGTTCCTCAAATGGAATATACTATTTTGCACAGTATTGAGAGTAATAGACGATTATGTATCACTCGTGTTTCATTCAGTGCAGCAAATAGTTTTAAGGGCTTATTTGGCACGTTTTGTGGTATTTCGTAAGAGTGAATTTAAAAACTGACTTACGATTCTATTAATTTCGAAGTAACAAGTAAAAGACATTTATGGAGGATATTGCCTTTGGTATTTGTAATTTCTTTTTTAAAGAATAACCCCCTCCCCGCCATTTACTTGATACATCCATCGAATTATCTCTTCCGAAAAATGGTAAATTTATCCCAAGCCGCCAGTGTATTCCTGTGCGATGGCGTACATGATCCTTCGCAGTTCTGGCGTAAATTAGCCCGTGCTGATGGCGTATTATCTTGGTGGGGATGTGAGAAAGGCATGAGCGCTGGGCGGGGCGGGGGGGACCAATTAAAAAGCGCTCCTTGGGAGGCGACGGCGTATGGGAAACGAGTTACTCGAGGAGTCGACGCACGCCCGAGGCCCCGCTGCGCAGCGCAGAGCGGCACGGCCCGCGCGGCGCCGCGCAAATGCGAATCCGATATCGGCACATAACGCCCGCCGGCGGCGGCTACCTGCCGACGGAGCGCCAGTGCTACGGCCGACGCGACGCGATGCGATGCGACGGGGCGCTGGGAATGGCAGGCCTCGCCTAGTTTGTACACTTTTCTACTCTGAGATTCTCTGATTACGTTTTTTTCTTTTCTGTTGTTTTTTGTAGGCTTCACGTCTTTTGTACACTGTGATTTTCAGGCATTTTTTCCCCCACTTTCTTTACTTTTTTAAGATTATTACATCTCGCCCTTTTCTATTCACGAATTTGCTGCCATCATTGTCCTACACTTTTCGATATTGGAATTCTGAGACCTCGCCTCCTCTTTTGCCCTGATATTCTTCCGTTGCTTCGGAATGTCACACTTCATTATTTTCTGTCCAAAGGTTCTCAGATCACACTTCTTGTGTATCTTCTTGAGATATTCAGATCTGACGTTGTTTACATTAGGGTTCTCGAATCTCACGGCTTTTCTTCTCTGGTATTCTCATACCACGCTCTTTTTATAGCCGTGAGATTTTTACAGCTCATCTTTGCTTTACACTTAGATTTTGAGATCTCTTCACGTTTCTATCTTGTGACTCCGATTTCCTGAAAATCTTAGTAATGCCTAATTTCAACACTAGAATTTTCACACTTCATCTCTTTTCTTCACTTTTACGCCCTTGGAATCGAAGACCACGCTTCTTTTCTACGTTTTCCTTCATATAGGATAGTCGATTTCGATAGATATGATGGAGTCAGATTTTTTGTATGGAAATAAACTTGCTTCTATTTACATTCCCATAGTTGTTGTGGAGAATAATTGATGAGAATGCACCCTTGTTTTCTAAGAAATATTTACTTACACATATTCGCGGAAATCTTTGGTCAAAATGTCCGTGAGCAATATTTACTACATATACACGCGTTCAGTGGAAACGTATTTTATGAAACAAAGCTTTCTTCGCTTAATTCGGCATACACATATTCCTAATGTTGCCAATCCTTGGACGACGGCTGGTTAAATTAATCGTAAACTGCATGTTTCTGCTCTCACAGAAAGCCTTTTGGCGGCGAGTGTGCATTGAGGGATTCATAAACGAAAGTATCCGATTGAGCGGGTTTCTCTGGTTGCGTGGCAATGGCCGGCGCGCGGCCGCGGGCCGGGCGGGCGGACGGCGTGAAAGGGAGCGTTCAACGGAATAAACTTGCGTTGCCACTCTGTGGAGGGGGCGCCCTCTGTTCACGTAAGCCTCCCAATTCTGCTGCGCTGGTTGCTAAGTAATCAAACTTGGGCCAGTCGAGCGCGCGGCAAGCGGGCGATGTTGGGAGCAGTTGCGCTTTGTGCTCGCGTTGAATCGCGCTTTCGGCGCTTTAGCGGCGCGCGGTCGGGCTTGATGCCATTTCATGCCGCCGTGCGCGCCGCCACTCGAAGACGCGTGCCCCACAATTGTCGAAGGCGTCTCGTCGATGCGGCGAAAATTGTTGAGATTCTATTCTCTTCGTTGTGGCATTCTTCGCTTTTCTCTTTCAAGTAGGTTGTGCTAATGGCTTCTGTGTAAATTTAAGTTCTCATTTATTTACAGTTATGAACAATTGATTGAAACATGTTCTTTGATTTTGAAAAATTTGTTATTTTTACCTCATTTAATGGTTCTACAACATTTACGTGAAAGTATTTTTGCGTAAATACTATAATATATAATTTAACTGTTTTATGTGAAATGTCTGTGTTCGAAAATAATTCGCGAACTTTCCAGGATTCGTGTCCGAAAAGCATAAGCTGTTAGTGTATAAAGACTTACAAACGAAGCCCCCCTGGACAAATTATTTTTCTACGAACGTGAGGTACAGCGTTAATGATTACTTGAAGTCCTCAAAATAGTGATAATACAAATGTTTTGTCCAATTATGATTTTAAATGAATTCCGAGTTGGATGCTTCATAGTCGGTTTTGATTGACGGGCAGTATCAAGTTTAGTTGCATATCTGAAGTCTTTTAGATCGTTGTCTTTTTCTAGTTTCATCTTCATAGCGTATTATTTTCGGCAGTCTTTGACTCATAACCAAGGTCCTTTCAGTTCTCTCTATCAATATTTCTTCTTTCTATTTGGAAATGGAATTCTCATTACGGGTGCATGTTGACTGCTATTTTGTAGTTTACCCACCCCTGAAAATATTCCATGTTTATCAAGTCTTCAACACAGAAGTTGCTACTTGTGAAACCGCTGATAACCTAGTATGTGAAATAATGCAGGAGAATGCTAGTTTTCAGTTGAAGCGATTTTCATTTGTTTCAGAGGTGTTTCACATTGTAATTTTGGAAGATATTTCCTTCACTGTCATTCCGAGATATTAAGTAAAGAAGCTTTGGTTGTAAGATACTTCTTTACACTATTATGGCTTCGATTATTTTTGTGTTCCTCTCTCTGGCACCAGTTGTCGAGCAGAAATTACAATTCCGTGAAGCAGTGTCTTGTGATTTATTTTTACACCACACCCCGCTTTCTCGAAACTGATTTGTTCGCAGTAGCAGTTTTAGATTGCGTGCGATATGCTGCGGCACGGCAACGTCTTCCTTATGCACCGCATAAGACAGCGAGCACAGTCGTATTTGTCAGGAAGGCGTCGCGTGTACAGATGCTCCTCTCGGGGCGATCGTAAAACGTGGCGCCGCGACGCCCCGTAGCGTCGCGTCGGGGCGTCGTCCCGTCGTCGCGGCCACTGCGGTGGGCGCGGAGCATCGCGACGCTCGTCACGTGCCTCCGCCGCGGCGCGGGCGGCGCGGCGTCGCGAAACGTTGCCACGCTGCCCCCGACGCGGCGGCGAGGGCCACGCTGTCTTTTTACCTCTCTGCAGAACGGAACACCAGGGCGAAGGAGGGGTGGGTGCTGTGCTCCAGTTTGTGGTTCAATTTCTGAACTACTTGTAATGAAAGAGAATCAAATAATCCTCAAAATTGAGATGATCGATACTAAATATTAATAAAAACATTGATGATGATTATGATAATATTGATAATAATATGAGGGTATTTTCGTATAAAATAAAGGATAAAGCATGTATTGTTTGTGGTATGATGGTGTGGAAGGAGTTGTTGTTTAGTGAATATTGACGGAATCGATAGTCTCTACGCCGAGGTAGCGATTACGATAACCGTACCGCTCCCACAACAATCCACGACGTTTTTCAGCGACATTGCAATCGCAGATTAAATATGCAGGTTCAAGGCTTCCAACGTCTTTACACACGGGATGTCCTTTATTCCCGAGTATAAAAGGCGTTATAAGAGGTTTAACGTCAAAGTTGTGCTTCGTTTTTAACGTTAACGACCAAGGACGGCGAAATGCTGGAGAAAGTTGAGGAATATATTAAAGTTTAGGCTGCGCAGTTTTGTCAGCTTTATCATAAAAAGAACGGTCGATTTCATTTATGAGTGTTAATCTGACGCGTAGCAACATAGTTGTTTCTGGAAAAACTGGAATTTGTGGAATGGAGATGGAATGGAGAAACTGGGAAATAAAATGTTTGTTATACCGTTTAACACTGAATGTAATTTAACTGGCGAGGTTTGTTTACGTTCATAATTTGGAAATTACCTCCACTTCGTGTCCAACTTTTCCACCTCATCTGCGAGAATTCATCTAGTACGTAACCGCATTGGGAATGCGCGCAGCAATTGTGACGTGAATGCGTTTGGAAGGGGCGTTCCATCCGATCGATTTTGTCCATTCCTCTTGGAAGCCGATGCCCAGCTTGGGTAGGTAGTACTTTTTGAGCGTTCAGAACCATCGGAGCAGGTCACATTAGAGTGCGGGTAGCTTTTATCGCATTATGGCGTATTTACATCCGCTTGTAGTGTTTTTAATATTCCAAAGCATCTAGCCATTTTTAATGCGCTCTGTATAGGGTGCCTCTGAAATTGTAATATCAGATGATGGCGTGCAATATTTAATGATGCTCGTTAACTCGCTTAAGGTTATGTGCCATAACTTGAGAGCTCAGTGAACGCGGTTACAAAGAAACACACAGCCGTTTTAAGCGTCACTGCAAATTTATGTCTCTTTAGCTACCCCCCGCCTGCGCCCTGCTTACGCCTCGCCGCCAGCACCACGGCCGGGTCGATCGCGTGCAAGTTTTCGTATCGTTGGTAATTACTTCCCTTAAAGCGTAATCATCGTCTGGAAGGCCGGGGATGGGCGGGCGGGTCGGCGAAGCGGCCCCGGGATTCGCATCGAGGGTCGCTCGCCGCCCCTTGGAGCGGCGCGGAGCGACGAGGCGAGGCGAAGCGGTTCGAAGCCCCCTCATCAACGTTTTATGTATTTATTAGCACGGCCTGGCCCAAGCCCGGCCCCCCTCCAGCCGATTTTTACGGCGGGGAGTCCTTCGTGCGAAGTGTCGGTTATGCGGCGGCCCTGCCAGTTGCCACGCGCGCGGTCGTTGTCTCGCAAGAGCCGTGGACCCGCGGCGACACGGCTCTCGCCCTCCGGCGAAGGAAGTGGCGAATCTGCTAACCGCCTCGTCGCCGCAGCAACTTGCCTCGTTGCTCATTGCAGAAGTGATTCATCGTGAATAAAATTGTGGGAAGGCTTGGAATCGTATTGGTCAATAAGGCAATTTCGTTAGCTTATTCCTAGATGAACAAGTGTTTTTTTTGTTTTGTTTTTTTAACGAAACAATTAATATTTGCTCACGTTTACAAACAGTAATCACTAGTTTCTTTCAAACGACCAGCATTGTTTGATTTTTCATATATTTTAAATGTTATTCAGACTGCATAATGTATTAGAATATTATATTCGTGAATATAGTATCTCCATATCCGTAGGCTTGTTAGGCTGTTGGCAGATATTTAATTAGTTTAAAAAATAGAGCTCTTGACGAGTTACAATAATTCTTTTAAAATACAAAGATGTGATGTATTTTTTTCTGAATATATGAAAGAAGGTAGTTTCACCTTTCAGGAGGCGTATGAAAACTCTCGCCAACTCTTCTAAAAGGGATTCTACTTCTTGCGAAGGGATACCATTCTTGTAGTAAATACCTTTTCATTGATATGGGAAGAATTTTATATACAGGAGGATGGAAGTAGATGAAGATGTATTTGCAACAAAAACATCTGAGTACTGCATGAACTTTGTGAGAATGTGCCATAAGTTAAAAGAGTAAAGAAAATTTCTGAGATAAACCTTTTATTTAAAGGTATCAACGTATACAATGGGACATGTACAATTAAAATCTTCTCATGCCATTTGCGAAAAGTTTACAAGATCAAACATCATCGTTCACACACGCGGTTTGATACGACCGGCATATTTCTCCACATTTTATGTAGTAATAAGCCGTATATGAATTGTATCTTTTCATGAAGGATCTGCTAAACTTAGCAAAAATTTCAAGTACAGTATACTGGCAAAGAATGGAAAGAGATGGGTTTGATAACAAACGAGTGATAGAAATATAACTGGACACCAGGATCACACTGATGTATCGATTTTAAAAACTGTAAGGTCGTAAGGCTGAGTAAACTGTAAGGCTGAGACTATTAGTGGTGGAATTAGTGAATATTGAATGATTTAATTAAATTTGCTTACATTGGAATGAATTATATTGCATTCTTCATAATTAAAACTTGTAATGCTTTTTTTTTCGGTATTTGCGAGTATCGAAGTAAATATTCGATATCAGTATACCAATGTATTGAAAAGAAAACAATCGGTAGTATTTGAAAAAACAAAAACAAAAAAACAAGTCGTTGCCATCCTTGATGGCGTCCAGTGAGCAAGCCAGTGCACGAAGGTGGTGATAGACGACCTTTGACGGCGAGCTTCGGCGGCCGCCTCAGCCAGCGCTCGCCACGGAGGCGGCGGCCGGGACGCTGCCTTTGTTCCCCGGCAACAACGAGCGCCGCTGCGGCCAACAAAGGGCGCGCGCGGACGGCGGCGCGTGTCCCGCCCGCGGCCTCGTCCTCCGCCCCCGCCCGGCGCGCTCGCACGCATCGCTCACGCATCGCCCCGCGCTCGTCCTCTCTCGCCGCTTCTGCGCCGCGATTTTGTGTACTTTATTCCCGCTCGCATTTTAATAGAATTGGCCGCTGTTATGTTGCATTAACCATGTTTTGTTCGTGTGGCTTGCGGTCGGAATAACGCGGTCTATTGTGGCGGCGGACGCCGCTACCTGCCAGCGCACGCTGGGGAGAGGGGGCACAGGCAGGTCAGTGCGTATGAGCATCCCATCACAAGGGTAGGTCACTCAGATGAACTCTCATTGCGGCGCTAGTATGGGCGTCAGTCGTCCGGTTGCGTCGTTTCAGAAGACATTTTCAAGAGCTTCTGGCCTTGGATGCCCTACATTCTTTGTGTTCGTTTCTCTGCCAAGCGGCCTTTATTTTTATTTTATTTTGAAGATAAATATTCGAATCGTTCAATATGTGCAGAGGTAGGTTTCGGGATTATTTTGTTTTGAATATAATGTTAATACAATATTCAGGCCCCACCAAATTAATTAAATATCTGTGGAATATTTACAAGCGGAGGATGGAAACGTTTGAAACTTTTCTTTTAATTTTTTTTTCTATTATTATTTAGCTCATATTTATAACATGCATATTCTGCAAACGCATTTAAGATTTAAATCGGAATTACGTCTCATTCATGTATATATTTGGAAGTATTCATGTGCACTGTGTTACCGATCTTATTGGACTGAATCGGATGTCACAAATTTACATTCTCATCCTGAATTACACACTGAGTTATCGACAGGTGTTTTCCTGTGATGTACAATGCATTTATTCTTCAAAGGTACCTGTGATTGCTGTTCACCTCGGTTCTTTGCGCTTTGTTCAGCGTTTATTTTCCGTTGACGGGGCAACACAACAATTATTTTTTTGTGTACCGTTCAGTGTTATTTTCTGGAAATGTAAATTTGAGCGTTTAGCCGTTAGGTGCAGAGGTGTTAATTAACTGCGCCTTGTGAAGTGTGATATTCCATGACGGTCGTGACGGCCGACAGAGGGCTTTCGAAAGCGTTGACAGCTTCTCCCGAGACGGGGCGGAACATTAAAGCTTTGTTTATGTCGATGCAGCTCTATCGGCCTGCGCAAGGCAGCTTTGGAAAACCTTTGTGATCGTGAAACGCGGCGGCGGAGCGGCGACCTGTTTGAACGATCTCGTTTATTCGTTGTCGGCTAATCTGCGCCCCAGGTGTTGCGGCCGAAAATAGCCCAGTCTCGTTGCTCGCGTGTGTGAAATACCCCGGCACAAACTAGGCGGGTTTTTAAAGCGAGAGAAGTCGAGCGTTGCGCTTTATGGGAGTATTTACGAGAGTTTACCCTCCCTCTAATTGAGTAATGCATTATCTCTTTTCGATCATAATGGGCTATTAAATTACACGCGTGTTATGTTTTTAACTGGAACGCGGCGGTTAAATCTATGAAAAAGCGTTTGTGCTACTCATATAGATTATGGCAATGGATCGGATTTTAAACAGATTTGAATTGAATTTGAAAATTGATAAAAACGAGAGTTGTTATCCAGGAGAGGGAACGTTCGCTCGATGTATAACACCGGTTGCATTCCGACTCACCCACCCGTCAGAAATCTATTTAATTTAATCGTGGCATTAATTCTCCAGCGCTTCGCTGGATTACATGCGCGTCTACGACCGAGGGGTGACACTCGGCATCTTTGCCTTGTGGGCTGCGTGAGTCCCAGGCCCCGCCCCCGCAACATACTCCACCACTCCGTCCCGCCGCGCCCCGCCACGCCCTGCCCCGCCCCGCCACGCCCCGCCGCACCCCGCCGCACCGCGAACCGCGGCGCCCCAACCCCGCCTGCCACCTCATTCTGGTTCCCGCCGCGCTCCAAGACCATTTCCAATGACCGAGCATTTTTATAGAACAATTTTCTGACAAACGATCATTAGGTCTCATTAAAACTGCGCTGAACATGTTCTCCAATGGAAGTGTTTCGGGGAAGGAGGCAACGCCAAGTTACCACGTCTAAATGCATCGAGGCGGCAGGGGTTTCGAGGGCGGCCGATAGCCTTCTCTCAGTGGCTGCGCTGCTCAGCCGCAGAGGACGTTGACGTAGCAGAGACCTATAGCTCGCGTAGTTGCTCTTTGCCAAACCCCTTCCTCAAGCAAATGGTCCTGTCATTGATCATCTCGGAGACTATCGTAGCTGGAATGTAGGGCGTGCCGTTAATTGAGGTTTGCAGCATGTCGCGATTTATCTTCATTCTACTAAAAAAATAGTTTTAGATGCTTTTGTTGTTTTTTTTAACTGTTAATAAACGTTTAGCCTGAAATGCTTGTTCAGTATTTGCCTCAGTAATCATCGGGCTTTTAAATTGGTATATTTGTAAGGAATTCACGCATGTTCTCCGCATTCAGTGTGCGACACGTAGAACTCATTAGAGTTGGACAGGACTCATCAGCAGAGCTATCCTCCACCTGTATGCAGATAGATCACCAACTCCATTTTTTTTCGCTCAACCTGTGGTACTTTTAACAGGTCAGGGGAAGGGCCAGAAAGGAATAGAGTTTTCTTCATCGAGCGCATGATGATGGATATTATTCACGAGTTGATTTACGACAGGAGCGACGTAGGAGCGAGTGTAATTTCTACGAGTGAATAATAGTCATTATGTGCGAGTAGAAGACTATGATTAGACTATAATTAGTAGGGGACAAATTTCATTGTCACTGTCGCTGGCTTGTTTACGTTTCGGGCATAAAACTGCGAAGTCATTCACTTGTCTATCGCGGTTCAAAGGAAGCGCAAATTGCAAAGAGAATGCAATTCAGCCTGTGGGTTCCAAAAATTCTAGGAATGTGTGGTCGACAGGCCGTGGATTCCGAACTGGAATCCACGAGATGTGTAATCGATGTCATTTGTTGATTAAATATACAGCAGTAATACGTATATTATTAAATGGTTGTAGAGAAAGTTACTTCTTTAACATGTTGACCGCTCCGTGCATCATATATAATTCACATTTGCAATGTATTAGTGACCCGTGTGAATCAATGGTGCTTCACATCGAATATTACCGTCCAGGCCGCGTAGCTCAGGGACGCTTCACGCTACAATGCTACGCTTGTGTAGCAACGTACTCTAGGCCTTCTGAAAAGATTAGTGTTCTTGGCCTACGTGAGTATACGAAATATTATCGTCAAAGTGTTTTAAGTGGTCAAACATAGCATCTACCTGTAAAGTCCAGAATAAATGATATATTTCTTTTAATAATATGGTAAGTTAAATCAATTATTTCACTTCATAGTATTTCCCCGGGTGAAGCACCTACTCGCGACTGTCTTTTTATTTATCTTAAAAAAATAATTAATCATGCTCAGTTCCGGTTCTAATCTACTATAATCCCTCACGTCCGGAGTCTATTTTAATTTACTTATAACTCATACATTACAACACATGACATAATAATATTTTTGAAATCTAATTTACATAAGGCACAAAATTCGCGCAATTAATATAAGTTCCCGTTCCATGACATCTAAAATTGTTACCCAGCTTAAGTCTGCAATATTAGTACCGTCCTAGTCAGTTACTGAAAAAAGAGCGATACTTTCTAAATAATTACGGAACCTCGATTTCCAACGCCGCCTTGTCATTTATTCGAAATTATGTTCTGGGGCCATGCTTCGCACAAGAATATCACATTCAGCCCTCAAACATGGAATACTTTTGTTGACTACTTGTCCTGACAACGTGTATTCTTTGGTCTAGAATGTTTTGTATTCATTCAATTCTATGGTAATTATTACTTTCGATGCACATTTTCCTGTAGTAAATGGTGGGGGGTTTCTGGCATGTCACATTACATGCTGCGTGTTTTCTGTTTTGTTCTTTCACTAATTTTCTGTTACATGACACGCATCGTCTCGTATTTTTGGTTTCCACTTCTTGTAAATTGTGGCTTTCCTCGTTTGACTCAGCAATGCATTTCTCCAGTGACGTAATTTGTAACAACTCTTTTGCAATTTCTTCTTGAAATTGTGTGATGCTTGTGTTTTTTGCAGTGACTTCTTTGTATATTAGAAAAGCCTTTACAATAGCAGAATCTTAAGAGAATTTCCAGTAACAGTAAATATTTCCCACTCACCAATCGTTCTGAATAAAACATGTAAAACCATAAACATCGGCCTAAATTATACTTTTAATACCTGATGTATTGAATGTTTCATATCTCGAATAATAGAGACTTTCGTTAGAATAAACTAATTTTCATTGCAATAAACAAGTAATGATGAAACCTAAGAGTAACACCTGAATTTAAGTGCCACTTTCAATGTTCTGCTCATTTCAAATTACATTGATTAAGAAAACAAAAAGACGTGCCTTTTAGAGGTTATCATCGCGAAATCGGTATGTCGAAGTATTGATTCGTTCCAGAACGGGGTCCACCCCTTCATTGAAACGCGCATTTGAGCTAAATTAATAGAGTTAATTAGGCCAGGTGACAAGAAATATTAAATTAGAATATGCTAGAAAATGTATTTTTCTACCCCAAGTTTTTTGTTATTATTATTATTATTATTATTATTATTCAATAAGACCTTTGATAAGTGGTTTTAAAAATTGGAATATTATTACTTGTAACGAGTCCATACAAGTTCTAAATAAACTTCGTTGCCGGGCTGTCGTAATGCCTAATATGCATACTTTGGAAATAGTCCATTCCTTCAGTAACGCCTCATTTATAGTTAGTAAGTTCCACACTAACCAGAAATAAAAAAGCCAGGAACAAATCTGATTTCAGTTGATTATTTCTAAGTTGTGAGAGTAGTGCTCCTGTTAGGTTTTACTAGAGATTTCTTCAGACTAAGCAGAAATGTACATCCGCACTGCGTCCGCTGAAGCAGCCATGAGTGGATGTGTCTTAGAGAACGCCCGTCCCGCGCTGCGCCGTTCTTAGAGCACGCCCCAGCACGCTCGTGCGTGCCGGATATTAACACGCTTCCCGGATGCGCCAGGGCGAGGCGAAGCGAAGCGCAGCGCGGAGACCGCGTCCCCTCCGCGCGCCCCCTCCGCCACCCTTCTTCACGTCTTCCCCCTCGCCTCCTCACCCGCTGTCTTCTTCTCCTCCTTCTCCTCTGGCTCCCATCTTCTTTCTCTTTCTCAGAGTTACTTCTCTGAACTGATCTTTTTACTTGTAATGACCGATTTGTGAATCCCAACTCGAAATTTCTTTAACCTGCAACCATAAAATCTGTTTCATTTGAAGATATTCATGGTTTTATTCTAAAATTAAATTGCGTATTCTTGATGAACATTCTATAGTGTATATTGTAATTCCATTCTATCTCCGAAAATATTTGTTCTGGTCACTTTTAAGATACTGATGTAAATGAACAAATAATTATTCTGCATACAGTCGGTAATTTGGAAAAGCTGGAGTGTGTGTTGGTGAAATACAGCTACCAACTGTTTCTCAATTGCATTTGAGTTATTCTGTTGTGGATTTAATTTTGTCAAAACTCACATTGTTTTCAGAGATGGTTTTCCGGCGATTTGTAGGATCGCAAGGCTTCGTATTGAATTCTATTGACCTATATGAATAAAATTTCAGGCTGGGAGATGTCAGCTTTTGAATGCATATTCACGCGCCGAATGACAATGCCATCGTTCGCAATAGCCTCCAAATATATTCTTGTTCGTGGAAACATGCTAAATTGCGTCATTCGAGCAGGTAAATGGCGATGGTTCATTTGTAGGTAATTGAGTTAAATTAACAAACACACAGAGCTAAGGAGAATTCCAGTGAATGCGGAAGTCGTATAATGATACGGATATAGTCAAAACTCTATTATTATTTTAGTATCTCGGAAGTAATTGATTCCCTTCTTTCATTAAGAACAGAGCGTTCTTTCCGTGGAACTCGACTTTACGTAGCACAGGAAAACATTTGTAATAATTCAGCAATGTAGAAATTGAAATATGTCTATGAAAACTGTTTTTGTTGGGTGTTTTATTTCGCAAATTTTCAGTGGCCCGAACTGAACAAAAATAGTAACATGTGAAGTAATAAGCGTTTGAATGTTAATTCCGAGAAGTTGGCATTGACGAATGGACTGATAAAGTCCGTTGATTTAATATACTCGTAGAATATGGTTTTGAACTAGGAGCTTATTTTTATATTTAATAACAGTTCCTTTGGTTCAGGTAGACTACTGGAATTATTTTGTCTAAATTATGTATAAATGATGGAATATCATTAGCTATTAATAATTTTGTAATGTCCTGTACACAGGTGTCTGATAATGTCAAAAATATTTAGGGCATTTAGAGACTTTCGACTTTTGTCAATGGATATGTAGTGAAAAATTTCAATTTACGGAGTTGCGCATGTCACATTTGCTCGTTATTGCTAGGCCACTCCGAATGCACAGGGGTTCGCTAGGACTCCGCCAAAACGTGACCTGACGACCACATGTGCATAAAGAGTTGCTTAAGTGTCAGTTACAAATGTTACATGTGTAACAAAAGTATATGAAAAATAGTTTATCGTTATATGAAAATTCCTACCATGTAAAAGACCTTCCATTGGCAAAATTGTTAATATTGGACTCATCTACGAGCACAGGCCCTAGACGTTTGTAACATTTTTTAGAGATATCTCTATATTTAATTCAAAATATATTAAAAGAAATACTGTTTTAACCACGGACTGTTGCATTTTCTGTTATTACATATTAAAGTGACATTTTACTTGAAATGTATAAGAAAGAGTACTGTAATAAATGGAGATATATTTATATGATGTTTTTACAACTCTTTTTTTCCACAAATTGATTTCGTATTACATTTTCCATATATATGTTACATATTATTTTCCACTTATACTAAGTTGTCGTACGCACTGGGAAATTTTAGAATTATGATATGAACGATTTTTCCCTAATGTGCCGTGGAGAATTGTCGCGAACGCCAAGTTGACTGGCAGGAGCGCCCGGGGAAAGTCCTGGCCGATTGGTAGGGCAGTGTCGCGAGGGGAGGACGCGGCAAGCGACCGGCGACGCCTTGCGTAAGCGCAACCGCCTTTCCTTCATGGCCGCCCCAGGCACAATCGATGCACGCGCGTGGACACTACCCGCGCTACAACCATCGCCCCCCCCCCCCACAATCACCTGCGCCACTGCCTCTGCCCCCCGTCCCCGCCAGCGTTGTCACCTGCTCTGCCGCCCCCGCCGCCATTCCCAGTCCCGCACTGCCTCTGCCTCTACCTCTACCTCCGCCACGCTATCGCCCTCTCCCCCGCTCTCGCCCTCGCTGCCGCTGCCGCCCTTCCAGTCGCCATGGGCATCGCGGTTGCGCCACTGACTCTCCGACTTGTTGCGCCACCGCGCTCGATACCCGTCTCTGGTGAAGCAACGGCCGTCGCCCTCTACCCTCGCTTCCGCTTTTCCCCGCCCCGCCCCCGCCATTCCACATAATCCCTTTCTCCGCGGTCGAACATCAAAGGACATTTGGGCTAAAAACTCCATTATCTCCCCCATTAAAAATTCAGCAAAGCCATATCGAACAAAAGAGATTTGCGTTAATCTCCTACAAAATATTTTTATCTATCTTGTTTGAAATTTCATAAAAGAGATACGAATGGCACGATGAAATATGCACGAACCGCCCACGCTTTGTGGTGGCGGCCGCATTTCACATGCGGGCGAAGGCAGACCCCAGGGCCCGCAAGGCTCACTCAGTGCACAGCCAGGGCCCCCACTCACGGGTAGTCAGGGAATTATATTAATTGATCAATAAAATGTTTAAAAATATATAAATATTTTAACGTGTGCAAGTTTCTGGCATTAATCTGTTTTTCTTCGATCGTTAAACGGTTTATTCAGATAATTGTTAATAAGCTTTTATTGGCATCTTATATAATCTTAAACGTATGCTCACAATATTTTAATAATAAATGACTTTTAAATAACACCTAAATTGTCTTTATTACACAATCACCTTTTTCATTTCCCTCCAAAATTAAATATTTTAAAAAGGATGTAAATATAGTGCACATTCAAAATGCTTACAATCCTACAAATTACTTGAATCCAATCTTATTGTTATATTCGAAATTGCGTGGAGTACAAAATTAAATTTTGTCACGAGAATGCGAAGGAATTGCATTTCTCAAATTCCACACCCACCCTGAGCAGCCGTGCGCGAGTCACAAATAATTGCTAGCGACAGATACCCCGGCCGGCTTGGCGCAGCGGTCAACGCTACACGTTTTCTTTGTTGAGCCGTACGCTATCACAGATTATGAAACATGTGTGGAAGGAATATTGAACCCATTCACAAAAGTCATAGATACAAGGTGCTCTCCCATTCGACATAGACCATTTTACAAAATATAATTTTTGAAGTTTATAATGACAAAGGTGGTGACGCATTTCAGGCGTTTGTTGTCAATTCCCTCTCCAGACAAGTCTTACTTCATTTGTATATGAAAATTAAGCTACCTGTGTTGTGGTTCAATGCAATGTTTTCTTATCGGGAACTCTTCCAAAATTGACTCGAGAAGTGTAGAAGAGAAGTTTGCAAGTGAGTTCCGATTTGCTACCACCCAACTCACATTTCTAGCCGAAAGAAGAAATGATTCGATAACGTGTCCTTCCTCGAGGTATGTTGTATGAAGTGGCTCGTGGGCTGGCATTGAGCAACAAACGTAGGGCGACGTGTGGTTTTCACGTGGACCGTCCGCGCCGTGCTTACCTGTGCGGCTGCAGGGAGCGTCCGGGTCGTGGAAGGCGCGGAGGACCTCGGGGCCTGGCGCTGCGGCGGGTTGGCGCGGCGCGGCGCCGAGGCGGCGTGTCTTCCCCTCGGCTGCCCGCTCCGCCTGAGGGAGCGGCGCCGTAGCGCGGTCGCTTACCCGCCCGCGGCGTGGCCGGCTGGATAATTGGCGCGTTGCGGCGCGGCGCGGCGAGGAGCGTCGGGGAACGCGGCGCCGCGGCTCCCGCCGAGGCGAGGCGGGCGGGGGCTTCCGGTCGGCGTGCAGCGGGGCGGGGCGAGGCGGAGCGGAGCGGAGCATGGCCGAGGAGGAGAGGGGAGCCGGCGGGAGTTGAGCGCCGACGGAGCGTCACCGGAGCGCACCCAACTGCCCCTCGGCACGCGCCCAGCCCCAGCGACAGCCGCCGCCTCGGGAGCTCCGGGCTCGTACGCGCGCTGTGTAATCCGTTGCGTGCGACGGTCGCCGGCCGGTGAGACCGATTGAGCCCCTGTCGCTTGTTCCCGATCTCGGTTGCTGTGTCTCCTGTGTGCGTGCGCGACCCTTGAAACGTCTGTGTAATGCATTTGGACGCCGATTTCTCGGCTCGCCTGCAGCTTTAAAAAATATTCATATGCATTTCTGTACTTAAGTTCAGATTTGTAAAATTCCCTTTTTTGCTTTTCGCCTTCCTACATATCCACATTTTGTGGGTCCTAGATACCGAAAAAAATTATTAAAGGCTAAACGGCTCTGTCTTTCGGTCTATCTGTCTGTAGTCAACGCTAACGCCCAAACCGTTCCAGGGAGACCACTTTCTAGAAAACAGAGGGAAATCAATTCCAGAAAAAAGTACAGGAAAAACAAGGAAAAAAGTTCTCGCGTTCAAAAAATTGATTGTCGATGCCAATTCTAGTAGTGTTGTGAAGAGTGTGGAACGGAATTCGCGATGCAGGTGCAGAAACTGACATCATAGTCGATCGAGACATTATTTGCTGTGCTCGTGGGGCCTGAGCTAACCAGAAAACGTTACTGAAGAATGAAAGCGACGGGGAACGAGAGAAACGGAGTCGGAACGAGAGATAGTAGTAGAAGAGAAAGAAGAATTGCGCATTCAGTATGCTCACCTCGAAATGAAAATAAAACATTGAAGGAAAAATGATCGAAAAGACGTAAGAGCAGTGATTTTGTGATTATTTTCAAAATGTGTGATATAAGAAAATTATAAGTTTATTTATGAAAAATACACAATACATGATGTTATATAAATAAATGCAAAAACGTGAAATAAAACGATAGTTCTCTGCATTTATTTAAAATTATAATTACAATAAAATAAGTAGTACAATTATACAGGGTGTTAAGGGAGGAAATGTGGAAACTTTGAAAATAAGCTCTTAAGACAATTTTATGCACATTTTGGCTTTTAAACTCTTTGGATATTCCGAATGGCTGGGCCCCTATAAGCACTCTAAAGTTGATTTGAAAAAATACTTTCTACGCAAAAAGTTGCATTTCAGAAACATGTAAATTGTTTATTATTTGAATAGTTACCCCGAATACAGATCTAACCCACAAAAAGTTGA
Source organism: Acheta domesticus (assembly GCA_031308135.1). NCBI lineage: Eukaryota > Metazoa > Arthropoda > Insecta > Orthoptera > Gryllidae > Acheta > Acheta domesticus. The sequence continues at coordinate 141,853,995 of JAHLJT010004567.1, read as the reverse complement.
AAGTTGATATTTCAGTGGAATATTGGACGTAATACACAGCCCCCTCGATTCTCGAGGGCGCACCGGCCATTCCAAAGTAAGTTATTCTTTAGGTAAAGTTGGCCTGTTGGTGAATAGTAATCTGTCTGCAGCAAGATTTGACTTCAGAGTGATTCACAGTACATAATATATTGGTGGTATGTAAGATTTTTACAGAAATAAATTAATTTACACTGATTAAATACTTTTTCTATTTCCTTAAAACTTTTCCTTTTGTGGGTCCGACCTCTATTCGGGATAACTATTCATTTACAAAAGAAAGGAATATATTTGTTCCCAAAGAAAAATTAAAAGAAATAAAAAAACACTAAATTTACACATTTCGACTACTTTTTACTTTCTCTCTACATTGTAGAGTACAGTGTAATGCTGCGCGAAAAAACTGCGAAGTTTTGGCAGAAAAACTTAGATTAAAGCATCCTGGTTACGAAAAAGTGAATAAAGTTAGTTTCTAAATTTAGGAAAAAATCCTCTAACATGTGGTGCAACTAGAATCCGTGTTTTGTGGGCCCTTGAGAGCGTAAAATCAATTGACGGCCAAATGTCTGCCCGCCCGCCCATCTGTGAACAACGCTAGCGGCTAAACTGTTCGGCTGATTTTCTCCAAAAATCATATTCCGCATTCGATCTGGCTAACGTCGCCCCTTGAGTTTGAAACCGATATTTTTATTTGGGGGGATACTTCATATGAAGCCCCTGGGACATTGTCCAAATTAAAAAAAAAAAGTCCAATCATTTTGATTAAATTTTGTTGTTGGATAGTGTGAATGATGTTTCAGAGAGTGGTGCAAGTCTCATGTTGTGCAGATATTCGTTGAAAACCATAATTTTCCGACAATTGCAAAAGTTCAAAATTTTTCGGAGTCTTCCTGCAACTGAACTATTAAAGATAAAGATTTCTTCCCTTAATGAAATCTGTTCCTTAAAGATAGATTTTGATATAAGGTCCTGTGAATTTTTTGGAAAACTTGAGTACTTTTCCCGTAATTTTGCGTCAAAATATACGCGAGAAAATAAAAAAAATTCGGAAGGAGCACTATTAGTATATTTCTGTGTTAATTTTTACTTTCACGTATACGTACGTATACACGGAGTGATACACGTAGTATAGGGAAAGTTATGTAATGTTGTGCGAAAAAATGGCAAATTTTCGGCGAAAAAAATTCATTGCCAGGCCGTGATAACGAAAAAGTGAATAAAACCAGTTGCTAAATTAAGGGAAAAAAAACTCCTAACACGTGGTGTAGCCAGAAACTCTGTTTTGTGGGTCCTTGATACCGAAAAACCAATTGAAAGGAAAACGTCCGTCCGTCCGTCTGTTAACACTGCAAGCGCGTAAACCATACGTACGATTTCTTCCAAAATGTATATTCCCCGGTCGATCTGCTTCTAGTCGAAGCTTTGAGATTTTGAAAAAGATTCTGTACAATTTGGGGGTACTTTACATGCAGGCCCCCGGACATTTTCAAAATTTTCTCAAAAACTAAATTTTTTCTTTAAATTTCTTGTAAGAATAGAGTAAAATACACTTCTTTAGGTGACATAGGTCCGATTTTCACGGATAACTCTTAACTTCAAAAATTGCAAAAGTTTGAATTTTATTCGGAGTCTTCCACCAACTACAAAATTGAAGATAGAGATTTTTTCTTCAAATAAAATTTGTTCTTCATAGTGATTTCTTTCTTTAAGGTCATGTACATTGTTTTGAAAATTTTAGTAGTTTTCGTGCAATATTGCGTGCAATATGTGCAACTTGAAAAAAAAATTCAAAAACAAGATTTTTTCGAAAACGGCTCCAATTTTTTTCTTTACCCTTTTGGTAGAGATAGTGCTAAATGTACCCTATGAGATGACATAAACTCTATTTCGCTCTATTCTTTTGTTTTTTTCAAAAATCGGAAAAATGTAATTTTTTGACTTGTCTCTCACGTCGTTAATATTTACATTAGCAGCGATTTTTTTACATTATTATATTTACGAGTACATGTGCTTTAAATAATGTCAAGTAAAGTTTCTCGAAAACACAACCGTTTTCTGTGAAAAGTAGCTCAAAATTCTGCATTTTCAGAAACGCTCAAAAGCCATTTTCTCATATATGGCTACAAATTTTTTTCTTGAAACTTTTGTAACGGATAGTGCTAATTACACTCTTTAACGTGATATTTTTGAAAGATCACTCACATCTTTAATATGCACATTATCAGCAATTTGTAACGACTATTATATTTGTGAGTGTAAGTGCTTCAAATAACTTCAGATAAAGTATTTTGAAAACTCAAACCTTTTCTGTGAAAATGAGCTTCAAATTTCGCATTTTTAGTAGCGCTAAAACGCAATTTTCATTAAAACGGCTCATAATTTTTAAAAGAAAATTGCCATTTAAGAGTAGGTTTTTATGTTCTTTAATATTCTAAAATTAATATTTCCGTTCTATCAAGAGGAAACCGAAAAATTAAGAAAATGAAGAAAAAAAATGTACTTTTGGCGGTGTTAGATGGCAGCTGGGAAGAAAGAGTTTGTGGCAAATCCGAATAGCTAGCGAAGACCCAAGGAAATAGAAAACTAATGTGGGAAAGTCTGTGCCATTCTGTAGCACCACTAGTTCTTTATGGACAAATGTATTCATTTTCTTCGTAAATAATAAACAATTTACATGTTTGTGTAAAGAGTACATGTTTCTGAAATGTAGATTTTTGCATAGAAAGTCTTTTTTCAAACCAACTTTTGAATGCTTATTGCGGCTGAGCCATTAGGAATATCCAAGGAGTTAATTAGCCAAAATGTGCTTAAAATTGTCTTAAGAGCATATTTTCGAAGTTTCGATATTTCGTCACTGGACATTCTGTATACGTAACGCTAGTGTAACACAGGGGGAAATAACAACTCAGGGAAAACAGTGGGGAAATAAACGTGGGTTACCGGCAGTCACCCTGTGTTCAGAAGATTTTCTCCAAAACTATATTCCACGTTCGATGTGAACAAACTGAAGGCCCTGCGAATTTGAAACTGATACTTCGATTTTGAGGGTACTTCACACGAAGCCTCAAGACTGCAAAAGATTTGTCAAAAATGCCCCCAAATGTTTTATTGAACTTTGTTTTCGGGTAGCGTAAAGGACTCTAAACAAAAGTGCTGGTGTCATTGCCGTAAAATTTCTGATTTTTCGAAAATTGCATAAGTTCTATTTTTAATGAGATCAAGAATAATGTTCGAAAATGAGTAGTTTTCTCGTAATTGTGCGTGAAGTATAGGCGAATTTTAAACTGTTATTTCGTCCAAAATAAAATCTGTTATTTAAAACTAGATCTTAAAATAGTGTTATAATCTCTGAATCTGAAAATATCTGAATCTTTGAAAATTGATCATGCAAATGGTCAATTTGATTTTTAAAGGGTCAGGAAGGTTGAGTTTAGCTGTGAAGCTGTTAATGTAGCGTGCCTACCGAGCTAACTGTAAGGAAATGAGTACGAATCCCAATGCGGACAAAACATTTTTTTCTGATTGGAAACACTATAGCAGGTTCGTGTTGTATTATATTGCGTAGATGTTACAAATAATGCGGAATGCTTTATGCTGTTGTAGCACCTAGTTTTAATTTTTTGCAGTCGTGACGTGTGTTGAGAATGCATTAAATCCGACCGTCGGTACTGGGGCGGCCGCGAGTGAGTCGGCTGCTCTCGGGAGTTTCTGCTATCGTCGACGAAGCCAATCACAGTTCGTGGAGCCCTTGTTGCAAGCAGGCGGTTGTGACGGGAGACCAGGCGTAGAAAACCGCAGAATCCGGGCTTCCTTCCTGTGGCATCTGAATAAAATATACTTGTGCACTGAATGTTCGCCTGAACCATATCTGTGGAAATACCCAACCGATCTTCAAGCTAGATTATTCAATAATTAGGAGATTTCTTTGCAGATATTTTCAACGTTTATTGAATATGTATGCAGAATTTTCTGCGCATTTTCATTTTTGCTATCACATTATGGTTGGAGCGTATGCAGCCCTGCCTCTAGACAAGTGCCGTGGGTTTATCCTCCACTTAAGACGTTCCCAGGAGACCAGTGGAGGACGGAAGACGCGACGCAAAGCATCTTCCACTTGGAAGTAAATCCTGCATCTGGTTGACGATTCAATTCGTGTCGACTATTACTCGCGTCATCTTCCGTAAACTGGTGGTGGAGGTCACGTAAAGAGTAGATACATCTTAAATGTTACCAAAAATTGATTTTCCAAATAATTTTTTATTCGTTCAGTATTTACTTAGGTTTCATTCGTTAAAAGAATCAATTAAATGACTGCAGTAATGATTTTTTTTTTAAATTAATGAAGTTCTACGCTGGGATACTTGGGCTGCTAGTGGACAGTGTCATGCCCAGTTTTAATTTTTAAGTATTTTGGGTGGTTTTGAAAACACGAACCTGTTTGAATTGAGTGTAAGCTAGACAATCTAGGAAGAAACTTAAACTAGAAGAAGCCCAGAAATCATCAGAGGAGGAAACATCACATTCTTTTGGGGACTTCTCGTCTGTCATGGTGTTGTTAAATGTATTGTGAGTAGTCATGTATTCGAAATCTTTTTTTTTTCAAATTCGGTTCCCTAATAAAACTCAAATTATTTGCAAGAATGGAATGAAAATGTGTTCGCAAATGCACGGTCTACTTACAAATTTGACCCGAATTACGCAGCTTTTATAAATACTTTGAAAAAACTTAACCGAGTACCGAGAGAATTTGTACTACATAATACTGATGTAATTATCCATATGAATATTGCTCAGTGTGGTTAGATTTTGTAGATGTGATATGTTGCTTTGAAATATAAGAATCTGAATAACAAAATCTTAAAACGCCCCAATGTTGTGAAAGAAACGGAAAACCATTTCACTGCTCACATGTGTCATTTTGAAATACTAACGTTTATATTTAAGATTAAGTTTCAAACGTTTACATACGTTTCTTATATTCAGAAAGAACATGACTTTCAAAATGCACTTTTGAAATTTTGTACGTCGATTTTGAAGGGAGCAAAATAAATAAATAAATAGAGTAAGAGCAATCTTTCGGTGCGGTAAGCTGTGGACTTCCTTTATCTTTATGTTCTTCTGCAGTGCAGTTGGTAGCATTCCTTGTAGATGTTTCCAGAGTATGCGTCTGTGGGGGTGTTCATCTTACCTCTATGATTCGAGCACGGAAATTGTATTTCAGTATATAATTTCCATGGTATTTTCGTTTTTTGCGATAGTGAGTAAAAAATAAAATGCAGGGGACGCCTACTCTTGGTTTTTCTTGCTTGCTTGAAAGCTGAAGACTACATGTGCTGTGTAGTCCGTTGTGTGCCACGGTCGCAAGAGATAAAGCCGAGTTTCTTTTTGTGCGTTGCAGACGCCAGCGTTCGTAATGCAAGGCTGTGTCACAGGAAAAACACCAGAACGGCTAGATGCGACGTCTGTCTGACAGTTGCATTTGTTCGACCATTATATTTCACCTATTCCACTTTCATTGGTATTCGGAAAGGTACCTACCTAATCTACATTGTCTTCTCAACTCGGTAGCACTCCATGGAGATGGTTTAAGCAGTGAATAGTATGCACTTTGGCAACTTTCTGTGAGTTTCCGTACTAGTGATTGTGCCTTGATAGGCACGTGCTACCTCATTTGCAGCTCTCAGGGGGAAAGAACCGCTAAAACCCTTCATTTCAGTGCTTGCAACGGTCCCCAGTAGTACGGATTGCGCCATGAAATTTTACAGTTTGTTGCGTGACGCAGTCGCGATGATTTGCTGTCGAACACTATCCAGAAATAAGGAAATATTGGATCCTGTGGGTCGGCTTAAAAGCTTCAAAACGACTGTAGCGGTAGCTTTTTTTAAATGTGTATTAAAAATGAATTTTGAAATTGCCCACTTTTGCGCGGACATGCTATAGAACTGTTGCCATTCTGGCAGCAAGCAGAGGAATGTTTTCCTGCAATATAATAGAATAGTGTGAAGAATAAATGAGCCCATGAGAAACGCTAAACCGCGACGCGTCTGGATGTCGGTTGCATTCCTACGTTTCTTATCAATTACGCTTCGCGTTATCTGTGGACGTATTCAATTGATGGTCATGGTCTACTTTACCACTGCTGCTAGCGTTCCATGCAGATGGTTTTCGCGGAGAAATCGTATGTTTGTTAGATTTCCACGACATTTTCTATTCCTGCTATTATTGCTTAGGTAGAAAGCGTAGGAAGGCCGTGGCAACGACAGCAATGTCTGTAAGGACTACGAGTATTACAGGACATATACGTGAGTGTGTAAAGTATTCGATCATCACACAATCGAATTTATCTATTTCTCCTCCGTGTTGTGTCTCCGAGCTTCCTCTGCGTAAACGGAGTTTTGCCCCATCGATGACGCGCGGACTTTTACACGAGCGCGCGCTTCTCCACGCCGGCAAAGAAAACGTAACACGTTCTAATTCACGCGACGCATGCGGAGACGTGTGGTGCACGCGTTGCGGTTGCGCAGCACGCGGAGACGAAATCGCTCGAGTGCTGCTTTAAACATTCCATTCTACTTCTGTGTGTGTGTTTTCCGGATATGAAAAGAGTATAAAGTTCTCTAGTCGATCAAGAACGTTCTACCCGGCTGAATTTAGCTAACACCCGGACATACCGGAAGTTAATACCTTCGACATGGCATCTTTTCTTTGATTTTGTAATTTTGTTTTTTCTAGAAAAAGTATGAAGAATCTCTGTTCAATTACAAAAGTAATTTAATAATAATAATAATAATAATAATAGCTCTGGGATTTGTTCCGCGAAATTTGTGTAAGAACTTGTCGAAACTCCCAGGTAATTCAAAAGACTGGGTAGTGCAAGAAATTTTTTTTTTTTTTTTTTTTTTTTTTTTTTTTTTTTTTGGAACCGCCCACATTTTACGCAAAGTATTGTAGAAGCACCGACAGTCCCTAGATCTGCTCCTTAGGTAGCTGGTTGCAACCTGGAATAGATTTTATATTCAGTCGACACAGAACATCTTAAGTCGTGATGTAGTGGAATAATAATAACGAACTGACATGGTTGCTAGTGCAGCCAAATTCATTTTCGATATTGAAATACAAACAAACTATATTTTCAAAACGTCAATTATAAAAAACAACAAAAAACTACAGTACCACGAAAAACCTGAATTCGGTAATTTTTCCAAATCTTTATGTTAAGGCGTTAGAAAATGTTTGTTATTTCAACATCGAAGAAACGAAACAAACAAAAAAAAATGAATACCACAGTATCCTAGGTAAAACATATTTAGTACACAAATATAGGACCTTTGGGCAGGCCTGTACACCCACCTGAATTAAGGGCATCGTGGCTCGCAAACTCCCTAGAGCATTGCCGTGGCTTCTTCCTGCCCTTACCACTGTTGATTTTTCCCCTCCGTGGGCGGCACGCCGCATCCTCTCTACGAACCTGGTCTTGCCAGAACTGCGTATTGTCCCCTCTGTTTTGGGCAGGTCTTCTCTAGAGGAAACTCATCGCATTGGACTAGTTTGCTCTATTGCCCTGTAATGTACACTACTCATTGAAATAAATTATAGTTATTATCGATTTTAACTGATTTGTAGGACTATTATCAGGCAATCCAAAATATAAAAAACGAGAGCAGTGCAATTAAAATTTTATTCGGTCACCATCTTCCTTTTTGGCCCGAGGTCTTTTTCCTTCTACAGACAAAATGATCGCGAAGGATACCTTCTTCCGAAATTATATTTGATATCGATCAAAATATTCAAGAGTATTCCCCAAAATTATTATGTATAACGATAAAATGACATTTCCTCGTATCATTAACCTTCGGATTCGAAGATACAAAAGGGGGGGAACATGTCGAAATAATGTTGAATATTGAATAATGAAAGTGCGACATCTTCTTTTAAAATACACTTCACAACAAAATAATTATCCTAAACGTCCGTAAATACGATTGTTGGATATCTTGGAGGAAGCGCAAATTGAACGACGAAGACCAACTTCATGAATAGATATCGTGATATTGTATCTTTTTTATATAAATTATGTAATGTTAAACAATTTTTACGTCTTCATGTAGCTATGAATTAACGTACTTTTTTTAAATTAATTCATATGCATTGTGAATGCTCGTTATTTTGCTGTTTCAATTCTTTTTCTTTGTTTTTCTCTTCTAATTAGCATATTTGACGATTCTCCTCCGCCTTTACAATATGCTTCCACGAACTACCTTTCACCTTTTGTCATTAAACTGTATGATTGCTCAGTTTTGCCAACACCAACATTTTAACAAAATCGGATATCGACGCGAGCAATTTCAAGCTAAATCAATCGTCCTTTATGAATGCAGACATCCGATATTTGATTTGAATCAACTGCTCTCATGGTCAATCTGTGTTACCTTCATTCGTACAAGAGATCAGTCGAAAACTGTAATTAACAGGGGAGCTGCAAGTGGGACTAAATGCCTTTGAAATACGCGGATATCATCAAATTAACTTATAAACAAAAAAAAAAGTGTGGAACGGCGAGGCTCATTTGCTTTCAATTACTAGAACGTGGCATTACCATCATTTCGCGGAAAATACATCGATGTGTCACCAGTTAACAAATTAGGCTTACAAGGGCCGGCGCTGCCTGTCAGCAAATGTAATTTTGTTTCTGGTTAAAAAAAGAAGAAGTTGTAAACTAAGCACCTGTAAATAATGCGTTTGGTAATGCTGTTTCTGCGATATTTATTGTGTGAAGTGCTAACGTATTGTGTTGGTGTTGTTTCAGGTAAGCGTTTGCCTCCGTGCGTCCCGGCGCCTGGCGCCTTGCTGCCCTGTCTGCGCCGGGGGAAGGTATGCGTGAGTAATGCGGCGGCCTCATTTTTTGCGCCCGAGCCTTCCGCCCCAACAGGCGGCGCCATTTCGTAACGGCGCTGCTGCCCACGCCGCCCCTCCCGTCAGACGCCGGCGCGCCCTCGCGTGGCCTCGGCGGCCAGGCGTCTCGCGGCAGCCGCACCATTGACGCATGGGGCTTCCGTTCGTTTTCAAGGGCCGTGTGAGGACGGGAAAACATTCCCTCGAGCTGTTGCACTCGGATATTTTTTTGGGAGTGGTTGATGCGTTGAACTAGTGTTCATGTTTTCCAAAAGTTTGAAATATTTTCTGTTATCCTGAATGATTGGAAGTTATTACGTTCGAATGGGTGTATAAAAGTCCAGGTATTATTTTTTCATGACACCTACCGTTTATTTCTGTTGATTGTGTGTGTTGTCAGGTCACTTCGTGCTGTCAAATGACACCCGAAGTGGGAGTAAAGCCTGGTGACAATAATTGTCAACATTTCTATTAAATTCAATTATTGACTGTCCGTGATATGGTGGTTGTAATCAGAAAGCGATAGTTCTGCAGGCAACGCAAGTGGTGCGAGAAGCCACTGAAGGAGGGGCTTTTCTCGCAGATCGTAGCTCAAGGTACCTCCTTCGCCGTGGCTCTTGTTTGTCGAGCGTTCCCCTTAATTTGCGGGCGTTCTTTCGATTTTTCTGCTCAAGCTTTCAATCAGGTATTATTTCATTATTTATTCCACCCCGCCCGCCGGTCGCACGCCGTTCGGTGCGGAGCGGCGCTGCGCCGCGCCACGATCCGCCTGCGCTCATTTCCCGCCCCGCCCCTCCCCGCCCCCTCGGTCACCGTCCGTCGCCACCCCCGCGCCCTCTCCCCGCCCCGCCGGTCCCCGCCGCAGCGCGCCGCGCGCACGTGCCCTGCGCTGCCCGGGACGCAGTGGCGGCTGACCTGAAAGCGCAGCCGGGCCATCGCTCCCGCCCCCGCCCCGCCCCCACCCCGCCCGGCCCCACTCCCGCTGCTCTCCCACCTACCTGTGCGCCGGCCCTCCCCGCCCGCCCTATTTTTGCCCCGTTAATCCGCCCCTCCACCCCCGCCCGGGCCGAGGGCCCGCCCCCGGCCGGGGCGTGGTCTGCGCGCGCCGCCGGCCCGAGCTCGAGCCCTGGCACCGCCCCCAGCCCCCGCTGCCGCCACCGCCGACGCTCCCGCGCAGACGCCGCGCCGCCGGTACCACCGCCACCGCCGCCCCCTGCCCCACCCTTCCCAGCCCCGTTCCCCACCCGCTCCCACTCCCCGCCCCGCCCCGCTCCTCCCCTCCCCGAGTCGTCGTCTTGTGTTCTGTTTGCGCACTGCGCGGTGGCGGTAGCAGCAGCATCAGCGACCGCCGCGTCGCGCGTTCTCTCTGGGTATTAGCACTGTCCGTGTATTACCTGCTTCCCCGCTAGATTTCCGTACAGTGTGTGCGGTAGTAATTAGCGGAGGCCTTTTGCCGGGCGGCCTGCGCAGGTGGCGGCGCGTGCGGGGCCGTGTAAGGGTTGTTGACCAAGTGCGCGCAAGGGCGGCCGGGCCCGCGCCCTCTAGGAATAGCAAGCACGGTAAGGCCGCCCTCGCGAGCTCCAACAATACCCCGCCGTTCGAGGCGCCTCTCGCCGTCAGCTGCGCCCCGGCCGTGTCGGCTGCACGCAGGTGCTGTTCTCGGCCGGGGCCGGTGGGCTGGGCGGAGGCGGTGGGCCGCGAAGTCGAGCAGCCCCGGAAAACTTGAGTCTGCCCGCTGAGTGCGAGCGCCAGGCAGCCTACCTGCCGAGGCGCTGTGCTCTGCGGGTAGCGTCGCAGTGGAGCGGCAGGCGCAAGTGGCGCAGCGACTCCGTCAGCCTCTGTCCCAGGAAGCCTTCTAAGTCAGGGCTAAAAACAGCGCTTGCGCTTGAATACGTTGGCCAAGTATTTACGTATTCTGCCCCAGGTCGCTTTGTTCGTCAACGATATGCTGTAGATTCTGAAGCTCTCATGTGCGGAACGGATATTCTTGGAAGTATATTTCAGGAGAAGAAGAAAAGTATATAATATGAAACCGGAGTAGAAATCAGTTGTTGGAAGACTCACGGGCGTTTCGTGTTGAAATGAAGGTAACGAAAATAGTTCCATTGAAGTATAAAGTTCATTTTTTCGGATGGTGCTGAAATAAATTGGAGTTAGTGCGGTGAAAAGGGAACGCCGGCGGCGCCAAGGGCTGGCGACGGCGGCCGCCCGTGCGCTCTCGTGCGCGCGGTCGCGGTCACAGCGCAGCCGCCGGCGAAGACGAGGGCAAAGGGGCGAGGGCGAGGGCGCGAGCGGGCCTCCCGCAAAAGAACATATACGAGGAAAATACATAACGATGAATAGGGCGAACATCTCATTCCGCAGAAGGGGGACCTACTCGGCGAAATCCCCCTCGCGCGGGGTCGTAATCCCGCCGCCGCCGCCGCGGCAGTGTTGGGCCGGCGCGGCGCCGCGCCGCGTGTCTGGCAGCCCGCCTTGTCGTCGCCGCTCCCGCCGCCCCATTCGTCGCGTAATCTGGGCCCGTGCGCAGGCGGAGCCTCCTATTTAACCCCGAGAGCCCCCGCGTGGCGCGGCGCGGCGCGCCGGCGAGGGCGGTTGCGGGGGCTTGGAGCTGCCTGCGCCGCCATCTATCTTTGGCGCGGACGAACAGGTGTGTGGCGAATCCCGATAGCCCGCTATCGCTGCGCGCCGCCGCCGCCGCTACCGCCGTTGCCTGGCTGCTCTTTTTCTCCAAGTTTTGATGAGAGCGCTCCTTTTTAAACAAAGCTCTGTAGCTAATGGTAATTTCTCTCCCAAGTTCTGGCAGGTAGTGACAGCGCGCCTGCTCCTCGCGCCGCGCCGCGCCGCGCCTCGCCTCGGTGCGAGGTGCTTTACATAACTAATTCTCCCGTCGGTGCGAGGGCTTTATAGATGGGAGTTCGAGTTGGGAAGAATGGCAAAAGTTTCAATATACTCGTGGGAATCGTTATTTTTTTTCTGTGGAAAGGTACGTGGCTGCTCGTAGCGCACCCAATCCACTCTCGCTGCGGGATAAGCTATTGAGTGAGCGGCGTCTGTGGTCGGAACGAAGCATGCGGCGCTTGTTAAATTTTTCCTTGACGTCAGTGCTCGTAATGCATGGCATCTCTATCAAGTGAAGAATGCAGGATTTGTATTGCATACAGTTTCAAATAATTTAAATGCAATTTTTGAACTATGTGGAGAGCTGAGTTAATTTGTTTGCTGTATATGTTTGTGAAACGCGTTTTCACTTTCTATCGTTTGCCAGTCTAGAAGTTATTTTCCAGTACGTTAGCTCGAAAATTTGTATCTGGATTATTGTTACACCAATTAGAATATAAATTTTGCTAATATATTTTTCTGTATTTTTTATAAATATTTTGATTTGTTTTCATTAACTTTGAATGCAATGAAAATGTACACACGTCCTATATCCTGAAGAATGTGTAAGCTACAGAAACATAAACATTACATTCCAAACACAGGCGTCGCACATTTTTATTTTACACTAGAACATCTGTTACTGCCTAAGATACTCGAAATACGCGTGGTCAGTATTTATTGCCTGTCATTTTTATTCGAGATGACTAATATACAGCCTTTTTTCATTTTCACCTTTTAAATACTTCATATTTGTGTGTTTTTCATTATGTTAATTGCGTACTCTCTTGAAGAATTTATTCAAATTAAATAGTACATATTTTGAGAGCTGCCTCGGTTGCAAAAGACCCTGGCACGACATCTAGGTTTTTAAGAATGCCATTTTAATTTTTTTCTTTAAGTTGACCCAGAGATTATGAGTAATTCACGAGATTTTAATGGATCATTTAAAGCAAAATTATTTTGTAACCTCCTCTCGGAAGAATTACCAACTCCCAGAAGGCATAACCGGTGTCTCGTGCTTAGGATGCCGACCTTAACAAAACAGAAAGATTTTTTCATTATAATTTTTTTTTTAAAAATATGATTTGTGTGATCTAAAAGTTTTTAGATTTCATTACTTTTCAAGGTATATAAAAAACTGTCAGGTTATGGGCTGCACAATTGCGAACATTCTATACTTCGTAAATCACTGTTTTGAAATTGAAAATAACTTCATACTGAGTTCCCAAGCTCAGTTCAGAAACTGAACTGTACATTCATAAATCGTAGGCCCTTCATGACCCTTACGTACGCGTCAATTTAATTTTACATAGATTTCTAGTTTCTGCTTGTTTCTCAGTACGCTGGTACGGTGTAGGGGTCACCAGAAGAACTAAATCTTCAAAAAATTCTTAATTTCACCTGGCCCAATATCTCTACATACTGTTCCTCTTGCGTGTTCCCTCGCGAACTCACCACATATATCCCGCATATTTCCCAGCATATATTTCGCACAATACCCCCTGTTGCTTTAAATGTTCCGCTGATGTTCACCGCACTTGTTAAAATATAAATTAAACTGAAAATCCAAAATTTTAATTTGTCTTTTAATTACCAAATTACCTAACGTTACGGTTATGTGTGGTGGAGTGCCTCCCCTGCCGGATGGAATACGAAATTCTGAATAGAAGAGTGAACCACCCAAAATATTAAAGGAGGGCCCCAAAGATTTTTCACAAAACAATGCAATGTCCAAACAGGCAGAAACGTATGTGATTATTTTCAAGGTGAACACAGCTTTATACTAGAACCCAATTGTCAGTGTTTCTGCCAATTCGTGCTACGAAGTAAGGATCCATGAAAAATATAAAAGAAAGTCCAAAAGGTCTTATTTTGTAGATCACAGCGTAGGACACACTATTTGTGCCCCTATGTGTTCAGACGTAATGTGTTCTGGGAATCTAATGTGCGCCTAGCAATCCATAGATCCCATAATGTGCGAACTTCTGTTTTCCGTCTGAAATTTCTTGTATGCATTCCTGGGGGGAAAATTCCATATCCAGAAGTAATATAATTAGGGATTTTGTTTCCATGGTTTCTGATAAAAAGAAATATTCCGTCTTCTGTCCTCGTATTATTCATAGAAGGGATTTTTTAAAACTAAAGAAGGATGGGTGCTTTAATGATATTATAGTATTCTCTCCTCTGCCACTACATATTCTTTAGATGACTCGGTCTAGTTTTGCTCCGATCTTCATTTTCCAGACTGATAATATTTGGAACTCTAAAAAAAAGTTATAAACATATTTGAAATTTAATTACTTTGTCTTTTAATTCCCTCTCAACATCTCGAGTGTTGGTCATTTGTCACCTTAAGCAGTATCTATAAAGTCAAATTTTTCTCTTCGTAGGGACAAATGGGATCATCGCACAGAAAATTTAACTCCTCTTCTCTCAACCTGTTCACATTTCTTTCTTGTATTCCTTTACATGTGAGACGTCAAGGTCGCGAGGCATGGTACCTTGCTCACTGAAGTTCGCGGGCACTGCATCCAGAACAACTGGCGCGTGCTTTAAAAGTGAGGGTTGTGCAAGCTGTTTCGAAGATGCGATATCACTGGATACTTGGCCCCATGACAGCCTTTTGGAGAAGTCAGTTGACAGTCATTTCTCCAATAAAGGAAAGAAGTGATCAATTAAAATTAACTAATAAGTCAGATATCAAATTCAGAAATGAGAGTATAATAAAATATTTTGATTCGTAAGCCTCTTGTTTAATCGTGTTCACTTAAACTTTACTTAATTAACTTCCTACGTTCAGGTTAGGATGTTTAATAGACACAGATTCTTGTTTGTTAAGAGCTGTCCGCCCGTAATAGAGGATTGCTAACTTAAAGACTTTTTAATGCCATTTTTGTCATTTTTAATACCTGTATACCCTTTTCTGGATTTGGAGGAAAAATTAGAGCAGAGTCAGGGGAAGTTGCCGGTTCTTGCAGGAGCGCCGGGTTTCCCAAACTGGCTGATAGCTCGTGCGGGTGAGTTTGATCAGCCTGCTTTAAACTATAATGGCTATGGAAAAATTAAAAAAAATAAAAAAATCGTTGGAAATAGTGAAATTGGAGGAGCTCGATGTATTGCTTTTTCACAATACATCTATCTATACAACTGAAAATAAAGCGATCGTTGAACTTAAATTGCTGATAAAAATGATGAACATTGTTTTATGCGAATATTCTTGGTTGAGTGGGTGACGCCGCTCAGCCAAGGCGGTGATGCCTACGTTGCGACCTTCATGTCGGGGCCGTCCTCAGGCCTTTGAAACCTCAGGCACTTTAGTCTTGTTTTACATTTCGAAATGTGTACGATATTGTAGACTATCTGTGACTTGGTGCAAGAAGGGTTAGTGTCAGTTTTTAGGGATTTTTCGGTTTGTATGGCCAATGTATGCTTTAATGCCCCGTCTTTCAGAACAAAAAATGCTTAAGTCAAAAGTCGATCCTATCTCCTAATTTCACTTTGATTTATATTGGCCTACAATTGTTATGTCATTTCGATGGTGTAAGAAAACCACCCATTCTGTCAAACATTGCATGTTGACGTTGGCTCTTGTTGCATCAAGCAACGGAAATTTCTCTATATAATGGAACTGCTTGATCATTAATGAATAAATTTAAGAAATATTTAAAACACTACATTTCGTATCTGGCAGAAAGGAGCGTTTTTTCCTGGTGGCAGAGGCAGCGTGCGGCAGGGCGCGGAGGGCGCCCGCGGCGGCGAGCCGTGACTGGCTGCTCATTAGAGACCGCGCGTGTTCGTTCAGGTGGTTGGGCGCGCGCGGGGGGCGGTGAGGGCCTCGTGCAGAACCAGCCGGAGACGGCCGGCCGGCAGGCCAGCCAGCTCTGAACGCTCCGCCCAGCCCGCGCCTCCCCTCCTTTGCCCTCCCCGCTACGCCCGATTCCCCTGAAGGTTTCGGCTCTGAAGGGCAAGGGGCCACGATGTCTCGCAGAGACAGCACCTTCGAAACGCTGTGGGCGGCAGCTGTATCGTACGAGTCTCTCCGAATGTTCCACCTCATGAAGAACAGCGATTTCCTCTACGTGCGAGTTAATTGGACGTTATGAATTAAATGAATATCAATGACGAAGCCTCATTTTATCGCCACCTCGTCGTCTCCTCGTCAGGATCATTCAACTCTGAAGGGCAATGAAATACTCAGTGTCAAGGATGGAGACACAACGTTGAAAACGGTCATGCAAGCCCTCCGTGTGGGCAGATACGTTGCACGTCTCTCTCTCTCTCTCTCTCTCTCTCTCTCTCTCTCTCTCTCTCTCTCTCTCTCTCTCTCTCTGAATCTGTCGCTGTGTGAAATATTGCGATTTTCTATGCGGCGGAGGTTCATTTGAAGCTGAAATTAATTGAAATAACAACGGTGAGGACGTTTCACCTTCGCCGTCGTGCCTAATAGTGGCTTCTGAGTCCCTTTCTGCGCAGTCCTGAAATTACTGTAGCAGCACATAAATTTGGCCGCGAGAACCATGATTTGGCTCCGATATACGAGGCCCTAATTTACAGTGCGTGAAGGAAACATATTCCTCCTCTTAGCAGCTCGTACACAATTCGAGGTGTTCCCAAGGAGACGGGCGTCTCGCAACGGACGTTCTGCAAAGCGTCCGGTGCCATATACCGAAAAGCGCGCGCATGAAGGTCACGCACATTGCGCTGCTGCATGAGTGGTGCTTAAGGGGGAAAAAAGCGACAGAAGTAATTTATCGCTCTTGTGAGAAATGCTTGTGGATCTTACGATGCGGCGGCGTTCTTGTTACGAGAATCATAGTAGGGCCGCGTGAAGAAGGGGCGGAGCCGGCCGCAATGGCGCCAACTCGACGCCCAGCGCCAGCACTCTGGACGCAGCGTGCCAAGATGCCTTCGCCTGCAGTTCGGAGGGGGCTCACTCGACTGCTCGGAGGGACTTGACGCATTTGAAACACTAGCAGTTCCCGTACGAATAATTAAAGTTAAATGTATTGGAGTTAAACATATTTCTAATTACATGGATCACATTTTCCTTTCATTGTCCGTGAATTCATCATTCATTTGAATAATTGAAATAAAATGACAAAATTAGTTCTTTACGGAGCCTGTAGAGTTCGTTGACTTCGTAGCACTCCTGTTCGTTGTTATATTTGTCAACTCATAATTTTGTGCAACATATGTTCTTGTTACACATCTTTATCCGTAAATAACTTTTGTGGACAGTGAAATCACAAAAAAACTGTTAAAATGGCAGGAATAGTGAATTTCAAACAAATACCTTGATAATGCGATCCAGGCATTATTTAGATCTGACATCTTCATTTGTGCGTATTTATAATGCAGATTACTCCCAACTGCATCTGGTACGCGAACCTACAACTGCAGGGAAATCGAGTTTCAATGCTGGCAGAATTTGTTGCGAGGTTCGGATGACGTCACTACCTAGCAGAATTCTGCTCTGATCTTTGGTCTTTTTCCTTTGTTTCCTCCGATCTCTTCCGAGCGAATGCCGGAGCGGAGCTGTAAACAACAAGCCACGGGCGCGCGCGTGATCCTTCCTACCCAAGCTGTCCTTCCTCATTCATTGTGCTGAACGACCCGTTGATTCAAGCTCTCCTCTATGGAAAGGCATGCTGTGCGATGCCGGACGCGAGGGTGCAGTTGTCGGTCGACTGACAATAAGAGTCGAAAATAATCACTTCAAGAAATTTGGCGCAGAAATGCTTTTTAATTCATTCAGGTTAACTTTACTCTGTATTTTACATTAAACTCTACAATTTAGCTTACAATTAACACATAACAATAAATTCTGCTAATAGGTGTGTATGGCAATGAAATTTTCGGCTCCGGAAGTACTGCGAATACCCAGATGTCAGATCAGAGCGTTTTGGAAAGCCTCCGTACTGCACAACTTTTTTGCCTCCGAACTGGAGTTATTCCATTTGCGTTCAGTTATATTTGAAAAAACAAAAACAAAAAAAAACTTGTGGTTTAAAATGTTATTATCACTCCTTTAATTTTAATAGTAGCATTAATGGTTCGATCTGATTCATTTCACTTTTTGTGTGCATCTTTATGGTTTATTGAAGACATAATAGATTGGTTAGAGCCTTTTCTGTCTCGTTTTTGGTATATCTTTGTGCCAAATAATATCGGGCTGCATAACCGTCAGAAGCTTCGGTATTGCCCGGGAAGAAGAGAGTATGTTGCTGCGTCGTTGATAACTTAGGTTGTGAATTGCATTTCAAGTAAAGTCTCGTTTGTCGTTATACGAGGAAATTCTGAAAGGTAAATACAATGCAATAAGTACGTGAAGCTCAGTCTTGTAAGCGATGTTTGCTTCGAGTACTCGTCAGACCTTCGTATTGCGATTGTCCTAATGGAATAGCCCTAAAGTTGTTTAAATCTTAAAATGGCATGCTTAAGATGACTATGCTCTAAATTTCTGGCGTGTAATTGTTACTGGGAAAAATAAGAAAAAGTCGATTTTCGATGGGAAATATGAAAAAACCAGAAAACGTCAATCTACGAATTTATTTGCGACAACACGCGTTCGTTTTAGTAGTGATGTTTCAACAACAACAAAAAAGTATAGTGTTATTTTTGTTTGTTGTATCTTGGCGTCAGTAGGATGCGCCTCTTTCCCTGGTTGAGTCTTTACTCTCGGTGCAACCACCTGATCCATTCATCACTCCCACCAATTCATCTCTCCGATGAAACTTCTAAGCTGCTGTCGGTCGCAGTGCCTTTCTTTCCCGGCCAGCGTTGCCCGTGAGCCTTATCTGTACGTACACCGGGTACGGATACGGAGTAGGTATTGCTCGTAGATCGCTCGATGTAAAGGGCCGTAGAATCGTTACGTTGCGCAGGTGTTTTAGGTTCTCACACTGGTTACTAGTTACTGGAGAAAGGCAAGGAAGGAATTTCATAGGTGATGTATGGTGTGCTAGGAAGTCATACCCTGCCACAACGTAATTGAAGCTCCCTCTCCCTTACACTGGATTCGACTTCCAGCCTCGTCACACTTAGACGCAATGCTCCAAAACTTATCGCCCCCAAGCAGCTAAAGATAATCGTGAATAACGATGATAACTGGAAGGAAGAAGGTCGAAAGTTATGCATGATAATTGAAAATCCCCAACATGCCACAATGCACCAGCAAACGTCCATGCCCATGTCAGGATTCGAACTCGCGACCCTTTGAGCTGTAAAGGTTCATTAGTCTTAGTTGAATTGGTTGGCTTTTAAGTACAAGGCAATTGATTTTGGTACTGTTAACTTCTTCAATAAATTACAATGATGCCCATTTATTATGCGAAGATTTTTTTTAAATTTGATATTCATCAGAAATTGAAATCGTGTGTGACTTGAATTGAGTCTTTTGAAGTTTGCAGTACAATGGAATTTGCACTTTTTGACACGTCAACGAGGGGACTTCAAAACTGCGAGCTAAAAAGTTTTCTGAGGCAACGACGTATCTTCTAGAGCTTGTAAGACCGGCGTGTTGTAGACCTTCTTTCAGCATTTGTTTCGTCTTTTCCATGTGAATATTCTTTGCATGGCGGAGTTAAGAACAATACTCAAGGAGCACCCACATCTCTCGCAGCATTGGAAATGAATTATGCGATATCGTTGCACGTATTCTTGAAATTTGCTTTGCTTATCGATCGACTTGAAATACAATGACACCACAAAAGTTCTAATAACATTGGAATGACGCTGTCTTCAAACAAATATTTCCTTTCTATGAAACCTCCATGTTGGATATGCGTGAGTATAGTTTTGAAAATCATTCAATGGTTGCAGATTTGGTGAATATGAATTGCCCCGTTCTCTTCTTTTGACGTTGTTCTATTTCTTTGTTTTCGGTTTACTGAGTGATTTGTTTGAACGTATATATTAGAAAGGAAGTGTAATTGGTGTGTGTAGTAATGTATTACCTTTCAGTAAGTATAAAATAATTTGGCCATTCGTCGAAGGTATCTGGAAAGGAATATACCTCATTGGCTCTCATCTAAGACATTTTTTCCAAGTTCTAAATTTGTAACAAAAGTAAATAACGACTGTCATTCATGGATTTGAGTTACTTGAGACTTTTGCTTACTTGTATCATTTTATTCTCCCTGAGTTATCCCTTCGGATGTTCATTCTGCTGCCAATGGCATTATTTGAGAGGGCGTTGCGTATGCTCGAGTAGGCACCACTGCCTGTGTTTCATTTCGGTCATTATTATTATTATTATTATTATTATTATTATTATATATTACTTTAGATCTTTTAACGGAAATTTTTGTTTTGAATTGTTGTATACATCAATCGTGCTGAGACAAAATATGCTGGCGTTGTGTACCACGAGGTTGGTGCTGCCGCAAAAACAATATTGCTACATAATCTACGTATATTATATTGCTGTTCCCTGAAATGTGAAATAAAAGATATTACATTTATTTCCCACTTGCGTGTATTTCATTCACCTCGTCATATCTCCCTCATATTATTGCGACATACATTCCGTCACGTTGAATGTATATAATCTTTGGGGGACATTGTGCACTGACAAATGAGTCCTTAATTTAGTGATTACTACACAAAATTTGTTTGTTATGATCATCGTGAAAAAATGAAAACCTCATACGGTGGAATGATGCTACAAATCTCCCCCCCCCCCCCATAATGTCTGTTACAGGTTTTGAGTCGTCCGTGTATCTTATCAATGAAATAGAACTATTCAAAACATGTATGGCATATATGTGTCCCTGGTTTAATGTGAACATCACAGATTGGAAATTTTGTTTGACATGTACAAGAACTGGGAGAAAAAACTGGTTTTGCGGAAAAAGTGAATGCAATCTCTTGAACACAGGTGCTGAATGATCTCGGAATAGCGTGCAGAAGCCTCCCCGCTAACGCGTCCGCGTCCTCAACCCCTCCTCTGATCACCGCCGGGGCACTACATTAGGCGCCTTTGGATCCACCTCTAGAACCCCGCCATGCCCCGCCCTGCCCCTCGGCGACCCTCCCGCTCTGCCACGCTCTGCACTGCGTCTCCGCGCCCACGCCTTCCACCCGCCCGACGAGACGCATCTCTGTAAATGATTTTCTGAAAGCGCCTCAAAGGCCCTCCTCGCCCGCGCCGTCGTCGCGGTGAGGGGGAGTCGCCTCCGAAGGTCGATGATGTTGATACAAAGAATCTGCACAATGGTCCAACCTGCTGGAATTACGTAAACGGCAAACAATGGCGCGCGTCTTGAGGTGTCGGAATTTTTTAAAGGAATAGACGTACAAAGTGCGGGCAAGAAATAAAAGGTTCTAAAAATGATGAATGCCTTTCGGAAGGGAGGGAAGCCGGATAGGGGCGGGCACGGGCACGGGGATGGGAGTAGGAGTGGGAGCCAAGCGGGCGCTGGAGGGGCGACCGGGCGGGCGTTGGTGGGGGCTAGGGGCGTATGTGCAGAGAGACCCAGAAATTCGCCAACTCGGAACGGCGCAGGTGAGGAGGAGGGGCGGGGGTGGGGGTTCGGGGGGTGGCGGGGAGCGGCGCAGGTGGAGCGGCGGCGGGCGCTACACCTGCGTGCTGGAGCGGCGGGGGCCGCTCGGGCGTCTCCGCGCGCGCTCGGCGTCGCTCGGCTGCGCTCGGGCGGCAGGGGAGGGGAGCCGGCGGCGCCGCGGCCCCGACGCCGCCGCGCCGCTCGCGCCGCCCGCCAGTCGTGAGTGTACTGTCTGTAGGGTAAGGGCCTTCGTAGCTACAGTGTTCTTTCTCGCCTCTTTCTGTCTTAATTTCCGCTTCTCCTTACCCTCCCTTCTTGGGCGGAGTGGTTATTTTAAGTACTATCAACTAATATTCCAATATCGCAACGCCTGCTTAATTTCCCCGAACCCGCTCACAGACCGCAGAACTCTATCGCAAATTCTTTCTCTCCCGACTCTTCGATTCACTCGAATTTTAACTAACCTGTACCGCTAACATTCCTCGCCTTTGGGGCTTCAACGGAGACAATCTTCGATAACTCTTAACTCTCTGGCTACCTCTCTCAGTAACATATCTCAGCACCAACTAACCTAGGCTTAGACTTGGCCTTGTGCGTGCGCTGTGGAAGTGGAGTGTCGTGGTCGTGGTCTCGGTCGCGGGTGCCGGTGCCTGTGGGCGAGCGGTGCGAGTGGGCGCGAGTGCGCGTGCGGCACCGTCTAGCCACCTCCGCCTTCGCCTCTTCTCCGCCTCCGCCTGCCTTCGCCTTCGCCTCCGGCCTTCCCTCGCCTGCATCACCGCCGCCGCCACCGCCGCCGCCGCCGCCTCCGCGCCGCCAGTGAGTGAAGTGCATGCATCAGCTAGCGGCGCGGCAGCGCGGGCCCTCGACCGACGCCAGGGCTCGAGCGTGAGCCACCGCTATCACCGCCGCCGCCGCCGTCGCCCGGCCGGCCGGCGCTGCCGCGTCCACGTGGCGCCCTTGTCGCCCGCTCGTCTCCGCTCGCCCGCCCGTTCGCCCGCTCCGCGCCACATTCGCCCACGCAGCCTCTGCCGAGCCGCCGGCCGACCTGGAGGGCGTGGTGCTCGCTCTTTTGTTTTGTAGCGCATTTCGACGCATTTTAATTTTAATTTCGTCGTTTCTATTTTGTTGTATTTTCTGTCCCGTCTAAAGGAAACTTCCCGCTACATTATCCGCAAGGCGACACCCTGTATTTTCACTCCTACCCACCATTCCCCTGTCCACCCTCTTCCTACCTCTCGTTCTCGCCCGCCGTCTCTCTGTCCTCCACCTCGTTCCCGCCCGCCGCCGCCGCCGCCGTCGCCGCCTCCGCCGCTAGCGGCCTGTGCTGCTGCAACCAGTGCTGCCAGTGCGCGCTGCTCCGCCCGCTCCCGCTGCCGCTTCCCCCGGCCCCCGGCCCCGGCCCCGGCCCCGCCGCTCCAGCCGCCCCTGCCGCTCCCGCCCCCGGCCCCGGCCCGGCCGCCTCCGCCGCCGCCGCTGCCGCAGCGTTTCCACCACTTGCCGCCCCCGTACTCGGCCGCCGCCGCGCTCGCCCTGCTGCACACGTCGTACCGCCCGCGCCCGCTGCAGGCGCCGCCGCCTCCGCCTCCGCCGCCGCCGTCGGCCACCCCTCTCGTCGTCACGGCCGCCCCCGGCAAGAGGCTGCAGACCCACGAGGAGGACGTGCCAATGGTGAGTGTCTGGCGCCCCGCTCTCCCAGCGCGCTCTCGCCCCCGCCGTCGCCCCCGCCCCCCGCCCCGCGCGCGACGGGCACGAGGTCTGGGCCACGGCCCGAGTGCTTGCTCCCGTCGCGTCCCGGCGCGCCCGGCCGCGCCGGAGGCAAAGGCCGGGGCCGGGGCCGGGGCTGGGGCTGGGGTCGGCGAGGCCGATAGGACGTTATCGCGCGCCGCGCTGCGCCGCGTGGCGTGGGAGGCCGTCTGCGACACGTCTGGCCCAGGGGCGGGGAAGCCGCTCGGCCGGCCGCACTCCCCCGCCACGCCGCCCCTCCGAATCAACACGATTCCTCTTCACACATTCTCTCTCTGAGTTCCAAAAATCACCAGAATAAATTACTTGTTATCCTCTTGAAGGACTCTATAAAACCAAGTTCGAGAGTATTTTTTTTTTTAAGAAAAATATCATTTTCCCCTTTACAATGAATGCAAAGTTGACTAGCGATGTTCCGAGAGTTTTAATTGCATGATAGCAGTTATGAGACAGTGTATGGCAATCCATCCATTATTATTTTGACATGTTATTTATGCTTCGTATAACTTTATTTTCTCGAGTGTGTAGAAAATAGACAAAAGTTAGTTTATAATACCTCACAATTGTACCAAAACATTCATAAAGGTATGTAAAAGCATTTTCAAAAATGGGTTTACGCACGGCGTGAGTAAATGTTATTCAGAAACATATAAGCGTGTTTTTAGTAGTTGTAAAAGCTTAGAGTATGTTCTAGAATCATTTGAATTATGTCAAGGACAATGATGTGGAAAATCTGTCTTTATTGAAATTGTGTGAACCAACTGATTTTATATTGCAAACTCCCGAGGTAACGTGCAACATATTGCTCCTATTTCCATTCCTTTTTTTGTAAAGCTTCTAGAAACTCAAATTGTTCACCAAATAAAATACTCATTAATCTCCGAAGTCCTTCCTGACTGAACTTCTGTGCATGACTGCTTTTCTCCTTATTCTTGTATTGATCTCTTTGAGTTTTATTACATCTGATCGAACTTATTCTGTCGGTCAGTTACAGCGGAGAACGAAAAGTTCGTGAGGAGCGTTTTTTCTTCGGGTATGCTTTCTAGATATGTACATAATATATAAGTATGTACGAGTATATATGTATATGTATGTATGCATATACATATGCATTGTAGACGAATTGTTGGGAATATGCATTGTAGAAGTGTGGAGATAACACGCATCTCCTACGAACAACTACTTCCAGTTGCAGCAGCCGCACGCGGGGCATCGCGTCGCCTCCGCAGCCCTGAACGCTGGCGCTCCCCGTCCCACCCCCCCGCCCCGCCTCCCGCACCCATTGTCTCGCCACTCGGCCATTTTTAAATTCCTGCGTGTTGCGTCAGCGGCGCGTTGGCTGTTACCGACGCTTGCGCCGCGCCGCCGCCACCGCCGCCGCCGCAGACGGCGCGGGGCGGTGGGGCGCTGAGCGATAATAGGACGCTTTTTTGCCCCGTCTAATGACCCGCGCGTTCTTTCCGGTTCTCCGCTAGAGCACAACACGCACGCAGATTGTGAATGCGGGATTGAGACATCTTCAGATTATGAAATAAGAAATGCTTTATGCCTGATTAAGTAACAAGACTCAGTTGTCAATCTCCTATTAATTTTTAGTGGTAATATATTTCTTCAAAATGCTGAGGGAATTGGCTATTATTGTATCGTGATAGCAATCGCATATTCAAGTAATATGTGAAAATGTGTTTTGGGGCAGTCGAAGGGTCTTAGATTGATGACTTGCTTCTCAAGATAGAAGCTAATTAAACCGATCTGATAACTGATCGAAAAACTGATTCCAGTTTCATAATGTGAGTCTTTGTAAATAATGAGGAGGCAATAATGAGAATGAATGAACATTATAAGATAAAGTATCACTTTTCTGTTAAGTTTCCTTGCGTCTGGTATGTAATTAAAAATCGCTGTAATTACGTCTCAGTAAATGAGTTCATTTGTTTGCAGATCCTTCCGCTTACACGCTGGTGAAGCCAAAATCTAACGTACCCCTGGCAAAGGCTAAATATATTCGACGAATGATAAGTAGAATGGTATCCATCTTGCTGTACATGGAGGATGCTGAGTTACCCCGTCTTGGAAGACATTTGGCTCCTTAAATTGTCATGGTTCAGCAGAAAAAAATCAAGTCGAGTTTCCAAGATCCAGACGGCTGCGGTTTCCTATTTTCTTTAAACAAAAGCTACAACAGAACCAACTTTCCAATCTGTTTTGGGAATTGTACTGGAGGTCCGTATCGCGAAAGCGTGCGGGTGACAATTATCGCATTCTCAAAATTATTAATCGCCAGGGGCACTACTTGCTATTTATTGAAGAAATACGATTTAATAGAATCTTTTCTGGGATTCCTGCACAACTAGCAATGCCTCGGTTATAAACGTATCATCTTCAAGTTTATGAAAAGGCCATTGTTATCTGTCCGAGAATACTCGACTATATGCATTTAATTTCTGAATAAAATTCAAGTGATTATATCGTGCTGGACACCTTCGAATATTTCAGCCTTAAACCTCTCTTGAAAATCCCTCTGGAAGGTATTGCGAGAGCTTACCAACGGTCAACACAAAGCTGCAGAAGGGGACGGGTAGTTGGGGCTAATGCTCCCAACAGACTTCACCTAGAGAGATGTTGCGGGTATTGAGGGTCGTAAATGTGGAAAGAGACAGGTCCACCCGCTTTCGCGTACTAGAAATTGGTCATTCGAAATCTCGAAATGCCTTTACGTGCTACAGGACTGAGGCTCGTCAAGCTTGATGGGGCAGATCAGGATATTAGAACAGCTACGGGCTGGCTATGATTGCCTTTTGTGGATTTATGAAATGTTCTTGGGCGGTAATACACAGAAAACTTTGTTTTGTGCCTCGTAGTTGTAAATCCTTTATATAATGAATTGGAATGGTCTGAAAATATTAAATTGTTGCATTGTATTTAATGCCTAATTTTATTCTTCCAACTTAAAACTGCATTTTTTTCTTCCTTCAAATATTTGTTTGATATTGTTCGTTATTTCTTTCATACAAGGAAGTGTGCTATCGCACACAAGTTTTTCCGCATTCGTTACCGTTTAAAGAAAAAACAAGTGAAATGTGGGAAACCGGATTCTTATCACACCTTTTACCGCTCTATAACTTGACTTAGTTTAGTTTCATCGCACTGTTGGCCAACGGCAGCGCGCCTACCTTTCGCAAAACAAATGGAGTAGAAATGTGTCGGAGGAAAGTCGCTGGCCGACCGATCCGAGCGAGAAACCGTCACCCCGCAGAGGCGAGCGAGAAACTCTTTTCTGCTGTCGGAGGGGGCTGGTACGTGTCGCTTATTTCAATTTGCCACATTCCTCGCAATCCATTTCTCGGCGTGGTCCGTCGCGGAGCCTAGGCGGTCAGAGAGGCGAGCAGCTGCGCCGGCCACGCGCTGGGCGCCGGGCGCTGCTCTGCGTCCGGTATTTTTGGCGCGCGCGGCCTTCGGCGGCGGCGGCGCCGCCGCGACGCTGTGCAGACCGTGCGCGGATAATGACGTGCGCCTGCCGTAGAAGCCGCCGCCGCCGCCGCCGCCGCCGCCGCCGCCGCCGCCGCCGCGAGCCGCTGAGTGCCCGCTGCCGCGTCATTCTTCGGCGTGCCCCTAGCGAGCGCCCAGTTCGCGTATCTCCCAAGCAACGACCCGCCAGAAAATGTGCTCAATGAACCTGAAAATTTAAAAAAATGTCATCTAATAACTGTAATAAATGAAATATAGACTTTCCGTGAAAAGGTTCACTCAATGAAATAAATAGAAGCTTTGTTTATTTGTAGAATGCATTGAATTGGAAATACAGTGGAATACCGGACGTGTGGCATCTAAGAATCGAAGAAGTACAGCCCTCATTTGGGCAGCACTTATATTAATTTTCTGGGCTTGAATTCCATCTTTAGGATGTCGAATATCAAAAACTGTACTCTTTTGAAAGTTCATCCAATCTCTCAGCTATTGAAACAAGAAAGAAAAAGAAGAAAATACGCATTCATTCAAAACAAAATATTGATAACTTTCTTTCAACATTGTATATTTTTTTCTGGAAATCATATTCACTTAACAGATATACGTAATTTGTTACTTAATTGGAAATCAGTTGAATGCATAGGTTGTCCCAGTTGTACAGCGAACTGGATGTTGCGGCTCAATGTCGACCTCAAGACAACTGTTGAATGAAACTTTTTTCATTCTAGAGATTGACCCCTTCGACAGTTGCTTATTATTTCCTGAGCGCTAGGCCTACAAACCACTGGACGTCGAGTTTGCAGTATGTCACACTTCCCATTCTCGCTCATCCTTTTCCGGCCGAGGGTTAGGGGGCGCGCTTTCATTTCAGGATCTGCCTCCGCGATCCCAAAGATATGTCTTACAGCCGAGACGACGCGCAATCCCGGACACCGTTGCAACGGTGTATACGGCTTAAACGATGAGGCGAACAAAAAAAAGGTACAAGATTCCAAGTGTGGTTCGTCGGGTAGTTGGGTAAAATGACATTGCAATGGAGGCTAACGTTCTCCGCTACCCATCGCAGCGATGCGGCGCGTTGCCAGAGGAGGTGGGTCGGGATAGTACGGGGGACAGGGGCGGGCGCGGGTGGCAGGCAGCGCACAGCGTCTCACTAATCGGCCAACGTATTGTCGCGGCGGGGCGGGGGCAGGGCCGGGGCCAGGGATTCTGCGGGGGCGGCGCGGCTGTTTGGGATTCTGCGGGGGCGGCGCGGCAAATGGGGCGCGCGGCGCGCATCCCGAGCGCCTCCCCTCCCACCCCTTCCTCCCCCGCGGCCAGCCCCTCATCGTCCGCAGCGCCTCGGCCCAACGCGCCTTCAGTGACCGCTCGCGTCCTTGCGTCTGTTTTCTGCGAACGCGCGCTGGGCTGCCTCTGAGCTGTTCTTTCGCGTCCGCAATCTGTCGTTTCCATTCTTCCCGTCTTCCGTTGCCGCTCCGCACGCGCTCCGCTTACCCGGTACGGCGCCGCCGCAGTCTCGCGGATAGTGCGGCACGCGTTGCTTTTTTTTTTTTTTTTTTTTTTTTTTCCTCTGGGGAACGACGGTAAGCTGTATATCTGCGGGGATTATTAGAGTGCGTCGCGCCCTCGAGGAAGTGGTTTGACTGTTCACCGCCCCGCTCCCCCCTCTCTCCCTCTCTCTCCCTCTCCCTCTCACCGCTCCGCCCACGCCCGTCCGACACGCTCTCGCCCTGCCTCGCCTCTGTCGACGGGTGGAAGCTCGCGCGCGGGCGGGCGGTCGTTGCAGATCGGGCTCCTGCTTGGCTTCCGGGCCGCGTACGAGCGCGGGCGTGGGGGGGGGTGAGGGCGCAGAGAAGGAGCGCGATCAGTGGAGAGGCTGCCTCCGCTCGGCGCACCCCGGCTCCGGCCCCGGCCCCGATACGATCTCGCCGTAAACGCGTTTGAGGGCTGTTGTGGGCTGCGCGCGCGAATTGTCCTTTCCGCGCCCTCCGCCCCGCCCCGCCCCCGCCCCCGCCCCGCCACGCCCCGCGCCGCGCCGCCGCGCGCGTTTCCTCCTCCTCGCTCGAGAGGTGATTTTTCGCCTCCCGCGACGTGATTTTCGCCTCCTCCCGACTCCTCCGGCGCGACGCGGCGCGGCGGAGAGATTGCGCTGCGCTGGGCTCGATAGTGCTTCGCTCGCGCGCCGAGCTCCTCCGCGGTTGGTGGTCGGTCGAGTGTGTAACCTGCCAGACGTGCTAACTTGGATGCTAGAGCTTTCGTGCGGAGACGACGGGGCAGGGCAACCGGTTTGGCTTCCGCCCGACATTGACCTGCGCTACACTGGAGAGAATGGTCGGGAGTTCGCGGAATGTCAGGTGGGAGGATTGCGTGGACTCCCTGTTCACTCCGACGGATGGTTCCGTATCCTCTGGAATTAATTTCGTTCTCATATATTATCTGATGTAACAGCGATACTAATATGGGAGTAGAATCTACTGCGTAAGACAATGCACAAGATCTCCGTAAAGTATGATGAACAGCTCTCACGCATAACTGTTTAAATAGTCCAACGATCACCTCTCCCTCCCATTCACCTGCCTCAATCAGATCGCACTGCACAGCAGATCAGACGCGTATTGCCGTCATTGCAACGGTAAACGTCATGTGCAGAGAATGTGGCCAGGCAGCGATGGCGGAATGCCAGCCGACAAATGGAATGAAACCCTCCGCACACACAGTAAAGTTTTTATGACTGTTATTGTATTCTGTCGATTGCTAAATTAATCATGCCCTTGCAGGTTCTAAAAAGCCAAATGCTCTGAAATGCAACACGCTGCCGCCGGGCTTTTTAAAGAGCATTCGCGTTTGCTGCTAGGAAATGCAACTATTGCCTATTCGTTGTAGCATTCGAATGAATGCCGGTGAATTATGAGGCATGTCAAAAACTGTTATTTAACTATGTTCTACCAGAAAAAAACATGTGAAAGGAAAATGGGTTAAGATGCAAATTATTGTCAATGAGTCATTCGTTTCAAACGCTTTTTAAAAGAATGGAGGTAATAAATAAGATGTCGCTTGCAGTATGAGACGGGACCAGAAATTGCTAAGTACACACACACTTCCGTTGCAAAATTACGTGTATCAAATTCATTTGAATTGTTTGATGCAGACTGAATTTAAAAATGCATTTTCAATTAGACTGTGTAGATATCGGGTAGGTAACAAATGAGTCATACGTGATGAAATAATTTCAATGTCCCTCGACTCCTCCGAAAATCATAGTATTTATTTAACTACTCAATTGGCGATTTGGAGTTTCATATTTGCTAGTTTCACAAATTGAGTAGCAGGACTAGGGATTGTTTCGCTTCTATTTTATTTTATTTTATTTTCTAGTTCTTATTTTTGAGTACGTACGCATTATTTATTGTTAGTTTCCCATATTTCCGAGAGGTTTATTGTGAGACTAATTAAAACTTCTGATTTTTTCTCTGCCGTTTCGATAATCTATATTAAGTGTCGATCTGAAAGAAACTATTCAAAACAAATTTATTTTGGATGTGCTTGATTTCTTGACCTCGTTGATTAATAGTACGGACTTTTTCTTGAGTTTAGGTCAGTGAAACATCAATTCAAATTGCCAACGTTTCGGCTTTTATTAAGCCTTTACCAGGGTCACAAACGGATTATTTTACTCACCAAATACAGTAAATTGCACATTAATCAAAATTGTGTAATAGGATAGTAGGTATTAGATGATTAAGCAATTTATTGTACTTAGTGAATAAAATAATCCGTTTGTTGTGGCCCTGATAAAGGCTTAATAAAGCTGAAATGATGGCAATTGGAATTAATGTTTCATTGACTTAAACTCGAGAAAAAGTCCATACTTCTGTATTTTGGAAGTGTGGCAAAACTGCGCAGAGAGATTTCGTCGCCGAAACGCGAAGAACGAAGACAGGAGTGCAGGAAGCCGCAGCAGAGTTGAGTCGGCGTTGTACCGGTGCGGCAGCTCGCGCCACGCGGAGCGGATCCCAGGGACTCCCAGCTTGTATACGTTCCCTGGAGCTTTTTCCATTCATTACGGAGCGGAAACTGCCGGTATTATTGGGTTGCGCCTCGAAAGGCACCCACGCAGCATTCTGAGGCTGCTCCCCCCTCCCCATACTCTGACGAACAGCCCACGCCGACGCGGAGCGGAGAGGGTTGCGCCACCCTTAGCATCCACCCACCGCATCCGCCTCCACTTCCGCTCCCACCCCCCGATCCTACCACCGCTCTCGTCTCCATCCACTTCCACTCCTTCCGCTCCGCTCTTCTCATTCGTCTCCCGCACCCGCCCTCCCCCTCCCGCGCTATGGCTCGCACCATCCTTTTCCCTATCCCCCCTTGTTCCTGCTTTCGCCCGCGCCCTCTCCGGCGTCGTCGATTGTGTACCGCAGCGCCGTGGGTCGCTTAAATATTTAGCTTTCGACGTCCTGTACATCACGGCCTGGGGCATCTGCCTGCCCCAGTAGCGCTCGCTCCACGCCCAGCATCTTCTGCCTGGGCGCCCGCCTGCCCGCCCGTCCGATTTACTTGTGGCAGTCACGTCTGGGAACTCTTGGGAGCTATACATACAGATTATTTTGAATTCACGTCACGTTAAGTGGCGGTTATGAAGCTTGACGCATGCTCTTCCGATCATTTATTTTGATGTACATGGAAAGGAGATGCGAAATTTTACTGCATCTCATTCCTTTTTAAGGCTTAATACGCACGTCTATCCGTGGTCCAGCGCACCGACGCGTAACGATCTTTGGAAGAAAGAAAAAAAAAACCTGAGTCAGGCAGTCATGAAGGCCCTTACGTTTGCTAACTCCAGTCATTGAGATGTCAATTTCTTACCGGAGATCAAATGAAATATTATAATACATGTTAATATTAAACTTATTTCTTGGTTCCTATTTGCCTTGATCTGGAAACGATGAATCTGTTTGCCATTGACGTTAAAATGATAATAAAATGGAAGATGGATATTAAAATGGTATTCGTTCGTATGTTAAAATATATCAAATATAGTATAAAAAGTTGAATTTTTTATACTAATTCGTAGAAAATATTTGTAAACATAATTTTTGTGATAAAACGTACGAGAGATGAAAACGTATGTTAGAAGGGAACATTTTTCAAATTTCAAGAAATATGGGTTATACAATTCGTTGTGGACATTTTTTTATGTTTGCTCAGCCATAACTTTCGCTTATGTTCCCTGACTTTTTTTTTTCTCCTTGAAATGGACATACCCTCCCGGTGGAACGACGGTAATTTAATGATATTCTGATTATTGGGTCCAAAGATATCATTATAAATAATTAAGTAAACGTATAGCGTCTAAACCCTATGTTCTTTTTAAGTATTCCGAAAGGTTTAACTCAAATGTATGCCTTGGGAATTTGAAACGGCCCTTACTACAGGTTTTTTTTCTCCTTCTTCCAAAATACCTTTATTTTGTCTTTCATTTTTCCTCATAGAGATCAAAACGCGATTGTAAAGAAAACTGCCTGCTTTCATTAAAATGTTTGAAAAGAACAATTTCCAAAAACACGATTTAAGAAAAAACGTTTTCAGGTTTTTTGTTCTTACTTTTTGTGTGAATAGAACACAATGTATTAAATTATTTGACGCAGGTACTATTTTCATATAAAACTTAAGTGTTTTGTTTTGATCCAAAGTATATGTACGTTTTCTTCTTTGGGAGTTAAGGAGACATTGCTACGAGAGAATCACATATTTACTTTTACAGTCCCTAAAAAGTTAAAGTTAAAAATATAATTTAAAAATGTAAATTCCACTATGAAGAAAACAGCAACTTAAAACTAATAAAATTATTTTGACATCTTTTGATTCCGCAAACTGTGTAGTTGATAAAAAATGCCATGTAAAGATATTGTTGAATCAAAAGACATTTTTACGTTCGAAATATTTTTTTTAACTTGTAGGTGTTTTTTAATGATTGTAAGTCGGTTTTACATCTTTTTAGTTGAATTTTTATTTGGAAAGTATTTGGGATTGTGATCGCCTCCGTGTTATGTTCTCGTTAGAGGATGTTCCAGTACTTCGTGCACTCAAATGTGGTAGTCCAGCGTCTTATATTCCATAAGAGGGGGGAAGGGGAGGTGCAGGCAGTGGAAACATGTAGAATGTTTACAAAGGAAATTTGTCTGTAAAAAGAAAAGTGTGTTATCTGTCCGTAGGGTTGAAAACGATGCACTGCAGGGACTACGTGCCGAACTGTGTGACCCTAATAATATGAATACGACCCCACTCAGCATTTTCAGTCGTTAATGTCATTAATCAAAGGATTAGACGAGCACATGGGAATATATTACACGAAGGTAAGTTAATTGGAACGGGCATTTTTTTAGTATCTGTAAGACACTCTTATGTGGGGAAGTATTAAAAATACAGGTTTTCATTGAAGTATGCAATTTTTTTTATTATCGTACCGAGTCCGGTAAATGCTTGAGAAAATATTAGAAATTGCATCCCAACAATGTCGTTATGAAAATTTAGAGAAGGCATTTGAAAGAAGAGTGCTCAACTAGTAGGGAACTGTTCTTCAGTTTCACTTCGAGTAGAACAGCTAATCGTCTCTACCGTGAAAATACACGAAATACAAATTCAGACTATTGTTTTCTTTGAAGTTATTTTTTATGACATTTACGAAATATTCCCGAATATTTTGTTTTGAGAAGAATATTTTTAAACATTTTCTGATTTTGTTCCTGTGCCAAGAATCACCATGTAATCTTTCATGTTAAATTTCCATTTTGGAGAGAGATCGTAAAATGTTTCCAACTGTAGTAGTAGTACTAGTAGTAGTAGTGTAGTGCCGTAGAATTGTTAACTGTAGTGTGTAGACTGTAGCGTGTCTGTAGGTAGACTTGTGTATGCAGTGTTCTATCAACTGTGTAAAAGGTGCTCAAGGCAGAACTTCCCGAGCAGCTACTGCTGAGCGTGGCTTGCAACGGCGCGCCCGCCCGCCCTGTCTTCTCCGCTCGTCCAGCAGCGCGCCGGGCCGTGGGGCACAGTCGTGGGTGTGCTGCGACCTTCCGCCGCCCCTCTGCTCCCCACCACTCACTCCCCACCCTCACCCCCCGCTCAGTCGGTCCCGCCCCCGCGCCCTGCCCGTTCCTTGGCCCCCGCGCTCCCTCGTCACCCGTTCCCTCGCTCTCCCCCGTTCCGCAATCCGCCCTTGCCTCGCCCCCTCCCCACTCAATCGCCCCACCCCGCTCCCGCGGCCGCCGCGGCGCGCCGGTGCTCCATTGCCCCGCCACAAGGCTTCCCGAAAACTTGGCAGCGGCGGCGGCGTGGCGCGGCGCGCCGGCGACGTGTTTGAGCGTGATGTGATAGCCTCCTTGAACTTCAGCTGCGCGCTCGAGGACGCGCGCCCAGCCGGTGGGCGCAGCGGCGCGCAGCGGACCCGGGCGGGCCGGGCCGGGCCGGGCCGGCCAGGCGGAGCGCGCCAAAGGCATGTGGAGGGCGTGGGCGGCCACTGCGCCAGCTTGAGGAGCGCGCGATCTGGGATCGCGATTGCGCCAAATCGTCAAAATATTTTGTTCTTCAAAGGGTTTTCATACATACATTGGTACTTTTAATTTTTTTTATATATTTTTGAAACATTCGTGATAATCTTTTTGCAATACATTAAAATCAAGTAGAATGTCTGCTTTTTTTTTCTGTATTAAAACCTCTGAAGCAATACCTTTTGCTCCCTTTTACTTCTCCCGTCGTCGAAAAATGCTGTTAAGTTTTTGTTGTTTTTTTAATTTCCGATGTAGAAAACAATTCGATTTTATATGAAATGGTCGTTATTAATGATTCCATTGCATGATTAAACCATTATTATTCTGTTATTCTTTTGAATGCTTTATGTGTGGGCGATTTCCACCTGCTGCGACGCCGGTGTTCGTGGGAGCAGCGCCCGGGGCGCGGGCCCCTCGAGGCGCGGCAGCACAGCGACGCGCGGCGCGGCGCACGTTGCGGGCTTCGCCGACGCTCCTCTAATATCGCTGGCCGTCTGCCAGGCTGCTTTCGCGCGTGGGGCGGCGGGGCGGGGAAGGCTCCGCTCCGCCCTGCGCCGCGCGGCGCCGCGACGCCCCAGAAGCAGCGGCGTAGGGCTTTCTCTGACGCGCGACGCGACGCAGATAAAACGCAAGGAGAGGTCGCAGCCGCTCGTGGTGCATGGCTTGCGCAGCGATGGGGAGGTTTGTCGAGTTTAGGCGGCACGTGACACTTTCGAGTCCTTCCCATGTCCATGCAGTGTTCTAATAAGTTGCTTTTATTTGATTTTTAATGTGTTAGGTGTCCATCGATTCTGTATGGGTGAAAAATAATCGCGCAGATATATACGGGTGTCATTCGTCCCAGTAACACCACCGTTGCTTACTACATGTCACTGTAATGACATGCCTGATTCCTAGCATACGATTTTTAAAAGTACTTGCGTAGTGCATAGTACCAAATTAACGACTGAAGGGATGGTCTAAATTTCTGGCGGTAAAGGAAGTGGAATGTTGACTGTAACGCAGAACAATATATGTTTGGTGTCATGCAACGGATCGTCGCTCCGACTCGTTTCCGTGCCGAAGAACGCTATGGAAAGGGATGGCAGGGGCAAACCTCCCTGGAAGCCGCGCGCCAAGAAAGGCGAGGAGTTGCAGGAGTCTGGGCGCTGACGCCTGACTTCAGCCATGCATTATGCCGGCATGCGACTCATCAGCTCCCGATACTCCTTTTGATTGGTTCAGTGATTTTGGAGTGTGTGTTATTAAAATGAGTGGCTAATGGATTTATATGTGTTTTTAGTATTATAGTGTCCTATTTAAAATATAATTTCCGTCGGCGGGTCCATCGCCGAGGTAGGTTGTGACGGAATGGAGCTTTATTTGTACCGGCGTGCTCGGATTATGTGCGCGGACCAGTGCACGGATACATGTACCCACCTGCACAATATCTTATTTTCGGATAAGCAGTGGCTTGCACGACATTGTCCCCTCCAAGAGCTTCGCTAACGGGCAGATTTGGGAGAAATATCAATACAGCGCATAGATTTATATGGTGCTTGCTTTTAAATTTAACGCAAATGTTTGTTTTATGAAAGTGGTTTAGTTCTGTTGTCCTTGTGAGGAAAAAATGAAGATTGTAATTGTCTTGTGACAAGAAATAAATAAATTTGAACATTAATATAATTGCTTTAGTTCAATACAAACCAGCATTTATTGAATATATTTATTTATTAGACTAATGTCTTACCTTGCGCATAATAAATGTAGTGATGCATATTATTTCCGATTTAGAAAAATTGAATTACAGTAATAATGGGATTTGTGGAAATTATCTGTATATTCAAAACTTGTTGATTTTTGTTAACCTGTCCAGAACTATTAAATAAAAAAAAATATAAAAGCAAACTTCGTCTGAAAGATACGAGAAGCTAAAAACATAATAAATTGTGTAATATCTATTTACTTCAGTGATTGTTACATCGCTGTTGTACGTTTTGTCTAAAAATCAGCACACATTGAATTTTTTGCTAGAATTTGCCCCAACCTCCAACTTGACGATGGCTCCGTCCTGCAACAGGACGCCTTAGAGCTGCGTTGTCGTGTGCAGTTCCCTAGCCAGTGACACGTCGAGACGAGTGGGGCCGTGATGGGCGGCCGGGAGCCTCGCACTGGCCTTCCTCGCCGCGCGCCGCCACCGACGCGCTCGCCGGCCTGGGCCGCGTGCATGGGCGCGCTCGCTGGCTCGGGCGGGGCCGCCTCGCCGCGTTACATAAGCGCCGCCGCCGCCGCCGGAGCGCTGGCCTGATGGCCGGGTTCAAGGGCCGCCCCCGCCGGCCCCGGGCCCCGCCAGCACCGCGCCAGCAGGTTGTCGGCACGGGGGCTGCGCGGGCGGGGCGGGGCGGGCCGGCGAGCGGGAGGCAGGGAGGGGCGGGCGGGGAGCAGCCCCGGACCGCAGCCGCCCATTCGCCGGGAAGTGCAATGAGAGCGCGACCGAAGCGTCAGCTGGGGTCTGCACTCCCTTCCACGCCGTTTCTCGCCTTTAGAATCTGTGGTTGCAGACGAAGTGTTTCACGTTGCTGCTTGCTCTATCTAAAATTTATGTATTTATAAATGAAAATGAATGCCATAACTGAACGATTAATACTTCTTATCTTATAGATACTAAATAGTTTGAAGTAAACGTATTAGAGCAGTTTGTGTCCTACATTTAAACTATGTTATGTTTTGCGTAAGCAAGATCATCGCAAAGTATTTTTATTTAATAATAAACCTAAAATTGTGATGCGTACATACGTATTGTATTCATAAAAATAATATTTTTTTCAAATAAATTTGCTACAGCGCCTGCTGCGCGGAAAATAGATATTTCGCGAATTAACTAATTTTATCTGGTCTCTCTACTCCGCCGGAATATTTATATGCATATTAAATCGAAAATATACATCGACCGGCCCTTTCTGATAGCACCCCTTAGTCGGTGGGAAAAAAGAGGTGTGCGTCGATCCTGTACTCTTCGCCCTAGGTATCCATTCTTTGCGGCCCGCCGGTTTTTTAATTTAATGACCCGTCGACCCGCGCGCGCACGTTGCGCGACTCATCGCCGCAATCTCCGTCAGACCCCCCCCCTCTCCTCCCTGTCTCTCTCCCTCTCTCTCTCTCTCTCTCTGTGCGTCGCGCCTTTGTCTATGCGCTTTTCTTTTTTATCGCGCTGATCTAATTTTGTGGAGCACGCGGCGGGCCGAGGCAGAAAAAGCACACCGCCAGAAGCACAGCGCTTCCGCTGCAGACGTATGCATACGCGCGGGTGTGCATGTGGGCGCGTGTGTGTGCGTATTCGATAACGAAATTGCGGCGCGTGCGCCCGCACACGCGCGCGCACGTGTCGCGGGCAGCGGGGCGGCTTACTCGCCAAGAATAATTTGCCCCTTGTTTATTGTAATTCGAGCACTATGTTCCGGCCAGGGGGCGTGCGCGCAATTAAAATTTGTAACTAACTAGTTATTACCGGGCGTCGCGCGCGCACGCAGGCTACGGTGGCGGTCGTCTCTCTCTCTCTCTCTCTCTCTCTCTCTCTCTCTCTCTCTCTCTCTCTCGCTTCCCTCCTCCCTCCCTCCCTTTTCCTCTCCCGTGCGCGCGTGTTTATGAATTGTACCCGTAACGGTGATATTTTTGTTGAGCGCTCGCTGGCGCTGACTTGGGGGCGGCTGCCGCCGCCCCCGCGCGGTTCGAACGCGGAGGGTTGCCGTATCGCGCCGGTCGGCAGACCTCTGCTCGCGCCCGTTCCTGACGTTGCGCTCATTGAAAGCAGCAGGTGGAGGAATGCGTATTTCATTACCGTTGGCGGTACGTGAAAAGTCGCTTCGTGCGCGCGTTGTGGGTCCGAATCCCAGGAAGGGATGTTTCCATATTATTGTGTCATGGTAGGCAATAGTATACCATCGTAGATACAGGTTTCATTTCACGTGGGAAAAAAGTGTTCCTCATAATATTACGCAATAGTTAATTCCTTTAGCGTTCCCTCAGAAGCATATATTCGCGTAGAACTTTTTTGTATTCTTTTTCAATTTCTCCGCAGCCTGTACGTCACCTGAACTATGTGCGCCTTTCCAAGACAAGCGGAAGCTAGACTCTTGGAAGTCATTTGCAAACATCGAGGGCACTTCAAATCTGATGTCCGGATTGGGAAATCGGGTGCGATCGGAGAGCTGTGCGTGATAAAGGACTTTGGTTATACGCACTGCGATGCAGTCAATTCACAAATTTGCGTGTTTAGTTTGTGTGCGAAAATATTGCTTTATTGTTTTGCAAAACTTAAAAAATCTTCATCGCATAACTCATTTTAAAACGCAACCTTGTGGACATTAAAGAAATTGAGAAATTCTTTAGAAACTACTGAAAATAATTAAGTATTTCTCAGCGAAAGGACGTAAGAAAGATTTGTTCAACCTATTGTAAGTTTTGTTGTTTCCACCTGAAAAGACACATGTGCCAAAAAATTCAAATAAATTGTGATATAACCATAACTCTGACGAAGGCTGCGAAATGTCTCTTCGATTACTTATTAACATATCTTCCCGGGGCAAATAAGGAACTCAGTAGTAAGTATCAGTTGTAACTTTTACATCTCATGAAATAATTGACGGAATAATGCAATAACGCACATCTTAGTCGTAAGGCCGACACTGGACTAGTTCAATGGGGGAGAAAGAAAAGCATTGTTTTATTTGCATTTTTAATGTAGTTCAATAGACAGCAGTTTTTTGCTGCTGGAAGGCACTGATCTCATATATTGTTTAAATATTGATTTCATAATTGTCGAGAGCCGTCAAACTACTGTTTTTACATTGGCAATGTACGAAGAAAGGATAGATACAAACGCGCTTCCCTCGGCCATGTTCCAGCCTGAAAGATGTTGGCCTGTGTCGCAATCCGATCCGGTCTCGTGTGCTTGGCCATGTAGGTAGTAGGAGGGGGTTGAAAAGTACTTCACTTCAAGCACTAGTTTGCCGAGAGTAAAGAGTATTGGCAAGCAAGGTTATGACGATAAGGATTTCATCTTATTCAAAATCATTCTTATATTCCTTTCATTTGAGTACAGGAATCTTGACGGTTTACAAGATATAATAATATACACTCCTTCTGTTGGGCAATTCCTTCGAAATATGTCTGTCAACTAACCATACTGCCTTTTTTTATGTATCCGCAAATAGTTTAATACATTTTTCGTGCTTCGCACTTATTTAACGTGTGTTCATAAAGCTGACGTTTTCCTAGAAAAACCCAGAGCGCTGTCTAGGTCTAAGGCTAAAGATTTACAAGCATTAATTTCCTGTATTGCATAGCCATTGAAAATACTAGGTTTTTATAATATACGTTTTTGTGTTACTTTTCTTCATTACATCGTTGCAATACCGTGGATTTCTTGCATTGAAATCTCCCATAAAATTGTGTGCCCATTAAACCGCTTAGCGAGCGTTGGTAATGTTTGGGTGTACAATATTACAAAGTAGAGGTTTATTTGTCGAGAGGGTAATGTTTCCCACAAATTCCATTACGAGGCGTATAGCGCCTCTCTTTCGTCGGAGCGGCGCCTGCAAAATTCCGTGCCCTATCTTTACGCGCGGATTTGAATGAAGATATGTTTAAGTACTGTAACTCGTTTAAGAGTCCCGGAACCGTTTTAGTCCCCTGGCGTAATCTAATGTAATCCCCGTTAATCGGCTCTAACCGTTATCCGCCATGCCATCTTTCGACGTGACCTGACAATTCGATTTGGGTGCTTTAGTGCCGCCGCCGCCGCCGCCGCCTGATCGAGAGACGCCCGCCCGCGAGTTTTACGCAGCCCATAAAAGTGGCCGAGGCACCTCTCGGCGGTGCAGAATGGAAATATTCAATCTGGCGTCGGAACCGCGCTGCAGCTCCGCGGGGGCGGCTCTAGGGTTTAGCGCCCGGGCGGGAGGGGGCGGGGCAGGTGGCGCGATGGGGAACGGGGTAGAGCGTCTGGATGGGGGCGTGCGCGATGCGATGCTGAGCTGGTCGTCGCGAAGCTGCATGGCGCCCCGGCTGTGATGAGGCGCCATCTGCCGCGCGCGCGCCCGCCCGCGCATTCGATGTTACCTGTGATGATGCCATGAAGAAGGCTCCAACTCCATTCCACGAGTTTGAATGACGATGGTAGGGATCAGACTCGTTTTCTGTTAGATGCGACGGCTAGAGGCCGAAATTGACGTTGTGTTTATATTGTCGCTTCGATCGCTGAAACGAAGAATCTCCAATAAGATTGTTAGATTTATGAAACGCTCGCAATTCAGTTTACACCTGTCGGGTTTACTGTGAGTGTAGTCGAGATGAACCTTACGACGATACGGAAGTTTATATCAGAAAGCTTTCTTTTATGGGTGAAATTAGGAACTTTCGGTGAGAGAAAAGTAATTAAGCCAAATCAAATACGAATAGTAGCTGGTGGGACACTTAGATAAAGCAAAACCGTTCTAGTTGATGCGGGAATTTCTTCCAAAAAATGAATAGTGATATGACTACTTAATTTCAATGATCCCGATTTCTAGCTACTGCTTTCTTGCGAATTTAAGAAAATGCAGTTCATGTGTAGATATTGCACAGAATACTGGTAATTTGTAAAGTGAAGAGAGAATGGTTTAGATAGAGTTACGAAACGCGATGCAGTGCGTTTGCGCCCACGAGCAATGCATTTTCATTTTGTTCGTATTTTAATTGGCTCTCTTATTACGACATATCATGAATTGTTATATTTCATGCAGCGTTATTGCAATGCATGTGTCGGTGCTCTGTCAGCAGAATTGCATTACAGCTTGAATAAAAGTATCTTCATGACAGTTCTCAGAGATCGCTCATCCAATTTCGTTGAAAAATAGATATCGTTTTCTGACCATTGCCATCGATATGCTTTTCGTTTGTTTGTTTTTTAAATTTGTATCTCTTTGTATGTTTCTTCCATTCTCTGTGACTGAACGTCTCGCTGAGGTTTCGGCTTCACAAGTGTCGCTTTTCATTCTATAATTTGTAAACATAGTTGCTCTTGCTGTGTGAAAAATCTCATTTATT
Organism: Acheta domesticus; assembly: GCA_031308135.1. Lineage (NCBI taxonomy): Eukaryota > Metazoa > Arthropoda > Insecta > Orthoptera > Gryllidae > Acheta > Acheta domesticus. Next base: position 141,812,876 of record JAHLJT010004567.1, on the reverse strand, counting down.
TGGAAAGAAATAGGTGGGAAACTATTGCGAAATATCTAACTACATTTTAAGTGATAAAACTCGTTTTCTAACCCGAGTACACAACTACCTCTTTTAATAGTTGGATTACTCAAATCATTTCAGAGTTATTCTTTCTTGAAATTGAAACCAACTCTTCTGCGCAACTTCTAGCGATAGTTATCCTAGCGAATCAAGGAATCCAAATTCAGTAACACATATTATGAAGTTTTGGTTATTAGAATTCTGCTTACCCCAACAGAGTACTTCAAACAGACTCGGAGAAGAGTCATCGGTTGAACGCCAGCAAATACCTTGTTGCCGTGCTTGGAGACTCGATCTGATTGGCCATTAATATATTATTATGGCGTGCTTCACGCAAGTTCATTAGTTTTTTCAACGAAATTTGTACGATACATATTTCGAACGAAAAAGTTTCTTTGAGAATAGTGGTTAGTAAAAAAACGACGCTGAAGACTTTATACTCATAGTTTACATTTGTATACACTTAATTGAAACGTAGCGCTCACTCGAATTTCAATTCCGTCAAGTAGTTGTTGCCAGTACTCGTGCAATTGCGTCAAGTACTCCCCGCGGAATCTGTATTCGCATCATGTTCATTAGTCAATTAATTTTAATTAATGTTTACATATTTTAGTAATACTTTTCTTTGGGATGAAAATTTGTGAGTTAATCTCTACGAAAATACGCAATTCGAATCAGAGTATTTTTTATTATTTTTTGGGGGGAAGGGGGAATCCTCGATTTTAATGTGTGGTTAAATAATATTTATGAGATCAGAATTGATTATTTTTTGCTGGTTATGCACGTTTTTTCCACCCAAGTGAAAGGATTGTGAATTCTGTAAGATAATGCCTTTGGATTATTTATTCATTTAAAACATGTATGAGTCCCTTCATTTGGGCGACTATGTTGACTGTGTTTGTTACAAGGTAGTGTGTCCAATTGGATATTACTAAAAAAAACTTACTTGGAATGATGAGATTCTAAGACTGGAAAAAACAATAAATGGTAGTTAATAAAATATCGGCACTTTCTGTAAAGGCTAAACAGCAGAATAGAAAGCAGAGCGAATGTACTGTTAAAAATATATTTCCATACTAGTCGGCGAGTAAATACTGATATCTGGGAAAAGGACAAGAATTGAAGAGCCTATTTTTAGTGTCGTATCTCCATTTCCGTTTGCTTTTTACTTTTACGAGTTAATGTATTCTTAAGGCGTCTCTCCATCATGCTGCTAAATATTGTTCAATGATTGTGTTTCCCCTATGTCAAATGGAATCCGAAAACCCTACCATTCTATCTTGAAATACAAAGCTGAATTTGAATACTTTTCCCGAAAAAGTCTTCTTCTTGGAGATGCATCACTTTGGAAGTAAGCTCTTCAGTTGTGGGAGAACGGAATGCAGGTTCTCAACTTTCATTCTCCAACAACTGAATAAGCCGTTCTTTTTGATTTCCCCCTTCCCTCGAGCCCAAAGTTTTATTTTTCAGAGATGAGAAAAAGTGAAACTCTCCGCTAGGAGGATAGAATGGAGGTGGAATGCTGATTCTCAAATGTTCAAATTTCATAGGATTTGCCGTTTTAGTTATTTAAGAAATGAAATGCCACTAATAAGTGATGGCATGGCACCCAAACGATTGTAGTTTTAATAAATATCGCAACTTTTGTGTGGGACACGGGAGTCAGAAACATTATGTTGGTTTTGCTGATCCTGCTCCTTTCCTCTGAACTAGGTTAGTGGGATGGCGGTTTGAGCCTTTGATTGAAATATCTTAATTGTTTAGACGATTTTGGAAGGATTTGTATTGAAAATTCGACCAGTAGTTACATTATTTTAATTAGTGTAATTTTTTAGTACATTTAAACGCACCTAAGTAAGTTCATCCGTAATTGGTATTATCTTTGAGTTGGGTGAAGTGCGGTGGCGGTGCGTGTGGGTGGTGCGGGGGGTGCAGCGTCCGCTGGAGGCGCGGGCGGGCAGCGCAACAGGTCGGCGGGCGGAAGGGCGGACAGATGGTGCCGCGCAACAGGTCGGGGGGGTTGGGGGCGCCGGGCGGCGGCTGGCGGGCGGTGCGTGTCGCGTGCGGGGGCGGGGCGGGGCGGCCTTCCGGCCCGCTTCCGTGTTCCCGCGATGTCGCCCGCGGCGCAACGCCGCCCCCCAGGGCCGCCACCGCCGCAGCAGCCGGTCCTGGTCCCGCCCGCCTCGGAGCGCCCGTTGGGCCGAGTCGCTTGGAGGAGATGCGGAAGAAACGTAAGCGCTGAAAATTGTTCCCGGCGTTTGGTTGAAGTGTTTTGGTGGGGAATGCATTCGGTGGACCTCGCGGAGATTTCGTGGCGATGTTCATTTGCACGGTCGACTTCATGTTTGGATGCTAAGTTGCATTTCATATAAAGAGCTTGCCTTGCTGTTAGAGAAAATGTAATATATATATATATGATTTTGTGGGTTTCATGGATATTTTTCACTTCATTTCTGTAGGTGGTCATGACCCTTTGAAGTTGACAATGTGTGACTTGAGAGATGAATACTAGAGTTTTTCGTAATAACTAACGATAAAACACGTTACCGCAATTTTGGCATTCACGTACATTTGTGTAAATGAAGATATGCAAAAAGTTCCTCGTTCAACAAATAGCGCCTTGTCATAAACACGATAGCGACGGAATCTTGCAGCCCGTATGTAAGTGTCGGAGGTGAAATCGCACTGAGTGGATGGAGGAAAATCTCCCATGAATAGGGAAATTTTGAAAATGACTTATTAAGATTAGTGTGTCTTGTAGCTGAGAATGAATACAAATGAGAAACAACTTTGCAACTTGAAGGGGAACTTCGAGAATTTGAAAAGTGATACGTTATATTAAACGAATAGTATATTTTTTGTTAAATACATATTACTTTTCTATGTTATAATTTATTATGTTACTTACCCTACTCTAACTTATTTTATCGATTATCTTTTTCTGGGCAAAATACTCCTTCGTACGTTGACTCTCAAAATTGTGGTTTAATTTCCCTCCGGGCGTAGCAGTTTGTGAGTCGGTAAGAACGCTATTTCGTGATCTATATCATGTCGCTCCTTGATTCAGTATCTGTAGATGTGGAATTGCTCAATAGAGCTCTTCCATCTCCGCCCTTCGGAGCATAAATCTTATCAGTGGTCCCACGCGACCTTAGACGCGTTGCGCGCGATCGCGATGTATAAGATCGCTCTGCGGCGTGAGAGACATCGTTGTCTTTCCACCGGGACCTCTCTGCCCGTCTGCCAGTCCGCCTCCACTCCACTCCTCTCCCCTCCGTCCACCGCCCGACCTGCCGGTTCCTCCCTTATCCCACCATCGTTCTACCTCCCGCCCCACCTCCGGATCCGCAAGCGTCCCGCCCTTCCTCATTCATCTGCCGCGTTCTTCGCTCTCCCCACTCTCCCCGCTATCTTCACCCTCTTCCAACGTGTCCTTTCTCCCTCGCTCCCGGCGTGCTCCTCCGAAGCGAAGAGGCGATGTGGCGCGACGCGACGCTACGCGACGCGACGCGATGCGATGCGATGCGACGCGGGTCGCCAAACTTCGCTCAACTCGGGCGCCGTGACCGGCATGTGCGCCGCCTCCGCGCTACCACTAAATCTTCGCCCGTTTTTCCCTTTGTGTTCCCGCCCCTCTCGACCCCGACGCCGCCCCCGCCCCCGCCGCCTCGCCCTCGCCGCCCCGCACCGGGAGCCTGATCTTTTTCCCGTCGGATCTCAAACTTTTGCTCTGCGACGCGAAAGTGAAAAGGTACTCGCCTCAACCATAAAGTCTCTTTTTCTAACAGCTTTCGTTCGTATTTACCTTGTCCTTTTTTGGTGCTTGTACAAAGTTTGTGTGTGATTTGAGGCGTGTATCTGATCCTTCTTTTCATCACGACGTTTCGTATTATGATGTTCCACGGTCTATAAATATGATTCCAGTAATGGGATAAAATGTGAGAGAACCGTAACACCTACAAGATTTCGAAAAGTCCCTTTCGATTTGTTATTTACTCAGGATCTCGAAAAAAAAAATGTTGTAATTCGTTTTACTTTCATAGTTGAAAGAATGTGTTATATAGTGCAAATGAATTCCATTATGTCTGATATCAGTTGCACCCTGTAATTCAATTACTATTTTTCAGTGTGATGGAACTGTCCTGAACTGTGGCACATTTTTATGTGTTGAAGTTTTTTTGTAAAATTTGACGTGATGTATGGCGGAGAAGTAGTACCTTTTCTTCAGCTCCAGATACCAGACCTCTTTACAATGTATTGTTCAATTATGAATATACATGCCACCATATGGTTGGGAACATTTGGAAACTCGAATGTTTCGGTCCTGTTTTATAGCAAACAATTTGTTTCGGCATACAAACTACAGATTTGAGTTTGTCGGAATACCTAATAATCCCTGTTGGGGACAGAACCACTGCGTGCGCCGTTACCACAGTAGCTAAAAAAAGTGTGGATTGTGAAGCTATATGTATCTGATACAGTGATAACGATTGGTGAGGTTTTGAAATAGTTTAAAGAAATTCCATTTAATTTCTACTACCACCTTTCGTTGTGCATTTTCGGGAATGCGGAGGATCAAATGCGGAAGTCCCTAATTGATTTTTTCTCGGGCTTTGGGTGTGAAGCGAGGTGAATCAATTTCGTAAATGTGCGACGTCATTTAATTGTGGCGTCACCAGTCCTGGGGATGGAATTGTGTTATAAGAGACTTTTTCTGAGCTCGTGATGACTTCGACTCCGTAAGCTGGCCTGGCAGTCAGAAGGGGAATTCTGATTTTGTGACGTACTTTTCAGGGTGGTAGGCAGTATTCTGACTTAAGAGTTTCTCAGCCAGATAGTGCCATCGTCCGACCTTGCTGGTGTCGAAAATCCGCCCCCGCAGACCCTCGAACATCGCACCTCCCTGTTCCGAAGTTGCATGTGCAAACTTGCATTTTCATGCGATGTGTAAGCTAGCGCACACAGTCACTAAGATACTGCGCGCGAATCATACTGTAGACAAGGTATTACCGATTTAGGTGGCTCAGTGCATCAATGGATGTCGCTGTTGTGCCCATAACCGGGAGGTCTAGTCCCGACGGTGATATGATTTTCGACACTACGAAAATAGCTAGGTGTAATTCAGCTTGACTGGAGAAGAATTCTAGCGACAGGCTGCTGGGAGCGGTATTGTCCGTGGTTTCTCCGATCAACACTTAGCAAATGTCGGAGCAGTACCCTAACAAACGGGCCACGAATCGCGCGATCTGTCCTTCCCCTTACTTGTCTTAGCCTCACCTCTTCCTTACATACACACACACACACACACACACACACACACACACAAGTACTACGCTACCACACATGTCCACACAAGACCAGTCGGGAGCATAGACCTTGTCCTGGAGGATGCGGTGTCCCGCTGGTGGGAGATATCTGGTTGGGGAAAACTCCGCTAGCCGACATTGGTCGGCGCCGGCATCTTACTACCCAGCGGGGAAAGATATCTCATCGAGGAAAGTCATCTCCCGAGGAAAACATGCACTACACTTACGGAGCTAATGACTTTAGCCGTTGACGCGCCCAGAAACACCAAATGATCAAACGATTCTGACCGGAGTGTGTGGGCGTGCCTCTGTGGAAAGGGCTGAAAGGTCGTGGGCGTGCGCGTGCGTCGTGGTGCACGCGATGCCCGGCACCGAAACGCGCGTCGCTCTCTTGGGAAGACGCGTGCGATTAGGCGCCATCCGCCGCGCATCTCGACAAGCTACGCGCTCCCGATCCACTCGGGCATTCACACTCGCGTGGGACACGCACGCGTAGCGGTTTACTCGATCTCTGCGCCTCGGTTATCAGGTCTTCTTGCGAAGGGAGCGTTATCACTTGGCGGGGAAATTAATAGTGTCGTCAGACGGCATACCCCAGCCGGTGTTTGCGTGGTAGTTTTAAAATTCAGAATGTGTAATATATTAGGACTTGTGTGCGTAAGCTACGCGAGAAAGGTCGCGTTTTCAGGTGAAAACCAACGATCCGATTCTCAACTTTGGATTATTTTTAAGAAAGAATGTGTTTATCATGGTCTCTGATGGAAGGAGTTAATATACCTGACCGTAGAAATCTTCAGTTACATTTTTCATAGCATTCTTTCGAATCAAATCTCCTCCTCACTGATCGACATTACTTTTCACTAATGACCTTCGGACTCTTTTAAATCCAGTTTGTCGTTACAGATCACTCCATTAATATGAAATTCATATATTTACAGTTTATATAATGAAATAAATAAAGTAGGAAAATAAACTGGGTGTGATACACAGAAATTCTAAACTATCATAGGTTTTTGTGGTTGCGTGTCTACAAGGACTCTAACCACCCAAATGTCCCGAAGTAATTATGTGATTTACAGTGACGAATAATTCTGATACAGTATCATTAGGACACTATTATGATTGATTTATTTGACATTGATAATGTGTTGAATGAAAGTCTGTAATCTCGTAAATTTTATGACATGATCCCCTTAACTTTGGATAATTTGCTGCGTGCAATTTGTCGCGGTTCTTAGCTGTTCGGTCTCCCTGTGAAGCATGCATTGCGATAGACAGAATTTTGCACGAGTAGCATACTTACAGTTCTGCCAATTAACACCCGGGAAACCATGAACTGTGATCTTGATAAAAATATTGATTCAAGAATACTGAAATTTCTATACTGAAAATATATTTTCATCGTTCAGTCACCAGCAAGGTCTATTTCTCAGTAAGTAGGATGTTAACTTTGTTTCTGCAAACCTGGCCCTTGTGCTTATGGCGCAAGTAAATTCCGTGTGTGGTAGATCGGTACTCTTCCGTTATTTGTGTACTTAGGGGGCATCTTTTAGCCATCTTCAGATGGCGTGCTCCAAATTACAGCAAAAGTTGCTTTCCAGAGACCTAACGAAATATACACCTTCAAGATATTCGAACGGTACAATTTTATGCAGTAGGAGGGTTGTACTAGGAGCGATTTTGTTGCTAGTGTTGTGATAGTCCTCCTCCATTGTACAGTTATGTGGGTTGTGCGTGTGTGAATGCCTTCATGTGTGTGTGTAAGACGAAATAGGGCGTAGGGTGTGCACGACCCGTCCAACATTCCATCGGCCCGCGCGGCGGCGGCGCCTGGTGTCCCGGGGTCGAGGCGGCGAGGTGCGTCCGCGGAACAAAAGACTCGCCATTGTTCCGGCTGCCTGCGCTCCGTGATTCCATTTGCTCGCACTGCCCGTGAAATTACATCGCTCCTTCGCCCCGTCAGCCGCCCACTGCCCGGCGCCCGCCCTTCCCGCCCCACGTCTTTCTCGCCCGCCGCCCGCCACCGGCCCTGCCTCAAGGTTCAGCCTTCGGCTGGCGCTTTTCGGAAGCCAGGGAAAATCACCTCAACCGTTTGGAATTACGTACACAATGCAGACTGGCGGATGTTTCAGTGTCAGCAATATCCACTACACACATGCTGTATAAAAACGCACCGTCCCCAGACGGAAAAGCGAAATAGCGTGAATAAATGGATCTATTGATTTTTAAGTATAATTTCCACAAAGTATCTATTCAAAATTCTTATCCGTTTTGTACTCATAAAACTGCTTTCGTAACTTCCTTAAGCACATGAAACGGAATGAAAATGGAAAGTAGGTTAATGTATTTATTTATTTAACGTCAAAAATAGTTAAAAGCTGTTTAACGTACTCTGGGACGCAGTACAATGTTTGCACTGTTTCTTAAGCCCTGGGTTTCTCTGTCCAAATACATATTAAGTTGAATTGTAAATGAAGATGCAAACGACGATTTTTTAGCAAAAATAATAAAATATTAGCTTCTGTGCAAAAAGAAAACTATTTGCAATGGGAAAAAAGCTACAGCGTTGGCAAACATTCCTCAGCGTGTCCTTCGTGAAGGAATCGACTTTCTGACGTGCGAACATGGAGAACTTTAATTTGAATCACTTTTATTTCCACTGAACTCAAGAAAATCTGCACAGATGATGAAGCTCCATTTATGTCCAAAAGCGAAATGAAGAGCCATCTTAGTATTTGCTCAAAACAATACGGAAAACCTGTTCGTGATGGGGGGGGGGGGGTCATTGATCCAGAAGCTGAGGTACAATACTTGCTACCGACACATTGAGCCTTTTAGAATTATAGTTTAATGCTTACTGAAACACTAAATATCATTGTTAAAACCAATATTAGTTTCCTTTTCGATGCTGAGTAAGTGTAGTCTCTAATTGTATATAAACAGTTACACAACCGAAAATATTTTACTTGGTACTTAAATGCACCGTTTTACACATTTAATATTATCTGGCAGTGTGTTGTAAAATAACGAATGGGTATTGTATGATAATTTTTTGTAGCGAACTGTTGATACTGAGTAATGTGTTGGCCTGAGAATTCTTAAGGTATCGTGTGTTATGGTAAGTATGTGTTATACTGAAACCTGTTGCAATCATATCACCACCTGCGTGTTTATATCCCATCGCTTGTGCTGTACGTTATTCAATGATGTAGTTCTCGGAACTACCATTATAATTGATTATAGTTTTGTAATTGTTCAGTATTTTCGGGAACAAAACGTGGAAATGGTTGATTTTGCAATCAAACATTCACCACTCAAGTCTGAAGTGCATCGACGATATATGAAGCTTGTAATATAGAGTTGTTTTGAAAATGCGTAACATGAATATGACCAATAACGATGATTTATTTTTTTCTAAAATAATGTTACAGGGAGAGGAGGCACTGTGTCAAGTTTATTAGTGAATCAGATTTCCTTTATTTCGCGTTCGTGCAGTGAAATTATGGAAACAGAACGGAGCACTCTTTGGAAAATTCCGCTTCAAAAATGAGTTAGAACTGTAAAAATAAATCATTAATAAGCTTCCAGAAACATTTTAAATATTTTGAGGATTTTATTTTCATTTTATCCGTGTTCACTGTATTTTAGACTGTAAGCATTAATATAATTTTCCTGCGTTCATCATGTCATTTATAGACAAGATTCTAGAGTCTCTTAAAAAAAATAATCAATTCGATTATCGAATTGTGAAAATTCTGATGTGGTATTGTTGACGTAATTAAATGAAGAATAATGGAAATCATCTTCATCAACTTAATACGAGCTCGTATTTCTTCAATTCGAATATCGTTTTCAGAACGCAAACGACAGCTTATTAATTTAATAATGCACATTTATTTTTCCTGAATTTATCCTAAGACTTCTGTGTAAGCAAAAGCGAATTAATTGTCTGAAAATAATTTGCATTTCGTTTCGACTTGGCGTAAATTTTGAAGCCGCCAACTTTGTCGGTCAGTTTTGTGCGGCCGACTCAAAGTTCGTGCACCGAACGGAAAAGCGGGTTAATGCCACTTTAGAATAGATTTATGTGACACGCAGTTTCCTTGTGTTGTGGTAAGCGGACGCTTACTACGCGGGTTGCGTCTGCGCGTCGGTCGATCGCAATAACGAAATCGCCTTGTTTGGGGCGCTTAGGGGCGGGGCAGAGGCCGGAAGGGTCGCGACGCCGCCGCCCTCGCCCGCGCCCCCGCCCCCTCCCGCCGCGTTCTCACTGCGTTCCGGAACACGAGTAGCTGCCTAATGGGAGAGCGTCCGAACAATCAGGTGAAATAATCCCCCTAACTAACCGGAGCTTTCTCTAAAAGCACGCATCAATACCACTTAATTACATTAGACTCCCCCTCCGCCCCTCTTCTCTCGCGGTTGTGGCTGGTGCAGCAGCGAGATGAGGACGAGGTGGAGGCGGGCTCCCCCGACGAGCTCGCCCGCGGGGCGGGGCGGAGCCGGGAAGGCGGGCGGAGGGGGCGGGGCCGTGGGAAGCCGCGGCGCGGAGGTGGGCGCCTGCCGTACATCAGGCGACCGCTCGATCGGCTCCCGCGGCTCGGATTACGGGCGGCGGCGCACCGCAGGGCGAGCCCCCACCCCCACCTCGGCCCCCCTCACTTGGGGCCCACGAAGGCCAAGGGTGCAGCGGAGCTGCGTCGCTCATTCACTTACTGCGAGGCGACCGCCCCCGATATGTTGATTGGATAATCTGTCGCGGAAACGCAAATTGAAGGGATTTACACGGAATATTGTGCGTTTTATTCTTAACAGGAGACGTATTTTTCTAGCCCTTCCAAGTTTACGGGTTTTCAATTGCGCAGGGCTGGTCTCCTTATGTACTAATCGACTATTTGGAAGGCATGTGAAAATTCGCTGCGGTGCAAACAGCTTCTGGTAGCCTCTCGATATTAATACTACGAATACTACCAATAAGCGGTTACGAGGGGAAGGATGGGTTTTTGCCCTCCGGTTCCAGGAATGATTTTGTATTCTTAATTCTGCGTTCTGTACTTCGTCGTTCGATTTGTTGATAAACATCTGTGTAGTTCCTACAGTGGAGCATCAGAATACATAGTGCGGTATTCGTGAATGTGACAAAATGATTCTTAGCATTGGAACTTTATATATTCTCGATGTACGGAAAATTTAAACAACGTGCAAGGGTTCTGAAAAATAAGATTGAAATAGTTACTTTAATCGGAATTTTCGAATGATGGAGAGTTCAGATATTAGTGACATCTTCAAAATTGATTATTACTTTATCACTACTGGCAGCAGTTGATTAGACTTCAGAATCTCGTCTGCCTTGAGACGGGAAATGAAACTCAATTTATGAACATCGGTAATATCTTAAATGAGTTGAACATACGTAAAAATCGGAGGCACGTGTTGGCTATTCCATGAACAGCATAATTTTAGAGCTCCGTTTGCTGTAGTGCCGCAGATGAATTTCACCAAGAAAGTCGATGAAGCTAAAAAATGGTATTATTTCTACAACTTTGACAGTTCATGAGTTTTTCTTTCTATCTCCATACACAAAAAATCGTGAATCATTATGTGAATGGCTGCACTGGTTAACCTTTCACTAGACAGGAGTAATTAATAAATATCGAGGGCAAAACATTATCGAAACCTAAAAATACTGTTTAATATCCTTTTGATGGTATCTCAATGTTTCTGCAAGAGCATGCTAATGACGCACGGGTTTACTACGGTATAAAATACATAGAAACAAATAATATAATAGGAAGGTCGTGAAATCTTGAATATGTATTTGGCGTCACAATATAAAAAGCAGACAGTAGATCATTTTCTATTCGTCGCGTATTCTTCCTTTTGTTAAACAATAGCACGTTGGGTCGTTTACAGAATCGGGCCGTGAGACCACGTTGACAGAATCCATGAGCAGCACTGTTGCCATTTCCAGGACTCTGAATGCCATGTCCCACTTTGGGCTGTTTAAAGATTCGTCGAGAGAAAAGAGGAATGCCATTCGCTGAAAAGCTTAAGAGATGACGTTGGGGAAACTTTCAAACAGCGAGGAAATATTTTGCAATACAAAAGCTTCGATAGAATTATTTTGTAATACAAAAGCTTTCATGAACGAATGCAACGCATTATCGTATATTTTGTAGAAATTAGCTGCAGGTGGTCGAAGCCACGCACAGTACAAAGAAAATACTAGGTCTTTCTGTATATATTGGAAGTGCAAATTGCTTCATATTTCGTTAGTGTCCGTGTTTTTCTTTTCTTTCAATGAGATTACTCCATCTCGTCAAAGAAAACTAATGAATGCTTCCTTTCTACGCGTGTCTCTGGGCAAATGTAAATGCAGCTCTTGCAGAAGTAGAGGGGTGGCCTGGCCTTGTGTGCTGGCGACGCGGTGGCAGCCCGCGGCGATCCCTTCTCCGCCCCGCCCACTTCTCCCCGCGCGGCCCCGCCCCCGCGCATTTGTTTGCCACCGCGTGCGCGTCTCGGCCGCCGCCCCCACCGCCGCACCGCGTAATTACTCCGACGCGACGGCAGCGGGAAGGGGGCGATAGTAGAGCAGGTGACGTGGGTGCGTTGATCGATAGCTGATGGGGCGGGGAAGGGGGGAGGGTCGGCGGCGCGGCGACGGCCCTTTTGCGTGCCAAGCGGGAAGCCGCCCCCGCCCCTGCCGTCGCCCTCGCCCTCACCCGGCGCCGCTCGGGTGCGTGCCCCCGTGAGCCAGACGGCCTCCGCATGTGGAGACTTTCGACCGCAGAAATGACACTTTGTCGTTTGCTGGAACGTAGTGGACCAATTCAAAAGAATCCGGAAAATATAATCGACAGCTGTTGGGAGAAAACAACATAACAACATATTAAGTGCGCAACTTGAGAACGGCAAGCGTTCGTCTGGAAGTGAGAGACTCTTATAAAGTTAACGTGTACTGACTATGCTACACTTAAAAGGCCTCATATTAAGTCAATATGCGTGTCCCAATCGCAGTTAAACACACATTTCCTCGCATATTACCTCGAAAGTGCTGTCTTTTTTTTCAGTGTAAGAATATCGAATGCGTTAGCGCCAGAAGCTACTCGCTCATGTTTCCTGCTGCAGTTAGCGCCGACGAGCCTCGATGGGCGCGCACGTGCGAAGGGCCCGCGCGCTCGCCGCTAATGTACAACGTCATGTGGCAACGCGGCCTCCGGATTAGAATGTTTGTGCCCGAGCAATAACAATGTGCTGGAGATAGCGCGCGCCCCGCGTTTGCTTGCTCGCGGATCAGTCCCCGCCCTCCCCCCCCCGCCCCGCCCCCCCCTTCACACGCTCTGCGACTGGCGGCACGCGCCATAGCCTGCCGCTACAGAGAGATAAAGGACGTACTGAATTAAATGCTCTCCTTCCTACCTGTGAGGACGGAACAGCCCAGCCGAATTCGCCCTGTGGATAGTATATTTTCTTACGACACTCAACAAGGATTTAAACATTCTTTAAGAAATATATGACGTACTTGCAAATAAAACGAAACCATTTTTTTTCTTCGCAAGTTTTAATAGTAACAATAATAATAGTGAATTACTATACACAATACTTAGAGATTGCTGAAATTTGTGGCCCAGTGGTCAAAGTAGAAGAAATAAAGAAAGATATCCAGACTTTTATCTGTGACTTTGAATCTGTCGTAAACAATTCGCATCTGCTTCAATGTACTGTGCCAGGGACGTGTAAAAGTTAGAATGCAAAGAAACTTGTTCAGATATATACAATGATATGTTAATGTGCTTAGAATTGTTTCCATACACACGAACTGGGGCTTTTTTATGCACAGTAACAGGAGTTGTTAGAAATGTTCCGCGCAGAGATGAAGTTTGATTGGTTTTACGCACCTATTGCAGTAACAGTTAAGAACGACTCACTTTTATTAAGTAAATAAACATATTAAGTTTCCCTCTAGTAACTCTGTCATGACCTTAGATGTGGATCGAAGATTTCACTAAATGTACAACTACTTTATAATGTTAACATTTATTGCATTTTTTTTACTTTCTCATATTCGTACATTATATTTAACAGCAAGAGAATCAGTGAATATTTAGAAACAACTTTATTATGACGTAGCGGCTGTTTGACATTGTGCGAAATGACTGCCAGCTTTTTGGTTTACCGCCAGCCCCAACGATTGGCTGAAAGGGTGATGACGTAATTTTTCGTGTCGACGTTAGGGAAAGCGGTAGCTTCGACTAGCTGTGGCAGTAACGGGCTACGTAATTGTGCGTAACTAGCTCCGAGTTTTCCACGTTCCCGATCTCGCTGACGTGTGTTTCCCCAAATGTCTGAGCGCCGCGCCGGTTCGAACAGTGGGTTGTCGCGCCTGCTGGCCGAACGGCGGACGAAGCGGCGTCGCCACCGCCCACAAAGCTGGTCACGTGCTCATATCGTGGGTGCGCCGGGGCGCCCAATCCTTTGCACGAGCCAGGCAGTCTTTCGGAGTTTTCGGGTAGAGGTTTTCCCCGCAATGAGCCAGTATTCATTCCCGATGTCTTTTTTACCATCATTCATTTTTGTTTGTTACAATAAATGAGAAATATTCAAGAAAATGCGACTTAAAAAGTTTATGGAAGGCTCGATTTTTGTAATGAAGTGTTTAAAAGGTGAGTGTTATTCCTGGAGTGAACAATGAATTTACCGCAGAAATCTATCCGGGAGGCAGGTATGTTGGGAGATTTGTTCGTTGCGATCTAGTCGCGCGGCCCCGCAGCTCGCCCGCCCGGCGCGTTGGCGCGAGCGAGAGCCGGCTGCTGGCAGGCCTTGGCAAGGCTGCCGCCCACGCCTCGCCCCGCCGCGCCCCTCTCCTCCCCTCCCCTCCCCTCCTCTGTTCTCCACTCCCTCCGTTCCCGCTCCCCACCCGAGCTGCCCCGCCCCGCTCCGCGCTGGGCGCGCCGCCGGCCGCTTCCTCTCCGCCAGGGCTCTCCAAAGTCGCTTCCAGGAGCCACGCCCGGGCGGTTGCATAGGGAAGCTTCTCTGGGAGTATGAAGTGACGAAATGTTTGGGTTGACAGATGTTTTCCATTATTGATTAATGGTGAATCGCGTACTGGAATTGTGTTTCATTATGAGTTTTTTAAACACATTATATGTAACTTGTTATAGCTCTGCACCCATTGAAGCATATAATTGTTTCAGTGGTAAACATTCGTGACTTCGTTTACTTGGAGAAACAAGGATTAAACTGTATCTTTACCGGTCCAGCTTTGTTTTAAACATTGGCATACTGTTGGTTCCTCACTTGTGAGATTTGAATCCAAGCTTCAATTGCAACATGAAGTACTTTTTATTTTGTTCTCATGACTTGTGAGAGCGTGCGTGTTGTAGGGGAGCGCGCGTGGGCCTGCCCGTGGAGCCCCCTGCTGGGCGCGGTGCCCGTGCGCTGCGCTGCCGGCCCCTCTGTCCGTCCGAGCGTCGGGGCGGCGGCGGCGGCGGCCACGCCCTGCTACTGACCGTTCTCTGCGTCAAATTAGGCGCCGTGCAGATCCTCTCTTCCTAGAAAACGCGAGCTGCTGGAAACTCCGCCAAGTGCTTTCGCACGGGTACGCCGCGCGCTAAGAGGCTGCCCTGTTTCCGGGGCTTGGGACGCGACGGGGTCTCTTTGCTCCTTAACAGAGAAGGCAGTGGTGACGGCAGCGGCTGCGGCGGCCCCGCGTGTCCGTCACGTGTTTGGTCGCGCCCCGTCCCGTCTCCCCCGCCCCTTATGCTAATGAAGGCGTCCGTCACAACGGGAGGCGTGGACGCCCGCGCCGCTGCGGCTGGCATAATAGTAACTCATGGATGGAACGGCGAACGGAACGGTGCTAAATGCCAGCCGCTGACACGACGCGGAGTTACTCAGCATAATGTCACTGGCAAGCGGATTCTTCAGCAATGCTTTTATAAATAATAAACTAATAACTTTCAGTGTAGTAAGGTGGAGATATGGAACATAAGCTTCTGGAAAAATATTGTAAGGTGGTTAAAATAATAGAAAATTATATTTGGCTGTCCGGGCTCCTGGCTTATAGAAATATTGCCTTCTATTGGGTCTGCGACATCCGCATTCCAATTCGATCGTGCTTACTCCAAACTCCTTTCTGATAATAAGGAAAATGTTCGTGTTTTGTATCAATATGGGATTCTTAGGCATGCCATTATGTAAACACAGACCTTAAGTAGATAAACGTGTATTTTTGGTATCGTCACATTTTCAGTGTCATTGAAAGTGACTTGTGTTTAAACTTTCGAAAGCAATATGGTAGAATTATTTCCACAACTTACGTTTTGTCTAGAATTTTTCGAACGAAAGGTACTGTTTTTTCTTACTGTCCTTAAGATTCCGGAATTTTTGTACCATAATTTACTTCTTTTATCTTTTACCAGATTCGCAATTTTCGAAGTCTGCAGCGGAGCGTAATTTTATTTCTCTCATGCGAGCGCATGCATTAACATAATTTCAGCTTGCGTTTTAAGGGCGTCCCTCTAATGACGTTGACCACACAAGCTTCAGGGGTAGTAATTTTTTTAAGTGAGAGGGGTGAGGGGGAGGAAAAAACTCACTGCACTGGCTGTCCCAATAGTTGCATGTTGTCGCACCTGTTGTGGTCCATGAAAATGTGATGTTTTGCGGAGAAATGCGCCGAGCAGCGCCGCTGTTGTTTGTTCAGCGCTGTTGATTTTTACGAGGCGGAGAGCTGCGCAGCACACCGCCATTGCCATCGCCATCATCATCACCATCACCAACACCACCACCGTCTCACCCCACGTGCTCTAGCCCTCGCTGTCCACATGGCGTTTTTCTTTGGGCTTCTGACCAGGCTCAAGGAATAAATGCAAGAGCTCAGAAAAAATAAATATTATGCTTCAGAATGGATTTGTTCCAGTTTTATTAATTGCTCCGTGGTGTTATAATAACTTCGTAATAATCTCTTCAATAAATCGATTCCTGAATGCAGAGCCACAGATTCATGATATTCCCCGTAGGCCGCAATGGAAAACCGTGGTAAGGGCCGCTGAAACGGATCACGCCGACCCATCCCTGTAGGTCACGCACGCTGACCTGCACGCATGAAGGGGAGCGACGGCTTTTAGCAAGATTATTCTTTTATTTTAGGGTGCTGTTACGTCCATACTTTTCCTCGTTTCCGGGAAGGCGTGAATTCTGACGTTGTAAAGTCAACACCCAAGTGCGAGTGGAAGCGAGCCATCGTTCTGCTCTCGAAGCCCAAATGAAGTTCTAATTTCGATAAAATGTTCAGGCTCGAACCAGGCACGTGTGTCGACGAGAAAAAAGAAGCGGCCTGTGAAGTGGGGTGAGTGCCCTTGCTCTCGGATGGGCGGCGAATGAGGGCGGAGGCAGGCTTTCATGGCCGCCGCCGCGGCGGCGCGCGCGTGCGAACGCGGTGAGCCGCGGATATGGGACGTCGGCCGCAACTTCTCAAGAATCGTAGGAGAGAAGCCTCGGACGAGCGAGAGAGACGCAAAGCGGCGCTCTCATATTTCATCGGTGTGAACGGAGAAACCGCCTGTTTTCCCTGCGCCGGCGTTCCTTATCGCTCGTCGTTCAACCTATTCTGGATTTCCATTGCTAATGGTGTACACGTTCGTTAAACTAAACGTGTGTATGAAATTAAGAATATAGGCCCAGAATCGTAAGAATTGCACTACATTACGCATTTGTCTCCTCGTGCGTTAAATGCAAGCCTGTGTAGATTCCTAAAATTGTTCATAATAATCACTTTCTATAGCCATATTTTTGTTCTTTGTGGACTGTTGAAGACATTTCTCTCTTCCGCCGCGTGTTTTAATTCTGCCATGATTCTGTTTTTTTCTTCTTCTTTTTTTCTTTCTTTCTTTCTTTTCTTTTTTTTTTCGGATGCTGAAAATTCGTTATCAGGAATATGAGTCTTGGATTCTTTTGGAGATCTGCCTTATAGAATAATATTATCTTACGTCGCCAAACTTCAGCGACACATTTCGAATGAAGACGGAAAGGGGAAGTGGCGTGTGCCGTTGCAGTGCAGTTTGTTTGATCGTAGAGTAGGGTGGGGGGTGAGGGGGTGATACCAAGTACGATGCGGTGCAGGCGCCCGCCGGAGAGACGTGGCGTGACCGAGCGGCATGTGTCACAGCGGCGCCGCGAAGGTGGAAGTTGGTGGGAAGTGGGGTGGCTACTGCCGATCGGTGGCGGCGGAAAACGGGAGGCGGTGGCTATATTGAACGATGCCCCGTTTAGTACTTCGTGTTTATGTAACGCATGGGCAATCATATTGCTCTTACCGGTCATTTAAAAATGTGTTATAGACGAGATTTAGAGCGTGCTGTCATCTTATTCATCATATACATCTTAATAATTATTTTAGCCCTAGACTTCAGAATAGTTTGTTGCACACTATTTTGGAGAATATTAATGGAAGTATTAATGATGATCTGGCCTTTCACATTATAAGCACAAGATGAAAACGTCCATGACTTATGTCGCAATCTTATTCCATCCAGTGCAATTGCCGTCGCAGCTATCTGCTCTACGTTGGTCGGCATTATCTACTGTAATCGAATATTGTTATTCCATTGCCTTCTGGACTAGACTTATCGAAATAGTTTTCTGAACCCCGAACTGATATATGAGAGTGATAAATTGCGAAAACAATTCGGAACGAAAAGTTAGGCGATTGTTTCGTGCAGTCTGTTGTTTGTATGTGAGTGATTAGGATAATGATCACAATGCTTCCGATACACCTGCAAGATAATGTTGTCACAAGAAATGGAACGAGATGGATGGAATCCACCCCACGATTATTCAATCATGGGAGGCGGCCAATCATTACGATAAACTGTTACATACATCTTTAATTACCTCTTCCCTCTGTAGAAGCATATTTTATTGTCTTCATCCGAGAACACAAAAAAGGTGTTACACGCGAGGATCGTAGTGAAATGAAACGGCCCTTTTATTAGAGGTCAAGTCTCTTAACATCAATAGCGCTTGTCTTGTTTGTGCTAAGCACATTTCGTTTGCTTTCGTATCGTCATATTGCATTGTTTCCATTCCACATCTGGAGTTCGCAGGTGTAACTTAAAAGTTCTTCACAAGATCTGTTTACAGGTTTGTAATATTACTGGTTGCGTGAAATCATCATTCGTTTTTGTCACGGCGCTTCAGAAAAGGGGAAGCATCTATTGTACTTAAATTAGAAGTAATAGATGTGACATGTTCTCTAGATTATCTTTATGCTCTTTGTCATAAAGTTAGTTTCCAAAGGGAAACTGCCCATTGGGTGCTGTACGTCAGACCATAGCGTGAAGTAGGATGGTCCCGATAGAAGAACAATTGTCTCGGTGTTTATAAGTGCGAACTAGCTCCGAGAAGTGCATAGAGGGATAAGACTTTTTTTCCGCCTTGCGCGGCCATTGGTGCTTGCGGGAATGACAGAATCAAGAGCACGTCCTTTCCTCGGCGGCGGCGACGGCCGCGCGTGAGTCGGCGGCGATGCCGTCATCGGCGTCGGCCGCTCCCGAGCGGGCGCCGCCGCCGCCGCTGAGCTCAGCAGCGCCGAGTGGCTGCTGGGAGCGCTGCGCGGCGCGGAGCGGAGCGGAGGAGAGCGGCCCGGCGCGGCCGACGCCGGCCTTGAACCTGACGCATTCCTGCTGCCTCCGCCTCCGCCTGCCCCGAGGCGGCGGCGCGCGAGCGCGAGAGAGCGCGCGCCTCCCCGCGCAGGCCTCTCGGCCGCCAGCGCCGCCGCCACCGCCGCATTGCCGCACCGGACGTCCTGCGGATGCGCGTGCTCGCCCCGCCCCCGCTTCCCCGCCGCCGCCGCGTCCACCGCCGCCGTCGCCATTGCCGCCTTTCTCGGAGGCAGTGCCGCGGCCGCAGGCGGCTTCTTCCTCTGCGCTGTCGGACGAGAAACAACCAGCCGTGTTTCCGCACGCGGGATCTGCCGACCGACGCGGAATTTGATGGCCCCGCTGTGCTTCAGTCGCGTGGGAAGAGTCGGAGCAGAGGTCACTGCGGTTCAAGGCCTTTTCAGACACGAAGATGATTTTTTTTTAACTTTCAGTTTTAGCAATCTCGTGAGATTGAAGCGTAGGTGAACACTGCTGTTTTAGGGCGGTGTCATTGTAAAATGACGCGGACCTTTGCGAAACTCGCTTGAAGTTAAAGTAGTGACAACATCTGAGGAAGTTACTGCCATGGACGACGCGTTGCCCCCATATCGCCATCAGCAAGGCAGTAAAGTTGGTGCGTGATAACTCCGGTAGCGACAGCGCGTGTTTGCGAACGCGCTTGCGCGAGCGAGTGCGTGCGGTGCAACGGCGGCGATGCGGCGCGCGCGAGGCGCCCGACGCGCGTCGCTGGCCATCGCCATCGCCGGCTGGCGCGGCGCGGCGCGGGCGCCGGGTCGACGTCGCGTGCGTGGAGTGACCTCACATCCGGCTGTACTCGTAGATATCTTCCCTGCCGCGTTGCGCATACAGATTTCTCTCCTCTGCGCGGCCACGCCTGCGGGTCTATAGGGCTTCGACTTGTGGCGTTCGGTGCTTGCAGTTGTGTTGCGTACTCCAACAGTTGTTTTCTGATAGGAAACGTGATGTACAAACTAGAGACGAAACGTTCATTTGGCGTCGTGGGATCATGGTGAACAACTCCAGTTAATTTGTGCACCATGCAAATACTTTTTAAAGGGCCTGAAACGGTGTGACGAATCTTCAAAATATACCTCTTGAGTCTTGAAAGTTTGCTGAAAGTGGTTTCCAGTGTTACTCCAAGGCATCGTTCTTCTCTTCTTTGTCTTTTTATTCTTGTTCTCTGAACAGCAATCCAGATCATCTTCAGAAACATGCAAACTAAATATTCATACTCTGATGTGTTCTAGTTTTGTGTCTCTAGTGATTTTGTATATAACCCGAGACATTTGAGCCAATAAAATAATATGATCCCTATTTGAGGTTCCGTGACAAGACGGATCACGTGTCCCATTACCAAAGGCGCGTAATTCGTAGGCGTGAGGCGATTCCGTAGCTCCCCCAGGGCCCGTGTTCTGGCCAATATTGCTGTGGAGGCTCGACTGAGGGCGCGGTCGTGCGACAAAGCGACCTTTGTGCGCGAGGAGGCGCTTCTGCTGCCCTGGCCCGGAATCTCGCTCGCCGCTCGCACATGCGCTGCTGCGGCTCTCTTACTTGCCCCCGTTCGTACCATTCTCTTTTTCTCTTCCACGATTTTTGCACTTCGTTTGTTTTGTGCTATCTGCAACCATTATGTTGTAGCTCCAACAGAAACATTTTCCCTCATTTTTTTTTCTCGCGCGTCTGTAGTTATATTCAGCAGTTATCTCTCCAGAGTTTCCCTACTTCATTACCCGAGAGACATTTTCTATTACAGGGATATGAAGTAGTTACGCGGCGAGCACATAGGTTCTGTGGGAATACCTTCAAGCTGTGAATCAGTGCAGAGAGTGATGTTGTGGTTAGCCATTTTGAAGCCACTATTTTCTCTTGAATTCAGGCCTCCCCTTTAAAAGCAAAGCTCTCGTGCTTCGCCGTAACCCGTGCCTGTGAACTTGGGAGACACCGGCAGGAGGGAGGCAGGCGGGCACAGAAGGGGGAAGGAGGTGTGCCCCGCCCGCGCCCTCTCGAGAGCGTTTCCGCTGTGTACCGGGTGGCGCGGGAGGGCGACGTAAACTTCCGCTGGACGCAGAGGGCGGTGGCAGGAAGGGCCGGGGGCGCGGGCTATTCTGGGTGCGAGAGGGTGGCGGCGAGCGAGTGGCCGGTCGGCGGCCGCGCCCTTTTGCCGCTCCATTGGCGAGTGCTGCTGGTGGAGGAAAATGCGAATTTCTGGGCCGTCGTTCGTGCTGCGTTGATTACCTTTTCCCTCCCCCCTCCCCCTTTGAAGCCGCACTACAGCCCGGTTCGGGAGTAGGATGACATCCGTGGACTGACAGTAGTCTTTCGTGATCCAGGGGGATTGGATCATGCAAGAGAGGAAATGAGCCAATCTGATTTTAAGGGTGGGTTTGAAGAAACTTGCGGTTCATGGCCTTCTATATAAACCTAAGAAGCTAACATCGTGATGGTGGAAACCACAGATACGTCCGATCAGAGCATCCGCCATCTAGAATTGCCCTCCAGGCAGCGACGTCATCCGACCCAGCTACTTACGTGGTGCTGAAAATCCGCCATCCTAATGGAACATAAAGCTCCCAATCTATATAACTAATTTGAGAGTCGAAACCCCGAGTCCATTCGTTTTAACACCCGCTGTGACGTTGATTACACAAGCCTGCACCCATCTTCGGATGTGTGGCGATATTTGTACGAAGCGACCCATATGTAAGTCTGTCTGCTGCGCGAAGCGACCCATATGTAAGTGCGCGCCAACCCGCTGGCGACGGCAAAGGTATTGCACTGTCACTAAGGCCCGCATGCCCATTGCCCACTGGGAAGTGGAATTCAGGTCTGGGGAGGCAGCTCGTGAATTCATCTCTTTGCCTTTATGAGGATGGAATCCACTTTGGCTGGCGTAATGAATAACGTGGGAATGACAGCACGGCGCGGGCGGTTTGTGTCACCCTACCTGAGAGCTCTCCCGGTGGACACAGCCCAGACGTAAGGAGCCTCGTCAGGCGTAGCCGGCGCGCTCGGCGGGCGGCGCAGCTGTCGCGGCGGTGGCTGGGCCGCCGCCTCCTGCTCCGAGCTCGCAGATTTGCTCTGGCGGACGCTCCGCAACTCGTGTCTGGGGCGTGCGGCGGCGGGCGGGGTGGGGGGCGGCGTGCCGCGTGTTTGCAGGCGCCGCGGGAACCAACAGGTGCCTCGCGGGCGCGTCCTCGGCTCCCGCACGCCGTAACTTGGGCGAGCGTATTGTGTGTGCCGGAGCGCCGCCGCCACCCGCCCGCCCCGCCCCGCCCCGCTCCCCTCACCATTCCGCTGTGGCACGCCCCGCCCCGCGCGCCACCCGCCGCGTCCTGTCGCGTCGCGGCCTCTCCAGTAGCCGTTTGTGAGGAGCGCTCTTGCTCGCGCGCCAACGAAGCAGGCTGAAGCCTCTCCTGCGGCGCCGTGTGCCTCCGCTGCCAAAAAACTGACACCGCTCCGAGATTCATTTGCCGTTCTGGGGTGCTGCAAGCCGTTGAGTTTTGCGTGCGAGAGAAATGTTATCACCTACATTAAAGCACTCGTCTTTGAGTCCTTAGCTCAGAACGGTTTACACAGTTTGTGAGCTCTGTCATCTTGCTTCAAAATCATAAGACGAAAATGAGGTACCACGTTATAAATTTTACTCCATGTCACGTAAGCATATATTTGCGAGTTATACATTTCAAATTGGTGATTTGAGTGAAATAATCTTAAAGAAAAGTATGAAATTATTGCATTACTTTTTCGAAACATCTTACGTCATGTTTCGTAACGTTACCTTCCAATTTACGAACAATTCCCTTCTAAATACTGGAGTGGCTATGACTGAATACGAAGAAGTCTTCGTGTTCTCAAACTTCTAATGTGGTTGGTCAGTGAATTAGAAAGTTTTGTTTCTTCGTGTACAATTGAGTTTGTTCAGGAAGTAAACAGTGTTTACGTGGTCTGTTAGAGAAAAAATGCAGGTAGTCTTACAAATGTTATAAACGTAATATAATAGAAATTTCGTACAGACATTATGACAGCCTACGGCCATGTGCGAGATGTGTCAA
Organism: Acheta domesticus; assembly: GCA_031308135.1. NCBI lineage: Eukaryota > Metazoa > Arthropoda > Insecta > Orthoptera > Gryllidae > Acheta > Acheta domesticus. Next base: position 141,789,812 of record JAHLJT010004567.1, on the reverse strand, counting down.
TGGTTAGATATCCAGGATCTCAGAAAAAATATGAAACTGTTTCGGTTTTCACTGATTAATACAAATACTTGATTAAGATATTTTGCCTATTCTCATACTGCACACACTTCTCATACTGCACGACTAAATTCCCTTACTGAGTGTGTCACAGCTTACGGCGAGAGAGCAAGAAACCTTAGTTCTCACGTGTAAAGTTTTAGTACAGCCAATTTTTTTCAATTCCGCGGGTCTCCCAGAACGCTGTTAGTGTTCCATTGATTCTCTGCTCTATTTAAAATACTTATACCAAATATTTACGCGGAAGTACGTAGATGCACTTTTCACCGAATACTACCAACATCCGTGAATGGATTTCTTTGGGTTCGGTGCCTTTCTTCATGAGAAATGTGATGACAGCAAGGTGCTTCAACTTCGCCTGATCCATGACTATTTGCACAGCACTGCTGTTGACAACTTATTTCTTTGCGATTTGTGGAGGAAATGGCCTGAATCTATGAAGAAATGATGTGCAGCATGTATGAACTTGTAACAACATGCGTTCCGTTTTAATTTCTACTAATAAGAAACCGAAAAATAGAGAAAATGTGAAATACATTTCTTTCGGACGTCAATAGTTAGCAGCTGGAAAGAGGGTGGAGCTATACCAAAGAGATTAGAAAGAGGGTGGAGCATAAACAAAGAGATTAGAAAACTGAGTAATACGAGAAAGTCTATGCCATTCTGTAGCATCACTACTTGTTCTTTATCTTACTCTGTTCGTACCATATTACACCATTCTGCTCAAATTTCATTTGGGTTTCTTTTAACATCTCAATTTCTTCTTTTTCCTTCTAAGTAGTCGACATTTCCCTATAATTTTGTTGAAATACTGTTTCAATTCACGGTAATTTTTGGTATGCAATATGGTGCCAAAGCAACATTATCTTCAGTGTTGAGGGTCACAGATGTCTACAGAATATATTTCGACACACATAAGTTAAAGAAATTATAGCAATAACTTCTCTCATGTGAACAAACAAAATTTACAGACATGATCAATTATTGAATTACTTTGCGTATTTACTATTTTTTAGTAAATAATTTCGACAGTTGATATAAATAGGTAATTAAGGGTTTTAATCTTTTCACAAAGTTAAAACATGCTTGTAACTCTGTATCATGCTTAAAAAGATAAAAATATAAAAAGTGAAATGTTCATTCATTGGTAATTTGATAGGCTAATTCGTTTTCCCGTCTTAGGACCTGTAAAAGACAACTGGTTTTTGCTTATGCGTCCGAAGCGTTCTCTCATGGACCGACGGAACCGGTTCAACGGAAGATAATCTTCGGGTGTACCAAAAACGCAAATTTTAATGTCATTGCTAATTGTCATTGTCTCGAGGGACAGGATACGGAGGAAACCGACAACAAATATACTAAATAACTTTAATCCCGTGCCAGATAAAAAGCCGACAGCGCTTTTCCACTCTTTCTTATGTATTTTTAAATTTAGTTGAAACCAAAAAGCTTAATTTATGTTCAAAGGATACATTCAACAAAAAAAAAATTCAGTTATCGTTTTCGTTTTTAATTATGATTTTCTTTGGTCCGCTACGTTTCTACTCAATTGAAAGGAGTGTGTAGGCTACTACTAAATTATCAGGAGTGTGTAAAGTGAAAATGAAGCAAAAACCATATACCTAGGAATTCCAGATACTAACTATACTAAAAGACCGGCACAGCCAGTGAGGCCCGCGCGTGCTTGCGTGGCGTTTTCTTCGCCACGCTGCATGGACAGCGCTGGGCCGTGCCCTTGCAGAGCGCCTGAGAGCCAGCGTGCAGTACAGCGCCCGCAGCGGGCTCCGACCCCGCGCCGCCGCCGCCACCGCCTCCTCCTCTTCCTCCTCCTCCTCCGCGCCGCGACGCGCTCGCACGCTCGGCCACGCGCACATCCGGCCGCCGCCGGAAGACGCCCGCAAGTTTGCCAACTTTACAAACCTGCCCCTCTTCTCCCCGCCTCGCCTCCTCTCTCGCGCGCGCGACAAGATCGGGTTTCCCGGAACGGCGCTGCGGGGGAGGAGGAGGGGCAGGAGGGAGGGACTGAAGCAGCAGGCACTGCGGCAGCACGCGTTTTTATGGACCTCGTCGTCCTCCTCGGCCTCCTCGTCTTTCCTCCGACCCGCGCCGTGCGCGTCTCCTTCCGATGCGACGCGACGCAGCGCGGGCCCTTTCAGTTCGTTTTTCTTTGGTGCGTGGCGCTTTGATGCGCCTCCGGCCCGGAGAGCCGCGCCGCGCCCTTGCGCAAGGGGCCTTGTGAATCTCGCTCGCCCGCTCCCCGAGACACTGCACGCCGCGGACGAGCGTTCGGGGCCGCCCGGGATAAAGCGATCAACACCGGGATAACCTCATCCATGGCGGGCGCACTCCGAAAATGAGATATGAAAGCTCATCTCAGAGTGATGAAAGACTTCGTAAAACTCGGCGGGCGAGCGCGCGCGCGCGAGCGGGTAGGCGGGCGGGCACGGAGGACGAGGAACGGGAACGGGAGCGGGGTTGGAAAAGAGCTTAAAACTTTACAACAATTAATACGCTGGCGTGTTGCTGCGCGCGGAGCCCGCAGAAAATGGCCTCGGGGCGCAGGATTTCCGGGACGGTAGGCAGCGGCAGTGAACTTGAGAGCGCGGCGCGGTGCGGCGCGGCGTGGCGGGCGAAGAGAGGGCGCGGTAATGGGGCGTTGCTCTCCGGCGGCGCTGACTTGTCGGCGTGCGGCGTCTCCGGATGGCACCCCAAGCGTGGTGGCGCGCGCGCCCGTGCCCGCGGCCGCCCGCAGACCCGGCTCTAATGAGCCCCCGGCGCGTGACGGCCGGCCGGCGCGGCGAGGGGCGATGGGCGATGGCCAGCCGTGATGGGCGACGGGTGGGTGCGCAGGGCGCGTTAGGCACCGCTGCCGCTCGAACACGCCCACGAGGTGCCACGTCTCGCGCCGGGCACGTTCTTTCCGCCTGGAGCTTGTTGCTAGGTGCTGGATTGCCGCCGGTGGATGTTTTTAACTCAGTCCATCATAAGCGATACTCATCGATATAAGGTTGTCCAGGGCATAAACACACACATCATCGACACGACTACTGTTGACTATTGACTGGTTTCTGCGTGGTCGTTCATCGCACCCTCTCTTCGGCCTTCGACTGTTTCATAGCCATCCTACACAGTGTTCGTCGGAAATGTTCCTCCTATTCCTCTTTTCCACTGCTAAACTCTGTCCCAGCTGCCAACAGGAATTTTTGCGATTGTGCTCAAACGTGTAACTCTTCCTTTTGCTCACCACTTCCGATATTCTTGCCTTCTCCCATTCTCTGCGGCACATTTATCACGCATATTCTTCCAACTGATTCTTTTCACTTTTCGCGACAACCACGTTTCAAACGTACATTTATGTTCCAAGAGTTGTACGTTTTGATCAATGAAATATTTTCTAGATTTGCTTGAATTTCTGCTGGGTTTGGACAAAGCGCCGCGATGGATGACACGGAACGATTCTGATGCTTTTATTACACCTTCGAATGTTAGTCTTATCCGAGTCTTAGGTGGCTTACTGCAATCAATGGACACACGTTTAACGTGTATGTGCATGTGGGACTCGAGTCGACGAACCTTGGAATACATTTGCTTAGGATGGTTTATGACCACAGGCCTTAATGACCTTGCCATTGCATTTTATTATTTTTCTTATATTGCACTGTTCGAAAGTAGGGGCAGTTCCAGCCGATCATTGGGGGAGGGGGGATCGTAGATATATTTGTTAAATAAACATATTTTTTATATTGTATATTATTTAAGTACTGTAGGTATGATACTATACATTATTGTTGTTTAACTAATTACATAATTGAAACATAAATATTTAAATCACTATTGCCAAGTAAAAGGAAGGCAAAGGAAAACTTTAGGCCTGGGAGGGGGTGTATGACCCCAATTCCCCCCTCCCCCTTGGATCCGCTAGTGATCGAAAGTAAGTAATCCGATTGTGCTCGAACTTATTTATTATTAAGGAGTTCCTGTGTGGAGGAAAGTTTGTCGTTACCTCCCCAAACGATTATTTCGAATTAGCGACAAACGCTGACACAAATACCCAGGTGGGAGTCAGAGTAGTTAGGGCGCTCCCAGCTACCCAGGTCGATCATTAACTATCTATATTGACATCCCTGCTGCTAATGATATCGTTAGTGTTAATTGTTTTTCAGCGAAATTTTCTCTCATAGTCTCCAGCCAGAGCTGAGGAAGGGTCTTAATGTGTCATGGCCCAAGCTTGATTCAGGTAGGCTTGGATGTGTAGTTGACAAGTCTACACTCAAATTCTGACGCACACGTTACGATTCAAATCTGGGAAATCGTGTAACTTTTTATCAAGAATGTACATAGGTGATGTCTCAAACATGATAATCTGGTGATGCTTGTCAACATTAAGCATGATGCTTGTTAGCATTAAGGAGATATCATGTTTACGAGCAGCTTTTACAGCAATTTCCGTATTGCACTTATTCTACAACGCTCTAAACACATTATTTCGTACGTATGTACAGGCGCGCGCGCGCCGCGCGCGCGCGTGTGGTGTGTGTGTGTGTGTGTGTGGCGCGCGCGAAATGCCGAAAGCACAGCGAAACCTCAAATTCGATCACAAACTCCTCTACAAGGATATTTTAGATCGAAGATTGCAATGGTGATATCAGAAGAAGGAAAACGGCACGGTGGGTTCCACAAGTGGGAAATTGTAAAAAATGTCTGTTTGTGACGATGTAATGTAAACTGTTTAGCTGAACACTTTTAATTGAAAAATGATTGAGTTAAAAAATCTATTTTTTGGCATCTAAAGGTACTGTAATTTATACCTCATAAAATGTCACGTGAAAGAGAGGTTACCGAGGATAAATGTAGAATCTATTTTACATTTAAAACAGAGATCTGGTAAAGAAAATTAAGCCAAAACAGCTTTACAATCTTACGTAAAAAGACGCAATAGTCACTTCAATCCTCAGATTTTCGTAATACTCTTAATTCATATTAGCTCACTGAACTCCACGAATATGAAATGCCTTTGCATTTTCACAATAGATACACCTCTTTGCTGGTAATCGAATGTCTCCAAAAATAAAATACGTTTTTGTTGGTATGGTTCCGTTTTTCGTCCGTCTTGTCTCCCCGTGGGCGGAAGGGCGCTACCGCGGCTAGCCTTGTTTGCGGCGGCGGCGGCAGTGGTGACATATACTCTAGAAAGGAAATGTAATTGCGACGAAAATAGAAGGGCACATTTTGTTCGCGTCTGCCGGAGCGGGCGTGGCGAATCGTCTTTTCGCCGTCGCGAGAATCTCGGCTGCAGCGCAGGCGCGCGCCAACTGACCCCCGCCCCCCGCCGAAGAACAAATCGCTCAGGGATCAACGGGCGTGTTTCTAAGAGGTGCATCGGAATTGAACGGGATGCATACAAAATTGATTAATAGAATGTTTCTGTACCACTCCCCTGTTATCGAGCTTTAGATCCTCTGTTCGACCTTGATATTTGACTTTCAATGCCAGAGGTAATCTGATCCTTAGACTGGATTATAAACAAGTATCGTAATTATAATTATTATGATTTTAGAAAAGGAATTGAAAAGAAGCCCTTCCACGGGGAAGTAAATTGTGATCAGAAAACATTACCATGAATTACCTTTTTTGTTATTAGTTTTAACCGTTCCAAAATAGGATTCCTTTACATTTCATCTTTTCCACTCCAACATTCTCGTTTCTAAAGGTTAGTCCTGTGAATTAGATTGTGTGACAAATTAGAATCGGTGACGAATGTTAGCGCTTTTGGGAGTTAAATAATGATTATAATTGCGGTTGTTCCTGGCGGCGTCTTATTCGTATCTGCCACAATGAATTGTGTGTTCATGAAGTAAAACCTGCAGTATCTATGAGCCAGAGTATTAGAAAATATCAATAACAAAGTGCACACAGGTATTCGTGGACCGATATTGACATGAAATTTTTGTATTTCATTAAGCGGGGAAATGGTAGGTACATTTAACGCAGACGCCGAGTAGGTTTACAACCCCTGCTTTGTACGTCTAATTTATGGATACCTATGGAGTGGAAAAGCGGTCATTGCTGTTCTTAGTATTAGCTCATGCCGCACGTGAAAAGCCAGCGAGCTCTAATACTGTGGAATCTGTCTCGGTGGATTGTAAAGCGGCGCTTTGCGTAAACCTGCGCGAGCACTGACGCCCGCGGAGTATCGAGGTGTTGGGACGCGAGTGGGTGATAGTCCCCAAGCGCCCCCGCCGCCACCCCCAACCCCGCCCCCACGCAGTCGCTGCCATCCCCGCAGCCGCTGCCACAACCCTCGCATCCGCTCGCCATCCCAGCTGCCGCCGTCGCCCTTCCAATAACTGTTAAATGGAGTCGATCGCGCAGGCGGCGCGAGCGGACGTGACAGCGCTGCTTAATTCCGAGTTTTGACACGTAGAAATATGGCGCGCGGCAGGAATATGAATGCGTCGATATTTCGTGCCTTCGGAATGTAATCGCAGTTAATGTTCGTCCGTCTCCCTCGCTGCCGGCTCGCGCATCTACTTCGCGCACTCGCTCTCTCGCTTGCTCGTCTGCGCGCTTGCAGCCTCCTCCCCGCCCCTTCGCTCTTTGTTCCTTCTCAATGCAATTACCGCGAACGGTTTGCCGGCACGAGTTGAGTAGCGAAATTAGGAATAATTAATTAAGACTTAGGTCGCATCATTCCAAAGCTCAGAACCGACGAGCGAGTGCAGTTGTCTCTCTTCCCCTCAAGGTAGACGCAAGAGATCATACACCTCGGAACCAATGTGGGTTCTCTGCTCACCTCAAATAGTGGTGTGGAATTTAATCATTCTGAAGGTCTATTTCTAAATCCGTGAATGTTCATTATTATTTTCTTTTTAACTCGGATAAGACCAGTAGGCAATATTTTTGACTATGTAGACAGTTCCCACCATTTTCCTGTAGTGTTCTGTTTGCTATGGGGGTTGTTAGGAGGACATGTGTCCCCTAGTATATATTTCGCAGTGTATTACCCCAGTCTGCGATGACTGCTTGCTAGAATTTAAACTGTTAAGCTTTTTTTCTTGATGCGATCTCGCTGCATTTGATATACTTTGCCCCGCGTGGAGCGAAGCGAGATGTAATTTTGCGCAGACGCTGGTCGCCGACAGTGGCCTCCCCCCTTTGAGGAGCAGCAATATCCCGTGGTTCGCCGTGCCCCGCCCCGCCCCCGCCTCATCCCCGCCTCGCCGCCCCCGCTGCGGCCGCTTTCCGGCGAGCCATCCGTCAGCTGCGGACCTCTCCCGTCCGCCCCGCCCCCGCCGCGCCGTCTTGGCGTCCGACGTCTGCGGTGCGGTGCGGCGGGCGAAGCCGGGTGCTGCCCAGGCCATTTCTGCTCCCGAAGTATCGCTCCATCATCCGGGGGCTGGCGACGAAAGCGGGGCGCGCGGGAGCCCCGCGCCCTGCCCCCGTCCCCCCCGCCCCCGCCCTGACCCTCGTCCCGCCCCCGCGGTGCACCGGGCTCCGACCACCCCGGCCGCGCCGCGCCGCGCCGGTATCGACCCCGCTGCAATGGCCCGTGACGTCAGTAGGCGGGAGAGCGAGAGAGCAGCGGCCCGGAGAGAAAGTGGGGACCTGTTGCTGGGCGCCGCCGAATGTTGGGAACGTAACTAACGCCGCCTCCGCCCTTGTCCGGGATTAGCCGCACCACATAGAGCCCCGCTCCGGCCCGCCCCGCCCCAACGCGCCCCGCCCCTTCGCCGCCGCAGCCGTCGATGCGCCCACCGGAATTGGGCGAAATGTAGTCAATTTGCGTCCGTCGGCGCCGTCCACGAGGTCGCCCTCGCCAGAAGGGGGCGGACGTCGTCCGCGTAGTTTAAGAACGTAAGTCAAAATGTTGCCCAAACGGAAGCAGGATATCGGATATTGAGATGCGGAGTCTTTGCTCAGCTTCCTAACAGTTCTTCTGACAAGTTTGCTGCTTTTACTGCGTTTCTTTTTCTAAGTAGTAATAGAAATAGAGTATTGATTATGAGTAATATTAATGTCACAGTATCATTGAATTTTTCAGGCAGTTACCGTCTTAAATAGATAATTTTTCAGGCAGTTACCGTCTTTGTTCTGCTGAAGGCCACGTTAAAAATGACTAATATGTAATAGTGTGTTTAAATTGAAACTTTGAAAATACTATTATATCAAATAGTAATGATAATAACATAATATCAATTACAACATGTGCGGAAATAATGTATGTTGATACTAATTTTAATAAGCATTATTACCTGATCATTAAATTTATACTTGTTAGTACATCTTCTATAATGCTTTCTTTTTATGAGAATGATGTTTAAAGTCCGAACTCCTCGATTTCAAATAAACACACTTTTATATGAATATTTCTTTTCCATAATAACTTTAGTGAAGTATTGACTCTTTGTAACTTATGATATTCGTCGGAATGAGCGTGTTGATATTACATGTCCTGTTGGGAACTCAGCTTTCAGCCTCAGCCTTTCAAAACTCAGCCTTTACGGTCAAGTTCAAGACATTGAGCGCGTTAACACGATAAGCGGGCGTTGCCCCGAGATCCTTTCTCTGTTGGCAATGCACCACGGCCTCCTAGCGGAGCTAAACAGTCGGCTCATAATGAACGCGGAGGTAGAATTAGCACCGCTGCGCGAGAAGCGTCGACTGACAACATGCAACGTTCGTTTTTGTGCCACTCGTGCTCCGAAATGAGAGATGACAGAAATTCTTGTACCTACAGAAATATTGTCTTTTTTGACCTCTTCCAGTCTTGAATTCTTAATATTTTAAATCGAATATGTTCTGTCTCTTCAGACGTACGTGAATACAATGAATGGGGTTGGGATTCTTACTTACGATTGGCAGAAGTACAAAAATATAATACAGTGAAACCACTTGAAAGACCATCCCCCTCAACAATCAATTTTTGGGAGGGGAACGGACACTGAATCCCATCTATTTTATGTAAATCGTACTCCTGTTAACAGACCACTCCTCTCTCCGATCATCGTCCAGCACCTTATAGCAATTTTCTTATTTTCCCCCTTTTTTACAGATCACTTCGAGGAAAAATGTAGGAGTGGAATGGAAAATTGGTGAAGAAAAAGATCATTCGCGTGACGTGTTCTTTGCCTGAGCTTCATTCTCGAGGAAATCAGAAGACAAAGGGATATGGAAATCAAGCAACAATATACCGTGGCCACTGACATGAAATCACGGCTGCTCGCTCTATTTCTGTTTCATTTCTTTTAATGAGATGAGGGATTTGAAAGTGACATAACATTTAATTCTTTGAATTAACAGAGCGTTCCTTAACTTACCTTCCTGGAATAAATTTACTGTGGTAGAATATCAATGTTGGAAGTGCGGGTTATGGACTTGCCTCATTACATGCGAGTGTTTGGGTTGCGTCCGTATTCTCAGCCCATCGCTCACAAAGAACATTTTATTATAACTTATGTCAATTTGTTTTTACTTCAATAGAAAAAGAGTCGAGTACTTTGATTCTTTTTTTTAAATAACTTTTAAGTTTATGTTGTATAGTGACCTCTTATTTTTGCAGAATACCAGCAAGTTGAATATAGAATGCAAGCATTATGGATTTAAGGTCTCCTTCTCTAGAGAAAGTTCGAAAAGTTGAGTCTATTTAATAATTTTAATAATTCAGTTTTGGCGCCTAGACTCTTTGTAACAAAAGACCTTAAATCCTGGCGGTCACCTGCTCTGATCGGTTGTTTTCCGTGGTTTCTCTTGATCAGCACGAGGCGAGTGCTGAAGCTGAACCGTAAGAAATGGGCCACGGTCAGCGCGCGAGTTTTCTTTTCTCGTTCTTATCCCCTCTTCTCCCTTTTCACAAATGTTTTACATGTTAAAGCACTGCAATATTGCTCTATCAGGATACCAGAAGCGAGCTTTTCTTTTGTCCCGACGGGGTCCCGCTGGGAAGATATTTGCATGCGGAAAATCCGCCAGTTTTTAGGTCTGCAGTTCGGAGTTGCAAAGCACGCATACTTGATGTCACATTTTCAAAGTTCATACTCACTGTAATAATTATCACTTTTACAATTGCATGTACAGATTCTGTGCGAAAGGTCGTGGACATGTATCATTCCGTGAACATAGATGTTACTCCTTTGTCTGTATATGTCGCGAATGGCAAACTTATATGAGACCGCTTTTGTGTTTAATGAGTGAGATAACACCCCATTCGATTGAGGAAAGTAACTGTCCTCAAAATGAAAGTAAAGAGCAAAATTAGCGGTGTCATTGTTAATCCGTGAATGTAAAGTCGTATTGAGAAGAGTATCCTCTGCGAGAGAATATGCGGTCGATTTTTATCCCGCAATAATTGGTAAGCAACGCTACGTAACTCGCCCACGATACAGCTTCGTTGAGAGCTTCGTTGCAAACGGCCCGAAGGGCGAGTGACCAACGGCTTCAACAGCAACGGATCCACGACGCGCGCCGGATGCGCGGTTGGCGAACGGGCCACACTCCGCACTCCGCGCATCCACCGTGTTAACGGCCCCTGCCCACTCACCCCTCACCAACCACCCACGCACCCACCCACTGTGCGCGGGAGCTGCGGCAGTGGCGCCTATCTCCAGATAAGAGCGACGTTAAGTTCATGTCCGGTTGCGGCGTTGGAATTTCGCCAAGCCGTAAAATCGAAGCGCCGCCGCCCCGCAACAACCCGTCCCACCTCGCTCCGCCCCGCGCCGCCCCGCCTTGCCCCGTTACGTTGCACCCAGCCCCCGCCTCGTTCCATCCCGTTCCACCCCCACCCCACCCCGCTCAACCCACCTTCACCCTGCCCCACCCTACCCCTCTCCAAACCTACCCATCCCACTTTGCCTCCCTTCCCCCGCACCAACTCGCACCACTTTGTTCCATTTCGTCCACTCTGCGCGTTCCCTTCTGCTCGACATCAATCCGTCCCCTTCGCTCTGTCCTGTCCCGCTTCCTCGCTAGAATCCGCCCTGCCCTGTCCCGCCCAGCCCAGCCACGCCCTGCCTCCCCGCCACGCCCTGCTTTGCCCGACCCGCTACCGCCTCCGCTCCTCCATTGCAGGAATGAGATTCGCAGTCGGCAAACCGCGCGCAGCTGTTTTACACGCAGCACAAAGCACGTCTCGAGAAAAATGGAGCTCCATTAACGTCATTTCTCGTGGCTCGCGCTCATAAATTAGAATTAAGGGCGCGCTCATCACCTTCCAATAACGTGGCAAATTCTGGCTTTATAATTAATGTATTTTTATCTAACACGACGTTCACAACCTACAAAAACCTTCAAAATGTTCAACATCCATTGAGATCTACGGCAACTTACCTCTTCATGGTTCTTCCGAGATAAATATACATTAGGGTCTTGACCATACTGAGAGCTCAGTTTTTTCCATTTTATCACAACTAAACAAATGTAAAACTGAAAGGTATTGAAAAGATATGGGCTACAGAATAATGATTAGTACTCATTACAGGCGGACAAGCCTTATGTAGAACGTTTGCTCCGCAAGATAGCTAATTAACAAAGGGCAATATTCATTTCGCTAATTTTAACGCATTTTTTAATATACGTGATGAAATATAAATTACAGAGTTTTTTATTCCATGTAAAACTATCCTAGCGTGTTTGGTTCATGGATGTATGCTCACGTTTAACTATTGTACATGCTCGATAGAATGTTAAGTCGCTCCTTTAATGCAAGGAATGCAAAGCAGTTCAATTATCCAGTCTGGTAAAGTTGTGTAGTAATTGTAGCATTTTTAATGATAACGTTTTACGTTTCGTTGTCAAATTGTCCCGAATTACTTCGTGTGTCAACAAAAAGGTTGTGACAATTTAACTTTCTCTGTTCAATGAGTAAACCCGTACGTGTTGTGCCCTTTGATGCGTGTCCGGAACTTCAATAAGCTTCATAGACTGGGAAGTTCTAGGTCCAAGCCCCAACAGTTTTGGATTTTCAATACCAGCTAAATACCTCGGTAGAACTGGCTACTATGATCATTAGTTTCGTGGATTTTTCCCGTTGCCTAGCTTCTTAGGTCGGATTCAGCCGCTGTATGGGGGAAATTTCTAGCGGCCGGCTGCTCTGATCGGTAGTTTTCCGTGGTTTTCTCCGATCAGTACCATACCGAAGCAGTACCTCATCAGACGAGCCGTAAACCGCGCACGATCTTTTCTTCCTTTTCTTCGACCTGTCTTCACCAGGTACCTCACACATGCTTGCATGCGCTACACTACCACAGATGTCGAGCGACCAGTTGGGCTTAGAGCTTGTCTTTGCCAGCCTAAGTGTAGGTTGGCTCCGGATCTCGCCATCCAGCACAGGAAGAACACCTCCACCTCCCATGATACACACATTACAGCTGTGGGACTAATGACCATATCAATTGTCAAGCCCAAAAAAACGAACTAATCGTCGTGATGTGATAGATATGCTTTGCTTACAAAGTACAGCTGAGTCGCGATGATCACCAATGGCGAAAGAAAATGTTGCGAGTGCCCGGCCAAAACACACGGCAGGTTCATGCGTCGGAAAGAGAAGAATGAAGAGTCAGTGCGTAGAGTTCCTATTATCTTCGGGACTCGAGGTCACTCCAATTCCTCTCCGGACTGTCCCCGGCTGAAAAAATGCTGATAGTGTTGTATTGGACGTGGCGCGTGATAAGCGGCGCTGCCGGACGCAGTTTACCCTCTGACCGCTTGTCCACCTCCCACGCCGAGCCAGCGCTCGCCTGGCCTCCGGGGTGGGGACGAGAAGGGCACATTGATGAGAAAATTGGGATTTTGTTTGCGCGTAATTGGCGCGGTGAGTTCATTAGGCCAATCGCCCTTCGCCCGCAGGCGCTGTGTGTGTACACGTATGTTGTTGCCCGCGCTTGGCGAGGAACGCTCGTCAAGAGACAGGGTCGCTGGCAGACGTTTTCGGGGACGATCGGCGAGGAAATGGGTGACACAAGAAAATTGAATAGGCCCATAAAGGAAAATTTGTTCGTAACATTTCGTGGAACATTGATTTGAAACGAAATGTTGACGGATTTTCTTTACAGCGAGCATTTATGTTCTTTTTTCTGTGACATCTGTTTAAATTTAATGGGTTATTGAATCTTTTAATTATAGATAGTCAAAGACGGTAATATGATTAATACATTACGCACTTCTATTGTAATACTTAGTGTATTAAACACATTGACCTTATAATTATAGGATGCGATAACCCGTTAAATATTCAGCGGATATTTTTACTCTCCAAATGGAAACATTAAGTGAACTAACTGCGAAAAAACATTAGCACGAACTGATCGCACGACGTTAACCGGGGTTTTGTTTTGGTTTCGGGAGAGGCTTTATCCCTCCTCTTCTCTCGCGGGCACGTGCTTAGCAGCAGCCGTTGCTTGGGATGCGCTTCGTACCACGGCTTCGCATTGGACACGTCGCGCGTTCGTTTGCTCCGACGGGGAGCGTGGACACAACAGGCGCGCCGCAGAGCTCATGCTAATAGGGATACTACTCGCCCTCACATGATTGTGAAGGACTGCTGGGCTGCACAGCATTGTGATTTGCTGAATGCGTGGAATGGATCTGCGGTTGTTGACATGTCTGACTAAAATTAGAATTATTATTACTATTATTATTATTATTACAAAAGTTTTTAGAAAAAGAAAAACTGAAAGTATTTTGATATGCATTACAGTGTTACTTTCTGAAACAGATTCTGTAAAATTCTTCTGCGTAAATGAGTCCTATCTCAAGCTTTTATTTGCTCAGATCCTTGGAACAAACACCGAGGCGATCAACGGCCTTTTTTCAGCGCATTAAGCTAGTAGTTTATCCTCTCTCGGTAAACGTCTGATTCATTCCAGAAATATTTTTTATTCAAAAAGAAGAATTAATTTTGATCTCCCCTTGTAGTTGTACTTACATGTAACAGAAAATGATAAAACAATCTAATTATTTCAGTTTTAACGTATCGTACATGATCCAGATTCTTTTTACGCAAATATTCTTCCCATACGCCCTGCGTGTGCGAAATCGAGAAAGCCGGAAATCAGAGGAGTCCAGTTCTTCTTATCGATCAGACTGTCAGTCGGGATTTTGCCGGCTTCTTCTAGATGCCTCTATTGTAAATCTTTCGTCTTTTACGTTCGAATTCACTGCCTGTTCCGTCGGGACGAACAGGTGGTGGGTGCTCTACGCCGCACATGTAAAATTGCCCCCGGGAGTCGGAGCAGCGGATGGCGAGAGAGGTGGTTTCAATTGCAGCGCAAAGTGCGGGTGCGGGTGGGGAGAGGGTGGGCGATGGCAGCGCGCGCTCTTCGCGTGGCGCGGTTTCATAGCAACAGCTGATTTGCATCGAGATGAGAATCGCATTTGTTGTGCGTTATTGTACTTTTATGCCGCAAAATAGCAGATTACATTCGTTCCGCGGGAGCATTACGGCTATTAAATTGCCCGGCAGCCTCATTTGCATTATGACGGATCGATTACGTACATGTATTATTTACGTACTATTCCATATCGTATTCAATAATTAAGAATTAACGAAATGCGAACATTTGTATTAGAACATGAAATATTTTAGTAAGATTTATGAGCGCATCTACACATTCATTTGAGAGATAAATAGCTGTAAGTTTTGGAAATATGTACATGATAATTAATATATTAATGGAATTTTGTACATCATTTTTAGAAATTGCATAGTTTTTTGTCGTGTTTCGTTCAGTTTGCATTTTGATTGAGTTTCGGAGGAAGAAGTTGGTTATCTTCCCTTTCCGGCAGGCAACAAGAAATTTCCACAAAGGGGGACGTAATTACAATAATTATTTCGGTAGACGTTGTTTCTTAATTATTGTCGCATCAAAATCTGGTTACGCCGCTCTTAATTAGTTGTGCAAGTTGCCCGGCGGCGGCTAGGAAGGAAGTGAGCGCGCCGGCCGCATTTTTCTCATTTATTCCCACTGGAAGATCTCGTCTCACCGCCGGAGCCATTTGCAGGCTTCCGTCGGCCGACGCGAGCGACGCAGCGGGCAGTGTTTGTCTTTCTCTGCGGGTCACGTCGTTTTTTTGGAACTCGTTTTTATATTTTATTAAGATCCCGACAACATCAAAGCGCGAACGCGAGGAAAGACAGCTTCGTTGCTTGCATGCAAGATAGGCGTGGTTGCTGTTTTCCGGGTTGTAAGTGAAGACCCGCACCTGCTACTTATGTGTAATACTCATTACGTTACTTAACGTTGATTCTGTGGCGGCCATGTAGCGGAGAATTTGTTTGGTGCGTTTTGGATGCAGTCAATTACTATGTGATTGGTGATGCATCGAAAAACATAGATATTAAAAATGAATTGTTATATCTAGTTTTCTGTACGATTGAACTTTATCTTTTTGCTAGAACTCTCTATTTGAGCTCAAGTGAAGAGATGGAGGAAGAAAAAAAATGTCATAACTTTATTTCGACCCATTTTGTTGGAGTGGACCCTGAGTTCTCGGAAGTTTGGCTTCACCCGTCTAGCTCGTGGAATCGTAGGATGCTCCGTGCGTATCCAGGCGGCCGTTTGCACCGCCCCGGAAGCCTCCGTCGGAAATAAAAAAAAACATCCCCGGAGGAGGGCGAGGACCCTTCAATCAATAGCAGAGGCCGACCGCAGCCACTTCCGGTATCTTATTGCCCGCGGGCTGTCACCTGTCGCTGTCCCCTCTTCCCCTCTCTCCGCGCCGCTTCGCCCCTGCTCCCTCCGGCCGCACTGAGTCTCCGCGCGGCCGGAAATCGGCAGACGGAGCGGGGCGCGGGGCAGATATTGGGTTTTGTCTGGCGAAAATTAGCTGTTGCCCCCGGACCGCAGAAGGTTTTCTTAACGTCTCCTCAGCTTCCCCCTAACTTCGCCGCCCTCTTCGCGTTTTCCTCCACGTTCAACTTCCCTCTTCCGGACCGCATCGCCTCGCTTCATTTGTCAGACCGGAAACGACGGTGTCTGTTACGACATCCACATCTCTTACGTTGATTTAATTTTCACTCTCATTCCTCCATAGCGTCAGCGCTTACTTCAAAGCATCTTTTTACAAAATTATACTATCTGCAACTCCGCTACCTCTTAGGTGCAACAATTTGGTGGTGTAGCGCGGTAGGGAGCGTTCTAGCTTTCGAGATTTGATTGCGAGTCTACGGGAATTCAGTCGTATCTCCACATTCATATCTTTCAATAAATAAATAAAACCTTCCGACGTGCACCTGTTTTACCGCCGTTTTCTGCCGGACTTTGCGGTTCAGCATTCCCTTTTCTTGTGGCCCTTGTGCACCTCTCCCGTTATGCTTCCAGAGCGGCGTATTGCCGCGTGCAGAAATGGCTGCTGTCGGGTCGGCGGGGGCGGGGCAGCGCCTGCCATGGCGTGAGGAGCGGCTACAAGAATTACGCTCCGCCTGCGCGGCTCTAGTTTCCATTTAATTTCATCGTCCCGAATTCAATCCACTTACGGGCTGCGCCGCCCTCCCCACCGCGCTCGGATGATGAGGTTGATGATGGAGCGGATATGTGGACGAAGCACACGACAGAGCGCTATCGGTCGCCCCCCCCCCCTTCCGCCTCATCATCTCCGTTGTCAGACCTCGGTGTGGTCGCAACCCCTCACATCGGGGGCGAACCATAACGAATTGGTCCAAAAGGCGTCCGTGTGTTTGGTATAGAGTTTTTGTGTTGTACTGTTGCTCCACCTCTGCTCTATTGTGATAATAATAACCGACCGAAGAAGCTCAGTGCGTACGCCCAGTGCTCGCACTGACTTCGCAGCCGGGAGGCCCAGATTCGATCCCCCGGCCGGCCATCCTGACCGGAATTTTCGTGGTTTCCCTATGTCGTAAAGGTGAATGCGGGTATGGTTCAAAAGGCCACGATAACCTTTCATCTTCATCCATCACCTCATGATTCAAGGCTTAACAACCTTGTACGAAGGGAAACAGCCGGAAAGCTGATCCCCATAGTTACAGACATCTCTCCAGGATAGAATATGACTGGGCCTCGGAAGAGAATGTGTAGCGAGGTCAAAGAAGGCCTAAACGCTAATAATAATAATAATAATAATAATAATAATAATAATAATAATAATTGTAATAATATGTCAGCCGTTTTGAAACCGTTGCAGCTGTGTTCAAGATAATGAATGAATGAGTTATTTATGGTTTACGATTGTGATCCACGTCAGAATGTCAAGGTCGACAATTCACGCCTTACCCGGGATCCAAACCCACAATCATCTCCAAGGGGCATGACCTAGTCCGACTCATCAGTCACTATCACGTACATATCTACTATCTGTAATATGCGCCCTGACCTTGACATCATGTACAGAGAAACAAAATAATTAACTCCATATTTTTCTGGTGCCTTCTCCGCGCATAACTTAGGCTGCAAAACTCGCGCCGACGACGCCTGGCCTGTTGGTGACCAGGCTCCGGCATTACGCTTCTTGCTTGTAGCCACGAGCCACCCCTAACGTACGCTCCCCACGCCTTCCCGTGCCGACGAATGTGGCTGGCGACGTCGCTTGCGGAGAGGCCTACGCGCGCTGCTGCCCCTGCCTGCTTTCGACAGCGCGCCTCTTAGGCCCGCAACAGACTACACCGAGGAATGTGTTTCCAGAAATGTGCGACGAGAAATGTGGAAAATCGAAACAAGGGACACTTATGAACCCCCACACACTTGAAAGAGGTTCCTCGTTCGCCTCTGCGGAGGAGAAAGAGTTCCTCGCTCGAGTCGGTCGGCGAGCAAGTTTTCTCGGACACATTTCTACTCCTTCTTGTTATACGACCTTTAGGCGTTCGCTGCCGCAGGAAAACACCAAACAGTGCATAGAACTGAGTGAGGTTATAACATTTGGCAGTAAAAGATGCGATAACCTACCAGTTTTTTAAATTGTTTTCTTGAATTTTCTCTTAAAATGGAAATGAACAAGAAAAAACTTGTATGGAAGATATTCTTATTTGTATGAAACCCGCTCATGAGTAATACAAAAATAAAAATTTGAAGCAAAAAACTTGAAAGGGTATTTTGAAAGAATTGAATTACTTTATTACTTTTCTTAATTGGTATTTATGAATGAATTGATTAATTGTGAATTTTATTATGAATTATTTGAACATTATGTATTCATTATTCAACCAACAAATCTAGTAAACCTGAGCGTGGTAGAGATTACGGAGTTCAAGAAAATTTGCTGATGTACAACTTCTCCCTTATACGTCACTTAACTTCCTGTTTTTTCTTTACATTAAATAATGATTTGTATATGTGTAGTAATGTAGTAGTGTGTTTCTCTCTAGGTAATTCGAACTCGTTAAACAAATGGTTTACGATTATTGTAACAAAACAAGGATATCACGAGTTAAAATTACATAAGAGCATTTAATAAAACAAGAAATGGGACTCTCAGATGATCTCATAGCTAAAACTGCTGCCATCACTCTCGGCTTGTGGTACATATAGGGCATTTCGAGACATCGAATAACCTCTTTGTAGTGTGTGGACGCAGCCTCGCCGGCCTCTTTCCACATTTCTCGTCGCACATTTCTCGCAACGCATTCCTCGGTGTAGTCTGTTGCGGACCTTAATGAATGTTCCGTCGCATCTCTCCCCGACCGCCCACGCAACCGTTGTTGCCAGCTCTTCGGACTGCAGGGACGGTTTTGGTCCTGCGAGACTTTTCTCATCTTTGTCCATTTCACTAGGCGACTGGAACGGAGAATAGAAGAGGCGTAGGTTGATATTGGTCTCGACAATGGGCTGAATCGACGCATTGAATTTGTTACATTATCTTCGTGGTTTCAGCTGAGATGTAATTCATATTAGGTTTTGTTTGTTTGTAATCTAATTTTTTAAATTAATTGTACTTTGAGTCCGTGTCAATACTTTAAGCGTATTGAAAATTCTTCCATTCAATCACATTGTCGTTTGTATATAAAAGGGCAGTACATTAAAACCTGTTGGCGAAAAATGTAGGGCCAGGATAACGTTCAATGTTTTACAAGAGTGTTGTACTTCATTTGTTGTGTTAGTGAAAGAAGGAAAAATAATATTTTTTAAAGTTTGTTTCATACACTTTTGACATTTCGTACTGCATTCAAAAGCCGAGATCGAAGATAATTTGTTTACGCATCTTTCTTAAAGAGGTATTGTTTGCTTCATTAAACTTTAAGGGTTCAGAAAGATATACGTTCCAACCAAGGTTGTGGGTATTTTTCTTTCTTAGTAATCACATCTTGAGCCACAAATCCGATCAATATTTGTGCGTGTATTGAACCATAAACGGGTCATAATTCGACTCTTGGAAAGTGCTTAAATGGTCTTTATTCTTAATTCTTTTCTTGATATATCAAGGCGTGTTGCAGCAGCGCCCGTAAAAGACATTTTATGTTACCTTTAAGTGTGTGGGTAGATATTAAAACGCTAATTGAGAGAGCTGAAGCAGCCAAGGCGGCGCGCCGCTGAACGAGCAGTTGCGGGCTGTCGGGGGGGCGGGGATGGGGTGGGGCGACAGGGCAGAGGTCACGGCGGCTGGTGGCGCCCGGGGCGCGGGTGACGGGGTGGGGCGGGTGGAGCGGCGGGGCCGCCGCCCGCCTTTGAAGTGCTTCGCTTTGAAGGCTCCGGCGCCGCCACCCGGGAAAATGGACCGGATTACCGATACACCGCCGATAAGTCGCTTAAGATGGCGGCCGGTTGCTCCCGGTCGCTGCTCCTGGTACGCCCGCCCTCACCCTCACCCTCGCCTCCCCATCGCCGTCGCTATAGCTCTCGTCCACGCCATTCTAGTCATCTGCTTCCCCTCCGTCCACGCTTTTTGGGCTGTTGTTCACTGTCCCTTAGAAGGTACGAAAAATGAAGCTTCACAAAAAATGAAGTACATTTTGTCCTTTAGAAGGCACGAAAAATGAAGCTTTACAATGTGTGTAATATTTTCTTTTTTTAATTCTACGTAAAATATTAAATTATTTTTTGTTGAAGGAGAGACTTTCCAACATTTTTATTTACGATTGTTGTGTGGTGACTGTATATCACAAGTTCATAGAATACTTTTCGCAATTTAGGGCAAATTCTTCCTGGTGGTTCATGTCGACGGGGAGCAACTCAAGTTCTACAAATTATGGGCGATTCCAGAGTTGATTTAGGAGTGGGGAGGGTGATCGCTAAGTATGCAATCAGAGAAAGAAAAACGAGAAATGGAGATTCCGCTTTGTTTTCAGGATCCCCGCCCATCCAGTTAACCGGCCCTCCATTCGTTTGTAGATTTTACCTCATTTCGTTGTCTGCCTGTTCTTGAATGGATTAATGTGTGAAAGAAGTCGATTGGAAAAGACATTGGGTAGAATTGTGGTATTGATGACTTCCCGAGTTCCATCATTAATTGTACATTGATATATGGAGGGGATGCATAGCGTTCAATTGTGATTTGATTCCTACAACTTACAACACATTATTACCAAATGTTACTGATTGTGTCATTTGTGAAAATAATTCTGATGATACCGTTTGCACTTCTCAGAACTAACCATTTCTTTACCTTATTTATCACTTGAGTTCCGACATTCAGGAATATCTGTTTCTTCGTTGAATCCACTAGAGCAGGTCATAAGACCAATTGTTGCTTTTCATTGGAGCGGCTTAATAGCGTACGGGTGGTACAGAAGCGCTTGTTGACGAGTCTGTTGGACTTCCATCTCTAGTACTACAAACCATGCACGCATTTCTTTGCGAGCACTCGCTCGCTCAGTAGGTCTCCATGGATTCCCACCTTTATTCGGTCTGAATCCAAGACCCTTGCAGACGCGCCTGCGCAAGCCAGCGCTAGAGCGGCGCCAGCCCCGTCCCCCGCCACGCTCCACCACGCCCCGCCACGTCCCGCCTCAGCCTGCGGCGTCCGAGGCGACGCGCCTCGTCCTTCCCTCGCCGCGGCCCTCCGCGGCCCGCCCGTCCCTGCGCACACGCGCGCCTGGTCGCGGGAATTAATCAACTTTTAAATGGGTTTTGTAGCAAAGCGCATTACAGCCCACCCGCCCGCATCGCCGCCGCCGCCCTGCGCTTCTTCGTGGAAGCGAACGTTTTCTGAATGCGGATTTGAATATTTCGTTGCCGGAAGAAAAGGCTGTGTTCCATTTCTTGTGTTTGGGCTTCGTTAAATCGGAATGAGCGTCTGCTCAGCTCGCGCGCCTTCGTCACTACTTCCCTCGTTCCTCTTTTCTCATTTACCCACATCTCCCTCTCCCACTATTTCTTCTCTTATTTGATGTTCGTACAGACGACTTAGTTTGATGCTCGACTGAGGGCCTCAAATCGACGATATGTAATTGTGTGTGTTATTTGCTTATGAAAAGAGAAAGGTTGGCTTTAAAGAATAAGTGCAGAAAGGCAAATTAGTCAGCGCAGCCTTCGCAGAGTTTCCAACAATGAAAATGTGGCAGTGTCTTTCATCCTTCATTACCTTCATTGATTGTATGTGAATGTGAATATTTGGAAAGATACTCGAATGCGTCTCACGCATGAAATATTAACTTCGAGCAATAAATCACATCAAGCTGTAACAAACACCATGATGACGAGTGTGTTATGTTTTGTTTATAAAAGTTTTTTTTTTTTTTGTGTAGCGTTCTGTTAGAAATCCTATTTCTTGTTATTGTGTGTATTAATAAAGCTTTGCTTGCGCCGAGGCTAACGTCCGCTGTGTTTGTTCCAGGTGAGTGGCCCCAGACGCCCGGCGGCAGTCTCCCCCAGCGGAGGGTATGTAGGTGGAAGGCACGCTGTCTCGCTCGCGCTAACGGCGCCAGCTGTGCCGCAAGCGCTCAGCGAGACTCCTAAACGACCTTGAATTAGCATTTGTGTGTGTGCGCGTGCGCGTATGTGTGTATGTTCGCGCGCGCGTGTGTGTGTGTGCGTGTGTGCGCGCGCGTGTGTGCGCGAGTGTGTGTGTGTGCGTGCGCACGCGCACCCGTGTGTGTGTGGTGTGGTGTGGGTGCGCGCTCGTGTTTGACTGCGGGTGCTCTCGCATTGTGTATATGCCCGCGCGTGCTACCCAGCATGATGTATTTTATATAATTTGGTTCAGTAAACATGTCATTGAGTCACACTGAAAGTCGTGGAATGTTTAATTATATTAATTGTTGCATCCTTGCCATTTGATAATTTAGTTGAGAATGAAATGTTTAATTCGCACTTCAGTACGTTTTTTTCATCAACGTAAATTACAAAAAATTCTACCGTACTCCTGTCCAATTCGTTCTTTGAACAACTCTGGTGCTTAACACATATTGACCTAGAGTGAATTTCACTATTACGTTAGCCGTTTGCTCTTTTAGGTAAGACCAGAATCTTAAGATAAAAAGGTATTCAGTTTTATATGTGGTAACATCATTTCTTTTTTCATTGTGAAATGGGAATGTTGTTGATAATAAAATGTATGAGAATTAGTAAAAAACTGAAAGGAATCAGTTCACTCGTTTTGAAAGAAATGTTATTATATGAGCTTAACATAATAGATTTATCCTTGTTTATTATGGCATAATACTGTGACAATTTATTTAGAAAGGAATACCATTGTCGCTGTATTGCAACATATGCAAGTTATAAATGTTAAATGGAAAAAGCAACGTTACGTCAGTGTACAAACGACATTGACGTTTGAGTGAATGTTGCCACAGCGTGGATCGACAGAAGCACGTTTCGTTTGTGCTGATATTCCCGATGACAAGTACCAGCTGGACGTTTGACCTCGTGGGGTATTGTATTGGGAGGAATACCGACGCGTCGGCAAAACGAAAATTTGTTCTGGCAAATCGATTGCTTGTCGTAAAGTCACAAGACGTGCCTCGGAGAAATCGGAGCTGCTCGACCTTGATCTGATGATCAGTCGTTTTCTCGCCAGCCAGTGTTAAAGTAGAATATAAGGTAATACGAGTATATTTTATGAAAATGTAATATATTTTGATTATAAAGTAATATATATATATATATATATATATATATATATATATATATATATATATATATATATGTATATATTATGAATCTCAGAATGACATTGTAAATATTCGCAGCATTTTAACAAATCAAAGTATGGACGTATTAGTTTTTCTTTCAGATCCGTTTCAATCTACAAAACAACTTTTATGTGTGTTTTTTCACACGCGCTGTTTCTGAAAAGTTTTAAGGGGAGAGTATGATTTCAAAGGTGTACCGTTGTAGCCAAAGGAATAAGCTTTTATGAGGTGTTGGTGCGAAGTGAATTTCCGTACGTGGTATGCAGTTCATGGCTTCAGTAATCCAGACGTTACAAAGTATTAGCTTCTCTTAAAAAGATTAACATAATTTTAAACTTTTTTTTATTCGAATATGAAGTTTTCAAAATTTATTGATAGTTATAAAAAATATTTCATTTATTTTCCAGAGTAATTGTCCCTTAACAGTGTGTCCAATAACGTACCTGCCTATTAGATATAGAATTTAATTTTCTCTGGAAAGGCTAGAGTAGGGGCAACAGAAGCTGTAGGCGCATATTACCAGTGCGTTTTTTTAAATACTACTTGCGGAACCCGGCAGACGTTGTTCTGTCCTTTATCTCCTCTCTGTCTGTCTCTCTCTCTCTCTCCTCTGTCTCTCCATCTCCGTCTCTCACTTTCTCGTTTTATCCTCTCTCCGTCCGTCCCTCCCCGTCTCTCCCTGTGTCCCCCTGTCTCTCTCTGTCTCTCCCTCTCCCTAACTCTCCTCTCCCCCTCTCTTCTCTCCCTTTCTCTCATTGATATTTAGTTGCAGATTTTGCACGTCTCTGTGCAGGTGGGGTACCAGCGCCGGACCCGCAAAACTGCAATAGAATGTTCAAAGAGTTTCTTTTTCTCCTTCCCTTTCTCTCGTCACCCCTCTCTCCGTTTCTGCCTCTCCCCGTCTCCTTGTGTCCCCCTCTCAGTCTGTCTGACGTCTCTGTGTGTGTCTCTCTCCGTCTGCCTCTTCTCTGTCCCTCTCATTTACATTGACTTGCTGATTCTGCACGTCTCTTAGCAGGTAGGATAATATCGAGAAGCGTCGGACCAGCAAAAATGTAATAGAATGTTCAAGAGGAGCTCATCTTGTAGATTACGGTGTGAGGAACGTTTATTTGAGGCCTTTGGCCTAAATATTTTAGTTTTTAATGTTCTAGAACTCTTCGTTTAGGATTTATTTGACGATTTAGATTCAAAATCCTTACCGTGTGTAGCGGGTTGCATTTACATGAGAAATTAGTTTTATATTCTACAGTGCCATCTAGCGCATTTTTTCGATATTTTATTAATTATTCTGCTATTAGGGGCGGAGATAAATCCAACAAAATATAGATATTTGCAATTGTTCCAGTCGTTCGAATTATAAATGGTGTAACTCACACAACTTTGTTATATAGAGATTTTTTAAATTAAAGCTGTTACAATAACAATTACACCAAAAGCATTGCTCTAAAAAAATCAGAAAGGACGGATAAGGAAGCGGAGGGTTAGTTTTATAACAATACCCAAACACATGTTACATGCTGATTTTTAGTTTCATTCTTGGAACGAACTACTTTTTCGAAAATCGCATACATGAATTATTACATATGTATTTCAAGTATTGAACGTTTATCGTAGGTAATACCACGAGTGCTTTGGAAATTGTCGATAAATCCCCGACTCGCGAAGTGAAACGAGGTTTTATCTGAGAATTTCCAAAGCACGAGTGGTATTTAATAGGACTATTCCACGAATGAAATTATGCCCAAAGTTAAAAAATGTTCCAAATATTGAAAATAACTGAAAGTTATGTTAAAATCAAAGAGGTTATGTTATAGTGCATACGCGGTTTATTAGACATCGACATAGCGGTCAATGTACACCGCTTCCCAAGATATGAATAGTAGGGAGAAGCGGTAAGAAAAATCTGATAGAAAAGGCAATAAACGTGTTGAGATTCAACGACCTCATTGGGACATTTGTATGTATAGTTAAACACAAATGGATTTAATTTGACGAGTGGAATAGGCAGTTTATATTCAGGTCATGATAAAAAAATTATCTCAAAAAACTATTTGCAAACAGTTGAAGCGTGCTTCATTTTTAAGTTCGAAGTTATTTACGTTCTTTACGTAAGTTCTTTTCTTTTTGTTTGTACATGATGTGTGTGCACGTGGATGTAAGCGCACGTGTGATTACCGATACGTGACAGAGACATTTTGCTGAATACATCATGGTGCTCTAAGTTGTATTGTTATATTATTGCTTTCACATTATTTAATTTTCAAAAAAATGTCAGTTCAGAGGCTTATCAGATTTAAAATAGACCACGGTCTTTGTACTTCATTTCCGGAACTTGTTTGCATAATCGCGGAAGCTTTAATAACTGAAATGTAAAATCGCTTCTGTTTTTGGAAGAAGGACCCGGTTTTGGAAGAAGTACAAATATTATTATTCTATATTAAGTCTGTATGTATTAAGTCATATAATTATATTCAATTAGTCCAATATATTCTTTAAACAGACTTATTTGTAATTTGCTATATTTTATATTAAAGTTTTTGTTTATTACAAATAAGTCTGTTTAAAGAATATATTGGACCAATTGAATATAATTATATGACTTAAGTACAAATATTGCAGCCACTTTTTTCGCGTGTGTATGCAAATGGAAGTTTCGTCTTGTATCTTTCCAAAACTCTCAAAACTACCAATCCATTGATGTAGATGTTTTGATGCTTAAATTGTTTAATCAGTGCGTTATTGTAGAACTTGCAAAGGGTTATATTGCTGGGTAAGAAACAGCTATGAAGGGCTGCTAGTGTGGCATTCGCATGCGCTCAAGGGGGCCGGCAAAGGGTAGCAGCCGAGGGAGTGCAGTTCTCCCAGAGGTCCGTACCCCTTTGCTCGCTTCCTTGTCCACCCCACCCCTGTCCTCTCTCTTCATCTTCCTCCTCCTCCCCCACCCCTGCCACTCCTCGGCCGGCGGCGGAGGCACGCACGCGCAAACGCGTATTGACGGAGGGTCCCGTATTTGCCCCGCGGGCGACAGAGGGCGTCCGCGCCCGCGGGGCAGTGTGCGGGGCGGCGCGGGCGCATGTTTGGTAGCCGATATGCCATCGATCCGCCCGTTCACACACGTCTGTGTTGGCGGAGGGCGGGCGGCCCCTGGAAGCGCTTAATGACGTAAGCAAGGCTCCGGGGCTGGGCGGCGGCGCCGGGCTAAGGCTGCGGGGAAATTGAATTTGCGCCGCGTCGGTCAAGCGCTCGCGAGCGGAGCACAGGCCCCAGTTAGTTAACGGTCAGTTAGTTACCCGGGCGCCGCGACGCCTTGCTCGGCGCCGGGCCAGTTACTTAACCAGCCGTCGCGTCGCCTGTGTCGCCGCGCCGCCGGCCCTTGGCTCCGGCGCGGGGACGAGTCCGCAGAGGACGAGGACGACGCACAAATGGAACAGATTACGCACGACGCGCAAAGTTGTATGGTAAACTTCATGGGATGTAGATGCAGCCTAAAGGAGGGTCCTACCGTTACAACAGGTATCGAAATACAGAAATACAGTTGTTTCAGGAAAGCGATGTAAGTAACGAAATCTAAATGGGTATGGGGCATAAAACACCATGTGTGCCTTAGCTTCTCCCTGCAAACCAGGTGCCAGATACTGTTAGATTTCATCAAATGAATTTACACGAATTTTGCACGAAAGAGTGAGAGAGCAACTTCCAAGTAATGTATTGAGGTCTGGCGAACTCTGTGCCTTGCATCGGATCGCCTCATTCATCTCGGATGTGGGGCTGAGGGCAGAGGCTCGTCGGTGGCTGCAGGTGGGGGTGGGCGCCGCCCCGCGCCGCGCCGAGGGAGCTGACCGCGGGTCGGCGTCGTCAGCGGTCGCAGTGGGCGGCGGGGGGTGGGGGCGAGGCCTGCCCAGCGAAGCGCGCCGCCTCGGCCTCCGCACCGCATCACACGGCGCATCGCGCGCCTCCCGGGCCGTGCGACGAGCCTGCCCCGCCCCCCGGCCCCGGCCCCGCCCCCGCCCACCCCGGCCTCGCTCGCGTTCGCGTGTCCCGTCTGCGGCCTACGCCCGCTCCCCACGGAGCGGGAGTGTATTTGAACTGCGGCCAATGGTTCCGGCGCCCGCGCTGCGTTTGCTCAACTCTTCCGGGCGCCGTGGCGCGCTATACGGCCCCCGCCCCGTCCTCGCCCTCGCCCTTGCCCTCTTCCCCACTCCTCCCTCCCCCTACCCGCCCCCGCCCTCGTCCGTGCCCCCGCTCCCGCTCACGCCCGTCTCGTGGTCCATGTCCTACTCCCCACCCCCTCCCGGCCCTCGCCCCGCGCCACCGCTCTCGCAGATCGCCGCGCGACACTCTTCCGCGCTGAGTTTGCAAAAGCGCGGGAGGAAGGAGTTTTTGACGGGCACCGCGCTCTGGGAGTTTGCAGCAGCGTCGCGTCGCGGAATCTGTTCCCCTCCCTAGAAGCGCATCGATTGCAGGCGTTAGTGACGTAAAATTGTTTTGGTGTGTTAACTTCTTTCTGGCTTGGTGTCTCGTAATACTCAGTCGTAGTTTTTGATGATAGCTCTATTTTAGTTTTATAACCCGCGCTTCTTGTGTCTTCAGTTAGTTAAATTCCCTTTTTATGTCGCAAAGTTAAAAAAAATACTGATTAGCTGTGAATGCCGGTCATTTTTAATGAGCAAATAATATTTGTAAGCTGTCTCCAAGAGAGAAAAGCAATTACTCTCCTTTGGATTTTTTCTTCGGTTAACAATCATGGCTTGCTAAGGACAGGAGTTGTTCTAAATTTTGTTAAAAAGTCAATTTCGGCAGTAAATTTCCTTTAATCTCTTAGCAATCCTTACGTTTAATGTGGAAGAATTACCTAATACAGAAGGAGAGTTTATTTTCGAAGATACTTTATGTGGCGTTAGTGTATAGTACGTTCCCTTCGATCCAGCATGGAAACCGATGCACGAACTATTGGGATATTGTTTTGAAACAAGTTAACTCTGTTCAGGAGAAGACGAAAATCCTGGCCAACTATCTGAATCCGTTACTTTGATCCGCCGCTCCTCCCACGCATGGGCGGAGCCGCCGCTGCGGCTGGCGCGGGGGACGGGGTGCGGGCGCCGACAAGCACGAAGGCTCTCCGCGCCGCGCGCTCTGAAGCACGGGGTGCTGCGAAGCGCAAGAACCTAAAGCCGCTCAAGCCTTTATTTCGCATTTTACGGTCTCATTCGCATGGTGCTCACGGAACAAGAACGATCTGCATTCGCTGCCACATTTTTACAGATACCTGACCTTCAGTAATGACTTAAAATGAGGAAATTGAAAACTTAAGAGAAAATGAAATAAAATGTTGAAATGTTGCCAGCTTGGAAATTGATAATATGAGAAAATGAAATAAAATTTTGAGCTTGTAGCTTGTAACAAGTAATAAATTAGTTAGGAGAGGTGGAGTAATGTGGCAGTTCATATTCACATATTTGTCAAGTCTTGTCAAGAGCCACATGTTTAGTCAATAATTGGATGCAAATGCTTTATCTCTGTTTCAGAAAATTTTATGATTTTTTTTGACTGAGGGAGATATTTTCAGGTAATTTTTTAATGAAAAAGAAGTAAAGCTTGTTTTCTTGTAGTTTAATGAAGTAACAGAAGATACATAATAAGGATAGCTGAGAAGAAGTTCTTGGAGGCGCATCGCGCGTTAACTCTGAAACTACAGAACTGAAGAAGACTGTCGCATCACCATGTTTCTTAATATTTTGTTTCAAATAAACGGCTCGTACGAAACGATGTTAAATTATTGAAATAATTACTATAGTCATATACTTGGCTCAAATCATTACAATACTTAAATGACAAAATTAATCCAAACACTCACTGTCATACCTAATTCAAAATTTGACAGAATTTAATTGTTAAACACGAACGTAGGATTTTTGGAACACTTTCTACTGTTGTAATGGCGTATTCGTGCTTTGCAAAATTAAGGCAAAGCAGCAGTTGCATTTGACATAGCACAACTGTACGTAATATGCGAACTTAAAAATTCAATTAGGTCTCCTGAAAAACAAGCTTTTTTAAATATGCCTCGGATACAGCTAAATAGAACGAGTCCATTGAAATTTGTCCATCTAGAGCAGACGTCTTCAACCTGGGTTCCGCGGAATCTTAGGGATTCCTGGAACATTGTCAGGGGTTCCGTAAGTGATCAATTCTTACTCAGCAAAATACATGTAAAATGAAAATCATGTCCAAGGACTTTTTCACGTTAAGGAATTAATATAAATTGGCAGAGGATTGTGCAAACATTTAAGAATGATCGAACAGTTAAAAAAATAAAAGTATAAAACCAACGTACACAAAACTTAGATTTTCTTTTCATTTTCATATTTTATTGTCATTTTTAGGCATAAACGAATTTATATGAATTTTGTTCACACCTGGTGATGCGTAAAGCTAAATTACGCGAAACGTCATGTTTCAGAATATGTGAATGATAATACATGTTTTTGAAAAGTTTGTACTTTGTCTCCCCCCCCCCCAAAAAAAAAAAGTGCGTGAGTGTTAAATTAGCAATATTATGTGACAATCATTCTATTTTATATATTTTTGACTGTTAATAATTTTAATAATTTTGCGAATTCGTGTAGAAAAAACAAACTTACAAACTATTTCATCTGCTACTTAGACATAAGTTTCCTTCAAGAAAACTATGAGCTCGAAGGTTTCCGAAAGGTGTAAAAGGTTGAAGACCCCTGCTCTGGAGGTAGGAGGGCAACTACACGAGGGAAGCGGGAAAACGCGGCGATTGAGGTGTCGAGACGGAAGGCCTGGCTCGAGGCCCGAGGCGTCAGCTCGTGCTTTCGCCCGCGGTCGCTCGCACGCACGCAGCGCGGGGCGGGGAGCGACGGCCGCGCTATGAATAGCGGCGCCCGTGACACAATGCCCGGGAATAGCGGAGCGCCTCGCGCCGGCCGGAGCCCAACGCTCCCGTCCCTAGTGACTCGCGCTTCTGCCGCTCCCCCTCTCCAACACTGACGGATCCGGGGGGCATGCCTTCCCACCACCACCACCACCACCAAAGGCTTAGAGTTTTCGTTTGTTTTTTGTTGGAAGAATTGATTTAATTATTTATTGCAATTAAAATTATGTAATTATTTAAAAATAATACTACAAAAGTAATATACAATATAATAATAAACTTCGATAACTTTGTTTTAGAGTCGGATGCTTGGGTTTTGTTACTTACTCGCATGCTATCATCAGGGTGTTTTTGCACGGCGAAGCCTTGAAGCAATCGACACCAAAATCGATATCAATAGCGGGTGAAGTCGAGAAAGAGGTTTTGCACTCAAGGTTGAAATGAAAGAAGTTGCCAACTGTGGCGAGAGAATGCGCTATATTCCCTTGATGCCAGATCCTCTTCGCGTTTTGTTGGATCAGACACTATAGAGTTACCAAGATACCAATAATCTGTATATATAAGTATTTTATTATATTATTAAATACAACTAATACCGTATGTTGAGATATTTATATAAAACATATTAACTTTTCCAACTCCATGATGGATCATGGGAATATGCAGTTGGGAATTAACTCTGCCGCCAGAATTGGGAACAAATTCTATGCAGCAAGACCGAGTGATCGATTACCGTGCTATAGTCTTCCACTAAATTCAGAAAAATGGTGGGCTCCGTTATCACTCAATTTCGAGTTTGCAAAAGCGCAAAGGCGGTTCAAAAGTGCAGTCGATTCCTGCACGCTATGCCCTGCAAAAACTGCTTATTGAATTGCTGTTATCCTCCAAAGTGTAGCGTTTAGGTTTATCGACCCAGTTAACCAGTCTTCCAAACGCTCCATTTGCCGCCATTGTCCTTCTTTTGCGCCAAACCTCCCTACAGTTTTTAGATGCTTCTCCACAAATTCCAAGTGGTTGAAAGTAAAACTAATGTGAAAACATTTTAATTTAGTGTTAGTCTTTCTAATGATTGATTAATGCTGGCAAAATATGCAAAATATTTTGAAAACAAGTATTCCTGATTTGTTTTTTCCGTACCACCAACTACAGAATTACAGATAGCCATATTACTGTTTGTACGAATATATTGGTATTGATGCTTTAGACGCTTCTCAACATCTCTACTCCCTCTTCTACTAAATGCCTACTCCACATATTGCTGTTTCTCTGCGTCCTGCTTGTAATAGGGGTCGGCGTTTCCATTCCTAATCTTCCTCTGTTCCAAACTTCCATTGCCCTGTTTCCATTGCATATGTCCATGAAATCCTTTGTTTCTGTTATAACATTCTTTTCAGTTTTTCTGTCGCTAAAAAGTCCGTAACTTTTGCTTTTTTCTCTCAGCAATTCGCCGTACAAACAGGTCACATCCTTTATTTCTTTCTCCTATTTTCTCATTTGTTTCAAATCCGTTCTTAGCTGTATCTCGAACGATACTGTTAATCCAGGCTTTTCCAAATGAGAAATTAAAAGTTGTCTTCCAAATTATTGCTGCCACTATTAAACGAGTTCTTGTATGAATGTATTCCGTGTATCAGAGAGTCGTTCAGCTGCTTGCCAATGTAAGGAAGGGTGACAGGTGTGACCACAGCTGCTTCCTTCCTCGCGCTGTCCGTCGCACCGGTCTGTTGGCATGCACACAGACACTTACATGCATTACGCCTCCAACTGTCGGGGGACCAGTCGGGTGCTTAGAGCTTCCCGGCTGAGACGGTGCCCCCGCTCTTGGGAGATACTTGGTTAAGGAAACACCATAAGACGACGAGTAGATCGGCGCCGATCATGCCATCCAGCGGAGAAAGATCACCGCAGCCACATCCCGCGATAAATTCATGCACTACTCTTATGGGATTGATGACCTTGGCAGTTGGCCCAAGTCGAATCATTGATCAATAGCGTGAGAAGAAAGGACTAGTCGTTCAGGAAAGAATCACACGAGAAAGAGAGAGAATCACACGAGAGAGATGGGATACCACCGCTACAACCTCGCCGCGAGGGATAGCATCCTTACATGTCTCCTCTGAATATCTGTTTTTTAGTCAATTGGTACCCTGATGTAGAAAGTATTTTTGATTTAATTGTTTAACATCGAAACAATTTACCCGTTTCTAGAGAATAGTAAAATGCCATTCAACCCTTATGGAAACTATTATTATTATTATTATTATTATTATTATTATTATTATTATTATTATTATTATTAAATGGTTGGACGTTGATTAATTGTATTAGTGAGTGTTTCTCTCTTCTCCTTCACGTATTTCAAACGTGACTCAGATTCGTGTCTGGCCATATTATGGATTCTGTAGAATTGGAAAGTAAACCGAACTCTTTTCTTTTCTAGCGTTTGTTGCAACCTGAAACACAAAATCGTATGTTTTAATTTTTTACCAAACAAAGCGCATGTTGGTGTTCGAGTTTCAATTAATTTTTTGTAAAAATATCAGCTTTTTCATAAACGTAGGAGCCCCTAGCGGCCGTGCGGGTCGCGTCGTCGCCACGCCGTCGTTGCTGCGTTATGGCGTTCGGAGCGCCCGCCGCGCCGGCCGCCTCGCTCGCTCGCTCGCTTGCTCGCTGGCTGGCGCGCGCCTCGGCTCCGCCTGTCCGCGTGGGCTGGCAGGCCGGGTTCGATTATCGGGGCGCGCACGCTCCCGCGCCTCGCGTCGCCGCGAGGGCGCGCCGTGGGCGTGGCCGGGGCGGTCGATGGCGGCGGCGGCGCCGCCACGCGCGGCCGGCGGCGCGCTCGACCGCGAAATTCGCTAATATTAGGCGCCTATCGATTAAAATGGAGATGGGGCGCGGGGAGGCGGCGTCGCGCCGCCGCGGCGGGGCGGCGGGGGCCCCAAGGGCAGACGCCGCCCGCCCTTCCGGGGCACCGCTCTCACGGAACATGTGCTCTTCGGGGGGGGGGAGCGGGGATTCGTTTTCCACCGGCTGCTTTTGGCAAACCCCCAGGAATCTTCTGGAGTAGAGATAACTGCATAATACACATAACTAAACGGCTACTCCTGGTATGTAAGGGCCTTATTTCAACGAACTGTATATAGCCGTAATCATATAGTCACGCGGTGTTCCGTTAGTGTAACAGAATATACATATGTAATTTACGAATATGATTATTTTATACGTCCTAATTGTCTAGTGTTTACATTTCTTCTCTGCGTTTATAATTTCTTCTCTGCTTTATAATTCTAGCAAATTGAAAATTAACGATATATTGAGGTAGATCGCTGTTATCGTTAATTCTGGTACGCTGCTGGAAAATATTGCGAGAATTCCGTAAGGCAGTGTTTGAACGATACGTGTCGTGTTTCATGGGGTAATAATTGTTTTTATTTATTGAAATTTTATGCTAATATATTACCGAATATGTATTTTTTTAGCCACTGGTGAGTCAGTTTTGTAGTGTAATACAAAGAACCTCTTGCCCATATGCAATCGTATGTAAATCATACTGTCGGTCACTAGAACAAGAGAAAAGTTCCAAGATTGCGTGTGGGATACTGTATATTAAATAAAAGTTGTGTTTCACGGCTCTTGTCTTATCCCTTTCTTCAATCTTGGCTCAAGTGTCACGCTCATGTTGCATCGGCAGCGCTGAATGGGATTCTCTATCGCGCAACAAAAGCGACCTTTTTTGTTGTTCTTATTATTATTTTAACTATTTAGATATTCGTCGAGAAGGTGTAAGGCGCTTGTAATTTGTTTATTTTATCGTGTCTAAATAAAAGAATGACAATTGTTTATTTATAAATGCCACTTTACACGTGTGGAAGACGAAATTTAAAAAAATTTAGGTCCAAAGGGTATTGAATTTGAAATTTATTTGTGAATTCGTTTTTCGTGTTCATTTTTTTATTTCTGGAAATAGTACATTATACACGTATTTAAACGGAACGAAGATCTAAATTTTGTTTATGTTTACATTTAATTACTAATTATATTGCTTTTTGTATACCTGGTGATTAAGAAAACATTTCGCTGATAGCATGAAGGAAACTTGCATGAAATGTGTAGTTGCTCCTTGGCCTGGAAAATAAAGCTATTTTGATGATGCCCCGAAAACCAAGCATGTCAAACATTATTTGTGGGCACATCGTAGCATGTTTCTATGTTTAAGTAATAACGTGTTAAGTAATTAAGTAATAAATAATTTTGTAATATTTTTATTAAAATATTTCATACAGCCGTGTGTAGCCATGTAGCCCATTTGGCTCTCGGGAGACCGTCACTTTTTCCGCCCCCGGCGCTGAGGTAGGTATACGTGGCGTAGGGCTAGCCGTAGGCGAGCGCCTTAAAGCCGTGGCGGTCCATGGCCGGGCCGGCGGGGGGCGGGGCGGGGCGCTTGCGTGCCGCGGGCGCGTGTTGCGTGCGCAATCGGGGGGGCGGGGCGGGAAGGGAGTAGAGGCCGGGGCGCGCGCCCAGCTCACAAACCGCGATCAATGGCGCGCCACGCCCGCCGCCACCGCCGCCGCTCCCGCGTAATCGAGTTAGGCAGCGTTGTCCTTTCTTTGAATTCTGCGCCGGTAAGGACGACGGCGAAGGGTTGCGCGGGGCGGGGGCGGTGTGAGGGCGACTCCCACGAGCTGGAGTTTCCGCTGGAGTAATTTTCTCGGAATGATCCTTGGGGAATTGCTCAAGATGAGTGTTTGAATTTCGCTTTGTTTGTCAATGAAGCATTGCAGTGAATTATGGTTGTGACGGCTTACAATTATCCGATAGCTACGCTGGGTTGCTCTTTTGTAAAGATACTTTGGAGTCTAGCTTTGTGCTGATACGGTTCTTGTCAGAAGTTAATGGAATGACTAACTGCGGCGGACAACTTGCGAGCGTTAGTAGCTATTTTCTCGGGTAATCATTTGTAACAATAATCCCTGATCGATTTTCATGCACGCATTTCGCCGAAAGTTACGTTATACTATTTGTTCTTAGAATTATTATTTCCAAGATCACACCCAGAGAGTTTCTTTGCATTACTGATTTAACTACAACACTATCGACGCCAAACTCTTTATCATAGACATTGTTTCCCATAAATAATATACTTTCTTCCAAAGACAGATTTCTCACCACCAAAAGTTCGTCAACAAAAACGTTACTCACCACTAAAATTTTCAAGTAGTGGCCAGGCTTTGAAATGACGTCAGTACCTTTCTTTACGGTACGGAACCATAATGACGTTTGTCGAGTGCCGGCGGTCAGAACTCCCGTATTATTGTAGCTCAACAAATATGCATAATCCTACGGAATCATGTCCACAACTTTTCACTTTCGAGAACCCTATCTGACATTTCAATCGTAAGACATCAAAACTGTCCATTACACCCCACTACTGCTCCCGCTAGCTCGCCATCGATCAGTTCGTGGTGGTGTGCGGTAGGGCTCCGTGGGGGCAACTCGATTGTCAAACAAGATTGTACTAAATGAGATGAATGTGAATTGAATAACGCGATCGCGTCGAGCTGATTTATGCGCGTTCTAAACACTCGTGGCGAGTGTGCCCAGAGTGTGTGCTGGCGTGATAGGCGTGGAAATCTCCGAGCACACAGGGTGCAGGTGTGAACAGCGTTGCAATGGAGTGCGTCATCTGCTTATCGCTTCGTCCTTCGCGGAGGCAGAAGCCGCCCCGCCCACTCGCAGACAGGACGCTGCCTCGCGCACGAGCAGGCTGAACAAGACCGTGGGTGAATTTGGAAACAGAAAACCCGATTTATTTTAAGAAGTCGCTATTCGTAGAGAAAATAATTGTGAAAATAAAAAAAGAATCAAATATTTTGGTGCTGGACCGTTGCTTTTTTCTTACACCCATATGTACGTAATCTTATACCCTACAAACATACTTTGATTCTTCGATCATCAACATCCCATTGATCAGTTCAAATGTTGGGTGTGTAGGGTAAAAACTCATTGAATAAACAAAAAATATATCCTGCCTTGTTGCAGTTGGGTTAACTGAGGAAGTTGGAATGGTTGATCTTGTCATTCGGCGAAACATCGTTTTTATAACTTATGTTGTCTTGAGTAAGTCTTGTGCTGGGAATGAAAACTGTTGAGTTTCTGTCTGAAAGAAACGTCTTTCCTCCGCTTGCGTGTTTTGAACTTCCTTCATGATTTCATCTTCCCTGTCCTGTCATACACTCCGACGATCATGTTTTAGTATCACGTTTGCGTCCTAGCAAATATATTCGTACCAACAGTACGTAAGGAATTGCCTCTTACTGAGATATACCGCGCATCTCCGCGCGAGCGCTGTAAATTAGCGGTCTCGCGCGCGGTTCAAAGAAGAAGCGGCGCGTGTCTTGCACGAGCCGCGAGAAAGGAGCTGGCGAAGGAGTTGCTGTCGTTTGTTTACACGCTGCAGCTACCAGAAATACTCCACGCGGCGGACGGGCGGTTGCGCCGGCGCGGAGCGCAGCGGCATGAAGCGGTGCGGATGGCGCGGAGAGCGCGCGGCGGTGGCGCTTGCAAGAGCAGACGGCGCCCTTGAAACCAACCCCTGCCCCGCCCGCTGTGCCCCGCTCAGCCGCTCGTGCTGGGTCGCGGCCAAGCCGGCGTCGCGCCAGCCTGCCGCTGCTCACGGTCTCGACGCCGTGTGTTGACGCCGCCACGTAGCCTTCCGCCTCCGCTTCCTAAGCTTCCCTTCTCCCCGGGCGATTCCTGCTGCCGCCGCTCGTCAGGCGCGCCTGGCAGCGTCTCCCTGCGACGGTGCGCCTCGCGCCGGCCGGCTGGCCGGTCGCGCCCTTTTCCACTCCCTCTTTTTCCGCCTTCCACCTTGTTAAGCGGCCCTTCCGCCTCGACTCGCTCCCGCTTCCGGCCCCCCGCACTTTCTTCTTCCTCACGTTCGCCTCCCC
Source organism: Acheta domesticus (assembly GCA_031308135.1). Lineage (NCBI taxonomy): Eukaryota > Metazoa > Arthropoda > Insecta > Orthoptera > Gryllidae > Acheta > Acheta domesticus. Next base: position 141,752,890 of record JAHLJT010004567.1, on the reverse strand, counting down.
GGACCCTTCTCTTCCGCTTCCTCGCCTCTCTTTGGGCTCCTTCGGGCTGCAGCCGCCTTCGCACGTTCCGCGCCCTTCATAACCACACCGCTGGCCGCGCACCGTGCGACGCATTCCTCCCGCTCCTCCCGCTCTTCCCCTCTTCCCCTCACGGTCCTCCATCTGCCCTCTCCGCCCCGCCCCGCGTGCTGACTCCGTTCGGCCGGTGCCGGCCCTTGCCTCCCGAGGGCCATCTCCATTATTGGAGGCGGGCGACCATAAAACGACGGCGGCGGCGCGTGCGGCTCCGCGGTCGATCTGCTGCCTCTCAGCTCCCCGTCCCGTCCCGCCCCGTCCCGCCCCGCCCTCGCCCCGCCCCGCCCCGTCCCGCCCCGCCCCGCCCCGCTTCGCTCTGCCGGCGCTTCGCGCGTCGTCGCGACCTCCCCTCCTCCTCCCCGATGTGAATCAGTGGAATGGCCAGTGAGATCGCGGATGGACGCACTTACGGTATTACGCTGATGCGACTTGTGCTGGTGCTTACCAGCGGGCAAATGCCCGGACATATCAGGCGTTTAGGGACTAGATCCACTCGCTGCATTTGCTCCTTGCATTCGAACGTAAAAGATGGGATAAAATGACGTAACAAAGGGAAATGCACGAATGCGAACACCCTTTCCGAGTCATAGCATCATATTTGGCCCAGAGGAATGTAAATATCTTATACGTTTTAAAGAATTTATTGCCAAGACTTTTTAGGGTGACCGTTGAGCTTCTCTGAAACTGTGAAAATGTCCTGAGGAGATATTGGCTATACTCTTTGTTTGCTGTTCCATCATTTCCAGTAGGTAGTTGCTCTTGGTAATGATGGCGTCCCACTCGCCTGTTTGTTACTCACAGTTACCGTATACCCCATCCACTTTTCCTTCCGAGATATTACTCTCTCCCTGCCTCGGATCGTGGTCTGTTCGTTTACTTCGGAATGGAAAAACAGCCATTTTCAGTAGATACTTTGGAATTCTCCCTTTCGCCAAGTGCTCGTTCAGCCCCTAGCATTCAGTGACAAATATCACGTTCATCCCAGAATTACCTCCGTTGTGAAATGGTCTTACCACTACCTTAATTTCAATGTCTTTCATCGTCGGAAATGGATGCTTTGTTTGCATGGTATCTGCACTTCATGAACTATAATCCGTTCTAAGTCGAATGAAACGTTGACCGAGCGTGTGAAATAAATGGAAGCACAAGAATTGATGAAATTAATAATGATGCGTACCGGCAACGTAAGACGGAATTACGTGAAAACATGTAGCGAATTGTTCGTGGATGCTTTCAGCGAGTCTTGCTTTCAGTACATCAAGACCTGTTGAACGGAGTGATAGTTCCCAAGCTGTTAAAAAGAGAAATTGAATTTATAAAATTTATCGAAAAATAAACTTCCTTTGAAATAACCAAGGGCGCTCAAAGGACTACTTTGTCTGAAATTGAGGGAACAAAATAAAGGAGTTTAACCATCGCATCATTGACGAGCCATCAGCGGTGGCCATTGATGGATCACGGGTCGTTCTGTGAATGCTCTTTTTGACGCCAGGCAGCTGAGTCTACCGGCGCTTTGCGACTTCCCAAGCATCTCCAGGCCGTTGCGTTTGGGAGCATGACGATACACCCGCATGTGACTATAAAAACATGTTTACGGGATTATCGACATTAATAAGTATTTAAATGGAGTATGTAAAACATCTGCAAATACTCTTTATTCGAATACTGTATTCCCGCGTTCTTTGGATTTGTGGAGCGCGATACTGAAGGTTCAGCGGAGCAATAATTCGCTGCAAACCACTGAGCCCCAGGGACAGGGTGGTCCTTGGGGACAGCCAACGGCGGGCAGGGACGCCAGTCGAGGCGGAAGCTGGCAGGCAGCTCGCTGCACTCCGAAGCGACCGCTTTTGCGAACGAAATCAGACTCAATTTTCTGATATTTGGTGTATTCGCAGTTGATAAGGACGTCCTGGCGGAACGGAGATGTATTTAATTTTAATTTCTCTTCGCTCTCGGACATTTTAGTACGTGGAACGACCCACTTCCTCTCGCCCGCTCGCGGTATTCGAGGCGATGCCCTGCGCAAAGCGATGGGACGACTGAGGCACGGCGGCTCGCGGGCCCCGGCTGCCACCGTGGGGACCGCAACTCAAATCGCGGTCGATCCACGCGGAATTTGTGCAGAACAAAACGGATTCGCTGCATTCTATCATGAAGTATTTCTGTGGCCCATATTTTGCATGCCATCGTTTATTGCCCGTCATTCACCGCATCACCGTTTCATCCAATGTACCGTTAACCGACATTAAATCTACCGCGCCGGAAATTCGTATAGAAGGAACGAGGCAGAAAATGTGGTCTTCTGTGTTTGTCAAAGTACAGTGTTTGCAGTAAACTGCATTTGATATGACAAATGTCATGCGTTTCGCAAATCTTATTTGAAATCTATAATGTTCACGTACTATTTTTCATTAGTGTATACAAAAGACTACCCCCGGAACATGAACACGAAAGCGTGATGAGATCTCCTTGACAATTTTTTTCTTGATATTTCGTCACCAAATTGCATATAACTTGCCATAGGAATTTGACAAATATCATTTCACTATCCGTATCATGTTGAACCCCCGGAGTTAAATATTTGGTTAATACTTTTTCTTATAAATTACGTAAGACAGTGCCCATTCTGAATGCAAACTCTCGAGGCCGACGGCTTTGCTCAGTCGTTTCCTCCTATCAGTTCCAGGCGGACGCTCTAGCCGCCTTCGGCTCCACGTACTTGGGACGATTTTCCAAAATCCCACTCCACGGAATTTTTTAGTTTAACATCTTTACTTCTGCACTACGTATTCCAAATACACAGTTTTTACACGTGATTATAGCAGACGTTGCCTGAGCACTTCTTATTAAAAATTACAATTTTATGAACAAGTATTTTCAAATTTATAGAAGACAACTCTCAAAGATGCAACAGAAGTTCAGTTCCGTAAGATTGTAAATATTTGTACACGGAGTTTCAATGTTTAAATAAGTGCTCAGACATGGTGTGCTGCAATCACAGGTCGCAGTAAATGTATAATTATTTATTTTCCATTTGAATCAAAAACGTTGCAGTCGGTGCGAAACTAGCAGATGGAGCTCGTCGTCCGCGCGGGATTGAGAAGAGCCGGTTTATGGCGCTGGCTGCAGCAACCGCGTCCGCCGCTCCGGCCGCGCAGCCGCCACCTCCGGATATTAACCCGGCGGCGGCGGCGGCGGCGCCGCTCGCGCTCAGCCTCCATTTGTTTTTATGAAGCATCGGCGGCGGCCGCCCGCCTCCGCGGCGCGGCGCCCTGCTTTGATTGTTTTGAAGCGGCGGCTGCTGTTGCTGCTGTAGCGGTGGCGCTAGCTCTGGCTGCTTCTGTCGCCGCGTCGTGTTCTTGTGACGAAGCAGGGAACTCGCGGGGAGGAACTCGGAGCTGTGATGCGCACGCACTTGGGTTGATCTTTCCGCGAGGTGCTCGCTTGTGGGCTCCGACTGCGTGTCTGTGGGTCGTTGGGTGGGTGTAGGCGGCGCGTGCGTCTGGGAGGTGTCGGCGAGGGTGAAATACGGAGAGCGGAGCGTGGAAGGGGACGCGGAAGTTCCTGGGACAGTGGGCCAACTCTCTTCTTGAGCGCTGTTGGTTTCCGCGTGAACCAATTTCCCTCTCGGTTTATTTGTCATTATGTTCATTTTCATCCATGTGATTCCGTAAACACTAGTGTGTGTCTGTGTGTGCTGGAGTGAGAGAGAGAGATTAAGAGGAGGAGGGATGATGTATCTGATACATTGAGGAAGCGAAAAGAGCGAGAAGAGAAATCGTTTATCAATATGTAATTATTAATATTAACTAAATGGAGTACTCTGCCCTGCATCCGCATGGTATATTCGTGTTTGGCGTATCGTGATAAGCGCACAGAAATGTTAATAAAGAAAGTAGCTATTCATGTTTTTGGAGGGGAGAAGGGCAGTAAGAACGACGGAAGTAAAGTACCTCGCAGCGAGGCAAGTTAACGCCAGAGCGCATGCGGACGCGAGGCTAAATTCGAAAGGGGGAGCAGAGCGGGGCGGGGCGGCCGCCTTCCGTGTGGGCCAGCCCATTATCACGGCGGAGCAGCGCGCGTTATCGGTCGTCCCCCCCCCCACCTCCGCCCCCGCAGAGTTACGACGCGGCGCTGAGTAAACGGCGGCGACGATGCGACAACACGTGTTGCCCGCGCGCGCTCGCTCACTGGCTCGGGCCGCGCCGCGCCGCTCCGCTCCATTCCCCCCGCTCCGCCCAGCTCCGCCCCGCTTCGCCCCGTCCCGCCCCGTCCCGCCCCGTCCCGCCCCGTCCCGCCCCGTCCCGCCCCGTCCCGCCCCGTCCCGCCCCGTCCCGCCCCGTCCCGCCCCGTCCCGCCCCGTCCCGCCCCGTCCCGCCCCGTCCCGCCCCGTCCCGCCCCGTCCCGTCCCGCCCCGTCCCGCCCCGTCCCGCCCGTCCCGCCCCGTCCGCCCCGTCCCGCCCCGTCCCGCTCCGCCCCGTCCCACCCCTCCCCTCCCCGTCCCGCCCCGCCCCGCTGCGACGCGCCCAGCCCAGTTCGGCCGTTCCACACATCACGCAGAGCCAGGGCGGTGGGCGTAATTAAAAACAACGCGGTCGCGGGGAGCGCATGCCCCGGCACGCCGTGCCGCGACGCCCTTCGCCTCACAAACGCACGCTCGCTGCCTCCCTCCCTCCCTCCCTCGCTCGCCCTCCAGGTTAGTTCCAATAGTTTCCCCTGGGGTAATTTGGCGGGCAGATGTTATCGGCGGGTGTTGACTCGCGTAAAAAGCGCTTCGCGCGGTGCCGCGGCGCGCCAGACGGGAGCAAAAAGCTCGGCCCCTCTAGTGACGTCTGGGACGACTTGCAGGCGACGAGTCATAGCGGCCTGCGTGCAAGCCGTCCGCCTCTGGGCACCGCGGTTCAAGTGCCTGCTACTGCATGTGGAATGTGGAGTCCCCAAGAGTGTTCGCGGCATTTTTTTTCTCGGAATTTTCCCTAGTCGTGCCTTTCTTTCCCCTATCGTATCATCGAACCACCTATTCTTCAGCATAGTCTTGCATTCCAAGTATGACCTCATACTCAGGTACTCAATTCATAAAATAGATGACCACTCGGCCTTCGAGTAGATTCTCCGCTTTTCTTTGCTACACCCTCGCCTGGATTAGTTGCGTGCCGACTCAAACCTGGGAAGTTCGCTCTCCTTTTTTTGCGATGTCTAGTGACACAAATCCAACTTAAACTAGCATCTCGGGTCACTTGTGTTGAAGTCTTGTTGGAAAACGCTGTTATTGATCGCGATAAAGTAGTGCTTTGGTAAGTTGTGTCTGTGAGAAGCAGGCTTGAGGTCTTAAATGACAAGGTACAGTTGAACCGATGGAGACACTTTTTTTTAAAAAAAATGGAATTAGCGAAGAAGATGATATCACGGCAAATATTTCGAGCAAGCAGTATTTAGGAGCAAACGAATGAACATTTTGTTCCCTGGTAAGCAAAGTTTATTGAAATCAAAATCGTCGAGAGTCCGCCACATTTCCGCGCCCTGAGCCTCGCCGGCCTGTACTTGCGAACAGTTCGCAGGCTGCGCACGTTATGCTGTCCTGGCTGCGTCGCTAATGACTTGCGTAACGGGTTAAAGTTTATTATTCTTGCTGTAGATGCCCGTCGCAGTAAAACAACGAAAACAACATGAGGGTGGGACTTGTTTCGTGAGGCGAGATAGGTTCAGCTTATTCTTTCATCTCAGACTTCGTTTCACTGCACGTCAAGTTTGTGCGCAGAAGCGAGAGCGATTGGGAATGTACAACGGTCAACTCATGTCACGCGGTTTACGCTCTATGCGAGATGCGCAATCGAGTTCGAGAAGTGTCAACTGTCACCGATACAGAACGCGTGGCGACATTAGGTTTAACGAGGAAGGGGACGTCAGACTCCTACCTGGCTGCCCGGCAGCTGCTGATGTATATAGGGCAGGCCCACCCGCCAAACAAAATTTAGTGCATGCGCAGGGGAAATTGTTTTTCTTTTCCTTCTTCTACGAGATTCACGTAAAGGAATCTTGTTCTTTCATTATTTCGTTAGGCCCTTTGCGGTAAGAACTTATCTTCTGAAATTTTAGTTGTAGAGCTCTTACGCAGATGTCCAAAACGTGTACCCATCCTTGAGAGTTTTTTTTTTCCTACGCTCACATTTATCCACCCAGATTGCGAATGACTCGTTCTGACGCGACTTTGTTGATGTTGTTTGTGAGTGAAAATTCTGAGTGTTTTGGTGTCATTTTAATCGTTCCTTTGGTTTTGTATTTCTTGTAAATAGTATTGAAGCTTGTCGTATTTAGACAATGCACTTGTGAAGGTTCTGCAAGACTGGCGAAGCTTTATCGAATGAGCCAGTTTTGAATAAGTGCATAATGTTGTATTGTTTCAGAAAGAAGTGGTTAATGATATGAAGACCTCGGGGCAATAACATGCTTTGCCACTACTCGTAAATTTTGAAAAAAAAAATGCAAGTAAAGGTTTAGACATTGCATTCTACAGATAGAGATAAAGAACATTCATTTATGAATTACACTGCCTTCTTAAGGCGAATCTTTAAAATAAAAACCAAACATCTAGATTCATCTATGGGACATTAAAATACACTAATATCTCAATTTCATGGGAAATGTACCATAGCATGTTATTGCCCCCAGATCTTATAGTACGATTTATTTCACAGTGTATTGTTGCATCAAAACAGTGAGTGTTTAGTTCGTGCTGCCCTTTTTTTAAATTTTTATGTACTAATACACATTTAATGTAATGATTCTCGTGCTATAACCAAATATGTGATAGCGTTGTTTTCATTAATTGTGGGCAAATACCTGGCATTCTTTTTAATTGCCTTTCATTTATTCAACTATTACATTTTAACATAATCCTGCAGTTGAATTTTTCTGAATTTGTTTTTTGTGAAGCTCTCCTCGCATTATTAATTTGCTACAGGTGAAGTAGTGCAACATTTATGCTGCGATTCATTTTGTAACCATTCATTTACAAACCTTTTCAAACCATCCATGCTGCTTTAACGCAGAATGCCACATCCCTCGCGCAATAACTTGTTTGTAATGAAGGCGTCTGTGGAAATAACTCTGATTTTGTTGACGTAAAATGTATTATCAATTTTCAAATCACCTAGGGAATTTGTAAGTTAATTCTTGGCTCCTCACAGACGTGTGTGGGCGCAATTCTGAAAAAAAAGTTTGGTATCATCGCGCGGCGGCCTAGTATGCAGTACGCCAGGAATTTCTGCAGGAGATATTTCTCGGCCATAGAGGACAATTCGAAATTTTTGTCAATAGAAAAAAAACTCATTTTGAAAACATAAATTTCGATCCTGAGCAAAATACGGTTTCATTAGATAATACCTCAGATAACATTGGAATGTTAATGGTAATTAGGTGCTTATATTGAAGAACTGAGGATATGAGAAGAAATGAATGTCAATACCAAGTTGATTACCGATAATTTATTACTATTATTATTATTATTGAAATTAAGCTATTTTTATAATGTTTTGTTTTCTCTGTAGTTGTCGGTTGGTCTGACGATACTCGTGTGTTGGTTGACCTATGCTTTGTCTTTTCTGTTACTTATTTCTCAAACGTACTGTACTTCTGTTAACAATTTTCATTCATCCATTCATTAGTTTTCATCCTTTCTACAAATCTGAGGCTTTACGTCACTAAGACGTCGATGAATGATATTCGCGAGTGGTAATACGAAATATATTATGAGAGTGGTGGCAATTTGACTTTCTTTTCCACAATCAGAAGATGAAAACATCAGCGGGATTCAAACCCACACTCCTTCGTTTCCGCAGCAACCGTGTATGCGCTACAAAGTCGGCCAACGTTTTATCACCGTACCGGACTTTCGAAGTGATAAATAATATTCTCTTAAGTTGTGTTGGAGTGAAGGAATATTATACCAAAGTTCACAGATTTTTTTCCCTGAATACTGTTGTGGATTTTTAAGAGCAGCAAAAAAAACCATTTGGAAGGGAAGTATGACCATGAAGTCGCATGTCGTAGTTTTGTGGCGTGTCTTAAACGACGCCTCTGATCTCCGATACATTCTGTTGTCTTAGTAATTCTTCCGTTCGCTACTAGGTGGCATTGAGCCTATCTGCATGCCACATCTGAACTTCTCTTGCATTCACTGATATTTCGAAAGGAGCGGAAGCAAATTGGTGAACTGAAATTGTTAAAGCTGTGAACATCATAGCCTTAAAAACATCGCAGAAAAGCAACTGAGCTGAAACCGAACCGGTTGGGAAGGGATTAGGTATTTTACTTCGTAGTCACCCCCCGATGTATTCACTTGTTTTTTGAAATGCCTTGTGCTCAGACTGAATGAGATTATTTCTAAGGAAAGTGATGCAGTCAGTACGTTGGATTTGAATAAAATTAATGAAATTATCATAAAATGAAAAATGGCTTGGGGAGGAACATTACCTCAATCTTTCAAGTCTATTAAATTCAATTATGACGTATTTTACGTGGTGAGACTCAGGCCATGGGTTCTGCTTTTCCTTCTGACCACATAAATTTCGCTACGCTCCTTTCGCCATTTAGCGTGGAAAGAATGGGCTATTCAAAGTTAGCTCAGAGACTTGAGGATCTTGTATATGCAGTAAATCTACTACATAGGATAGCCGGCTTTACTGTCTCTCCGAAGACAGGTGTACGAAGGATTGTCTTTATTTCTTTCTTTCCCCCTTAGAAATCCACGACTTCGATCGATTTTAAACCCGCAAATTTGGGTGTAACAGCATCATTCTCTAGCCGTTATAGCACCAAAGCCGTCCATCTAATCTGTCGCTGTCCGAAAACAATGCCGGAATCATCTGGAACGCGCGGCTTGAGCGTTCTTGCTGGGAGTGCAGAGCGAAGCGGCCGCGGCGTGGCGGAGTAGTCGGCGCTGCCAGGCCATTCCCCGGGGTTACGCTAGTATCTCCCGCTTAACAAGGCGCCGGCGGCGGCCGCCCGGGGCTCGTATCTAGCCGCGATCCCCCGCATCCGCTCCCTCTCACCGCACCCTCGCTCCCCCCTCCCCCACACCCTGCTCGTGGTATACGGTCCCGATAATTCGCGCTCTCCGGTTCTTTTCGCCCCGAGCCGTGATGAATTGTGGAGGCCGTGAGCGGAGCCCGATATGGAATATTTTAACGGCGCGGCGTGCGCCTCCGCTGGGCCGCCGCTGCCGCCGCCGCATGCGCCCTTTCCGACCGAGCAGCGGAGCCCTCGCATGAATCGCACCGCCGCTACTGCAGAATCTCAAAGAAATAAATGAAATCGGTATCGTGGCTCGTATACTTAAGCAATACCTGGCCACCAGAAGTTAAATGAATATTTTATTTATTCGTTTATTTTATATAATTTCATGGACTCACAGCCGAAGATGGAACATTCTCTTATGACAAGCCAGGAATGCCATGTTTGCGAGAATCAATAGAGTAATGATGACGATTCAATGACTCAAAACAATGGTGGAAACAGAGGGAAAGAAAATAGGTTACTTCATAATACTGCCTTTTATAACACTCTATGTAGTACCAAATAACAGATCTCGGAGTTTTCATGTATTACATTACAATCTATGTTTTCAAATACTCATAATATGGTTAAAAAGGATTGTCTCATTATTCTGCTATTACATTTAAATTGATATCAAATCTTCTTTGAATAACACAGATTAAACGCACTCTAAGAGAGCGCACACTTGTAGTTATCATTTTGGTTACATGATGGACCATAACCAATCTCATCAATTGTTATTTGTCAAGGCTACAATAGCTTTCGTAACAATCTCGTTCGTCGTCTCTTGCAGTTTATTTCTTGCATTTGCTTGCGAGCGAATTGTGGCATGGTCGTCATAAATGTCCGTCACATATACGGTGAAATCTAGGAACATGCAATGAGTGCATTAGAATGTTACAAACTCCTGTAGTTCACGGATGGCCTCGTGAATTGCTCGTGCGAGGGAAAATAATATGTTAGAACGCAGGGCGGGATGTGGGCGTTCGCGCGTGCATCCACTGCGCTCCGGCAAGGTGAAGCGGGGGCCGCGCGTGGTCACGCAGGGCTCACGGGGATCCCGCGCGAAAGCCGACCAGGGCCCCTCCGCCCGCACCCTTCCCCCCACCACCACCCCCCGCCGCGGCCAATCTCAGCGCCGCCGGCCGCGCTGCCTCCATCGCCTCCTGCGCCCCCGCACTTGTCTCCCTCCGCATCGCCGGACCGCTCTTCTGACTTCCATTCCGCCTGCACCTTTCCCTTCGCCGCCGCCCCCTCTCTCAACACCCGGCTCCCGTCCCCGCCTCCGCCCCCCCCCCCCAGCCGGGCACCGGCGTTGATCCTGCGCCGTGGCTTTTCGGCACCGTGATATCGGAACAGTGTTATCCGACAGCGCGGAAACTGCGAACTGCGTACTCGGCAGCCGGCGCCCAAAGCCGCCTCCGCCTCCCTCCGTCGCCCGCCCCTCCCCCTCCTCCCGCTTCTGCTGGCGATCCACCCCTGCTACTCCCTCGTACCGCCCCCGCGCTACCCGACTCCCTTGCCCGCCCTCTCGTTGTTGGCCGCGCAGAGTTAGCGATGCAGCGTTGCCTCTCGGTCCAAAATAGGACCAGTATTTGTTTCTCTTGTTGCGAAACGGAAATGTTTTGTTGTTGCTGTGAGAGAAATGATTTCCCTTTTGGAAGTGATATTGAACAACTTTTGCGGAAAATGACCTGGACGTTAAAGTGGCGTAGTGATTTGTGCTAATTGTATAAACATGCACTTCTAATGTTTTGCAGTTCGTTGATATTCATTGTTATCGGGGAAAGAATATATTCGATTAGCAGCTTGAAAGCATTTTTGGGTAAGAAGTTGGTTAAACTGAAAGGAACATTAGGGAAATGTTGCTAATTACGATCATTTAATGAGGCAACTGATTAAACGACAGTGCGATACATGTGTTGGCCAGAGAAAGATCCTATCCACTTCGGCACAAAACTTTCTTTTGAGCTTATTTATTTTACTCTCTCTTATATGTACGTATATATACGGAGAATACACGTGGTATAGAGACACCTATGTAATGCTGGGCGGAAAAACGGCAGATTTTCGGCAGAAAATCTCTCATTGCCGGGCCCTGATAACGAAAAAGTGGATAAATTTACTTGCTAAATTTAGAAGAAAAAATCCTCTATCAAGTGGTGTAACCAGGATTCCTTGTTTTGTGGGACCTTGATACCGAAAAATCAATTCACGGCAAAATGTCCGTCAGTCTGTGAATACCACTAACGCCTAAATGATACGTAGGATTTTTCCAAAATTGATATTCCCGGGCGTTTTAGCTCGACTGGAGGTGCTGCGATTTTAAGACACTTTTTTTAAAATTTGGGGGTACTTTACATGAAGCCCCAGAGACATTTTCACAAGTTTCTCAAAAATAGCTCCATTTTTTTCTTTAAACATTAAAAAAATAGAATAAAATACACTTTATAAAGATGGCATAGATCCGTTTTCATAGTTAACTCTGAATTTTCAAAAATGTCAAAGGTTTGACTTTTTTCGGCATCTTCCCCAAACTACAAAATTGGAGAAAGAGGTTTTTCCTCCAAGTAAAATTTTTTCTCCATATTTAATTATTTCATTAAGGTCATTTAGTAGTTTTCGGGAAATGTTACGTGCAATATGTGCAATTTTTAAAAGTAACAAAAACAAGATTCTCTCGAAAACTGCTCCAAATGTTTTCTTTAAACTTTTGGTAGCGGTAGTGCTAAATGTAAAGATGACATATACGCCATATTGCTCTATTCTTTGGTTTTTGAAAAATTGCAAAAATGTCATTTTTTTTTTACTTGTCTCTCACAGCTCTTAATATTGACATTAGCGGCAATTTGTTCATATAATTCTATTTATGAGTACATGTGCTTTAAATAAAGTCTTATAATTTCTCGAAAACTCAACCTTTCCTGTGAAAATGAGATCAAAATTCGCGTTTTCAGAAACGCTCAAATGCCATTTTCTCGAAAATGACTCCAAATATTTTCTTCCAACTTTTCCAAAGTGTAATGGTAATTGCATTGTTTAATATACCACAAAGTTCATTTTGGGGTATATTTTTGGTTTTTCAAAAATTATATCAATATAAGTTATGTGAAGTATCTCTCGCGACGTTAATATGCATATTTCAAGCAATTTGTAAACACTATTGCATTTGTTGAGTGAACGTTCTTCACGTGACTTGTAATAAAATTTTTCGAAAAGTTAAAAAAAAAATCTGTGAAAAAAGAGCTTGAAATTTTGCATTTACAATGTCCCTTAAACGCCTTTTTTTTAAAAAAATCAAAATTTTCAAAGAAAATTGCCATTTAGGACAATGCTTTACTTTTTTAAATATTCGTAATCTTTACGTTCTACAGTTTAGAAACCGAAAAAATTGAGAATTTTTTTAAAAACAAATCTGTGAGCGTCAATAGAAGGCAGCTGGGAAGAGTTCGTGGCAAGTCCGAATAGCTACACAAGACTAAATAAAATAGAAAAGAATAATACGAGAAAGTCTGTGCCATTCTGTCGTACCACTAGTTTCTGTTTGTGATGACCACGAATATTTTTCCAGTTGTTTGAGATGGAATTTTTCTTCGATGCCGTCGTGGGCAGATTGAACTAATTGAACTAGAATACGGAAGTTCGTGTGACTAAATTGATCGAGCTATTGGCTTTATAGATCCATTTATATTCTTCTCTTCTGAGTGCGATAAGGCATGTTTGTGTTTGCTGTGCTCTATTTTCTCAGTAGTTTACGCTGGCCTTTCCGAGCTGTGCGTTTATGGGACACGTATGTAGACGGAGCAGAAACTGTTTTGATCGGGACCTAGATTCTTATCTTGTCGATGTGAATTTACGAAACCACCAAGTAACGACCATTAATGCTGCCGCTGGGAGAGTGGGAATTCTAGAGGACGATTGCGCATGTGTCGTCCCCTTCGTTGCATTGAATTTCAATGAATCCTTGATAAATAAATGTTTTGTCGTCATTACGAATACTCAGATGTTACGCAGAGATTCAAATTGCACAGTGGCCCTATAAGAGGAATAGAAAATCATGAATGCCACGCTCATTACTGAGCATGGGCGAGGGAGAAGGCGTGTTCCTTGATGTTTTCCTTGTTCCTGAAAGGTAAACCACACTGGCGGTTTGGCCTCTACCTTCCACTGCACACGGTGAAGGTAGAGATGATCGAAAGGGGCCAATGATGACCAGAGATGAAATATTCTAAATACGATAATTATGTAGGAATTATATAATTATCGTATTTAGAATATTATCGAATTTATATAGGAATATTATATAGCAGGAATATGTGAGAAGTCTACAACACCAAAACCACTTGGTAAAACAACCTTTTCTTAGTGAATAGTCGAATCCTTAGCCTTCTCAGTGTACTTCAACGACACCTATTAATCTTTATTATGATACCAGTATCGGAATCTAACGGTCGTACTTGTAAATGCGTGAATAATGGTGGGGAAGGTGGTTATGAAGATGTAATGATGAGGAAGCAGCGGTGGAATGAGAGGTGGGGAAAGAGAAGAAAATAGTGAAAACCTACCGCAAACCCGCCTTCTGCATCACAAATTCCACGTCCATCGACCGGCCATCGAAGCCTGGTCCCGGCGGAGGAAGACGAGTCGTCCGGCCGCTACCGCTCGCCCGAACGACACTCGACGGAAGACGTACGTTCGGGCCTCACGGCTCCGCCGGTGATGGAGGCGAGCGCGTCGTGATTGCTCCTCTGGCGAGCGAGCTGCGCGGCGGCCAACAACCGGCTTCGAACCCGCGTCGCCTGCCTCGCCTCGCCTCGCCGCTCCGCGCCGCGCCGCCCGACAGACCCGTTCGCATTCCTGCCAGGCGGAGCGCCGCCCGCGGCGATGGTTGCCCGCGCCGCCCGCGCCCGCACTCGCTCTCCCCCGCCTCCCTCTCCCCTCCGCCACGCCCCGCCCCGCTTCGCCGCGTCACGCCCCGTGCCGTACCAGGCAAGGCCAAGGCCCGCGGCCGCGAACCGCCCAGCTCCTCCACCAAGGTAACAATCTTGTGAAATCGAGCGCCAATGCTGCTGTGGATGTATACTACTTCGATCCGAACATAGGGTATGTTGACGTAAATCAGCTGTTACGGTGTCATCCAATCAGGGTTTTGGATGACACCCACAGTAGTGACGTGTATGTTCCCTGTTAGATGACACCGTTAACAGCAGATGATCTGTCAAAAGACACCGTAAGTAAATCGAAATATAGAATAGGTGCCTTAGCGGCCAGGGCGTGGACTTGGCTTGTGCAGATTCGCGGCAGGTTTTCGAGAAGTTCTCGTTTTTCCTTGCTTCTCATTCCTTCTCATTGAAAAGGTAGGAGATTATAGAATTCCTCTCCGAGGAGTCGTAGAATATCATCATCTGGCTTCTTTCTTCAACTAACATATTTTGTTCCAAATAAAGACAACTCATTTTCGTCGTCTGCGTTGACATATCTAGCCGTAGATGCGTGTGTGCCTACAGTCATTTAAAAGACGGCAAACGTTTTTCTTTCTATGTTCCACACCATACTCGTACGTTATTGTGCGAGATTTGGACAATCTCAAATATACTACCTGTTCAACATCCGAGTGCTACTCTTATCCCAAAAAATGGAATTGGCGGATTTGAAAGGAAATAACTCACGTGAGTATTCGTCTCTTGTGGTTACGATCCTTGTCCCTAATATAAACTTTAAATATTCCATATAAGCAATCAGCTTCTAGATTTGTCGTATAGACCTCCTCCAGCTACACTAGTGACTTGGTAACGTGTCGCTTCCATCGCCCTCTGATTTTATATTTTTTGAAATGTGATTGTGTGATTGAAATGGTTGTTTCGGGCTGGGCATTTACAAGAACATTAGAAATTTTAGTTCCTCTTAAGGATTTTTCTCCAGATGGTCTGTAAGAGATTTCACGAATAGGATACCGAAATTACCTTCTGACAGATTATGGAGTACGTCGAGATTTCATGGTAAGGATTAGAGTAAATGATTCAGAGTAAGCTTCTTATAAATTCCAATTACTGTTCTTCAGAGCGTAAGACGAGATTGTCCGTGCTACAGCGCAGTCGTAGGAGATCTGATTTCCGTTGCGAATGGTTATGACGTGCAATAGCCCTGAAAACAAATATTAAAAATAAAATACGTATGTTTTCGCATGGTAAAACCAGTTCAGTGACATGCCTTTGAAAAACGTACATGATGCTCCTGTTTCGAAAAACAAACATTTGTAAAGTTTGTTTTGGAAATGCATAATTGGCGACATTTAGTGAGTTCCTACGTTTTAGGTTACCGAACGGATAGGTTTAAATTGGAGGTGTGCTGTCTGTAAAATCTAGTTATATTTACATAGACCATATTCAGTTGTTCTATTTACATACCGTCCTGTTCTTAGGACATCTGGATCAATATTTACAATATGCTTGTCGGTTAATACGACTTACCGGTTTGTCATTTTTAGCTACGTAGCTGTTCCGCCTGTTTCTTTATTCTGCAATGCCGAGGTAATCAGAAAAACATTCCAAACGATTTCCGATGTATTTGTGCCTGTGACTGTCCCGTAACATTCTGCGAAATATCATCGCAGTTTTGTGGCACGTTGCATTATTGCCTCGTCACTCCCCAGCCGCGGAAGTTCTTGTGTGAATAACCGAAATGAATGAACGTCGCCAGTCTAATGTAGGCGGAGGTTGGCGTGATTACAGTCGGCGGCGCGTCGCGGCGATTGATTTTTATTTCCGCCGCGTCTTTTGAAGGGGACTCTGCGCTCCG
Source organism: Acheta domesticus (assembly GCA_031308135.1). Taxonomy (NCBI): domain Eukaryota; kingdom Metazoa; phylum Arthropoda; class Insecta; order Orthoptera; family Gryllidae; genus Acheta; species Acheta domesticus. The sequence continues at coordinate 141,736,963 of JAHLJT010004567.1, read as the reverse complement.
CTCGCTAGCGGAACGCGCGGTATTTTGGCTGGCGGCAGCCGCCATCGGAAGCCACCGCACGGGACGCCCGTCCTTACAAACGTCCGCGCATGAGCCATCGGATTTTTTTTTTTTTTTTTACCGTGCTCCCGTTGTAATTACGCCCCCGTCTCATCCTCCGCGTCCCGCCCTCCGTGCCCCTCGTGTGTACGCCCGCTCCGTGTCCCGCGCTGCCAGATGGCGCCGCCTCGTCAGCGTCGGGGGTGGCGCGGAGGCGGTGTCGAGGGAGTGTCAGGGTCGGGGCGGAGGCGAGTGACCGTCGCGTGTGTGGGAGGGGAGGAGGGGCGAGCCTGTGTTGGCGGCTTCGCCTCTGGCGAACAGGCCCTCGGCCCCGGGCGGCTTGGAACTCGTTAGCCTCCCGGAGTGACGGGTGACAGGCTGTGTCGCCGTCAATGTTCCCCCGGCGCGACGCGCGGATTGAGACGCGTTTTTCGGACGTGCGCGGGGCTCGCAATGCTGCCGTTCAGAAGGCGCGCGCGGGGGGAGACCGCCTTTCCAGTCGCTGGCGTCTCGTCGGGGAAGAGCGCTTCTCTGTCCAGGATACACACGACGATTTTTCCGTAGCTGCTTCTCTAGGCCCGGCTTCACGATGGAATATATCACGGCATTTCGCGTTTTTCTCGGTCGTGCCGCTCCATGTCGCATGGTCGCGACCGTATCAAACACGGCTTGATCATGCGACATCTACAGGCACGACCGAGAAAGACGCGAAATGTCGTGATGTAAGAAGGGCCTTGAGAGGCATCTGTGGAAAAATCGCAGTATAGTATGAGTTAATGTGGTGCCACATTTCAAGACAGAAGGCGAAGCGCATCAAAGGGGTTCTACTTCACTGACTCTTGTACAACACCAAATGAGTCTTCGTTCATTTTTGAGAAAATGGTAGCTAGGGTTTGTGCAGATCCATGTTAGGGCAGGTAACCGTAAGAGTTGTATCACGCGGACAGAGTTTTCATCACTACTATGTGGGGTAACTTAAAACACAGTCTCCTTCTCTCTTAATAACAGGAGTAATCGGGGTTGTGACTCCCATCTGCATTAAAATTTTATGGTATTTACATTCCGTAGCGTAGCATGATATTTTTTCCAAGTGATCTCCAAAGCTGATTTATGTATTTTTTATTAACATATCTCAAAATGACCCTGAGTTGAGATTTTATTGAAACTTTATTATTATTATCAGTATTATTATTATTATCATTATTATTATTATTATTATTATTATTATGTTTTTATTATAACTTCCCTACCGCAACTAATAAAACCACAGTTCGTCGTAATACTCTGCAGAGAAAAAGATGTTTTATCATAAGAAGTAGCGGGGTCAATTCTTCTTGTTCCTCAGTCATTAAATTTTACTGTAGTAGCTATAAATGTATCTAAACACTTCAACTTTTTAGGCACCTCCATGTTTGTTTGTTTTTTTCGTTCCTTTTCCTACATCATAGTCATTTTTTTAAAATAAAGAGAATGGATTCTATTTCTTGTTACATTAACGGTCAAGCACGGGTTTGTGCTGCGCCACTGCTTTCGAAACTGGGGGGGGGGGTCGTCTTCTCCATCTGTCTTGTTTTTTAGCAGAAACTCATTCCTTAAAGTACTGGAGTAGGTAAGTTGGCGATTGCAATAAAGTATCTGTGGGATGTTGCCTTTTGGGAAAGCCTTGTTTCCTAGATTAAATAACTTGCATTTTTAGGCTACTTTTCAGGAAATACTAATTCGAGCCAAACACATTGAAGTGACATTAATTTCTCCCCTCTCAGAGTGTAGCTGCTAAAATTTCAGGATTTCGGAGTTGCTCGAACATCTATTACGTAGTAAGCAATGTGTTTCAGTGTGCTTTCGCGTATACGTATACTAAGTAAGATTTGATGAGATCTCTCAGCTTGCGAGCTAATGAACGGAATGCCAGCTAAGTGGGCGAACGTTGCTAATTCGGGCCAAGAAAGTGGTCGTAATGATGATGATGAAGCATTTTACTTTCAAAATGATTATTTACAAAAGAAATCAAATGTGTGGACAAGTTAGTGTAATTACTGTTGAATTTCTTTCGCACTCTTTTGTTCCTTTCATTCAAAGTCTTTAAAGATACTTATAATTAATAAGATAATTGTAACATTTTTTTATTGCTTCGTGTGTATTGTAACATTTTTGCCATGCAAGGTCAATAGTTAAATGGTGGGAAAGAAACACACCAAATGTGAAAGTACACCAAGTAACGGTTAATTGCAATCACGGTGTATTTTATAGTGTTCCATTATAGCAGATATATCGTAACATCGAGTTTCTTCCTTTTCTTCTTTAGTTTTACATGGTTCTCATTACATCAGAGAGCGAGGCAGGAATGTCAGCTCAATAGTAACTTTAACTTCTTCGCTCACCTTGTTAAGGCCTATCCCAGCAGTCGCTGGTTTTCTGCTGGGCATTCGCCTCTATTCCTCGCGGCGACTCTTTCTTCCGTTAATTAGAGTAACATGGAGCGCAGCGGGGCTCCATAACAAGCGAGCGCCGGAAGGAATAGCATTTGAGGGCGGCGGGGCCCGGCCTCTCCTCTGCGCCTTTTAGGCTCTACGAGTTTTGGAATAGCTAGTAAAGAGCCATTTCGCTGAATGGTGAAAGGGGAGAAGTGTAGCCAAACGAAATTTGAGTCCAAAGTGCGTATACTCATCATCATCATCATCATCATTATTATTATTATTATTATTATTATTATTATTATTATTATTATTATTCCAAAAGCAACGTTGGCGGTGTACTTCATGCTTAGACCCAAGAAATTCGTATATCAGAGTTGTGATTAATGCATGATTCGATATGGGCGATCAGCGTGTCGCTAGGTCGATGTACTAAGAAGAAATGATCGCGCATGGTATGGAAACAGAAGGATTGCGTACAGTTGAAGCGCGAAGGATTAAAAGGGTGAACAAATTCGCCCAGACTCGCTTCATTACATCGGATGTGAAAAATGTCACTGCGTAGGCATGAACCTCGAATATCTCGGTCGTTTATTAATGTAAGATTGAACAATTGCCATTACAATCACATGCAGCGGCCTTGCCCGAAGGTCGTGCTATATTAGATACGAGTTGAAGCTGATAGAGGAAATACGTGATTTTTTTTTACCAGTTTATTGGTTTGCGGAACTGTTGCATAAGAGACCAGTTGGTTCCTGATTTCATTCGTATGTTTGTTTACTTCCGAAAGGGTTCCCGTGACGGAAGTGCCTTCGCTTGTGATGAGCTATATGCATTGAAAAACATTTACAACAAGTCCTTTATTTTCGTGTTGTTCGCTACGCGATATGGGTTGCCTGGATCCAACCTTGCTTATCTCAAGAAAAGTAGCCGCCCACCCTCCAGTTGTACATTGCTTCTACATCTCCCACTTCGGTTCATTATGATTTTGTGATAGTAGTTCCTAGCCCTTAATAATACCTGAGAGTGGACAAATTATTTTCATGGTTTGATTATTACTATGTTATGATATGAATGATGATGGAATGTGGCGCAAGCATTCTTGAAAGCCTACCTTAAAACTACTTTGCCTATTGATTGATGGGTAGTTCGATTTCAAGCCGCCACCCAAAGGTCTGTTGGTGAGCAGTCTGACCGCAGATCACCCCCACTGCTCGTCACTAATAATTAAATTAACCTACAGAATGAAGTAGTAGTAATAGTAGTACATTTTCATAAGCCCATGTGATTTCCATTTCGGCGTGTGACAGGACATCGGCTACTCCTGTGACGCAGATGCGAGGGACCGGGGCGGCGCGAAGCGATTGTACGCCCGAGACGTATTTTTAGACGCGGGGCGTGGCGCGGCGGGGCGGAGCGGAAGCCGCGGCCGGAAGGGGCGGCTGGGTCCGGGGCGGGGCGGGGCGGGGCGCGGCGCGGCGCAGCACGGGGGCCGGGCCGCTCGTATTTTTACAGCGGAGGCGCCCTCCCGCCGCCGTGCGCGCGGGCTACAGCGCAATAAAACGTCGCGTTGATGGCTGGCTACGCGACCTTCCGCAGCTGGCTCTCGACTCGCCGGGAGCGCGCCCCCGGATGACGCGGCAGCGGGGACGTCTTGAAAACTTGGCTCGCGCCAAATCCGATCTCTTATTATTGCGCGGCGTGCGATAACAGATGGAGCGGTTGCGTGAACGCCACCGCCGCCGCCGCCGCGCCGGGCGAGCGCGCGCGTGCACGCGCGACCGACTGTCCAGGGTCGCCGCCAGGAGGGCCGGCCGTGAAGTCATCCGCCTTAATAGCCCCGTAATTCCCGCGCTCGTTACTCGTGCGGCGCGGGGCGACCGGGGAAAGGATCCAGCCGCCGCCGCCACCGTCGCCGTCGCCATGCCGTCGTCTCGCGCGGTGGTCTGGCGGAGCGGCAGGCGGCGGGCGCGGGGTCATCGTGGCAACACCGCCGCCACAGACGCGCCGCGCTGCTCCAGCGCCGTCGCGCCGCGCCGGTCCGGAGCCTCAGCTGGCGCTCGCTCCGCGCCGCGCCGCGCTGCAGAGCGCGCTGCTTCCTGTGCCCGGCGCGGCGGCGGCGGCGGGGCGGCTCGATCTGTAGCGCGTGTGTGTTGATGAGGGCGGGAGGGGAAGGCCAGACCACTGGAATCCGACCACGCTCGGCCTCCCGACCGCGGCCCCCGCGCCCGCCTCCCCCCGTCCCGTCCCGCTCCGCGGCCGGCCGGCCTCCCTGCCTGCCTCTGCCTCTTCCTGGGCGCGGCGCGTGGGCGAACAGGCAGCTGGCGGCGATGAATGAATGAGGAACGGGCGCGACGGCGCAGCGGGGAACTATGCGCGCGTGTGAATGGATGGGATGCACGCCTCATCTGCGATAATTCGACCCGAATAGCGCCAGTGGTAGTTGCGGAGTCTGCCGTGGTGTTCCCTGCCACGAATTATTTGATTATTTTATCTGAACCATCAGCTCGTGCATCCTGTCTTTGATGTGGCAATTCTGTTCGATACCAGTGTTTTCCCATTCATTCTTACATTAGATTCTAGTAAGAGATTGTTTGAATACAAGAAAAGGAAGTGTCTTGTGTAATTTTTTTGGAGTAGAATTTCAAAATGTGACTTTTATATGAAAAAGTCGTTTTGAATCTTGTTTCTCTTCTTTTTTTGTCAATCTGAGACCTCTGAATTAGTCTGTCATTGCTGTCTGTCGTTTTCATTAAGAATTGAAGAGATAATAAATATACAATCGGAATAGTCGGTCGTAATAAACGAGCTAACTGTTCTATGCAGAAAGTAGACGAGGAGGACCATTATACATATGCGATACAAATGTAGAGACATTTTCGGCCATTTTTCTTAACTCTAAATAAATTGTTTGAATGAGCATTCACTACCAGAGAGCCTTCTCTAAACTCTAATTCTTAGAAGGGGTTCGGTAGTTGGGGGAGTACAATTGCGAAGTGCTAGAGATGAATGACATTCATGCTGCGGACCTGAAAGGACATAAGCCTGTTGTTCGGAGCAGCCTGTACATGTACTCGTTCTATAGCAGCCTGGCATGAGAACCCAATAGCCCTTGAGGCCACAAGCACTCTCGGAGCCCAGGTGGGTTAGTGGCAGCAGCAGCGTGGGAACCTCACTGATCACGATTCCCCCTCGTAATAAATAATACTTGATAAAAAATATCTCCAACAAGTAAAGCCTTCCTACACGTAAGTCAGTATAATTAGATGAATTTCCTAAGAGTAATTCTTACGAACGTGCGACTTTTGTAAGGGACAGTCAAGCCATTCCATAACACGAGAGGCGTCTTAAAATATTTACCAGTCGCTCCAATTGATTTGCTACGTTAATTAAAAACATAATGTTCACCCTAAATTACTTGATACTCTAGCAGAATTTATCAAAGAATGGCATCCACTTATTTGTGTCAGTGTTACATTCCTTGTAGCCCCTTTGGTAACTAACAAAACAGTTTATCACGAACTTCAACCTTGCCAAAGTCACATTCGTGTGTGCCTTAAGCATGTGTTGAAATGTCACACTGGCATATCGCACTGCGTCGGTCGGTCATCCGGTGGGTGAAGAAAAGCGTAGTAAGTTCTTTAAACTCATTGGTTGGGTGGCAATAGTCGTAGTGGTAATGAGATATTTCGTAAACATTGTTATTTTGAGATTTTCTCTCTTTAATCTACTAACAATGTGTAGTCAGGCGTAGTATATTACTCTATCGAATTCGTAGTATACGAAGAGTATTGTAATTATTGAATTGCAGAATGCCTTATTCGAGAACTCTGTGTAACCTTCATTCTTCTTTGCAATCTACTAGTGGACTAGGCAATGCTTCACTATTGTAATGTATTACACTCCACACGCTACTGGTCACGTAATTGTTAATCACGTTGCTCTATTCTCTGCAAAAAAAATAGATGAAAGATTTTTTCGTGAGACTGGGTTTGTTCTGTGACCTGGTTTGGGCATGGTTGTCAAGCATCCTATTGCTAAAACGTTCTCCCTCAATTTTGGGCATGTATTCGCTATGACACTGTCAGAGAAATTTGATTTACTTGTACGAGCTAACGTTAAAGTAATAATTCCGGTCGATAATTCACAATCGCTGGGGCAACATATGCTTAATGCTTGAGAGTGCGGAGGGTTGCGTGGAGCTTAGGTTCAGGGGCGCTTGAGTCAAACGCATAAATCAACAACGGCCCCATTTAGCGTCTGTGTGCGGCAGACATACGCGCATTCCCATTGTACTATTCATATAACCTTCGCGCAAGTGGAAGCAATACGTTGACAAAGTTTTATCGCAGTCGGATGAACGGTACGACCGGGCATGAACTACGAACATTTAAACAAACAACTTTTTACATATTAGAAAACAGTATTTTTAGTGCTCTCTATAGTTTAGCCACAATGTAATTGTTTTATTTCTTCTTTCAGGTAAGTGTCCTGGAAAAAACACTGAAGAACGCAGGCGGTGATTCGTGTTACTTGTGAGTACAGACATTTCGGTTATTGGCATTGAAAAGACTAAGAGATTCGAATATGTGAATATCACCAATTTCTCCCGTTCATCCACGCAAATGTTATGATCTGCTGTAATTCGCAGTAATACCTAATGTGCAATAAATGATGTGTTCTACAGAAATTCAAAAATCAAGGCTTTATCTCTCGTGAATCACATTTTTCATTTGCGATAGTGGATGTATGTGTTGGTAATTAACATTTTCTATGGGGTATTTATTGAAAAATATTGTGATTTTAAAATGCCCACATTACATTGGATGTGTATGACTTGCCTGTTTCTCGGAACCTTGAAAAATCCTTGAATTGTAATACCAAATTTAAGTTAGCCATCGATATTTGCGAAAATTTGAAACAAATGGTCATCTTCATGAAAATTTGCACTTTGTCGAATCCTTAAGTACATCGGTGGCCATGTCGTATCAGTAAGTGTACGGTTTCGAATAGAATCGGTTGACTCAGAGAGATGGCAACTACGGCGAAGCAATTTTCACGACAAAATGTAAACCATGATTGATCTCCATGAGATGAAGACAGTCTCGGAGAGGAACAATGTAGCCGACATTTCGACCTCCATGCCGCAGCCTTCAAGGCCTAATGCTCTGTAATTTAAAGCCACCGGAACATTGTCGATTTTCCCGAGGACGCGGTGCCTTTCGGACAGCTCATGCATCTCGCATATTCACAATTTTCCTTTTAGGTGCAAAATTGTCTTGGACACCCGACATACCCTCCGTCATTTCACATTTGTGTCGCCTCTTATTCGACATATGCGAGAGTTGATGTTCTTCGTGGATGCATTACGCCACATCCTTGGGGCGCTAACGCGTAGTTACTGATCACCGTTGCGTCCTCGCAATTACATTCTCACCAACTCCGCAACTCGTTGACGGACAAAGACAAGATGAGTAGTGAGGGGGCGTGTTCCATTACTCCTCGCGAGGCAAGTTCCGCTCTCATGGTTTTTGCTTCCCGGTAGAAGTGTCATTTCAGAAAGCAAGCGCTTCACCTGGCGTGGTTGCCGCCTGCCCTCCCAGCCGGCCGTGCCGGGCGCCCGGCGCCCTGGATTACACGACCCTCGACCCGGCGCGCCTCGCAACTTTGCGAGCCCGTCTCCATCAGTGTGTACTCGGTGCGGAACACGCGACGCTAAGCCAGCCAAAGACAATGTCCCTGTCGGGAAGAGACAGCAGAGAGGAATCCTTCACCCAGCATGTTCGCTTGTTTGTACCATGGCGGGACCAGGCGCCACGGATCACAACGATCAGCACAAATATTTTTCTAGGTTTCTGTTTTCTTTGCTTCCTGGGTAAGGACATTTAAAGTCGCTGAAACACATAATGCTATTTTCCTTCTGACAATTTTCGGACTTGCAGATACAGCAAACTCGAAATATTAAGGAATCTCTTATAAAGATATACAATGCACGTATGAACTCGTTGGTACAATTATTAACAAACATTTTTTAGCCGTACTAGAATTCTTTATTGAAAGGAATCTCTTATGAATCGTTTCTTTTGAACTTGTAGAATACATGTCCTGAAAACTTCGATTTGTGCTTCGATTTAAGTTGACCATTGACATTTAATCATCTGTTACGTTGTCATCCAATTGGGAGCTTAAACACACTAACGTACAGTAACGTTTAAGCTTCCGATTGGGTGACACCGTAACAGCTGATTAAACGTCAACGGACTCTATATTTAAATCGAAGTATGATACACCGTGAGATTCTACTGTGACCTGTTGCATCAAGTGTAAGAATAAGAACGTCACTGGGCGTGAAACGTGAAAATTTGAGTCGGCTAATACGATAAGCCACTGAGAACAACTTAATGAAAATGACAGACTATGGAGGGTTCATTGATAGGTTAACAAATCATCTTCTTTGTAGAAGTTTGTAAATCTGTATAGCTGTCACGTGTGCACATTACAACAATACTTTCGACTTTTAAGAAGACTACTTTCGCGACTCTCAACACCATATCCCATCAAATCAGAAGTTCCGAAGGTTTCGAGCCTCTCCCCAACCCTATTCAATACCTACATAGCCGATGTACGCACCACCATTACAGATGACGCAGCGATCTACTCCACAAACCGAGACATAGAAACAGCAATAGAGGATATACAAAATCATCTCACCGTATTTTCCGACTGGGCACAAAAATGGTATATTCAGATAAACGCAAGCGAGAGCCAAGGAAAAATACTCTCTGAAAACCCCTCGACCCACCCACTCTCATCTACCAAAATAATAGCCTTGCATAGCATGGATTCCCGCGAACGTCACGGCAAAATACCTAGCTCCCGACAAACGACTCATATGGAGATCATATATCTTGCACAGAATTGCACTAGCCACTAGAAGAACACATCAGTTATATCCCTTACTTAAGAAATCATCCCCATTTAAATTACACCAATATTCACAAAATCCAAACGTTCCAAAATAATACAGAAGAACAATGACAAAAACCCCCTGGTTTATCCCAAACTCACAACTCCATCAAGAGCTCTGTATCACCCCAATCCCTGTACGTTTCTTCCTTCTTTTGGCAAAATTCTGCAACAATGTTTCTCAGATACTTTCAGCTACCCATTTCAAACTAGGTGAACAGAACCCTCATCGTAAACGTTTGAAAAAGAAACCACCCAGAGAATTTATTGACCATTCTTAAGCATACTGGAAACAATTAGCCATTCTGTGTAATATAAAATGCTTCTAAATGAAATAACCATTAAAAAAATCATGACAACGTGCTATATAAAAAATCAATTACTGTATCAGAAGCACACGGCTGCTGAGGGCCACAGGCTAAGCAAGAATAAATAAATAAAATTAAAAAAAAAACTTTCGTGACCGATTTAACACGTTAACAACGCAAGTGACGTCATTGCACTCGATTTAATCCGAATGTCGGTAAGCGTCGCACATGGATAATTGTAGTAGCTGCTCGTGGTCGTCCAGAAACTGAGATAAATCCTTCTGTATTTTCGACTCTTGTAAAATTGGTTGATCGTGGATGGCGCCATTCTCAAAGGCGGCTTAGATGGCTCGGGGCATCAAATGATTGCTCCACAGTACCTCTGATTTGGAGGCTCTAGGGTTCGAGTCCTGACCTTGGCAGGATTTTCTACACTAGCTGTATAGTTATGTCGAATTCAGCCGCTGTTTGGAGGACTATTCTAGCAGCCGTCCGCGCTCTGATCGGTGGCATTCCGTCTTTTTTCTCCTATCAACATCAGGTGAATGCCGTAGGAATACCCTAACGAGCCATGGACCGCGCTCGATTTTTTCCTCCTCTTTCTTGTTATATCTTCACCCTTCACTTTCACACATTTACGCTTACACTTACATGTAGTACACTGCCACACGCGTCGGGAGACCAGTCAAGAGATTAGCACTTGTCCCAGCTGGAGCGCTGTCCTGTTGGTTGAATATACTCGTGCATGGTTGGGGAAAACCCCGCTAGCCGACATGTAGGTCGGCGCCGGCGTCGTAAGTCTCGCCATTTAGCGAAGGAAGATGAATGTCATCTCTCGCGATAAAACATGCACTACACTTACGTGACTAATGACCTTAGCAGTTGACGCGCCTGGAAACGCTAATCAAAGGCTTGCCAGAGCCGGGTCTAAGGATAGAGCGTGAACCGACACCGAGGGGTGTACCTCTGTGTCGCCGCCTAGGCCTTGGTCTCCGACCGCAGCGGAGGCTGGTCGGCGCGGGATGTGGGGCGGGCGCGGGCGGGAGTCACGCGTGACGGGGCGGTGGCGTGCTGCGGCGGGCGCGGCAAGGTCACGGCTCTGGTCGGCGGCTGCGGCGTGGCGCGGCGAGGGGCGGCACGGCGGCCGCAGCCGCGTCGATATGGTCGACCGAGAACGGCGCTAGCTCCTATCCGTCCCCCCGCTCCCGGACCCACTGCCCGTCACCTGCCTCTCGCCTCCACCTGCACGCGCGGAAGAAACGCAGCTGCGTCCACGCGAATGTGTCAACGACGCTCCTGCTTCACGCCATCGCACTTTCCACTCACAAGTTGGCGCTCCAGGAAAAACACGGCGCTTGAATCGCGACTTTTCCCCCTCAGAATGGGTAAGAATTTATAGGCGTTGAGATGTAGTTAATGCATATATTTAAAGATGAAAAATTGTGTATGAAATTTTCATTTTTTAATTACCCTTTAAAATGCGATACTGGTCTGATGACCGGTAAGCACGACCTTTATTTAGCATTTTCGCCCAAGCAATGTAGGACGGAGTGTATAAAATTATCTAAAGTTTTAATGTACAGTGATAGAATCTGTATTGCAAAGGTTTTCCCGCCCACCCACATCTTAGACCACCCTTCATTAAGATATCTCGTCCCTATTCCCTCGTTTTGATGTCTTATTCTCGTGACGCAACGTTCCAAAGAACATCTTAGAATCTGGTTTAATCACGTATGCTAAGGTGTGTGGATTTACGCAAATTGAGAGATGTTTATCTCTGCCAAAAAACGAAAAGCCACACGTGAGTTTTCCACACCTTCGTTATCTTACTGCATTCATTCCATCACGCATAAAACAAGTTTGAGAAACCAACATATCATAATTACAATCTATAGTTACTTTTAAACGATGCTGCATTTTTTCACTGTCTTCGAAATCGAATGTCTCCCGAAAAGAGCAGTTATATTGATGAAGGAACGTGCGCGTAATATGTTGAATACTTTGGCCTTTCCGTGTGAAAATGAACAGGCACCCAACATTAACTCTTTATAATGCATTCCCCCCTCCTAAGCAAACACCGTGACATGTTGATTCTGGTGAGGAAAACGGAATCACATATCGTTCCCACAACTTGGCCTTCTCAGCAAAAAGTGTAATGGAGGGCCACTTGCCAGTGCTTCCGCAACAGAAGTTTGGAATGATACTTCTGCGCCCGATGGCATTAAGATATACCCCTCTCCTCTTCGTAGTCCATATTACGTCGCACACCTCAAAGCTAAACTGTCATTTATCATTTAATGTAGATCATTAGTGAGTTATTGGCTTGCTTCAAACGTATTTTGGTTACATGTTCCCAAGTATACATTTCATGTTTTATTATACGTTATTCATGTTGTGGAACATGTACCAAAATGTTACACTGAAAGAAATTGATTCAGTCAACAAAAATATCATGGTGTTTATATTACTATGCACAATGCCACATAGTTAAGTATCACGAAACATTAAGAAAGCTTTTTAATTCTTTGATTTATTTGGACAATACATTTACTTCCTAACAGTAATGTAAAAGGAAGTGAATTTTAAAAAATGCTGGATTTACTTTGCCAGATTTGCGGAACAAATGTAATCGTATTTCATTTAAAACAATTAAATCTTTCACGTTTTTTCCCTCTTGGCTGAACGAAACTGAGCCTAGATTTAAAGTGGCCTTCAGTATTTACTAAGCGCAAAACAAAATGAACAAGGCATATATGGTAAGAGAAGCAGACATTCAAAACATGACATGTCCACACGTCCTAATAAAAATGAAAAATATAACCCAAATTTTACTCTTTTTAACAGTGTCTTTAACTCAGCGAATATAGTACTTTTAAATATATTTGAAGACCTCACTTTTTTTTCCTGAAATAAAATTCTAGGTAAAAACAACAGAAAAACACAACTTTTGCCGAATAAAAATGTCACCTTTCGAATGTTTGCTCCTTCACCACAGTTACTGTTGTGGAACTCCGCCACTTCATCTCAAGGTTTGCACGGGGGTTGGTAGCGCCCTTGCCGCTCCCTCTCACCTCTGCCCCGACCCTCACGGCCCCAGGCTTCGATTGCAGTTCCAGTCGCGCAGCTGCCGCACACCCCTGCGTGTTTTTCAATATTTCCCTCCCCAAAGGAGTTTTCCGACGCTCTATCTGATGACCGCGACTGGTACAAATGTCCACCTCGGCGCTGCCGAAAGAGTTTCGAGATCGAAGTGGCGGAGGAAATTAACTCGTCGCTCTTATTGGAAAACTTAGGGACATTTTCATTTGCTTTGAGTTTGTAACCTTCTCGAAGCGCGAGGCTCGCCGTGGCTTGTGTTGCCGTTGGAATGTGAGCTGCTTGCCTTGCCCTTCCCTCCTGCCGTTCGACGTATCGAGATTCAGCGATGGAGGAAGGGCGGCGCTACTTATTTGGAAGCTCGCTGGCTCTCTGTGCGCGTTTTCCATCCTTGTTTTCTCCATCCCGTTGCGCGGGAGCGGCAGTGCTGCCTCCCGCGCGCCGCCGCTAATAGCTGCGTTAGGTGCTTCATTGAGGAATTTCCAGAGGTGCGCTTGCTCATCGCCGGGCATCTCCTTAATGGAAGAGATCGTATATCGGCGTAATGGGCGGAGCGCGCGTGGGCGAGCGAGGTGCGAGTATGGCTCTCGGGCGCGAGAGCGTACGGGCGGGCGGGCGCACGGCCGGCTGGCCAGCTGGGCGAGCGGCGGCGCTAACAGGGTTAACCCGGGGCCGCGGCCTCCGCCCCCGAGCGTTCCGCCCCCCCCCCCCTTTGGCCTCGCGCCGGCGGCGGCGGCGGTGGCGGCGACGCTGTGGCTGACCGCGCGACCGCGGCCGGCCGCTCCACACATGCCGCGCGCGCGTTCCCCCCTGCAGCTCTGCCCGTGCGCGGCCGCCGCACCGCACGCGTCCTTGCAGGCATTCCGGCCCCACCCCCACCCCCGCCCCCGCCCCTCCCCCGTCGCCGTGTCCGCGCTCGACTCCCGGCGCCCGCCCGACCCACCGCCACCGCTGCTGCCGCCGCCGCCAGAGGATCGATTGGGGCCGAGGCGTGAGCCCTGGGTCAAGTGGTTGACAGCTCGGGGCCGTGAGCGCCCGTGGGGCTCCGCTCGTCCCCCTTGCCATGCCCCTTGCCGCCCGTCCCCTCACCTCACCCCCTCCCCGTCCGCCCCGGCCACGTCGTCGCGCCCTTCCACCTCGCGCTGCGCTTCCGCGCGGCCATTAAAGCCCCAGGTGAGACGCGGGTGCACTATACTATGAACCCACAACGGTGCAAGTTCATGACACCAGATAATATCAAATATAGTACTATGACATTAGTTGAGCGTGACAGTACCGCCTTCCCTCCCCACCCCCATCACACACGCGTTGCAGGCGAGGGAAATTCCCGAGTTGCGGGCGATAAGCGCGGCCCCCATCATGATGCGACTCACCGTCTAATAAACAGGTTCTCTTTGCTTATTTTTCGTTATCAGTTGGTTTGTTAATTTATTTCAGTGCTTGGACGGACGCCACGAAATGAGTATTAAATTAGTATTAAACGAGACACGAAATTATTATTAAATTAGAACGTTCTGAGAGATAGCAGAAGAAACCATGCGAATGAACACTTGCAATATCGAAAAACCTCGTTCTGCCTCTCACTTATAATTCTTTGTCACATATATTTCAGAAGTTTTATTCGAATGCCCTGGATTTTTTTCTAAACACTAGATTAAAAGTAGCAAACGAATTTAGCAAATCCACGCGCCTTCGTAGACATAAGCGAAGAATCGTCGAACATGGTTCTCGCGTATGTAGATGTCACTCACTATCTTTCTAAATCTACTGTTTTTATGTAACGCATGTATGCAAAGAAAATTATCACAATGTGAGCACGATCATTTGCCTGTGTTAACGCTTAAGGAAATTATACTTCTAGGAAGGGGCGAATCACAATCTGCTATTTTTGTTTAGCTTCTGAAAAGTTGACAGCAGGTGAAGAAATGTTGAGGAACATTAGGGCTACTTCGCAAGGGTGTGCCGATTCTCCCTCACACACGCACCGAATGGGGAGGTGAGGGGAGGTGAGCGCCGCCGTCCCAGCCCCCGCCCCCCTCTCGCCCCCACCCCCGCGCGCGCTGTATTTATAACGACACTTGTCAGACAGCGGCCGCGTTTTAGTTGTGCGTGTTAATGGATTGTTTTTATATCGATTGCCTCTGCTCCCGTGCAGAATACATATCCCGCTGCCGGAGAGATAATGTAACTGCCCGCGCCGCCGCTCTCGTGATGATCTTTCCGTGTAATTTTGGTTGACATACGCGATTACAGGTAGGAGTATTTATTCGTTCGATGGAACGCTTTGAAGTTGCACCTAATTGTAAAAAAAATTAATAAAACTCCCGAATCAGTTTGAATTGGTGTGATAATTTGTCGCATGAAAGCTCCGCATGGGCGCACGGATGTGTGTGTGTATAGTCGCTTCGACAACTTTGGTCTACCTATAAAAGGAGTATGACTGCAACGAAGTACGTGTCTGCGCAGGCTTTAAACTGATGCTTCCTGGATGACGTTTTAAGAGTGACAATGATGTGCGTAGCGTTATTTGGAGATTCACGAGCACACCCTGGACTCTGCGTAAAGAGTGGTTTTATTTTTATTTTGCAGTGTTTTATTACAAGTTCTAATTGTTAAAATTGTGTTTGATGTTGATGATAGAAATCACTTAACAAAGCACGTGAATGCTTTGATAGATTTTAGAGCGTTAGCTCGGCGTTGTTGCAGCGGAAGCTTTGATTCTAGGGAAGAGGTCAGGTAGTACTCAGAAATCGTTATTTTGGAATGCAAGGAATTTGTTACGCAGAACGTTATTAAATCGGGCAAATTGACCGCGATGGACATAATGATGTACATTTCATAAAGTCGACCGCTTTGTCCTTGTTGTACATTATGCTCTCAGGTACTGAATGAGTTTGTGCAATCAGGCCGCCATGTTTCAGTTTTCATTGATCGAGTGCATGCAAATTTTGCATCATGGTAACACAATTAATTAGTACGAGTGAATGAGGTTGCCTTATACTGGGCGGTGTCAATAGCTACGCTTTATTTAATGGCTAATATTAATATCAGTACTACCAACCTTTGGCGTGCGCAATAAAATTGGAAAATGTGCCATGATAAATTAATTATTGATTATATTTATGGTCTTATACACATTAGTCAAGTTTTGTTGTATTTAAATTATTCTTAACACGATAGGTATAAATGTTTTTTCGTTTTAGTGTGTCGCATTTTGCATTTGTGGAATAATTACTGTGGTGTAAGATCGATGAGATTAGACATAGCAAAAACAGACTTAGTGTATCGCCCTAGCACGTACTTTTTTTTATTTTGTGAATGTGAAAAGTCATTGCGTGGTGGAGGAACGTTCATTACTACAACTCCATGATGACACGTTCTGTTTTGTCTATCTCGAGAGATCTTCAACTGGGACTTTTGTCTATATACATAATATAAAAATATCCAATTTTGCTAATCTCGGTATTCAGAACTTCTCCCTCAGAACACAGCTGTAGTATGTACAGCAGTATGTACCAGTTTTGTTCGTACAGGAATATTTCGGAAATGAAATGACGTCAAAAACGTAGTTCGAATGTGCATTGGTGCCAATAGATTTTATATAAATAAACTAGTATATTCACTAAATTAAAACATGCTAATTACATAAAATAAACAATTACATTTCAATAAATAAAAACGTGTCATTTTTCTTCGAACCATTATTGTTTGTACACGAATAACTGATAATAAAAATACTGGTAATACACTAAGGAAAATAGTTATAAAACAACAAAGATATAATATTTTGAAGAATACCCTTTTGCCTTGATAAAGAGTTGGCATATTCGGTGCATTAAGTTAATTAGATTATGTCAAACTTCTGGACTAATTTTTCGCACAATTTTGGAACAATTTTCTTTAAATCTTCTTTGGAGGAAATATTATATAAATATATTTAAAAATATTAATATAAAAGGTTTTCTTATTTTTATTTCAATAAGGCTCATAGATGTTCGATTGCATTCAAATCATGTGATTGTGGAGAAATATTCAACTGCTTTGGCACGTTCCAAATTAGCCATTCCTTGTTAATTGCTGCCGTTTGTTTGCTGTATTTGTCTTGTTGAAAGACATAAACAGTTGGTGATTCCATTTGTTCTACCCTTATGTGACATTTGTTCTTAAAATATTTTTGTAAACTGACTTGTCCATTACGCCATCGATGAAATGTAGATTACAGCAAAAAATAATAGCATTTTAGAACACGCATTGCCGTTCTTATACATTCAGGAAGTACATCTATTTTAAAAAAAAAATACA
Source organism: Acheta domesticus (assembly GCA_031308135.1). Taxonomy (NCBI): domain Eukaryota; kingdom Metazoa; phylum Arthropoda; class Insecta; order Orthoptera; family Gryllidae; genus Acheta; species Acheta domesticus. The sequence goes on along the minus strand of JAHLJT010004567.1, from coordinate 141,719,838 downwards.
ATTGTAAAGAATAAAAATTAAAAATTAGTATGTATTAAAAAATATCACGTGTACGAATAAAAATGGTGCACACTGTATCTTTGCACCGGATTGCATACCGCACGTGCACAAACAGGCCATCACACGGCACTCACCCCGCAAGAGTGCGGCGACGGCGGCGCGAAGTCCTCAGGTCTCTGGCGGCAGCGGAGGCGGATCGGCGGAGAAAATCCTTGGGGCGATACAAGGCTGCCTGCATAGTGGAGCGGGGCGGGGAGGTCGCCACCGCTGTTTCGTGGGCCCCAAGACTGACGTCGTCGCGCCGCGAGTCTGGAGCGGCGGCGGGAGCTCGGTCGCGTCGGATTACGCCGCAAATCCCCACCGCATCTAAATTACAACGCGCCCCGTCGCCGCTGCCGCCTCTCCCGCATCCGCTTCCGCTCCCAGCCCCGTCCCGGCCCCCGCCCCCGCCCCGCCGCGCAGCAGGAATTATGCGGCGGCCGGTCGCGGCCCCTCGGACCTCCTCCGCCCCCATTTGAATGCCTGCCGCCGCGGCCGCGCGAGTAAGCTGAATTCCAATAGAAGTCCTGCCGGGGCGGCCGCCGTCTTCCCCGCTGCTGTTCCGCGCGCGGGGGGGCTCCGCCTGTAAAATATGCGCATTATTGAAAGATGCGCGGCTACAACGCCCGACCGGAGACGGAGGGCGCCCATCGGAATAAATGGCGAGCGGCGCCGCGCCGCACCGCGCCGCGCCCGCCCGCTCGCCCGCGCACGGGGAAGGAAACGGGCGTTTTACGGGGCGGCGCACAACTGTAGCGCACACTGCCTGGAGCCGGCGGGGCGGGCAGGAATAGCGCAGGGTGTGGTTGAGGAAGCGGAGCGGAGTGGTGCAGGGCAGCGTAGGGCGGGGCGAGATGGGGTGGGTCACGTGGAGCGATGCTCCGCCGGAGGTAGGCGCGGCCGCCGGTGTTGACGTAGCAATTAGTATTCGTTTTCGCGCGCCCGCCGGGCGATAGAAGGCGACAAAATCAGAGAACGAGAGAAGCGGGCTGGCGGTCGCAAGCGCGCGCGCCGTTAATTTGAGAGGGCAGCCCGGCCCTCGCTCGCTCGAAGCGAGAGCCACCGCTTCGGAACGCGTGCGCTCTGCAGCGTGCCAAAGAGGAGCGGAGGCACGCCGCGCGCGGGCCCCGGAATTAACGGCCGTTTGTTGCGTGCGAGGCCACGCCGCCGCGTCAGCGCTTCTGAAGCGGCTGCTGTTGCTGCGCGCGCGTCGCTCCGAAGGGCTCTGTCCGCACACATTTCGCTTCCATTGAGGCGATTCTCTAAAAGACCTTTGTTTAGTGTTTTGGGGGAGGCTCTTTCTTGTACGTACCAGTTACTTCGAAAAGCCGAAATGTTTTTCTACTCGTTGTGCGTCAATTCACTTTTTGTCTCGTCTTTGGGCTCAAGGAACAATTGCTGGCCGATCAGCGTCGTAGAGACGGAGTGAAAGATTTAATGATAAATCATTATTGGATTTCGTGGTTATGTCCAACGTAACATTCAGTTACTGTGCGCACAGTTTTACAGTAAAAGTCAATTGATTTCACAGTATACATCTTCTTTAGAAAAAAAAATTGGATATTATTATCATTATTATTATTATTATTATTATTTAGATATTTTCTTCTGCATCTTTAGTTTTCTTTGCAGCCCATTTATTTTAGTATTGTTATCATAACTAGTGAGAGCTCAGGGGTTGCTCATTGTGTCGAGCGGGCGATGAATCGGACTTACATACTGTAAATTATATTGTACGCAGTTCTACAAATCTCAATCCTCACAGTTTATAAGATTTTCTCTTTTCTTCATCCCATGGTCAATAACCGTTTTAACACAACTCTGATTTAATCACCAAACCGGACATTTGTCTCATTCATAATTAATAAGGGCTCAGTGACATATTGAGCGAATGCACAAATTTAAATAGAAAATATGAAACGCTTGTTTAAGTTCATAACTTTCAAGCAGCATGAATGTTGATATACTTGTGCGAGATGTTGACCGTTCTCCGCTCCACTCCTGCGTAGGAACTATTCTTTCCGACCGCAGCAGCATGCATCCATTCATACCTCGTTATACCGGGCTCTCATGTTTTATCCACTGCGTTTTCGAGTCGCGCGACTTGCCGCGCCGCCAACGCGAATCGCTCGTGCGACGAACCTCGGCCGGGAGAATCTGCCCATTTCAAATCCCGTCCGCGTCCTTGCCTCGGTGGATTCTGTTTCTCTTCTCCCTCCTCCCGATCGTAATGGCAGCGAAGGAAGCGGCGAACTTTCTATTAAATTCGGATTTCAGTGTTCGGGCCATATTTCATTTCTGCGGTACTTTTTAGCTCGGAAATTGCGCGGTGCAGCTCGCTAGGGCTGTCTCGCGTTGCGGCCGGGCCCCGGCGAAATTCGTCCGCGAGGTATTGTGCGTACGTTTTATCTTCGCCTTGCTCGCTTCCAGCTCGGGCATTACAACTTGGCGATTTCAATGTTCTTCTGAAAACATTAATCTGGTGATCGCAGATGGAACGTGCAAGGGTTTATTCTACCTGGGGAGATTGAAAGGGCTCTCCTTTTGAATTCCTCCTCTTGGGCCGCGGCGTGGCGGGCGGGTTTGTCTTTCGATTTCCGCGCGCCCTTTTTATTCCTCTCCTCTCCTCCCCTCCCCCCTACCCACTTCGCCCACTCCAGTCTTTTTCAAAGGTTACCGTCCGCAGCTGCACGGTCGCTGGGCCCTTACCGGCCGGAAAGTAGTTCCTTTTTTTTATTTCTAAATCCATTTGTATGAGACCTCGCTTATTAGTTCTAGAAAGCAGCGCGATTCTTAAGGGCGCCCGCAATCTGCCCCCGAGCAGCAATTAGCATGGGGCCTACGCCGCGCTCGCAGGCGGGCTGAAGGATTGTGTTTACAAGATCCGCAATTACCATTAGTGTGTCCGTGTATGAGTTGATTAAATTTCGCGAAAATTTTCGTTCTTCCTCACTCATTAGAGCAAGTGCCTGGAGATTTTAATCACCATAAAACTCCATTGTTTTGAGTTAATTTGTAATGGCCGAAGCGTTCCCGCGCTCCCCTCGGACCGCTAGGCGCGGCGCGGCGCGGCGCGGCGCGGCGCGGTGCGGGGCGGCGGTTGTGCTAATATCTAACGTGCGGTTTGCAATTTACAAGTGCGAGGCCGCGGTGGCGTTTGTTGGAACCGTCATAAGGCACCGGGGGTTTTTGCTGTAGTATGTTAAATTACTTTGCGCGGGGAGAGGGTCGATGCGGGACGGCGTGTGCGGAGTGTAGGGCGACGCAGGGCAGAGCGGTGTGAATTGGGCTCGTTGCAACTTCGCCAGGTAATTATAACTGACCGCGCGACACGGCGCCGCGGTTTGCTGCTGCCTCGTAAACTGCCCGCGTGTAAAACGCATTGCGGGCCGCTCTCGCTCTGCCTGCCGGGGTCTCTCCCCCGCTGGAAAGCCCTCGCGTTAAAGTGGCGCGCCTCGCCGCGTGCGATGCTTTTTCCCTTCCTTTTCTCATGTCCTCACTTTCATTCTTGGTGTCGACCAATGGGGTGAACCCTCATTCCACATTAATCGTCCAGGAGGTGGATTCTGGAAACACTCTGGCAAGTTCTACAAGCGCTCGGTTCCAGATCGTAGCGCGTGCACAATCGAATATACGAATTGTCCAGTATATCGAAATTCACTTCAAAACAACAATGAGAACAAGAATAGAAATGTATTGAAGTTGAATGATGTACGAAGTTAAGTAATTCATTCGAGAACATTAGAAAGAAATCGTGGTAATATTGGGGGGGAGGAATAATATATTACGATCGATTATTTAAACTCTCCTGGTCTTTTCCTTCCCCAAGTGTATGGGATTCTTGAATTAACGAATGAATGTATACTCATCTCCAAAACTGATATTCCATTAAACGACTTTCGTAACAATATTCCAAGACTTTATTCGCAATTGAATGGGTTTTTGACCATAGACAAAGGTAATTCTCCTTGAACTTAGTCATTTTTTCGTAATTCCTTGCCTTTTATCCCTAACTGTCTTTAGGGCTCGGTGTTATTAGTATCCGGAGTTCCCACACGATTAACCATCGGTATCTGGACATCGGGACCGTCAGTATCACGAGCTGCTTAACCTTTGTGACTTCAGGGAGTGTGGTTAAGGAATACGGCTACAGTCGCCAAGATCGCCTGGCGATGCGTTTCGCATCTACTAGCTTATACCCCAATATGTAATTTCTTTCAATACAAAAGAAACCACACTCATAAGAAAGAGTAAAGGGGTAAGAATCTATTTTGCCCTGAAACAAACTATTGTGCATTTTGTCTTCATTATAATGACTCTTCAGAATCATTGACGAGTATGTTCATATTTGGGGTAAACTGCGGCGATGAAACTGGTATGTTACATGTGTGCCGTCTTTTAGGGTGCCGGACTTTCCAGCGCGCACCAAGTGATCCTCTAATTTGCTCAGTGTTCACGACACAGTGAGAAAGAGCAGATTTTATCGCGCGAGGCGCGCTGTGTTCCCTGGGGAGCCTTCGCATCGCCGGGCGCTCCCGCTGCGTTTGCAGTGGGCTTCTGCCTCAAGGCAATCAAGACATCATGTGATTGTGCGAAGGAAGGCCTCCGCAGCATCGCATTAACATACGACATGGCTCAGTGCTGCACGGGGCCGGGAGGTTAGGAAATTCCTCTAGCCACTCTATACTTCTATAGTTCATAAGTACTCGTCATTAAAAACGTTATTAAAATAGTAGTAATAATAATAATATAATTAAGATCGTAACTCAAAATTCTTAATTTTCGAGTTGTACCACTTTTGCAGTTTATCAGCCTTGTTACATATCTTAACTGCGTGGCGCACACTATATTCCGATTAAAACATAGCTGCACTTCAAGGGCAGGAGCTGGAAGGAGAGGGGAACACCGTCATCCATTCGGGAGCTTCATTAGGGCTTAAATTTTTGGTATTGTAGCTCCTAATTGGATAAAAATGACCCTCCCCCCTCTCCTTCCAGGTCGTGACCTTGAAGTACAGCTATGTTTAAATCGGAGTATAGTCACTATGGTGACGTTCAAGCTTCCGATTGGGTGAAACCGTCAACAGTTGATACCTGTCAGGGGCAGTATTGAAGAAATCGCTATTTAGAGTAGATATTGAATACGTGAATGTTGTTTTGTTCAGTACATTCGAAAGGGGAAAAAATGGGAAGGTTTCTTCTTTTAATTCAGATAAAACGAATTATCTTCGTGTAATTGAAAGATTATACGAAGTAAAGTAGTTTTCACCTAGAGATTATTCATTTTTCGCGGCCGAACGTAAATCTATGCAGTGCCAAGACCATTTTTCAGGCCATATTCTCGTACCTGACGAGATAACAAATCACATCATGGGAAGAGGGTTTCGAATCATCGTACGCTCAACTTTTATTTTTTAGAATTGTCACTTCTATCCATGGAGTAGCTGACCCTTTCGGCTTAGCTAGAAATATTTTAAGTTCTATACTTCAGTGGTTACTGAATTATGACATTGCAGAGTAGACTATCTTGACATTTTTCATGTGATGTGCCATTTTTATACATTCTTAAATGTTAAAAATATTAGGTAGAATAGAATTATCACTAGTGGTGCTTCAACAGCACATATTTTCTCGCATTATCTTTAACTTGTGGAATTTTCGTGTTTTTGTATTATTTTTATTTTTTAATTGAGAGAGTTCAAGGAAAATGAGATTTGTGCCATTTTTTAAGAGTCCTTGAGAAATATTAAAGACAGAAGTAGAGTCTATTTTGAGAAAAATACTACAAGTTCCATTAACTTCAAGCTGAACTTGAACTACATGTGTGTTGTTTTTTTTTAACGTACATAACCCTTTTGAAATACCTAATTTTTAGAACCGATTTTATTTAAGACAAAAAAACGTATCTGTACTCATCTGTATCATATATAGTACTTATGCAATTTTCGAAAATACAGAGACTTCGCAGGAAATGGGTTCAGGACCACTTCTTTTACCGTATTTTGTTACATACAAGATTAAAAAATGCAGCATTTTTGAGAAAATAATTGTGTAAAGGTTGCCTGTGTTAATCAAAATTACATGGAAACTATTCACACTTTCGAGAAATTGTACATACCTTATTTCAAGATATCTTTGATCAACCACTTTATTCAGGAAAAAATCTCTCTTCAATTTTGTAGTTGTAGGAAAACTGAAAAAAAATTAAACCTTTAAAATAAGTTCTGAAAATACGAAGATTTCAACGAATGTGAGACCTGCTCTATTTTTTAAGCTTTGTCTGAGCGGAGTACGAAGACTAATGAAAAAATATTAGAGCAATTTCCGAAAAAAGCTTGAAAATGTTGTCGAGGCTTCATATAATGTACCCCCCAAAATCTCAATATCCGATTCAAACTCGCAGGGCCTCGAGTTCGTTTGGATCGGTCGGAGATTAACAATTTTGTAGAAAATTGTCTGAACAGTTTTGGCGCTAGCGTTGACTACAGACAGACGAACAGTTTTGCTGTCTATCGATTTTTAAGTATCAATACCCACAAAACGTAATTATAATACACAGCGCTTTAGAGGAAATAATTTACTACACAATAGGAACAAGATTCATCGACCGTAACCGTATCGGGTCCCACAATTCGAGTTTTTCTGTCACCCCCCCCCCCCCAAAAAAACACCGCCGTGTATTATCCGTTTATTTGATGCATTGAAACTTTTCGTGGGCGTATTTACATTATTATAGATAAGAACAGGCAACCTCGTCGTTTATTAAAATACAAACATTGAGAGGGAGGAAATATTTCATACTCAGACATTCCGTGTCATTTTTGTCACCCGTTCATGGTAAGTCTGAGCTGTCAGATACTGAATAATCCTTAGTTTCAGTCTTGCCCCCAGTCCCTGGCTACAATTTTAGCGGTGTTTGCATTTCCAGGAGAAGCCTATAAGGCGCATCATGGCGTACATGGGTTAACGGCAAGTTTCAGCGCGCGCCAAAGATGGTGCTGGAGACCTCCCTCCACAACGCGTATTCGTGCTTGAGCGCCATGTTGGGTGCGCCCCCGCCCCCGCCCCCAACCCGCCACGCCGCACCGCGTCGCACCGACCAGCTGACCCCACCCCCACCCCCGCCCTCGCCCTCGCCCTCGCCATCAGGCCTCTCCCGTCGATCAACTGAAACGCGCGTCGGAAATAAAGTTCATCCGACTGTCACGCATGTTCATTGGAGCTGCTCGCGAACCGGGGTCGATATCCACTTTTCGACGTCACCGGGAGGCACTCGGTCTGGTCTTCCCGGCGTAGTGGGCGAAGGCGGCGGGCTGACACCGACTGAGCTCGGGGTGAATTGGTACACTCGGTTGAGGCCAGCGAACGAATATTTTGACCGGTTGTAAAAGGATTCAGAAACGCATCACTGCGCGAAATGTATTTTTCCCCTAGCCAGGTGGGCCGAAGTGCAGCCTCGGACGTGTTAGTTCAGCGAGTGCAGTTGGTGGTTAGAGGTATTTTAATAATAATAATAATAATAATAATAATAATAATAATAATAATAATAATAATAGTGACAATGTGGCGAGACTCGAGACATCAGGCTCTTCCGTCTAACCATGTAATATGGGTACGTAAATGTATACATAATCTAACATAAATGTGTAAATAAATTGAACAGTACATTTAGTAAAGAAAATAAATTACAACTTTGATATGTCTTGCCCTTGCGCTCACAAAAGCGAAACAAAATATATGTCATTTAAATTTGTATATATAATAAGTCGAAAACAATATTATACGAATTGATATAAATCATGTCAAAAAGCAAATGAGAATATTCAAGTGAATTCTTTGACAGAGAATCCCAAAGTCGAGCTATGCACTCGAAAGTAAACGGACAGCTCAGAGACACTCAATATCAAAGAGCCCGGGCAATTCACTGCCATACCGCGTTTAACTAAACTTAAAATCAAAGGAAATTCCATGTAAATTGTATGCCTTTAAATAGAAAATTTGATGTGCACATTTCTTGAATTTGAGTGCCATAAATGCATTGTTTTTATGCGAACATTCTACACGTGGCGGAATAACAGAATAATAGAGTGTGTCACACCTCCACCACGTGCTAGCCAACGTCCGTGAAGTGAATGCGCATCTTTTCAACGTGTTTCTGTGTGACCATGGCTGCTGATATAGTATAGCTTGATCGTGGGTCAAAATCATTGCTTACATGGCTGAAAAAACTATATCTCCAAGTAAGATGACCACCTCTTTTAATTTCACCCTGTGTCTCCGGTTCCAGATTATTCGACTTCGGGTTATTTATTGAAGTACACAATATCCTGATTCCTATGTTTATTATTCCCTACGCATTAGTATATTTATTTTGCTTTTCATTTATGGAATAGTTGTAAAATTAATTTTCTTCAGTTACTATGTTATTTCAGTTAAATAATGAAATTGATAATAATTTCAATTTTAAATTCAAAGTGAATTTAATATATAACGAAAAATCGAGCGAAGTACAACCAATATTTACATTCTGATAACTGTGTCAAACAGTTGGCTTTTTTCTCTATACCTGAATTCTAACTTACACGCGTCAAATTTGTAAAGATCACTCATGATAACGTGAACTATGAAGGGAACAAAAAGTTCTTGAAACGAAAGACATCGCTGTTGTCCTTTGTTGGTTTTTGTTTGTATAAAATTTCAATAGACCATTCATCACCGTAACGCAAAGACATAAAATTGTCATATTTTATTTAATCACGTATTCCATCACTAGTCACATGCATCTAAGAGTTTGTTGAAACGCTCGTTGGAGCTCGTCGATTGAAAATCATTCCGCTGTCTTTCAGCCCGGAACTAGTAGAAAAAAATATTAAATACGATTGTATTTTAAATTTTACGAAAACGTGAAAGCGGTAACGAATTTAGAATAAATTTAATGCATTCTCAAAAAGTGAATTATAAATTGCACGTGCGATCCATGTGTCTGGAATTAAAGTACGAATATCTCCGCGTTACTAGGAATTTATGAAAAAAAGAACACGTCATTGTGAAGCCCAGTGCATTGGTTGAGATCGTTTCGTGACACGTAGTCAGTTTGCAAAGTCATTCCGTGTTCGGTCGTGCTTAAAAAATCCCGAGGTCAGCTTGGCCCCCTGACGAAGCCCGCGTGGGCCGTTGCCGCGCCAGATGTTCGAGTCGCCGCTTCCTCCGGTGCTGCGCGGGTAATCGCGCGGACGTCTTCCACCTCCAGCTGCGCAAACATTCGCCTCCGCCCCCCCCCCCTCCCCCATCCCCTCCACCCCGTCTCCGGAGACTTACCCTCGCGCAAACAGGATCCGCACGCGTTTCTCGACTCGTTTGAGCAGTTGGCGGAGTCCGTACGTGATGCGACGCCGACGACTTTCTTCGCAGGACTGCCTCTCGCGTCTCGGCAGACGAACGTGCGGGCATTTTTGTTGTATCTCTTTTTCTCGACGTATATTCCAAATTGCCTGAAGACCATTAAAAGTTGGTCGGAGTTGGCACGTGTAAATAAGCGTCCCGACGCGGGCGATGCGGGGCGATGCGGCGGCGGCAGGCGCGCAGGGAAGCGACCGGGCTGGGGCGGGGCGGAGCGGGGTGCGCAGCGTCGGGAGATGTCAGGCCCCGCCGGCGTTTCATCAGGGCGCGAGGCGCAGCGGAGCGAGAGAGCGCCTGCGCGGGGGCGGCGCGGGGCGGCGGCGGAAGAGGGGATTTCACGGTGAAGGCGCCTCAAATCTTATCTGGCGCCTTCCCGGCCTGAGCGGCGCGGCGCAGTGGCGGAGGCGCGCACGACGGAACAGATACCGACGTCGTCGCCGTCGCCCTCGCCGTCGCCGTCGTAGTCGTCCGCGCGCGCACCAGACGGTCGCCTTTTGTGCCGGCGTCACGCCGCGCGCCGCTGAGCGCGTGCTTGCCAACTGGACCACGGGGAAACGAAAAATGCCGCGCTCATTATGCGGAGAAGGCGTTTGCGGTGCCTCCACGGGAGGAGGTGACCCGCGGTGACCGCTCTCCTCCTCCTCCTCCCTTCCCCCCCCTCCTCCTCCTCCCCCTCCCTTCCCCGTTCTTCGCCACCCCCTCCCTCCTCCTCCACCACCCCCTTCCCCCCCTCCGCCATCTCTTCCATCCCCTTCCTCCCCTGCTCCGACCCGGCATTTGCGTCCCTGCGCCTCCTCCTCTCCCCTATCCCCTTCACCCTTCCAAATGGCACAGGTCTAAGAAGCATTTGCGCCTTGCTGCGAAATTGCTTCCTCAGTTTTGGAATTAAAGTTCATTGCGAGACACGGTCTGGGTAATGCATTGCTATTTCCGGAACTACGTGCGGAGAAAATGTCTAAGGAAATATTTTTGTAAAAGACGTAATTCGCGAGTTCGTGAAGAAGCTGTTATCTCTTCCCAACGTCAATAAATTTCCTGAAGTTTCGTCTGAAAGACGCTTTGCGTGGACGTTTGCTGGAGAAATGTGCCTGAAATGAAAGCAGAAACACTGACACGTGTGTGTCATTTAATTCTCATCGTTCTGTAACGTCTGAGAGCTTTTATTTTACCTGAATGAAATACCGGCGTGGAAACTCGACCTTTGACATTCTGTTTACCGAACTGGTGGATTCTCTGTACTTTTTAATTCGTTGAGAATTTTTAAATTTGAGTTTTGTCCATGCCGATTTTCAATTTCCTACAACCCTGAATTAACCTTATGCTTCTGGTTGTATTTTTTTATTTTACTTTACTTTTTATTAAGTATATAAATCTGTTTCTTTTTTTCTCTTTCTATTTTTCGTTAATGTTGTTTCTATGAACTTAAACCGTCGAAATTCTGGATTATCAAAGGCGTTGACTGTAACAACAATCTCTTCTGACTTACTAGTTATATCCGCACTACGGATCTTCGCGCATTTATGAATTTTAACTTTGATTACACACGCGAATTTTGCCTATTATATCTAATTGATTAGCTCGAAAAATTAAGAAAGGTAACATCAAGAAGCCTTTTCTTAATGCGTTGTATTGAAGATATCGCAAGGTATTAGTTGTTCAAATGAGATATGAGCAAATACTGGTATCTTAACTGAGCTGGGCTTGTTTCCTTTGTTGCAATGGGTAGATGCAGACGTAATGTGCAGATGCAGAAATGTTGCCGTGCACGATGTGTGGAAGGCAGACTCATTCCGCAGCGAACAAGGGAAAAACCAAGAAAAGCTGGAGTGTAGTTCCTCTGTCGTTCGCTCGGCGTCGTCTCTGCTCTGCTCTGCTGTGCGTGCGTTGCGGTTCGATCCCTGCTCTTTAACGCGGCCCGCTCTAATAATACCTCTTTTTCTATTCCGGCCCTCCAGCGGCGCCGCGCCGCGCCGCGCGGCCGAGCGAATGAACTCCGACCTCGTAATCGGGGCGCGCGCGTCCGGTCAGCGCGTCGCCCTCTCTCGCTCTCGCGCGCTCGCCCTCACCCTCGCCCTCGCCCTCTCGCGCCCTTGCCCGCGCGCCGCAACTGGAGCGCGCAGCCCCGCTTCGGTCTCAGCCCTTGCTCTCCGCGCCCTGCCCTTGCACAAAGCCGCCTTGCCTCGCCGGCCACGTGCGTCGCTGAGCACAGCCGGGCCAGAGCCCAGGCTGCGGAATTCTTTGCGCCTACTAGCGACTTGCCTCAACGAGTTTCCTTCTGGGGTAGGAGGTTGCTTTTTTTGTCATTCATTCCTCCCTTAACCATTTCCATGACGTGGAATCACTCGAGGCGTGACACAAAAAATAATACGAAAGTCCCATGTTGGGGAGTGGCTTGGTGACAGAATTATTGTTTTGGAACAGTTGTATGAAGAATAGATTTGTAATTTTGGTTGGTTGGTATTAACTCGCCAACCACTCCACGTAGTAACTATTTTAGACTTATGCTGCCAGAGTCGTAAATCACTGCGTCGGATTTCCCTGTAAATTGTTTAGAAAGAAGAAAAACACGGAAACAAAAGAAACCAATACGAAGGGAAAAGTCGCTTCTTACATTGCTACCATAGTCTGTGACAATCCGTGACGCTGCTGGCAATCCATACCGGTTCTCTTTACTTTACCCCGTTGTGTGTTAATCCTGCTCTGCTGTTGTGTTCTCCATTGTGGCTGTCTTTCTCTTCCTCTGGGTGGCTGCGCCAGCAGTTCTGGGTTCGGCTCCTCTACCGCCAACTCGGCTAGCGCCGCCGCCACCACCGCTGCTGCTACCGTTGCTGCTGCCTGAATAATTCCGTGCCTGGTGTTGCGGGCGTTCTGTCCCGCCCCGCCTCTCCCCGCCCCGCCCCGCCCCGCCCCGCCCCATCCAGCGCCAGCGCGGATTATAGATGCGGTGCATCCGGCTGGAAAGCGTTGCGGGGCGCGCGGGGAGGAAGTCGCTCCCCATTGGATGTTTTGGATAGCCGTACGTGAATTTCCTGTGCCCGCATTTATCATTAATGCGCGCCGGGATGGGGGGGGGGGCGGGGAAGAATATCGATCGCGCGGCGGCGGGGGTGGAATATTGTTGCTCTGCTTTCGCGTGTGGTTCGATTACTTTCCGTCGGAGGCGGCCTCGCGAAATGCTTTTCTAAAATCGCGCCGTGCGGCGTTTCCAATCAAACGCGCCTTCGACGATGCTAAAGAAAAAGGGCGCAGAAAAGCGATTGCAATAGAGGATGGCAGAAAAAGAGCGAAGACAATATGTTTAAAAGGGGAACATTCTCTTTAAGTCTGCTTTGTGTGGAATTGGATCGAAAGTGTTTTCACTGTGGGAGTATTTATGCAGGACATTGTCTGATCGGACATTTTTCTTCTGTGTAAAATTCACGTTAGTAGGAAGTAACCGTTGAATATTGGTGCCAGTAACAACCAATGTGTGTCGCCTCTGTGTATTTCTGATCAGCTGGTTTTGCCCTGCAGCACACTCCACAATTCAAGTGCCAGCAGTTAGCTCCAGTAAGACTATCGTAGAGACATCCCAAAATTCGTCCCATTGGTCTGAATAGGAAGACTTCATATGTTCTAAGTTTTAGATTAAGTATTTGCGCCTGAAATACACAGGGTAGAAAGAATCTATATTAAACTGAGATACTAAGGTAAAAAATATGGTAAGACATGAATTTACAAATTTTAAAAATATTAGGAATGTGTTATTACGATGCTGTAATATAGTTTAGTCAGCGTTACAAGTATTATAAATTTCATATTTTTAATGGAGCTGATCGTAGTAGAATCTGGAAACTTGCGTAATAAACTATGTGATCCAAGTGCCCGAAGTGCTCGAATTCATGGCGCTTGTTAATTACTTGCTAGGGCGAGCGCGCATCACTCCTGGGGAAGCGGTCGGCCTGCCGCGTGCCTCCCGACTTCTCCCCTTCTCTTCCCTTCACCCCTATCAGCATCTGGCCCAAGAAAGCGGCTTAACTTGCGAGGCCCTTTGCATTGTTCACCTGGGGCTCGGACGGCGGGAGGAGAGGAGAGGAGACACAAAGGGCCAGGGGCTCCACTCTCCACGCGCTGGCTACGTTGCACAAGCTTTGCGCATGGTCACTCTTAAACGCAACTAGGCTCGTTGAGTTCGGAGAAGTAACCGTTTATTTAACAATTTGAAAATTCAAACTCTTGTCTTTGGCTAGGCCTTTCTGATAGTTTAAACGTTGCACAAAGAAATCTGATAAAGTTGAAATGTTATCCATGTGCAGTGTTTGCTTACGTACAGAGCTCATCTGAAGATACTGCTAGTCATCTGCAGTCTGAATGACACTGTACGTGATGTAACTTTAGAACAATGCTTTGAAGATTGGTCATCGCATCTTTGAAGACTGTTCGTGTTTCATCTGTGCTCTATATTGAGTCAGAATTATTTTTACTTCATTTTTCACTAACAACTATTTTGAACGGGTGTTTCTGAAAGCAGTGTTGAAAACAGGTAGTCTCCGGGTTGGGGTATAAATATCAAAATTATTACACTATTTAAAAAATTGAAATTGTCTTCTTAACTCATTACTTAAAAATTGGAATTGCTTTTAAAATAAACTTAATAAAAATGAGAAATATTTATAATTAATAGTATAATGCTTGTGATTGTACGAGTGTTTATAACACTGCATCGAAATGGGCGCGAAAATGTCTTTGGCCATCTGGAAGCAAATGTTTATGATTCTATTTACAGAAATGGGTTTGGAATTAGGGTTCTACATTGTTTATTCTTCCTTTAAGTCTAAGTTGCACTATGTTTCGGAACCGATACTCAAAACCTAATGATATACTTCCTAAGTGTAAAGATCTGAAATCTGAAGGATGCTAGCTTATGATTTTCATTTTAGGAGTGGGCATATTCAGTGTAAAGTGTAAAAAGTTAGTGGACACCTAGGTATTTTCTCTGTTTTGGATCTGTGGAAACGTTGGAAAAAGATACAACAGCCTGCAAAACAAAACAAAAAATCCTTTATTTTCACAACAACAAAAAATAGTTTCATGAAACAAAACTAGTATCTAGGCACTATTGAAGACAGGAAAAGGCGCAGGCATCGAAAGGGCGCAAATGGCTTTAGCCATCTGGAAGTATATGTTTAATAACATGCATTACGATATAGAAATTGGGAAAGGGAAAGGCTTGCGTCGTTGTACTTTTGCCTACGCCTCTTTGCTGACAGATGCCTTTTGAGCTCTGCAGAGATGGATCATTGCGCTGAAATGGTTCCCGAAGTGTGAATTTTCTGTTGAATGTAATGGGGGAATCCGTTGATGCAATTAGTGCATATACAGGGGATATGTCGACGGACTGGAATTCCAAAGTCAACAGCACGTGTCATAGTAGACCGTTTTGGTGAGCGAAAAAATTAGACATCAGACCGCGCTGCAGTCACCCTCAAGTCTTGAGTATGCAAGATGAGTGTTCGTGCAGAGAAGGAAGATTAATCCATGGAATAGTGCCCGCGACTTGGCGGCAGACCTCCTGGATAGCGGGAGGCGTTTCGCCTGACATTGTGCAATGCATTACTTTGCACAAAATAATTTGTGGGTGAGTAAAGTGAACAAGCAGAAACGCCTAGAATTGGCAGCAAATCATGGAAAATTCTTACATGACTTTTGGAGGAATGTCGTATTTTCAGACGAGAGCACATTCTCCATTTTGGGGTCTGATGGCCAACGCATGATATGGGGGGAAAATACAAAGCTTCTGCCGTAAAAGTTAGTTCCCGCCGTCAAACACGGCAGTGATTCGGTGCTTATGTGGGAACGTGTGAGTGAGGTGGTGTGAGGCAATTACAGTTTATAGATGGAGTAATTAATCAGTTCATTTACATTGACATTCTAAAGTCAGAGTTAGGAGCTAGTACTTTTAAAGAGAATTTTGAAAATTCTACATTTTTCAGCATGATAATGACTCCAGCCATACCACTTGAATTCAAAACTTTGGATCTTGGACAATGTATCAAAGAAAGTGATACCCCCCCCCCCAATCACTGATCTAAATCATATTGATCGTTTATTGAAAATCCTACAAACTAGCATTCGTAAAATGAAAATTGGAAAAAAAAGCAGAATCTCAAGAGAGCAATAGAAGGAAAGTATCATTTCTATTCAAATACGCGGTGTCAAGCAGGTTACGTTCTATAATAAGTTCAAAGGGCAATTCTACAAACTATTAAAAGAACGTAGTTCTGAAACAAATATTTTCTGTGTCCAACGATTTTTTTTCGCGCTATTGCAACCCATTGTGTCTTGTTTTTATTAGTTGTGAGGTTTGGTTTTGATGAATGTATTTTTGGAAAATAAAGGAAGAATTTTTTGGTATCAAGATTGTTGTATCTTATTGCTGTTAACGCAATACACTGTTGCAAAATTCAGAGAAGACCTAAGTGTCCACTCACTTATTAAACTGTAAGTCGGTATAGAAAGAAACGTAATACAAAATGCACAGATTGAACAAAAATAAGGAGCTTCTTGATTTGGGTTGCAATATTGTGAAATTTGGTCTTAAGAGGGAGAAGGAGGAAGAGAAAAATAATTCAGAGAAATATTAAAAATTGAATCATTTAACAGTTTTCAAGAGAATTATCCCTTTTTTAAGAGCATGTTTTATTGATTTTCCGTAATGGGCATATTTCTTTCTCGAGCTTTGGCAAGCAAAATGAGAGCTTAGGCTAGCACTTTTTTTGGTAACACTATCAATCAAGTATGCATTGTCAGCGTGTAGCACAACTACTTCTACGAGATGAATCTCCAGCAACGGTAACAGAAACAATAGTGATCTTCCCCGCGAAAAATTAAAAAGGGAAAGGATTCGACGATATTTCTCACGTAGGTCTCTTGTAATGGCTTATAGAGTCCAGTATGGTACCTCAGAAAAAACACTGGAGAACGTGTGGACAAACTTTTAAACGTTAATACGTGAATGAAAAAATGTAAATCAGTGATTAAAAATTTTATATTACAAAAGATGCCAGGTGCGAAAGGTACTACTGCTATTGAGAAAATTGCTTGAAGTAAATATTTTCAGGAATTATTGTTCAAGTTGCAAAGGCATTATCGAGTATTAATATTTCAAAATACATTTAAAGTGGCAAGTATTACTCTTGGTTCTGCAAAACATTAAATGAAGAAAAATATTGTCAATTGCAACAGTTAATAAATGGCGTATTAGTATTTAAGGAGAAAGTTTTGTTAATTTGATTGTGTATATTTCGTCTTTGAAATTAGTGTCATCGTTTTGAAACACCGTGCGTATTTCTGAGTGAGCACGTGTATTCTGTTGATCGCGGTGGCTTCCCATTGAAGGTGCCATGGCTGGAAGGGAGCCCACCCGTCCGAATGTGTGCACTTGTCCGCCGCCGCCGCGGCGGCGTGGCCATGGGCGTCGTCGGCGTCCTTGGTGCCGCCCGCCTCGCGCCCCTGCGTCGCTCGGTCGATACGGCGTCACGGCCGTGATAAATTCGCGCCACCGCGCGCCGCCGACGCCGCCCACGCGTCCGACGCCTTTTTTACAGTGGGCCGTGCTAACGACCGGCGCGGGAGGGAGGGGGCGTGCCGCCACGGCCAGGAGACGCTCACCCTCATCCCCTCTGCGCCGGGCCCTCGTCCCCTGCATGCTCGCCTAGCTGCAGCGCCGTAAAGTTAGCATAGCAAAGTTTTCGACAACAACAACAAAAATGAAATTAATGTCAAATTTTGTCGCTAATTTGTTACGCAAAAAAGCGAATAATTCCCATGTAATACATTTTTTTTATTTATTTGCGTCATTTCTTTCTTGTCATTACGGTGCTAACTTGATATCAAGTTAGCTGATTTTTTTATAGCAGGGTCAAATGAAGAGCGACACATTTTTTTGCATAACAAAAAAGCGACAAATTTTCAGATTAATTTCATTTTTTTTTAAACTGCTGTGCTAACTTTACTGAGCTCCTACCTGCGGGGTTCGGGTTGGCCTGTTTGGCGCTCCTGCCGCTCGAGAGCGACAGTCAAATTGCCATTTTGAGATTTACTTTTTGGCGGTATCCATTAGTGGAAAGAACACGGGCACTGTTGTTGTTGTTGTTTTTAAATTCTACTGACCAGCGCTAATTAAGGACTTCGTTGGGATTAGGATCTATGGTTTATGGTCTCAAGGTTCACGTTCGCCCATACGTTCCATAATACCTCATTAAAAATGATCTTGAAATTTATACAAAGATAATTATCAGTTTGCATTGTTTACGTAAGCGAAAACAAGCCAAAATTTTGCTTCACATTTCTTTTGTATCTCGAGTGAAATTTCTAATTGAGTGACATTTGCAATAATATGTTGCTGTTTATAATTTATCTATGAATTTTATTAAATGAGACACAAAATTTGCGGTATAAAATAACTTAATCTTCCAAAGAAAGACCACTCTCATAGCACTGACATTTTATCACATTTGACTTTACACCGTACGTAAGTCTCTTGTGTACCTCGAAATCATTTTACTTTATTTTTACGAAAAAGAGATGATTTTCGCATTCGAAACATCTTCAAAAAGAACGCCAAGTGAGAGAAATGTGTAACAAATATTTGAACACATTTTTAATGTTTAGCGAGTTGGACCAGGTATCGCCCACTGTCACCTTTGAAGCGATAGGCACAAGAAAAAAGCGTCCCCCGCGCGTGCACTAAGGGAACACGCGTTTGCGGCTGCGAAACGTCGCGTGCGTGCTCTCTCGGCCACTCTTTGAGATGACAGCGACGCGATGCGTGTGCCACGAGGCAACGGAAGCTCGTCCATCTGTGGGGACAAGTAGGAAGTTCATCTTCACACCACTCACTGCGTTCCAGTTCGAACATTTTGGAAGTGACCATGGTCTTCTGTTGTAGGGAAGAAGCTCGTCTTTTAAAAGAAGACTTAGTGCTCGGTAATTCATTAGTGTAACACGATCTCGTGATAATTCATTCAATAATTGAAGATCTCTAGAACAAGAGGCTAACAACTTTTTTTTATGAAATTTCAAATATATTTTTAGTTTCAAATTTTATTATTGTGTTATTTAAATCCAGTATGGACTTATAAAGCAAGTGTACCGTGTTAGAAAATATTCTGAGTTATATTATAAAAATTCTAGTAAATCCCTCAATATCTCTATCTAGGTCAATGTGGGCTAGCCTCTTGTTCTATTAAGTCCGTCAATTGTATGGAAAGCAGAAAAACTAATTACAGGGCCTTGGTAACGAAAAAGTGAATAAAACCTGTTGCTAAATTTAGAGAAAAAAATCCTCAGTGTAGCAGAATTCGCGGCTCCTTGAATTTGAAAACAATATGTTAATTTTTGAGGTTACTTTACATGAAGCCTCTGGGACATTTTCAATATTAAAGGGGGGAAAATGGCTCCATTGTTTTTTATTAATTTCTGTTGTTGGATAGTGTGAAGGACGTTCAAGAGAATGGCGCAGGTCTCATTTTCGTTGAAAACTATGATTTTTCGAAAAAATGCAAAAGTTCAGAATTTTTTTTGAAGTATTCCTACAACTAAAATATTAAAGATAGTGATATTTTCCCTTAATGTAATCTGTTCCTTAAAATTGATTTTGAAATAAGGTCATGTACAGTTGTGTATAAGTATGGGTGAAAAAGTACGTGCTGTTTTGCAGCACAAGTTGTATTTGTCCACATGTCTTCGAATCTATGAACAGATGATTTTTTTTTCTTCTTCCATCATTGGACAATATGCGTTTTGATAAGTAAGCGATTCGTCAAATGTAAATATATATTTGACTCGAACACGACACTTTGATATTAAAAAAAGTATTATGAAGGAAATGGTTCAGTTAATTTTTTGTTAGGAAACTGAAGGATATTTTCCAACCGCAAGCCCCCTGTTTCGCATTTTTTTTTATTCATGAGATGGATGTGTCTTATATTCTAATAGGATTTTTCTTGGGGATTATCTGAAACACGGTATGGGTGTCTCTCTGGTTGGCGAATAGAGGACGTGTTAAAAAAAACTACAAACAAAAAAAAAACATTGGTCAATTTCCGTTAATATGGATGCCATTCGCGCGATCCTGTTAACCGAAATGAAACGGAAATGCAATCTTCGGTCCATTTGCACAGCCCGCACCCCTCGACCTCCTGTGGCGCAGCGGCTGTCGCAATCCAGGAGACCCACGTTTGCCTACCTGACTCGCTGGCGGAGGGGCGCCTGCTCAGTATTCATCCTGCGAATTACCGACGGCGGAGTCTGGGGTTCGGTTAAACCTGGCAAAGAGCTAGCCTGCCTTCGGGTTTGCCGCGCTATTCAGTGGTAGCCAGTAGGGTCCGTTCAGGTAGATTTGATCGTTTCTGAAACAGTTGAGCATCGAAGACCGCATCCTCGACGAAATGTGTTCTTCCGATTGCCATGTATGCTGATAAGCCAACTGATAATGTTTCAAAATGTCAGTGTGTGTAGTTGGAGGTTAGGAATAGTTATCTCGATGTATACATTTTTCCAGGATCGTCACCAAAATTATAATAAGAATTGATTCAAATCATGTTGAAAAGCAAATGAGAATATGCATGTATGTGAATTAAGTTATCAAACTGATATAAACAGACAGGCCACAATAACGAATTTTAAAAAAGGTCACGTGGTTTACTTTCATCGCACTTGAAGACAAAATTTAATCGCAGAGTTATGTTTATGAATAATATTTTTTAAAAGGGATGTTTGTGTTTTCTTCTTGCATTCTATTTAGTGCATAAACACTTGTACGTTGATTTCATGCGAACATTGTCCTCTTGGCGAAATTACAAGAATAATACATTCAATAAAACGGCTGAAGCAGAAGTCGGCCAACGTTTGTGAAGTAAATGTGAATTGTTAATCACCAACCACACTGCCCAGTGTGGTTTGGCATCAATGAATATATTAAAAAAATCCGCTTACAGGCTGAACAGAGAATAGTTGTATACAACCAAGGAACCAAGTATTATAGTGTGTGGGCTGTCGCGTGTAGTTCACGCGCGGTAGATAACCCGCAAGATAACTTACAAGGGCAACTCCGCGCGCTGCCGATAAGTTGGAAGAAAAGGCCCCGGTACAATGCATCTGTCTTCCGTTCCCGGCCGCCGACGGAAAAACCAAATTTAAATTCCCACCTGGCGGCGCCTAATGAGGGAAATTGTCCAAAAAAGTCTAATGCGAGGGCCCTGCGCGAGGCTAGCGTAGCTCCCCCCTGTTCCCCTCGGCGGCAATGAGGCTCCTCAGGGCCCCTGCTGCCTGCCCTTGCACAAGGTACCGCTGGGGGGCGAGCCGGGGGCGAGCCGGGTGGCGAGTGGCTCCCCGTACCCTCCCGGCTCCGCTCCTCGCCTCGACGCGGCTCGCCCGCCGGAGCCCCCCGCCGCCGCGCGCCCCTCGCCTTGCGCGCCCCCCCCTCGCCCGGCCGCCGCCCCCCCTCCCGCCCCGCGCCTCCTGCGCGCCAGTCCAGCGCAGGCGCTCGTTCGGTGAGGTTGCGAGCAGTGAGTTGAGTGCGTCGGCGCGGCCTCTTCCTCGTCTTTCTGCTCTCTTGTAAGTAGCCGGAGCCGGCCGCGCGGCCGCGACGCGTCTTCCGAGAAGGGCGCGCGCTCGTCCTTAGCGGGCGGCGCACGCAGTCGTCGCCGACGCCGACGCCACCGCCGTTGACGACGACGCTTCTTGCCGGCCGCGCCCAACCGGTTCCGTCTTGGCCGGGAGGTCGCTTGCTTCGCCTGCGCACGCGGTGGTGGCGGCGACGGCGGTGGCTGCTGCTGCGACGCTGCTTGCACGGCGATACGATATCTACAAGCGTTCGCGTCGTTCCGTTGCGTCCCGCCACGCCGCGCCGCTCCATGCCGCCGGCCGGCAACACGTGACGCCAACGGCCGCCCGATCCTCCGGCCCCGCCGCTCCCGCGCTCGCCTTTGTTCTCGGCTGCGCGGGCGGCGTCCGCTGCTCGCGGGCTCGCTCGCGCTCTTTTCTCTTAATTCAGGCGTCCGCGCCGTTCACGGCCCTCGTGTCGATCTTCATTTAGCGCTGTACCTGCCTCGTTTCCGGTGGCCATGTTGTGACGTCAGACGCTCTGTTTATGGACGCCGGCCGACGCTGCCGCCTTCGGCGTCCACGCTTCCTTTATGGAGCTTTATTTCGTGTGAGGACATTGCGAGTGTTAAACTAAATGACGCGTCGGCCGCAGCGTAGTTACTGCCGCAGCATGGGGCTCTTAACGTTTCGCGTTGATTAAAAAAATAATTATTTGCGTGATGGTTCTGGCGTACCCGCATAGCGACGCCGCGTCACCGCGTGCGGGTCCGGGCGTCGTCTCGGTGCAGCGCAGCTGCATACCGATTGAGGGGGGGGAGGTGGTTGACGCGTGTGCGATAAGCGACGCTCGCCGTTGAGCGGAGCTTTGAGCCGTTCGCACGGTTTACGGTGCCTTGGGATAGCAAAAGTGTGTTTACGCGCGCTTTAAAGCGCTAGCAAGTCGTTAATGGCTCCTTCAAGGCTGCGCGGAACACGCTCGCCCGGGCTTCTTTGTCTGCGGCCGGGGCCGGCGCAGGGGATTTTCGCCGCCGAAGTTGGTATACCGCTTGCTCCTTCCGGCGGCGATGGCGGTGGCCGTGGCGGCGCGGAGCGGCGTGGGTACCTGGCGGCCCCTCTCCCGCGTCTTCCTCCTTCCCCCCCCCCTCCTCCCGCCGCGCCGATCCGCGCCGGTGCCTTTCTAATCGCACGGCGGCGGCGGCGGTGGCGGCGGCATTTCGGCCCCGGGCGCTCCTGGCGCGGCGTGCCGACGCTTCGGAGGGCAGCAGGGTGGCGGCGGATGCGGCGTGAGAGCTCGCTGGGCGCGGGCGCCCTTCGCGGGCCCGCGCGTTTATTTCGGTCGTTGACGCGCGCGTGTATTCGCCGGCCGTGGGAGCGCGCGCGAGTGGACACGGCGCGGTGCATTGCCCGCGGATGAAAGGCGAGCGTCGTAGCGACGCTTTTTTTATTTTTTTATGCGCGTGTTTTTTGTGTGGGTTTCGGTTCGGTTCATCGGGACAGTAGGGTAGTACTTCGCCCTGTGTCGGAATGCCTCTGAGAGTGGGCTCTTGTTTGGCTCGGGAATGATGGAGGGCATTTGAACCAATTATTTACTTTGTTAACTCGGCCAGAGACAATTATTGGTTCTCTTGAGTTGATGGTGATTCATGACTTCAACTGGAACTCCATATTATTTTGATTCGGCTTATCCCCTAGGAGTTTCTTTTACGCACATATTTGAAAACTGGAAAATTCAAAGACAAGAACTAGAATAAAAAAGGAAAAAAAGTTGCCTTTTAATAATTCCTTCCAGATTTTCATGCTGCTTTGAATTATTCAAAATCTGACTAATAGTGGGTCGAAAAATTCATTTGCAGAATTTATTGCACATTTAACGAGTATTTTTGAAAGATCGCTGCATTGCACTTGTCGGAATAACCATATATAACATTCGAAGCTACCTTCTACGATTTCAAACGTAATGAGCTATTTCGTTGTTACAGAATAAATTGTGTGAATATGTGCTGGAACAAACTTCGTCTGCTTACAAAGCAATTTGGCTCGTTTTGCTTTGATATTTCCTGCCACTTGTTTCAAATGAATTTGACCGTGAAACCATTGAGCACGTAGAAGTTCCTGATAAATGGTCCTTTCATCCTTTTCACTTTCGTGGAAGAATGTGGGGTTGGAAACACGAGCGTGTGACGACTGACGTTGACGATGACATGGAGTCCGAATTCCGTTGGTCAGCGTGTATGGTTTCACCTTGGAAATGTGGCGTATCCAGCGCAGCAAGGCCAACTACCCCGTATCACATACGATCATCTAAGGCATCATTCATCACGTTGCAATTACCCACGAAAGCCAGCTGTCAGTCTCGTCTGGACGTAGATCGCGGCGCACATCCCGATAGTGTCACGTTATTCGAGGAATGTCCCGAATGGAAAATTTTGTCCGTGTGGAGGAGGGGGAGCAGGAACGGAATCTGCCACCGCCGGTGACGAGCGTGGAGGAAGAAGGCTGGCAACGCCGTGTCATCCGCGCGCGGGCCGCGGCCTGCCCGGCCGGCCGGCGCGGCGCTGAGGACGTGTCGCTTGGCGCTCGGCGCAACGCGGCGCGGAGCGGCTGAGCGCAGCGCGGAGGCACCTGCGGCCAAGACGGCGGCGGCAGCGTCGCCGCTGTGCCGCGGAATGCCGCGGGGTCGCTGGCCCGCCACAAGGCCAGGCGGCCGCCGCCTCCGCCTGCCATCGCCCGCGCCCGCGCCGCTCTTGCCTTCCGACGCCGGATTCACGACCATCTATCCGGATTTTTCGTGATGGCAGTATTAATCGTTTAGTATATTGGTGTACTTCGAAAAGCCAGGGTTGCAGAACGATGGAGATGGGCTGTAGAATGTGTTGGGTGAGGAATCAAGTTCCACACAGCTAAAGGGGGGCGATTATTTGAATACTGACAATATATTTACGTATGTTGAAATAAATCGAAACCAAACACTTTTATTTTAATTAAAGGTATTAAAGGACAAACCTTGCAGAGCACTGTGTAATATTTAAATCCCTTGACAAGGCATTGACTTTCAAGGCGTGGAGTTCTAACAAGCTGCTTTTATTCTGGAAACTTCGGCCTACGTGTTTATAATTATTTTCGCTTCCTTCGTCATTACTGTCCTCCGCCGCCTATCACGCGTATTGAACTTGAAGCACGCTTTTTTGTGGAGGCGGAGGTCGACGAAGGCCTTTGTACGTGCCTCCTGTATTAATTAAAAATATTCATTTTATAAGGCAGGAGGTGCAACAATGAACTGATGTCGTCGGCCTCAATAGAAAAATCGAAGTTTATAATGCCGATTTAATCGATATAATAATCTTTGATTGCCAAGAAAGACAAGAGTCAATGAATTCGATACAGAACGTCCTTGATATATTTTATGAAAGATTTGTATGTTCTTATATAATTATCTTATTTATTTTGTTTGAAATTTTGTAGATTTTTTTCCAAACCTATTCGAATGGGATGTAAGCGTGGGGGCGAGCTTCAAATCCATAAAATACTCGCACGTGAGGATATCGCATTGGAAAAGAGTCACGTATTTTAACATTGTGTATCTAATTCTGCAATTACTTTCATTCATCAGAGGAAATATTTATTCCCTTATACGTGTGGTAACATGGTTATGTTGTGGGTACAATTTCAATTGCATTTTTTTTTAGTAGAATGAGTTTCTAATTGGTACATTTTGAAAGAATGCTTTGCGGTTTTACCACTAGCGAGATTTATATTTTTCTCGATCATATCCCTAACTGATCGTTCAGGAAAGTACAGGCAACTTATTAGCTCTTCCTGGCAGTTTTAAGTTATACATTTTGTTTTAAATTATTATTTTCTGTAAATGTTTATCTTCTGCTCTACCAGTCACGGTGAAAACATTTACGGCCTTGTCTGAGATTCGATACCACAGCTTGGGAAGAACTGTGTCGCCGTAGGTTTTTGTAATAGAATTCATCCAACGGAATTCCTGATTGTCTTGGATCACTTTGGACGTTCGTATGGTTTGAAGACTCATCAAAGACTTTGTATCGGTAGCCAGTATTTCATGACAAATGTCATGAGATATTTGTTCCTTATACCTTCACCACTCGAGGTAATCAAAATTATTGTTCACGAAAGTAGTTGTGCCTCCAATTCTGTTTACGGGAGCGGACGATATTTTGATAGGTTCTAAAGAAGCTGAGAATCACCAAAAACATAGCTCCGTGAAATGTGCACTTCCAAGTGCTGATAATGCCACTGAAGCATCAGCTAAGTGTGAGCGATTAAAATTTGGGAGTGCAATGTGTGCAGTGATGAAAGTAATTGCATAGAATTATGACGGAGGATCGAAGGAAAAATACTTCTGCCCTATTTATTGTATTGAAGATTAAAATTCTGATGGCAATCGTGTATTGTAGTAATTACCACATGCTATTCAACCAACGTATTGATGTTTTGTGCCTAATCTCTCGTAACGTAGTGCATAATAATGTACGCCAGTATAGCCGACACAGTCCTCATTTTCATTTAATTCTTAAATTGTTTCAATTGTGTTTCTGCAAAATAAATGAGAAACTTCAGGAAAGATTTTACGGTTTCCTCACATTGAAAGAATTGGAAGTACCTATGCTTGTGTGCTGATAGGATGATTGCTACAAGTTTTGATTCATTTCCCCGTTATATTTATTTTAATTTTCATTAATTTAATATCGTTCATTGTTTTTTCTCTAAGCATTAGCGTGGTACACAGGCGTTGAACGTGAGAACAATGTGCGAAGCAGGGAATGCTTTCGTGGGCGTAATACTGCATGGGAGCTTGAAAGGAGGGGAAGCCGGCGGCGCTGGCTGTGCGGGGCCCGGGGAGCTATCTTATCTCCGCCTGCCAGATGGTCCGCGCCTTGCTGCGCCGGCCATGTGCTTCCAGCGGCGTTTCCTCGGGTGCCGGCCGCCCAGTGCTTTCGGCGCGGCCGTCGGAAAAGCCTCCGGGAAACACGCGACACAAAGCCGGTTCGAGGGAGGGAGCGCGCAGCTTGCTCTTGTCATCAGCGCCGACTCCACGTGTCAATAGAAGCCTTTCATATGGACGTTCTTTCTAATAGGCTTATTTCTAACAGACACTTTCGAGGTATTTTTTGCAATTATGTATTTTTTTTTCTTTTTTATTCCCTTTGAAATACGCAAAATATCTCGCACCTCTTGCCCGCGTACTTCTGGATAGTGCAGTATACTGAAATTTTTGTAACTCTGCCCCTGAAGCCCCGTATGACCACGATGGAATATTACACGGCATTTCGCGTCTATCTCCTTCATGCCGGTAGAAGTCGCATGATCGTAAGCACTGTTTGATACGGTCGCGATCATGCGATATCTGGCAGCACAACTGAGAACGTCGCGAATTACAGTGACGTATTCCATCGTGGAGACGGGCCTTCAGGGGCAAAGTTAGAAAAATCGCAGTATAGCTTTCGCCACAGTCTCCCTCAATCGGTTAGTTTTAATTTTCACCAAAATTTAAGTGCGGTAAGGAATACTCTGCACAATGGGAATATTTATACTGATATAATAATTGTAATACTTCAAAAGAAAATGACAAACCAAACTGCCTGTTAACTACTTAATGCAGTTTTTTTACGTCTTTCATCAAATTATTCCCTGCATACCAATAAAATGGAGATAATGAATAGGTCTTTGCTGGATGAAAAGTACCGCCATTGTGAAGGGTATGCTTTATTTCCACCGCAAAATCTGTCATTTGATGCGGGTAGAGGGCAAAGGAAACGGTGTTCCCTACGGGCGGCGGTGGCAGCACGAGCAGTCTCAGCGTAAACAGGCGGGCGTGGGCGCGAGGCGCGACGCGGGGCGGTGGCGCCGGGGTCGGCGGGGCCTCATTGCTCGCTTGCGCCAGGTCTGTGGGTCAATTGCCTATTTAGTCGGCGGCGTGGTGCCCTTAAAGCTGCCGCATCCAAGCGCCGATGCGCGCGCCCCGCACGCCAGCGGAGAGATTTCTGCTAACGACCCGTCCTCGCTCTTGCTATTGCGAGTTCACTCGCTTTCTTAGGATTGGTGGGGTTAGGAGAGTAGCGGAACGTCAGGCTCAAGTTTAAATACCCAAACGCTGTTCTGGGCACATTGCGCGAATCATGTTAGGTCACGCATACGATAGTATTGATGCTGTTCTGAACAGACGAGCTGAAGATAGTCATTTCCACTGTGCGTACGTGTCTGTTACTAATTTTCTGCCCGGAATTCTAAACGCAGTTTAGTTTCAGTAAGTAACAACATATGGTTTTGTCTATGTAAGCTGTTCAACATTTAAAAAAATAACTACAATCTTCCAACCAATCAAACTAATCGATGAAACGTTAGTAGATTAATGAAAATCTAAATACATTTGTAAACAATTTCGTATAGGCAATAATTTCATGTTCAAATAATGTCATTTGTTTTTCATTTTCATCAACATATTTTAAGGTTTTGATCATGAGATATGAAAATATTTCGATATCGTGACACAGTAGAATATTTTCTGGTAAAATATGCATATTTTATAGTTATTGTTTTACACAAGCACTTAAAGTAGTGTTGTTGGACATTAGTTTGAAAGTACAGTTTACTTAGTAATAGTTTTTTATCTTCCATTCAATTCTTATTTGCGAATCAGAATAAAAGCGACGCATGTTTTTACATAGCACATTACTAAAATAATTTCCAACGTTTTTTCCGTCCTAGATTTTTTAAGAATGCTGGAAAGTTGCATCATAAAAAAGGTGGGAAGAGGAACCAAGTAAATTCTTTGCTGACGCAATCGTAGATTTGAATATTTCTTTTTTTTATTTTATGAAACTAATAGAATTGCAACGGTGGAGCAACTTCTTCCCCTTCAAGATACACTCCCGTGGTTGCCGAGAGTATTACAATGCGGAGCAACTGTATTCGCTAGCAATCCCCATCCAGGAGGCTGGTCTGCTTCCCCACCCCGGGCCTTTCCCTGCTGCCCGCCAGCTGCGCGTCCCTTGTGACTCAGAAACGGCCACGTGACTCAGCTGCGGGGTTGCGCAGGGGAGTGAAAACCACCCTTGTAGAGGGCGCCCGCATTCTTCCCTCGACCCGGGGAGTTGGAATCCACTTATATGATAGACCTGCGTTCTTTATCTGGTAGAGATTTTTCAATGAAATTTAGAAACATTTCTTGCTCGATACGATGTGGTGCTTACGCCCGATAGTTTTTTGCGTACATACAATTGCGATATCTC
Organism: Acheta domesticus; assembly: GCA_031308135.1. Lineage (NCBI taxonomy): Eukaryota > Metazoa > Arthropoda > Insecta > Orthoptera > Gryllidae > Acheta > Acheta domesticus. Next base: position 141,691,553 of record JAHLJT010004567.1, on the reverse strand, counting down.
AGTAATAATATAAGAATACATCTACAATTGTGCAGAGCCATGAGTTGAATTCCTGTCGGTGGATGTTCTCTCGCCCACTCACTCACTCACTCACTCGCTCGCTCTCGCTCACACACACACACACACACACACACACACAAAATTGCTGCGTTCGACGTATGATGCAATCGGTGCGGCTGACAACTGCTAAGTGAAGTAATTCGGAACGGAGATGTAATTGACCACTTACGAACTTTAAACATAATTTCAAATTATTTTCTAATCCTTTGTCATTTGTGCTTCATACATTAAATCGAAGGGGAGAGGGAAGCTTGTCGTTTACTGACTTTTGCAATGTTTCAGGAAAGTTCGCCTAGTTGATTGAAATTCAATTAGTATTCAGGTCCTGATTCTATTCATTCGAAATCTTGTTAGTACTGCGTCCAGAGCTCGAGTAAACGTAGCTCTCGAAACCTTCAATGTCATGATCAGAGTATGTGTAATAAGAGGAAAGCACATGCGTGCTAAACTTTAAATTGTTATTCCATCAAAGTACAACAATGTAGTATAGTGCAGCTTCTTTAGCACCCACTCTGCTGTAAATAATAGGTTCAAAAATCGCCATTGTAACCTTTTTTACTTGACAGCAGTGTCAACAATAGTAGTAGCTTTTAGGCAAGAAGGGTCATGTGGGACGATGTGCATGCGAGAAACAGGCCTGTTATGGTTGAGATGCCCTGTAATAAACGCCGTCCATATTGGAAGTCCTATCGCATAGAAAAATGACCTTGCGGGAGGGGTGTGTTTCTCCCGGCGGAGGGTAATGGTCTCCCCCTTGCCCGCCGGGCATGGGGTTGTGCGGCTGTGCAACGTTCATAAAATGCCACGCAATTGGGGGCGTAACGCGTGACGCAATCGGGGTCGTCAGTCTCCGGTACGGAGTAAATGTGGGGACATCGTGTTGAACGTCAGAGGGCAGAGCCCAGCGGCAGCCGACTCTTACGGTGATGGTTCAGCCTTCAATCAAAAATGTTAGCGCATGGTGTTCCTCCGCAGCTCTCCCACGGCCCTCCTTGAGGATAGGGGCGGGTCCAGCCGATCATTTTTTTGGGGGGAGGGCATCATCAATTTTTGTTCAATAGTAAACATATTTATTATATTGTATATTATTTTTGTGTTGTATATATGAAGCAAAACCTAGGGTATTGCGGGGGGCATGACCCCCATGGACCCGCCACTGCTTGAGGACGGCGGGCAGACGGGGCCGGCTGAGCGTCTCGGGAGGGTCGGAGGTGCCGCGTCGCCGGAAGGGAGGTTCCGGCCGCACGCGAGGCCCCTGTCGGAAGCCTCTGCCCCTCCTCCCTCCCCTCCTCCCGCCGACTCGCTCCGAATTTCCGGGCAACTTCTTTCCCGCCGCTCCCGCCCGCCCCCGCCCCCGCCCCCGCCGCGCCGCGAGCGGCGGCGGCGGCGCAACAGGTCGCGGGTGCCCGGGCGCTCGCGGGTGCGAGCTGCGCGCGCGCGGAGCGGAGCGGCCACGCGGGCTGCATATTTGCATATGGAAATTTTATTATTCTGCCAAAGCGGGCGGCGCGCGGCGCCGCGCGACCGCAAATGGAATCGCGGCGCGGCCCTAAGTGCGTTTTTGAGGAATTAACAAGCTCCCGGCCGCTCGGCGGCGCTCTTCGTTTTTCATCGACTCCGCGCGCGGCGGCGCGGCGCTCCGAGTGCTGCTGCTGCTGCCGCGCAGCTGGCGGCGGTGGTATGCGGGCGCGGGCGCTTGGGGCTCGCCCGCCTCGCGTTGCTTGCCGTTGGCTTTAGGGATTGGTCGCCCTTCTTTCGTTCTATCAACTTCCCGGCATTTCTTCAGAGAATAAAGTATTTAAGCGTGTCTGTGGTTCCGCGGCCTTGCTTACTTACATGAGCTTGCTTAGAAGTAGGTCTCAAACAAATACTATACTACGATACTAAGATTTGAACACAGTTGAGTTTCAAGGTCAAAAGGGGGGAGTTCTTCTCTCGGGGGACATAGATATGCAATCGGGGGCTCCAATACCGAAAAATGTAAGACGTCACGCATCTCCCGAATGGATGAGTGTGCCCCCTCTTCGTTCAGCTCGTGACGTTGAAGTGCCACTATATTTAAATCAGAGTATAATTTTTTTCTTCCAGTATTAAAACCCTAACCCGAATCAAAACTTCATATTTGACTTTCGTGGCCAAGAAGCAAAATACTACAGCGGCAATATTGGTGATTCGTGTTCATTTATTTGCCACGGTTTTACGAGTCGGGAGTGAAATAGCTCTATGAAACGTTGCATTCCTTAGTCCGTTGGCAGTCTCAGCGACGGAATGCTCTCTGAAATGTTCCATCGCTGGCCGCAATATCCCGCCGACTCTTGTAATGGCATCTCCGCCGTGGCGTCAGCGTTGGCCGAGGCCGCGCGGCAGCAGGGGTTGGTGTCCGCGCGGGGAGCGGCGGAGGGGGGGGGCGTGGTTCGCCGGCGCTCAACAGATGGCAGCGCGCTGCGGTCGCGGGTAATGAGGTGTCGCGACCGCGGCATGCGAAAGCCGCGGCGCGGGCGCGCGCTCGCGCTCGCGTTTTACGGGGGGCGATTTGTCAATTTTATTAGGCGGCGCCGGCCGCTGACGCGCGCGGCCTCCGCCGCCGCGGCGCTCGGAGCGCGCTAATTAATTGCGGCGTCCGGCGTCTCGAGCGCCCGGAAATCCGCTCCGCGCCAAGGCAGGCGGGCAGGCACGCGCGGGAGATGGAGGGCCGTGCGAATGGATGGCACGCCGCACGCTTTTTTGCCTTTACACGCTTCGTTGACAGATTTGCACTTTTCCTTTTCGCCGTCTCAGAAATGATGTAAAATAAAATACCGATGACGAGTGTTAGCAAGCGAGGATCCACGGGGGGAAGGATGAGGGGAAATTCATTCCCTCCCTAAAAATGTTCAGTAATTATTAATTTTAACTTGTCATGAAACTTTCAAGCAAAAATATTTTCGGAAAATCATTCGGAGCCTGCTACTCTTTACAAAATCTGTAATGACACATTCGACCAAAACATTTTGAATTTCCCCTCCCAAAATTCGTCTCTGGATCCGCCCCTGGTGTTAGTGTGCGTGATTAAACCAGCAAACCATTTTGGTCTGATATCTCATTTTACAAATCCTGGGATATTCTGTTTTTTGTGACATATGATCTTGGAGCGATGGAATCTAATGATCCAGTGGTTAAAGAAAATGTCGCGAACTTAAGTGAGCATTAGTTATGCGAAGCAGAGGAAACGGCAACGTTTTATTTGTTGCCCCGAATGTGTAAGATGTTCTTCTCTCCCGTGAGCGCGCCTCGGGTGGCGATCCATCTCCCTGGGAGGATTCCGGGCCGGGCCGGGGCGAAGCGGCGTGCCAACGGCAACGCCTCTTGGCCGAACGGCGGCGGCCGGTGATGTATTCCGTCCACGCGCGGCAGATGCTGTGCGCTGCCTTCCCTCTCCTCTCCTCTCCTCTCCTCTCCTCTCCTCTCCCTCTTTCCCCTCGTTCTCTCTTTCCATCCCTCTCTGTCTCCCGGCTACCCTGGACTGCCCTTGTGCCAGGGGCACAGGGGAGGTAGATGTCCGCTCGGATTTATATGTTGACTAGCGGTTGAAACGAGCTTACGAATTTTAACGTCTGACCGCAAGATGGATATGCCGTGGTATTCAAGCCATTGCTGTCTGCTGTAGTAAGAGATCGTATATTAGAATATAAAATGACTTGGATATTGAAGTGAGTAGGTTTTTCCGGTTGCAAATTCAACGTATCTTGAGTCGAGAACGTAAAATTTCGGTGCATAAAATGATACATTTCTCTTTTCTTTAAAGTAGCATGTATACTGTTTTATGGTGTTCCAAGTTTTATTCCATTCATTATGATAACATCCAGTGGCTACTTTGTTTTTCACGACCTGCTCTACAGTTTTTCTCGAGATACAGAAGAATATTGTATAGGGATATAACAGGAAAATACTATTAGTTTCATATGGAGTGGTAGATCTGCCTCAAATGCATTGGGTGTTCTATTACGTTGTCAGCATGCTTGCGTCATGAACAGGTTCAAATTGCTCTCCTGCATTCTTCGGAATTTTCCTTCTTCTCTGACAAAATGTTAATTGGTCTCGAGCTTCAAGGTCTCATTTCATTACGGTTCGTTCCTCTTCACGATTAGTCATAAACGGCTGAATCATGCTCTGTGAAGTTCTAAGTACACGTAATTGAAAGGTAATGTCTAATGGCCCGTGTGTTGAATTAATTTTTCACATTCGTATCTCTATGATTAGAGTTCTTATGATTCACAATTATTTCCAAATGCCACAAAAGGATAATTTTATTTACGGATTTAGAATATGATTAAGTCTCCTAATCAGTAGATAAGAGAGTATGGTGCGTGTATTAGAAATAGTAGGGTACAAAGAGCAGGAAAAAGGACATTTCCTAAAGTTATTTTGTATCCTCCATCTATAAGCGAAACATATATGTGGAGATCGTAAAGATTCTTAATTGTGAAATATTACCTAGCTTCTTCTCATTAATTAGATACGGATGTTCATAAAAAGTTCCAGGGGCACTTTGCATTAAGATTGCAGTTTAATAGTCGACTGTTGATGCAAATTGATAAATCATTAACCATATTTCTTTCTACTGTTCTTATTCTATATTATACGAGTACACAGTGCAGGTGCATAATAGAATTTGCAGTAGCATTAATATTAATTCCGGTCGACTGCTCGCATCCTCGAGGGATCGTTTGACCATTTCGTGGTTTCGTTCTCCTGCCCGTTCCTTGGCTTACTAAAAAGATCGTTGGGATAGGTTGGCGAACTGTTCATCTTCATCTCATACCGGTCCCTTTGACTAGAACCGTAAATTGGATCCCGAGCTGTCGGTAGGGAAAAATACGAAGTCGGCCTGTGGAAGAGGACGGACTGGGAAACTTGGCAAAGAGGCAGAGGAGGGTGAATGGAACCGCGTTGTGCGCGGCCGGCGCGCCGGGCGACTCCTCCTCCTCCGGCGGCGGCTGGGCGTGGGGGCGAGGAGGGGGGCGGGGCGCGGCAGCCGGATGTTTGAGTGACGTCAGAGCACTGTACACAAGCGCGGCGTGCACGGCGCGGCGCGGCGGCTCGGGCGGGCGAGCTGGCCGGCCGGCTGGCTGCGTTCGAGTCCGCGCAGCCGCCCGCCGCCTCCGCAGTCGCCTCTTGCGCAATGGTTCAGCAGCACCCGCGCAGCGACCAAGCTAGGCGGCAGAGGCGTTCATCTCACGTGTCACGTTTTGCTATAAGATTTAAAATTGGCGGTAATTTTTTGTCAAATTGTTAAGGAATTAATTAGACGTCTGCAGAGGGAAGGTCTTAAGTGTTACACCTTGTTAATTTCTGTATTATTTTTGTGTGCTCACTCTCCTCCCACCATCGTTCGACTAGCACGCTGTGGCTGCAGGGTGCACGTACAATGGAAAGTCGTTCTAAAAGGACCCAAGCGGATTCGTGCCTCGTATACCAGTAATAGTTCGCGCATGTGGGATTTAATCATATCCTCAATGTTTCTAAAGGTGCTTAGATTTTACTCGTTCAGATATAACTTGCGTCTTCTGCTTCAAGGAACAACTTTCATTTTCACAGGTTGGTCGAAAATATACGTTGTAAGTTTGCGTGCACATATATTCAGAATATGATCGACCACAAACCTTAACAGCCAATCGTTTTCATTCAGATCTTTAGTTCATGGCAGTTTTACCAATGGGAATGTGGTAACACGTTCCTATTGACCAGGGCGAATAAAACCGTACGAATGAAAGTGTTCTATCACGCCGTGTCCATGACCATTGGCAATCGCTCTGAAGTGCCGCTTGGGGAGTTGTGTGCGTGGGCGGTGCGGGGGCATGGGCGGGCGCGTGCCCAGTGGCCTTTGGCGCCTTGTGCTATTCTTGGCCCGCGCTGGGTGGGTGCGTGTAACATGCGCCTTGCCTGCTCGCACATCGGCTCTGTTCCACAGTATGCTTTCGCAGTTGCAATCCCTCATGTATTGAATGTCACGAGAAGGCGGAATCGAATAAATAATAATTGTAATCTTATTGGATCTTAACCAGAGTTTGGGTCCAGAGACCGACGTCAACTATTTGAAGGAAAAGGCAGAAAAGCTGAATTTCTTGCTCTCAAGTGCAAGTATTTTTGCTCAAATTTCTATTCGGAGAGTACACATCTGTTGTATTCCACAGGTGCCTGAGCAAAGAAATGACTCCATAATAAATAGAATTATATTCTTTTGTTTATAGTTTCAGCTAGTTTAATAATATATTTCCATTAAAAAATTGTGACTGAAATAACTGCATTGATTTGCAAAAGTATTAAACTTCACTAGCAGTTTTTTTACACTTAACACGTGTAGTATAATTATCTTCAATTTGCATAAATTTACTGCGTGTTTATAGGTAATAAATCTATTACCACTACTATACATGTATGTATTTATTTTAAAAAATGGATAATTCGCATGTTGTTTCATAGAAATATAATGAAGTCCCTGGGTCTCATGGATCCATTGCTATTATTTCCAGTTCGGAATTTCGGCGAGATGTCTGCCGGGACAAAAATCTTACCCATTTTTACTCCACCTACGTGGTAACTTGATTCTGTTGATCCTTTTGCAGTAAAATGACAAAATGTGTACATTTTCCCGTCTCTTAACAACTGTCGTTCGTTGCTTTCAGTAAAGGTATTATGGTGAACCAAATATTCAACGTTCCCAAACCAGAATCTGGTCCTATTCTTGTTATATTCCAACAGTAAAACGTACGTCGCGTACGTACGCGGGCCTGCGGTCCAAAAGGGCACAGCCTTCCGCCGCTGGTGCCCGGAGAGTCGCGGTGTCACGTCATCCCGCACTGCGCGTGACCGTGCGCTGCGAGATGGGATTGAGCGGGTCTGACCGCGTAATGACAGGGCGGCGTCGCGTCGGCGAGGACGCGGTCTGTCCTCGAGGCAGGGTGGCCCTGAGGAATGCACGGCCCCCATTTGCTCATTTTTTAAGAACGTCGCCGCGGTAGGTAGGAGGGGCGATTTCTGTGTGATTGCGGTTCCCGCGACCTGTGCGGCTAACTACTCGGTACCACCCCCCATCGCCTCGCCAGGATGGCGCCGGGCTGCCTTCAGGATCGAAGAATGAGTTTAAGTGCTCGTGCGGACAGGCCGCTAGGAAACGTCAGTACCGCACTGCATAAACGAAACAGTTTTGTATTTACCATTAAGTATGAATACTATTCCCAGTTGTGGCGTTGATACATTTTTCAGTTAATAGAATTTCCTAGTATTATCACAAGAATGCTTTTTGTAGAATGAGGCTCAGGCCCACTCTTGAGAAAAAACGTTTCGTTAGGTCGTTGACGTTGCCTGTTAGTTTCAAAAGATAAAAATAACCGAATTGTGTGTCGGAGGCAATGGTTTAAATATTCCTATACCGTAAACGCTCTGTAATAAAGGTATGAGTAAACGTACCCTGAACATGTTCTGTGCAGGAAATTTACAGAAAATAATTGTACAGAATTAGTTATTACATCTGAACGAATTTAAAACAGTTTAAAAATCGTCAGCTGGGTATCAGGCCGGTTTAAAATTAGCGCATCGTTTGGAAAATGTTACATCGCCACTACAATAATGTCTTGTATATCACTGATGAATACTCTGTTGAAAAGTCCACATTTTATCGCCATATTCCATGGAAGGCTCTTTCCCGATGGTCGGAGTGCTGTTGGTCGTTGCAGCGGCACACGTGCTTTTTCGAGCCAGCAGTTGGATTAAGTGGCGATTGACACAATTCCTCTTCATTTCCTGAGTGAGTTTGCCGGGTAATTGCGCCTCCCCCGCCGGCGTCGCACGTCGGCCGTGAGAATCGAACGCCAGGGCGCCACGTGGAGCCGGGGCGTCGATCGGCGCGAGTGCTATCGTGCGTTTCCGTGCGCGCGGGCGCTCGGCGGGGCGTCGCACGCGATTCCGGGCCCCGGTCACCGCCACGCCCTCCGGGAACCACCGTGTTGCCCCACCCCACCCCACCCCGCCCCGCCCCTGTCACGCCCCCGCCCCGCTACCTTCCTGCCCCGTTCGACCTTACCCGCCCCGTTTCGCGCACCGCATCGCAGCTCGGCTCTGCCACCACCTGACGTCTGCGTCCCATGTGCGCTACGTCCCTTCGAACACTTTCCCCGCGTTCGGCCCCTGGGGTTCATATGCTTCGAATCGCCCCGCCCCACCCTTTCTCGCTCACTCCTCCCCACGTTTCACCCCCTCCCCCACTGCCCATCGGCGCTCTGACCGCCTGAGGTGCCTCAGGTCATCAATAATCAATACATCTGTCACTTCAGTACTTCTGACTGGGAGGTCCAAGGGTTTGAGCCCCGACGGGGGCAGGATTTTTGACACGAGCTACATAGCGCGGCCGATTTCAGCCGCTGCCTAGGGGAGAATTCTAGCAGCCAGCTGCTCTAATCGATAGTTTTCCGTGGTTTCTCTGATCAGTTCCAAGCGAATGCTGGACTAGTACCCTAACAAATGAGCAACTGGCCGCTCGCGATTATTTCTTCCTCTAACGTGTTCATTCACACTCCTTACTTACATACTCACGCAAGCACACGCGCGCGCGGGCTCGATGTACAGGAAGAAGACCACTGCCATTTCCCGTGATCAAGCATGCACTGTCCTTAAGGGACTAATGACCTTAGCAATTGACGAGCCTGGAATCACTAATCAACCTTCCGTGCTCTGCGTTTCACCCCGCCCCGCCCTTCTGCTCCCTTCCCCGCCCTGCGCCTCGTCCTCCCTCGCCCAGCCTCGCCCCGCCCAAGCCCCGCCCGGCCCGCCCCGCCCCGCCCCGCCCCGCCCCCCCGCCACGTTGTTCCCTCTGTGCCTAGCCCCACGTCCAGCTTTCATGGGGGAAGGGGCGACTGAGTGACAGGCGGGAGCCCTTGCGAGGCTCTAGGCCTGCCGTGGCGCTGTCGCGTGCCGCCCGCCCACGTCCGAATAAGGCCTCGCACAAAGGACCCCCCCCCCCCGCCACCATCGCTGCTACAGCCCTGAACGTCAGGCAGCGACGCTGGCTGTTTTTCGCCTCCAATGTGTCGTGCTAACAGGCATGCTTCGTCATGATCATAAGGCCTACACGGTATGAAACGAATCGCGCGCTCTCACGTCCTTAGCGCGCCCCCAAGAAACCGCTTTCGAATAGCCGGAACGAACTAGTCAGGGGCGCTACGACGTGGGAGGAGGAGGAGACGACGGCGACGGCGGCGGCGGCGCCTGCCAATTGGAGCGAGTGACGCGGTCCGATTGAGATTGCCGCGTTGCGCGCTGAGAAACGGCGCCGCGACACGAACCCCGAGCGGTCCCCCGGGGCGCGAGATTGCCCCGTCCCTCCTCGCGCCCGGGACTCTCGTAAACCTTCTGGCAACGCCGGAGAGTGCATTTGCTTGGTGATTATCTGTGCTTGACGCTTTTCCTCTCTTTTGTTCGCAGGTAAGTGTGGACGGTTGTCTTCACTTCTTCTGTCGGTGTTTTCACCTCTACCTCTCCTCTGCCTCTTTTTCGCGATGCAAGTCAAGGTAAGTTTCTCTCGCTACCGCTGCGGCTCCTCCTCCCCCGCTGCAGCCGCGGCAGCAGCCCGCCCGAAATTTTATGTCGGTTTGAAAGCGTTATGTATTTTGTATGCTGTTGGGGAGTGAAAATTTTAGCCGCCTTTTAAATATTGACCGGTTTCGGGGGAAGGCGAGAGACAAATTTACGCGTAGTGGGTCATAAAATATTACGCCAAAATTGATCCTGTGAATCATTTATTATCGCGCGGTCCAAATTCAGCAGATGATCTCCGATAAGGGCGCCTCGCACGCTCGCGGCCGCCGCCGCCTCCACCCGTTGCGTGCTCGAGGTAGCGATGCCCCAGGCGCCCACCCTCTGCCCGTTGATTTTATGGGGTTCTCTCCTCGCCGGACGGCTCTTATTTATCGACTGATAGCTAACGGAATGAAGTGAAGGTAGTGTATTTGAGTGAGCTTTGCAGTGCGGTGGGGTTCCTCTTACATCTGTGTCTGTGTGAGAGCGTGCGTGCGTGCGTGCAAAATGAAAAGAAAACATTGCCGAAGGATTGACAAATGTAGCTTCGCTTCGATAAGACCCCCTTTTGGAAATGTTTGTAAAACTATTTTGGTCTACCGCGGTTGGATTTTGTTACGTCTTAGACTTTGCACTTAAAAAAAAAGACAATAAATGTTCGACCTATATTACGCGCAGTGATCTTGGAAACAAATCGAGGACTGTTCTCTGTAATTTAGAGATACCCATAAACAACATAAAACAAACTAGGAAATATACTTGTGGACTGCACGGACGGTTGTTTATAAAATAATCGAAGGTTCATTACTTTCTAATATTTCGGTTTTGTTGCTAGGCAACATAACCAAGTACTACAGAACATTTTCCATGCGCCAGGCGGAGTGCGTGCCCCCTAACATTTTCGACGCTTGGCGGTACTCTGATTCACTCTCCCAGTCAATAGGTCCACCGTGAATGGAAAGGGAAAACCTGCTTGAATCTGAACGCAACGAGTATTGTAAGAAATATTACAATATGTGATAGAATTATTAAACAAGGCTATTCGAACAAGATTCTTACGATGTTTTATCCACACAAACAATTCCTACAATTTTTCAATTTATATTCCAGTTCTATTATAATTTCCGTTTATATGATACTGTCACTTATTCTAAGATGAGTAGAGACATTTTATAGTAGATAACACAAACCCATGAATTATTAGATCACGTAAGTTCTAATATATCTTATCACAATACTGATTTCAATTTCGTAAAGTTTGACTTAAGACAAAATTAAACAACATGCGTGTAGAAATATTTAAACAGGTCTTAGAAGTATATTTTTGTTTGGTGTTAAACAGTAACGACAATCACTTGTAAATGTTTAATTCCATTCAACAATGTATTTAAAATCAAAATCGTAATGAACGTCGTTGGCAACGTTCTTTGACGAATCTTATGTCCAATATCCAAGATGAAATGTTAATTATTTTAGTTGAATGGAAATTGCGAGGTGGAACAGGCAGTATTGTGATTTCAAGACTTGACTCTTTGGAAAGGAGGGTTGGAAGAAGACAAAAACAAGACGAACGATCATTACAGACATTATAATGAACAGATAATGTTGTCAAGGCGTGAAAATAAAGAGTAGAATTTGTCACTATACAATTTGTATTGAATCGGAGGTGGGAGTCGTTCGTGGTATTTAATAATCTGTGAAGAACAGATGGGCAATGTGTTGAACAACAGGAATTCCAGGTAACTGAATGAAACTGTTTTCAAGTCATTAGTTACAGAAACCAATTTTTTAAAAGAGTATTTCCCAGAGTTTAAAGAAAGGTATAAAAGTGGATCCATAAGTACGATTATAGTTCAGTTTATTTTTGTTAAAGGTTGCTGTTTAGGTAATTATGCGTTGAAAAATGTAGCTAGAGAACTTACGACACCCCACAACTTTGTTCAAGAAGAAAAATAATGTAATTTTTCCTACGACACATTTTGTTTGTTTGTATAGTTTTGGCCAGACACGATTTGTAATAAAAACATTTTTGTAATTGGCCAGACACGATTTGTAATAAAATCATATTGCAGTTGTGCGACTAGTTCATTTTCGGGCGTAGAAAGTTACATGAAAAAGTTTCGATTAAAATACTTAAGTTTTTGTTTCATTACAACATTTAGTTTAATTATCGTCAGTTTCATGAAACGAGTGACAATTCACGAACATAGTACAATTTACAGCGTTTCACCAGTTTAGTTGTCCAATTTTCTTGTAGAATATCCTTGATGGAATCAGGCAAAAATTGGGCCAATCGATTTGTCTGGTCGAGAGGAATCCAATGAGCTATTGATCTCGGTATATTTGTCGCATGTCACCCAAAACGCGCTTTAGTTGCTTAAAAAGCCATCCGAGTAGGTTTAGACACATTTCAGAGAATCTTCTCACTTGGGATGGATAAAAAAAGAAAAGGAAAAAAAAAGTTCCCCATGAGAACTGTCGTTCACTGCGTCTTATTTGTCTCGATTGGTGGATCGGGAGAGGTCTAACCTAACCGTGAGGGACGAAGGTTATTGGATTGTTTTATAAGGATGAAGAAACGTTGACATGAATTACTCGATAATGCAAAAGATAGTATTCTTCCACAACGCACAATATGTTGGATACTAGTAGTCAATTAGCCGCATACTAGAACGCGGTTAGTGTCGACAATTCGCCACCGTCAAGATTCTAGCCCTAGAATCTTTCCGTCAGAAACTTTGCAGTGGCAAGTTGTTCCTCCGAGCTACCTTAGCGGTTAAATCAATTTTTTTTTCTGTAAAATACAGGTTTGATGTTACTGCAAAATTGACATTTTCAACAGAAAATAACTGAAAATACAGGTATTTTACTGGTGTAACATCCGATAGAGATAAAATACCTCTAAAAATACCGGTATATGACGCCTTATACTGGTATCTTGAAAAGTATTACGAATAAAGATATTTTTATACCCATATAAATACCTTTACAGCGATAATTCCGGTATTTGGTACCTGTTTTTAACACCATGCAGTTTGAATTTATTACTGATGATGCCATTCTCCCGTCATGTATTCAAGCCAGTGCGAATTCATGTGTTTCAATAACGGAGTGAGAGGCTTTCTGGCGCACAGAAGAACCGATAACGTCGGCGTCGTGGCCCATTTTCATTATAAGCTCGGCTTTTCATTTGCATCGACCTCCCATCGCGCCCCGATTTCAGCCTCGTTCCCTTTGCCCGCGTCCCTGCTGTATTCAGATGTTTTTAGTTTCTTTTGTTAGAAGCGTGTACCTATGTATTTGCCATACTAAAACGTAGCAATACGGGTTGACGGGTTGCTTGTGGTCGAAATTTATATTGATTAGAATTTATCTGAACTACATACATTTTAGTTTTTCAGCTAAAAGTTTTCGCTAACTGTAAGTTAGAAAAGTGTGTGTAGTGTCCTAATTTGGGAAAAGGCACATTAGTGGAAAGAAAATGTATATATGGCTTATCTCGGAATACTATGGCTTTAAAAAGAGTGAAGTGTGTAGTATGCAGTAGATTGTAGGGAATGTGTGCAAACCTGCAGGCGGCGATTTTGAATACGATGCGACTGGAAGGGCGCATTGAAAAGCGTCTCAGCGCATGCAGACGTGGGGCGCTTGGCGGTCCCGTGCCGCCTGCGAGCGCCGTGCGCGGGGGTGGGGCGCTCCCGGGGCGGATGCGAGCGACGACCGGCGGCGGCCGCACTGTAAATCTCGCGTCCGCCGCGGGGCGCGCGGGGCCGGCGGCCGCGGCGCAGCCGCCGACATAAACCCGCCGCTTTACGAGGGCGGGCGCTCGGACTTCATCACGACATAACGGCCATGGTTAAGTCGCGCGCCCGCGGCTCCTGCCGTGGCGTTGGGGCCGGCGCCGGCGTCGACGCCGACGCCGGAGGCTGTAAACGGCCGCCCCCGCTGCCTCCGCCGCGTCTCTCGTTTCGGCACGCTGGTCGACGGCAGCGTTTCCACTCTCCTTTCGCCCTCCGCCACGCCCTTCCCTGTGACCTGCGCTACGCCCTCCCTTACTTCGACCCCTACGGCATCGTCTCCTCCCCACTCTAAGGCTCCCTGCGTTGCCTACCGACGTCCCCTCGCGCCGTCCTCCACGCCCTCTCGCCCCTTGGCCAACCTCTCGTGCACATCCTTCTGCCACTTTGTCTCATCTCTTGATGGTCTGTGCGGTGAGAACGTCGTTCCCTCGACCCTCGGGCGTCACCGCCTTCTCTTCGTGCTGCTTCGCGCTTGCAGTAGTGTCGGCCACCGACCCAGGTGAGCCTCCTGGTCCTTCAGCCCGTAGTCCGACACAGACCCCGCCCCCGCCCTCGCCCGTGTGTAGGCGGGGGCGTGTCTGTCGCTGCCGCCGCCGCAAATTCCCTCATCACCTGCCAGGCGCCGCCTTTCTCGCGGCGAGCGGCAACTTCTCCCCGCCGCCCCAGCGCTCGTCAGCGTCCCTCGTCGCAGAATGTGCGCGGAGCGGAGCGGGGCTCCCTGTTTACGCCGCTTCCCTGGTGCCCGCATCAGCGCTGCAGGGAGGTTATGTGGGCGCCGGTCGGGGCAAGGGAAGCGGGGGCTGGGTGTGGAGCGCATTCACTGCAGGTGCAACTATTCTTTTGTGCGGTGTTCTAGTGCAGTTTGTGGATTTCTTACTTCTGCCATAGTTTACGTTCCACTTGGCATATTATTCAATCAACAGTTCTTTAAACAATGCGAAATACATAGAAACAAGATTTTGAGTAGCTGTGATTGAGTGTAAAGTAGGGTTCTAGTGATGAATGTGTGCGATAATCTTATAATTTCCTGCGCCCGATAAAAGTTCAGAAACGGTAGTTTGAGATGTTTTATTACACGTATAATAATCCATGAAATAGGAACAGTGCCTTCAACATCCGAAGCATGAACGTTAGAAACTACAGCAATGACGAGAATAGATTTCGTTCATTCAGTTCGCTATTGTTGAGATTGAAACATCAAATTGTTGTGAGTTGAAACATACAACTATTCCCAACAGTTGGGGTTGACACAAAAAAACGCTGAAATTAATTTACCTTCGAAATTCATGGAATTTAGAGAATGTTTGAATTTCCATTTATTTTTATTGTTCATTTGCTATTAATGAATATTTGCTCTCGTGCATAGGAAATGTGTGAAATGCTACAAGAGTTGGAAACCAATACTCGGTATTTTTAAATAATACATAGCATTGATAGTATGTAGCCTTAAATAAATTAAAGAAAAGCTTTATTTAAATACGCACTTGTATATTACAAATGTGGGAATCGCCCCTTCTTCAGTCGGTACACAATTGGTTAAGTCTTCGAAAACATTTAGAATAGACTCGAGAGTTGAAATAATCAGATGTTAAATCCAACTTTGCAGTTTACGTGTACTACCTCATGCGGATAAAACTAAAGTTTCTATAATCCAACTTGTTGGTTGTATTCCTAAAATTTGTAACGCCGTAAATCCAGAGGTGCACTTTGCACGATAAAATATGATCTGTGGCGTATATTTGGTAGAAACAATAAATAATTACATTCATTTGTAATTTAATGCGAATAATACGGTGTATGGGCGCATTTTCGGCAGGTGATTGTCAAATTCAGCGGCGTGTGAAATTCATCTGAAGTGGCTGAGCGAAATAACAATTCGCATGATGAGGTTGAGCGTTGCGCGAGTGTCGTTGGCGCGGCGGCGGCGGCGGCGGGGCGATGGCGCCCGCGGGAGGGCGCGGGGCTATTGTCCCAGCGCGGCCCATTACCGTCCCTCATCGCCCGCCCCCTCCCTCCCTCCCCCCGCTTTCGCGCCACCCCGCCGATTCCCACGCCCCCGCAATTAGCGAGCTATCCCGCGCGGCGCAGGGAGGGGGGAGGTCCTCCTCCTCCCCCTCCCCGACACGGCTCCTCACTCACAGAACGCGCCGCGCCGCGCCCGACGCACCCTGTCCTGCCCCGACACGGCCGTGAACGCACAGTTTTCGGCTGCGGTCTGAGCTTCTTTCGCTGTCGCTCGAGAGGCCTGCGTGTCGCCCCGGGCGTGCACTGCCCGTTCCCGACATCTGCTGCCCGCCTGCGAATTCCCTGCCACCTCGCTACTCGTTCCCTGTACGCACGCTGCGCTCTGTCGGTTGAGTGGGTGTTGCAGGACGTTTCATCAATTCGTGTGTGATTTGTTTTTTCGTGTTCCTGAATGTACGATATGGAACGGGGATGTGTTGATAAACCTACCGTCAAGGGACAAAAAATGATTTTAGATGACGTTTTTATGGTTAGATTTAGTTTAGGAATATTTGCGTACCTTCGATACGTCATGGACTCCGTGGATATTCAGTTTTTCTTTCATAAGCTTATTACCGCCGTCGTGGACTCAAAGAATGTTGGTGTCAAATAATTGTAAGCTGCCTCAAAGCCCGTCAGATTTTTTTCGCGATGCTCTCAGCCGAAAGAAACCTGGTTACGAAGTGCGTGCGTTGTTCTTTCAGAGCAGCGCGTCGCCGACGGGCGTCGGACTGTCGCCTCGCCCCGCGTTAGTGCCGCGCGCTCCCAGCAAAATGGCTGCATTAATTACATTCCTGTTGTTGCAGGGCATTCCAATTATACGTAACAATTGAAAAGTGAAATTGCGCTAGGTATCGCGTGTAGTAACTGTTTACTGCGCGAGGTCGTCGTGTCGGTCGTTTTGCGGACGGGATGAGCGGCGCCCGGCGCCGTGTCGCGACGAGGTCCTCCCGCTCCACGCCCCCACCCCTTCCGTTTGTTCCGTTTCCCCCCCCCCCCCCCCCGCCCTCGCTCGGGTGCCATCGCCATGTCACCTCCTCTGCCGTGGCCAAGTATGCGTTTCTGCAGAGTACTAGAGAACCGTTTTGCCAGACCCCGTGCGGGGCACACGCGAGCTGTGTAGAGTAACATCGTAGAGACATTTCGACTAGGAATGTTTGTTACCAACCATGTAAGAGAATACTAATTTTGCGTTTTAATGGAGAGGTATCCGCGAAATTGAATCTGGCGGGAAAAAAAAGCGTGGAGAAAGCAGTAGACGGGGCAGCAGAGAGAGGACGATGACGCGGGCGCGACGAGACCGTACGAATACAATCCGCGGCGCGGCTTCGCGACTACGGGAGAATATTCTCTGATTCGTCAAACGTATTTACGGAGCACGTGCGGGCGGAGTTCTAAGTGGATTTATTGCTTGAGAGGCCCTCCTCTCCCGAGAGCGAATGCGGATGAGCGCGGTATGTTTTGTGAGACTTGAATTCTGTTAGGAAGGAAACTTCGTTCGCGTCAGATTCTTTATGCCTTCTTTTGTTACGTTTTCGCGCCCGGTGGTGCGGTTTCCTGGTCTAGATGCAATCCGTGCCCGTCCTTCCCTGTACACGCCTTCCACGATTTGGCAGCAGCAACTAGTTTCGCAGTAGTTCCCGACATGTCATTTAAAACATAAATAGCACTTGCGAGATGCAAATGAAGATCTAAAGGAGAAAAAAATATAAGGTCTCGATTCATATGGAATAATAATTTCATTGATCGTCTTGAGTTCGAGGAGGTGAAGAGGGGTAGGATGGGGTTGTCAGAAGTCAACGATTGCCGCACGAACAATGTTTGCTGGTCGAGCTTCGCACTGGTTTTTTTGGAACCGCGTGGAAGCTTAGAAATAAATGCCGGTGTAGTTAGTTTTATGCTTAGGACTTAATGTGGAACTGATTTATCGCGACTCGGACCATAAAGATCCAGTTGGGGATCATATGTTATGTTTTGGAGTTGGTGCATCCTCTTAACAAGAATTACATTTGAACGTCGATAATGTTCTTATTTAATTCTCTATCAGTTCGATCATTACCGTCTTTACATTGCTGGTTTTGGTCAGTTGTGTAACTAGCAACGAAAAAGGCTTTTATGGTAATGTAAAATGAACTATCAGAGTTACGAGTCCCTATCGTGTATGGAGTAATTAGTAATGCACTTCCGGCATCGTGTGAAGTGGACGCTGTTAGTGGTGAGGCAGAGAGAGTTTTCCCCTGAAATTCTGTGCTAAAATGACAGTAGCCAGTGAATAAAATATGCATATTGATTATTTATTGATCGGATATTCTGTGGGGTGGCATGTCGAAGATACGCGTAATTTTTAGTCAGCATATCATATTTCTTCCCCAGGGGAATTTGGAGCTAAGGCAATTTGGTCTTTGCAACAGTTTTCTCTCTCTTATATTAACGTCAATAAACCTAAATATTAGTTTCAGTTGTCGTAAAAGTAGAGATCGTTGATTCAGTTACGGAACATCACGCTGTTTTACTGTATACAAATGGGCTGTAATTACGGTGATCATTGTAGGTGGGACATAAACCAGTGTTTATGAACTATTCTCTAGCTTGCATTGCGGTGTTATACCCACATATGGTCGACCTCTAATACTCCCAACAAGTCGTTAGAGGGGACTCCTCGTGTGGAATAGTGTATTAATAAACTAACTTAAATTGAGACTACTTTTGGAGGTTCTATCATGAAGCTATTGGAGCACATATATCGTAATAGACGCTTCGGTATCCATCGAACAATAGGCTGGACGAAGGAGCGAGCATCTCGCCCTCCAGTACGCCCAACATTACCCGCTCCCCCCCCTCCAGGCAGATCGGCCTCGGCGCCGCTCCACGCCACGCCGCGCCACGCCACGTCGTTCGCCTCCGCGCTGCACCCGCCACCGCACCGCGCGGGTTCCGTGTTCTGTATTATTGATTCCGCCCTCCCGCGCCTCCGCTCGCTCCGCCCTCCTCCTCCTCTTCCTCCTCCCTCCGCGCCGCGCCGCTGTTTGGAGCGGTTATGAATATTACAGCGTTCCCGTCCCCTCGGCACAACAGGCCGTTAAAACAGTCACATAGTTACTGCGCGCGGCGTGGGCGGGAAAGGGGGCGGGGCGGCGGGCGGGAGGCGGTGCTCGCGGAGTGTGCTGAACTGTCGCGGCGCCGCCAACCAACTCCGCCCGCGCGCTGGAACTGTGCGGCGGCGGCGCCGGCAACTTGACGTACCCCTCCCCTCCCGCGCCCCCGCCCCCGGCCCCGCCCCGCCCCACCCGCCATGCGAGTCGAGTTTGCAACTCCGCCCCCGCATCAAGCGCTCAGGAAGCGGAGGCGACGGGCCGCCGCCTCGAAAAAATGGGAGGCCGTTTTTGTCGCGCCCGCCCTCGAGGCCTGGCCCGCGCCGAGCGGAGCTGCCGAACGAATTATGGCGGCGCGGACGCGGGCGGGCGGGCGGCCCAGGGGAAGAGGGGGCGTTTTTGCGGGGGCGCGGCGCGTTTAACAAATGGAAGCGGGGCCGCGTGGTGGCTGCCGGTGGGGCGCCCTGGAAGGTGACCGGCCGGTGACCTGCTGCCAAGCATTCGCCTCCCGATTAGCTCGTGGGCGAAGCTGTTGTCAGTTTTGACGTTTTGTGTTCCGAACCCCGTCAAGAGAAGCGCCTGAACTTAATCGCTTGTTAGAAAAAGACTTCTTGGTGTTCAATGTGTGTGCTAATTTTCTGTTCTGTGCAGTCGAAATGTTACCGATTAATAACTCTGTTCATTGATTATACTGCCTCCATTTTTTTCCTTTGTGTAGAAAGGGTGGTGTAATTGCATCATAAACACATTTCAAATTTGGTCACTGCCCTAGTCTAGATATGTATTAATTAGATTGTTGAATATTTGTTTCTCTTTACGTAGGAGCCTCCTTCCCTTAGTCTTCAAGTTTTACTTCTTTCTGTAAAATTTTCTAGGTTTTCAGTTCGACACCAGAATTTGCTAGTTTTCAGGCGACATCTTGTATGTTGGCGAATTAGCCCAATCACTGTTGTAAATCTTACCATTTAGTTTCTTACAATTGGACACACTTGTACAATGAATGATGATCTCAATCGTGGTCTACATGTGTGAGATGAGGCGAGGACCATGTATGGCGGAAAAATGAGAGAAAAAGAAACGATATAACTGACAATACAAATAACTTATAATTAAGGTCTTAAGTAACGACTTTAGGTGAAAGAAACTAGGTATCTTGTGTAATGATTGAAAAAAGCAGCAGCAACTTTCGCACACGCTCTTAGGTGGAGCAATCTTTAGAAATGAAGATGTATAAGTTTGGTACTTGTGAAATGTTCCCCGTTCGCGCAGGGCCGAGGCCTATTGCTTTGTTCGCTTTGCTTTAGGGGTGCCCCCCTCCCCCGCTGCCGCGTGCGGCCCCGTAGTCACCGTGGGAGAGCTCGCCCGATAAACACCCCGGGGTGGGGCGGGGCCGGGCCCGGGCGGACGCGCGCAGCTGATATCCGCGGGCGCCCTCCGGACGCGGCGGCGCTCCATCACCAGCAAGAATAACTTCCTCTCCCCCTCTCTGCCCCGGCCCGCCTCGCCCCTCGCGGGCGCATGCAGGCTGCTGAGACTTAATGAAATTAGCGCCATGAATCGTGCGCCGGCAAGCGACCGCGCCGCGCCGCGCCGCGCCGCAGTTGGCGCGTCGCGTTCCCGGCGGGCTGTCCGCGGCCGTTGCCGTATGCCCCGTTGATCCTCTACTACCCACGGTCCTTCCTGTACTTAGATTTATTTAGAGCTGCACTTGACGTAAATCAGCTTTTGCGGTGTCATCCAATCGCGACCTTACACGTCAATACAGTGACGTCACTGTGTTGACGTTTAAACTTCCCGTTTGGATGACACCATAACAGCTGATTTACGTCAAGTGCAGGTGAAGTTGAAATCAAGTGTAGTGGGCGATAGCCCACCGTTGGGAACGAGCGACAGGTTCTTAGATCCATTTGTCCCCCCCCCCCCCCTACGAGATCGCCGCGAACTTCGTTTTCATTTGCTTTCAAAGGAGAGGACTTGGGGCGACGAAGAGCGAAGTTATAATCAGAAAAGGAAAATCAGCCATTTTTAGCGTGAACAGCAGTGCCTATTGAATATTCATAGATACAGAACTCGCGTTCAAAGTGGAAATGCCACAAGTGTGTTGGCCCGCGAATACATTGTGGACTTCGATATTCACAGTTGTGGAGCTGATATTAGGTAGTTATTGGTTCCGGTCAGTTCTTGGGAATTACACCTAATATTCAATTGGTTGTATTGTGATGAAGACTTATTCTTTATATTAAATGTAAAACGGGTAAGTGAATATTACCTGGACTAGAGAATAAACACAACGTTAAATAGCATGAAACGTTAAATGATTAATCCGTTTGTAGGATTTGTTTTTGTTGAACTATTGGCAGAAAGAAAATCAAAATGTGGGAACTTAGCGATCAGTCGAAACAGATATCTGAATATATGACTGACGCATTTTTAGTTACTATTTATTTTTCTCAACCTTATCCTCAAATCAGTTTTTTTGCTGGTGCATTGGCATTTTTTGTGATGCCTTCTTGAATAGTCTGGTGAGTGCCTAAATCCTGTTGTCAATCTCCTTACAAATTACAAGCTTGCTCCAGTATATTCACACCTAACAATTTTGGTACGAATCTTCCATTGTGTCTTGTCACCGCTTTTTGTTGAACGCAGAAATATCGTGAAGTTTTAATTTTATGCCAAAGTGCGAAGTTTTTTTTCCCATTCAGTTTATGTACCGGCTATCCGCTGTCACTGTAGTTGTGTAGTGTTTACAGTTGCCATAGGCGATCTCGGCGTTAGCGGTCGCCCTTTCCGTTTCAGCGGCGGCAACTCGCTAGGTGGTGGATAGTGCCGCTGGGCACGGAGGGCGGTGGGCGGCGATCGTGGTGTGCGCCTTTCGCCGCCGCCGCCGCGGTGGGGCACGCGATAATCTATTATAAGCTCGGGCGGCCGCAGCGGGGCGGGCGTGCTGCTGCTGCTGCTGCCGCCGCCTGTCGCAGTTCCCCAGTTGAGCCAACTCTGCGTCGCCCGCGGCGGCGCCGCGACGCGCAAACTTGCGGGGGTCCGGGGCAGGCGACGGCAGGGTGAGTAGGGGGGGAGGGAAAGGAGGGGCGACTCGCTTTGAGATGATAAACAGTCGCCGTAATGCGCAAAATGGACCGCGCTGCTAACTCGTCAAATCAAACTTTGCAGGGCAGCGGCGGCGGCTGCGTAGGCGTTGGCGGCGGCAAGACGCGACCGCGGTGTCGCCCGCGGTGTCGCCCGCGGCGCCTGGCAGCCGCCGCCACGATGCCGCATCTGACGCCTGACCGCCCCCGCAACCCCTGTTTTCTCTCGTTCTCCGTCGACGCTGTTAGAGGGGATATTTTGGCTCAAACCCTTTATTCGAGGAGACGAAAAGCGTTTACTTGTATAAGCAGTAAAAAGGATGACTGACTATAAGGACAATAAAATTAGGATTTTAGGACGGGAGGGAATGAATATTTGTGTTCTTTGCCTTTTAATCAGTTAATTTA
The DNA here is from genome assembly GCA_031308135.1 of Acheta domesticus. Taxonomy (NCBI): domain Eukaryota; kingdom Metazoa; phylum Arthropoda; class Insecta; order Orthoptera; family Gryllidae; genus Acheta; species Acheta domesticus. The sequence continues at coordinate 141,669,554 of JAHLJT010004567.1, read as the reverse complement.
AAGTAAAATATTGTTTCTACTTTGCAAGTTACATGAAAGCTCATAGATTGCTCTGTTTTTGTTTTTTTAACATTATTGCGAAATTCTCTCTTTGACTACTTCGTGTATTCAGTTGCCTATATTCACTCAATTGGTGAATCGGTTAACAAGGCATTCGTTTATTTTAGACAAGTGAACAGCGATGTCGTGCGGTGGAGGGGACAACTTTTCTACAATAAATCGAGGGATGTAGCAGAATCCTTGGTGCAATTCACTCCCTGCACTCTATTTGTGCGGTGCTCCGTTAATCTCTCAGGTGCGTGTTCGAGGCCGCGCCGTGCGCTGTTTTTCCGATAAAGCTTATCCACTCACTCGCTCAGAGTCTCTCTTTTGCTCTCTTCCTTAATACTGCCGCCTTCGCTTCGCCGAAAGCCCCTTCGTTTATCGCGTGGAATACACGCGGCCGTCGGCGCGGGCGCTCGTAATGAAGAAAGAAAGTTGCAGGTTGTTTCTGTCGGAAACGATTGCCGGCATTTTTTTCTTTATCGGGACACACACACACACACACAGACGCGGCAGGCCGGGCCGAGGGCGATCTCCACGCTTGTGCACCCACCCAACCACTCACGCGCGAGCGTTCCGGTTTTGGCCTTGCTTCCGTCAATATCTGCGGAAGTGCGTGGCGCAGGAAGAGGGGCGAGGAGGAGGCGGCGGCGGTGGCTCGGGGGAGACTTGGAGCGCCGCAGCGCCGAGCGCGCCTTGATGAGACAGGAGTCGCGCTGGGCGGGGGTTGCCTTCAAGCGTCTCTCCGATGATGTGAGATAGGATGTAAGATTCATTCGTTGTGAGGTCGCCTTATTTAATTTTAATATCCGAGGACTCATATTCGCGACGAATTGTGTGTGGTGATATGAAAAACGAAGATGGATCGGGTGTCCGGGATTCTCATCTTTCTTGGAAACGTGTATTAGATTCACGTGTGTTCTGTTGGTGTGTACTTGCTAGTGGGAAAGTTGAAAAACGCAATTTGTCTGGGACGAATGGTGACTTAGTTCACAGAAATATTGGGTTTTTAAATTTTGAAATTAATATCTTAATGAACCAATGCATTTTTTTTTCTGGAAAAAGATGTAGTTTGTCTTTTAATGTACTTAATCATACAGCACTTGCCTCGCAGTAAACTTAATTAGTTTCGTTTACTTCTGACGCATTTTCTACTTTCATCGGCGGGTTGATGCCATGCATTTGTGCTGCAATGCTTGTGGCCTGAATTAAAGTGGTTGTTTGAAAAATGCAAAATCAATTTCAGACGACACCGTGAACGAATGTTGTTTTAGCAGGATGGTGTAGTGGACCACACAAAGGCGCCCGCAACCAATGTCCATTTCGATAATCGTTTCTCTCTGTGAAGCATTTTATGGAAAAAAGTTTGCGAAGCGTTTCGTACTTGCACACTCGTCATTGGTATGTTTTATCGTGTAATCTAAATAAGGTTAATGGAAGGGGGGGGAAAGCAGCATATTGCCAACAGAAAGAGTCAAACAACCAAAGCTTCACTCATGGTCTTGGAACGTATTATCTTAAGGAAGTTAAACGATCATCACCGCCGTACAAACGTTCTTCGACGGAGCCCTGGAAACATAGGTGCTTGTTCCAGCTCGTGGCAAAAAGACGAATCAAGAGAAATTATGTTAGACTTTTGACTCCAACACGTCGAGAAGGCGGTATTCTAGAGAGGTGGTTTGATGATTCAAATGGTTTCCAGCCCTGGAAAGATTCTGCATAGGAAAGAATGCGAGTCGTTCGGGGCTTGCTGACGTTTCTTCATGGTGCAGTGTCGTATAATCTAAATAAAGCGAAGGGGTAAAAATGTGTCGCTGGTGGCGAAAAGTAGAGCCCGGAATATTCGCGCCGTGGAGTCGTGGGCGTTGCGAGCGTCTCGGGAACGCTGCCGCCCCGGCCGCTTTGAGAACGTCGTATCCGCGTTGCGAGGCAGTTCATCGCCTGCGAAGCGCCCATCTTCATTTGCTGTGAGCGTTGGCTGCGCCCGCCCTCCCGAGCTGGCGCGACCGCGTCGCGACTGTTCGTCGAAACGGAAGAAGAAAGAAAGGGAAAAAAAAAAAAGCGAGACGAGGCAACTTAATTGTGAATTTTTATTGTGCCTCGTGTTTAGACCTCTCTTAAAAACTGCGCGATGCATTAATTGCCAAAGTTATTTCTGAAGTTAATGATCCGAGAAAGGGCCTCCATTATCACCTCCATTCCGAGGAGGGCGCGCACCCGCGTCGCTGTAAACAAAAGAGGGAAGACGAGGGAGGGGTGGAGTCGCCTTGCAGGAGCGTCGCGGCGCTGTACGGCACAACAAAAATTTTCACTCGCGCCGGCTGCTTTCTTTGCGACGCCCAGGTTGTGTTCGGAGGGGTGGAGCGAGGCGCGGGCGAGGTGACATGCTTTGGACGGAACTCAGCGTCAAGGCCGGATTAATGTCATGAAGGGCTCTAAAACTAATGAAACTATGGGGGCTCCAAGTAGTATTGAATTATTAGCCATACATAATCAAAAGTTATTGTAAAGATAAACTAGACATGTTGATATTTAACATGCCAATATTAGAGTAGTTAACGTACGTAGAAAAACTAATACATATTGTACGTTGACAAATGACGAGGGACGTACGCATGTGCTTGCTATTTATGTGTCAATATACTCCCTGAGCATTGCGCACTGCACCAAGCTAGCTTACGTGTTGGATGGTGTCACGTGTTGACTATCAAATAACAAAATTGCTTCATTGCATTCTTCTCGTAATTTTTTTTGTTCATTAATTAACCAATATTTTATATATTCAATAAAGTATTTCATTAATGTCAATGTTAAACATGAATAAAATTTCTTAAATCAAATGGTTCTTGCAACTTTATTTTGTTGCCACTTAGGGTGTACCGTCCGGTCATGAACGCAAAATGTGTGATAGCAGGCGTTTAGAGGAACCCTAGAAGTCGCAATTTTCGCGAATGGAAAAGTCTTCTTGGGAGTGATTGTCTGTTGGAATATACGAGTACCATATTTCAGATTCTGAGGGCAGTTTGTTTCCCCGCTTAAGATTTTCTGGGAAGTATCGATCGTGTCCATAGGGAAACATTTGTCGTTTTCATAGTGTATTGCGTTTTCATCAAAATTTAATGCATTTCCATAAATTAACGGGGCACCTGTTATCATTCTCGACATTAAAACTATTTAATATTTCAGTGTATATGCTCCCATGTTTTATTCCTACTTCAATTTCCAGGAATCTATTGTTACTCTTGTATTTTAGTTTTGTGCGAATGCTCGTTCCGTTCGTAAACAGTCACGCATTTTGTGTTTCTTGCACACTTCTTTCTTTCATAAATATATTTCCTTGAGAAAATATGGAGCTACACAAAACAGTTATTTGTCAACGATGTCATTCGCTGTGTTGTGAGAGGAATGAAATCGAGTCTTTTGTATGCTCCTTTTTCGGTGCTGTGCGAAGGAAAAAGGTCACGCCATAAGAAGGAACGTAGGGCTTTGCACCCTCCCCGCATCCAGAAACATCGCAGCCACCCTCAATTTTCCCTCCCCTGTACACTCGTTTCGCCCATTTATTCCCGTATTATACGCATCTACCTGCGCGCGGGGGTGCTGCTTAATATAAAATTCCATTCCTTGTTTTACTGTCTTTCACTTGCGAGATGTTAACACGTTATCTCGTATCGCCCGCCGGCGGTGATTGTCGATGCATATTACACGGTGATGGCGGCGCGGCGGCGGCGGCGCCGTCGTCATTAAACACCGCGAACGCCCCGCTTCTTTATTGCTCGTCCGGGCGGGCGGTGTCGTGCGGCGTATATGGGCGCGTTTGGGGGGTTTTGTGGACGGATGCGGCCTCCTATTACCTGTTGGGGAATGTGCCCCCTACGACGGGTGGAGTCGAGTGGGGGCGTGGCGGGGAGGGGGAGGCGCGCGCCTTTTTTCGGCGAGGACTTTTCTAGGGTGTCGTTACTCGGGAAGCACCGCAGCGCCGTGCTGCAGCTTTCATAATCGCACGCTGGAATGCGGTCGTTGGGCCGCCTCCGCTGCTCTGGCGGGCGCGCGCGCACGGCATTCGCGGCGACGCCGACGCCGGTAGCTGCGTTGCGGCGCGGAGGACGCCCCGCCGCCCTCAGGTCGGGTCTTTTGTTTCGTCCTGGCTACAAGAGATGCATTTCTGCCTTCTGCGGGTTGTAGGTACAATTTGTGTAAAATCATACCAAGATCGAATCGGCGAATTTCAGCTCACGTACATGAATAATAACTTGTATTGAAATAACAGCGTATGAGTGACGAATTAGATTGATGATCGTCAGTTTGAAAATGTAGAGTTCATGCATCATAAGATCGCTCGTGAAACTAATAAGATGTAATGTAAAATTGACAAATTTAGAGCAATGTCTAAATAAGTAATACGAAAAATGTTCTATCGCGTGTGTTTCGAACTCAAGCTTTAAGAAGAGAATAGAAAGAAATTTGGTTTTGTAAGTGGAGGCTCAAACGGGGGTGGATCTATTCGCCGAAGCGCTTGCAGCCGGGAGGCGATCGGCCATAGGCGTGGCGGGGTGGGGGAGACGAAGCGGTCGATGGGCAGAGCCGCGTGGCAGGTGCGAAGTCGCGTGCGCCCACCTCCGCCCCCGGCCCCCGCCGCCCCGCCCTCCCCGCTTCGCCCCCTCGCGGCGCCTCTCGCTCCGTCGAACATTGATCTCGCCATGTCGATACCGGGCGGCGGTCTCGCCGGCGGACACCTCGCCTCCCGGGCCCCGGCCTAGCTCCGGCCCCCCCTCCCGACCCCCTCCTGCTCGGCGCTTTCGGACGCCCGGCGTGCGTGTTTTGTTAGCCCCCCCGGAGGCACCTTCGCCCACGTCAGCGCGTCCGCCCCTACTCCCTTCCCCCTGCGCCGTCCCTAGGCGGCGCTGCCCTTCCGCCGCCGCTGCGGAAACTAGCCGTATATTTGCATATTCACAACCGCGCGCTCCGCCGGGCGCGTAACGCGATTGCCGCGCGCCGGCCTCGGCCGCTTCCGGCCCGGCGCCCGCCCCGTCGCCTCCGCCGCCAACGCTGCGGGGCGTTTCCCGCGGTTTCGAACGGCGCGCTCTTCACGCAAAGGGTTGTTTGAAGTCGATAAACTTGTTGCTGCTGCGCCCCCCCCCCGGCGCCGCCGTCTCTAACACCCGCTGCCTCCGCCGGGAGGCCTCTTCTGTCGCCGGTGACGGCTTCTGGTGCTGGGCGGTTATTCGGCGCCCCTCCCCCTCCCCACGTGAATCAATTTAGGCTTATGGAATATCGCCGATGACGCGCTGCGCCGCAGCCGAAAACCGATGAACTGTGTCCCTCGAACATCGAGCGCGTCGCGTAAAAACTGTTTCCGATACATCGGTTTCCGCGTCGCGTTGCCTGGTCGGGGCGGTAGGCGAGCGGGCGGGCGGGGCCAGAGGGTGTGTCGCCCGTCATGGCTCGGCAATGAGGATGTGCCTAAGCAGCTCGGGCATATGGCGATTGCGGGGGGAATCTCGGATGGGACTCGGTAAACTTCTTACTACTTTTGGCCTGTGGGTTCAGATTCTTGCGGTTTTAATGTAGGTGTTGCCATTTTGAATTTAGCCAACCTACTCGGATTATAATCCAGCTAGTCGCTGGGAAGTATGCGAGTATCAGATACTGTATCACTATAAACACAGTTTTGCCATTATTCTTTTTCTTTTATGAATAGTCCCTAAATATTATATAGTCAAACGAAGAAACAAAACGTACGAGAGCAGAAAAGTTGTAATGGGATAAATCACAATTAGTACGATTGTGTTATCTTCAGTTCTCTTATCGCTGTGCCTAGCACTCGTACTGTCATAGCGCGGTGTCCTGCCCTTCCATCTGCAACCGCGTGTGTGGGCCTTTCTCCCAGCGAGTCCGCGGACGTCACACGGCCCTCACCCCTGGCGCTCGCCGCCACCGCCGACCGCTGAAACTCAAGCCGGCGCGTAGTGTAATTATCTCGTGCGCGGGGCGGGAAACCTTAGCTCACACTCATTAACAATGCGCGTAATTCGGACCAGCGCGTCACCGGAGATCCGCTAACGAATCGTTGATTCGTCCGCCCGTCCGTCGGGGCAAAGAGCAACGCGATCCGCGCGCCCGCGGCCGGCGAGCCACTCCGCGCCGCGGCCGCGCCGCGCCACACCGCGACTCTGTGTGTGTGGGCGTGCGTGTGTGTGCTCGCGGCGCCGCGGGGGAAAATGATAACGGCGGCGCGGATTAGCCTCGTTGCTCGGGTTTAATTAGGCATCGGGCGGCGCGCGGGGCACCTGGGAAGCCCCGGGTTGCCCGGCCGCCACGGCCTCCGCAGCGCTGGCGGATTCCGTTTCATTGGGCTCGTCGCAAGCGCATCATGTCGCGTTATTGCGGGTAAGACGAAGCGCGCTTGTGGATGGCACAGCGCCTCGTCTGTGGCTTCTGTTCTGGGGAGCGAGGAACTGTGCATGTGCGTGTTTGCTAAATCTTTGGAGTCGCCATAAGGAAACGTGTAAATCAATCTTACGCGATTTTACTTACAGTATATTCTCTCTGCATTCCCTTGCTTTTTCTTCGCTCGCCACTCTTTATGTCCTTGGAATGGCATGAACGAGGCACGCTGTGAGTGAAAAGCAAAACTGTATGTTGAGTGTGTGGAATTCGTATGGAAATTGAGCGTTGTGAGACGTATATTTTTCACTTGGCACGTGCTTATTGTGAACACGGTCGTCATGGCGGAGGACGCTAGATGTCAAAGATTTAAATGTAAAAGTCTTATCGTAGTGAATGATGGAAAGAATTCGAAAGGGACTACAGAGAAAGATAACCAGGGTTAAGAAATTCGTAAACGTAGTATCTCCAGCGATCTGAATTACCTATTCTTGTTCCCGCCGGTGATAGTACAAACTACGAGGTTAACAATGTCGGTGGTTTACGGTAATCAGTAGCTCGAAAACGAGATAATCTTTTCTCCAGAGTATGTTCTCGCTTTTATACGTTCGCAAACGTACTTTTGGTGAGTCATGGTAGTGTTTTTGTCGTCATAAAATTAATAAAACAATGCCCGCGGGTCCTTGGTTTTCTTTCTCCAAACTGTTCCTGTTCAGGGTGTCAACGCTGACACATTCAGAGCTGCTATTCATGGAAAACGCTGAGCACGTCATATTTAAATTTATAATATATGTTTCGCTAATGCAGGAAATTTGCAACATACATGTTAATGCGCAACGTTTTTAGATTTCGGCGGACTGAGAAGTATCGTGTCATGTTACAAAAAACGAAACACGAAATCGGTAGTACTTGCAAACGCGAATTGTACAGGGGAACATTTTTCTGTGCATGCCAACATTTTGGAGTAAAAAGAATTACCGTAATTAGAAAATAATACTAGATGTAAAAATAAAATAACGCTTAATTTAAAGCGGTATGCAAAGTGAGATGGCTGATATTTTCCGAACTCAATGTTGTTTGGTAGGCGAAAATGTAGTAGATGTTAGCGCAGTAAGTTCGTGTAATATAATCAAACGTAATAATTGTACTCGTGTGGTGGTGTAGACAGAACAATTTTATAATCTCTTTTGGGTTAATTTTTAAAATTTCATTCTGAAAACTTGAGATTAAACATGCATGTTTAATGAGCTTGGACTACGAGAAAAAAAAGAAAGAAAAACGTCATTCAGGAGATAGGAAACGCCAACAACGACCTACATTCTGCTTACGATACAAAGTTATGTAGAAATAGAGGATGCTTCAGGGATTATTATAATTATAACTGAAAGGATCAAATGAAATGTATTGCTTCGGTATCTTTCAACTCTCGTAAACCTGAAATAACCGCATAAAATAGAAAATGTTTTCAGATTCCAGCTTAGTTATACCGATACTCACTCTGATAAAATTTAAAATTCAAGTAAATTAATTTAATCCAATTTTCACCTGGCAGTTTAACTTAGATCCACGACTCAAGTAAACGATGGAGGTACGCTTGTGCTTCGGGATAAGTATGTGTTTTCATTCGTCGGGGGCGAAGGGGGGGTTGCGACGGGCAGGAGCGCGGGGACCGGTCTTAATTTCGCCCGTTTGTCATCCTCCCCCATTCCGCGCCCTCTCCCCGCCCTCTCGGTCGACCGTCCCGCCACCCCCCGGCCCGGCCCGCCTCGCCTCCAGACCTCCACGCGCTCCTAATTCTATCTCGTATTCTTGCCCTCGTTCCTGGAGAAATTGCCGAGGTTTGTTTCTGTCGTGCCATCTCTATATTTCATGTGGGGGACGTGAGTACCGCCTCTCTGCTCGCTTCTCCACGCGCCCCTGTTCGGGCAGCGACGAGGTCAACTTGCATACAATTTATTGTTTAGATTTCGTAAGTGACAAGAGAATTACTTAGCGATGGCTGTGGAGATACGAAGTATTTTGTTGAGTTGTTCGTTCAACAGGGTTAGAAAAAAGTCCAGAGTACCTAAAAAAAGAAAGTTCGATACAGTGGGGATTTATTTGTTTTTTCTTTTATTAGCGAATATCTCTTAAAATTCTTATTTTCATCTTTTGAATAGGCAAATTGAAATGCACTGAAAAATTGCCAAGAATATGTGTAGTGCGTCAAAGTTTTACACCCCCTCCCCCTCGTTTTTAAGATTTCTAACTTTTGTCGTTATCGGTAACAAAGTTTCGTTATGACTACGAATTTAAGTAACGAAAGCGTAACCACGTTGTATCAACGTTGCTAAAGTTTCCATTTCACTGTAAGTTTATTTTGTACTTGTGTTGTCCTTGTATTTGCCTGTTGTGATTAAATTGGAGTTGTAAATACTAGGAAATGAAGTTTGCAGGTGGCAGTTTCCGTTTTTGTGTTCGAGTGTTTTGTTCTCGTTTGTATGCATTTGTTGTGATTAGGAATAAGTTTTTAATGAACGTTTCGATGCATCAAATTATAAGTTTAGTTATTGGAAATTACTTAAAATCATTAAAACATTTAAACGGGATTTTATTGGTCTTCAAGTTGTTTTGTACATATTTGTTTTTAATAAAACCATGCTTTTGGTTGAGAAACTTTGCCAACCCAGCCATTGAGTGATTTTGCGATCGGCGATGGGCTTGCAACATAAACGTGTGGAAATGCTTTGAAATTAAAAACGTATATCGTTGTCAAGTTGTGAAGTTCTCAAATAATGTAATAGTTTCCCAAAACCTTTTTATTCGCTACAATAATTTCTCGCGCTGATTTTAAGAGTAGACTTGTTGCAATGGTGCAGAAGTGGTCTGCTCCTGTAGCCAGATGCTGCATCTCTCAAGTCAGTACATGTCGTGTGTATTATCTACTGAGTGGGCGCGTTAATAGAAATGAGTTTGGGTTTTATTCCGTCGGTGCGACGGCGGCGGCGGCGGAAGCGTCCGGCTGCCAGGTCGCGGCGCGGCGGAGGGCGGGCAGGGATGGCAGGGCGAGAGAGGGAGTCGTTCCGGCCGGCGGCAGTAATTAGCTATTGGACATTGGAATTTGATGGGCGGCGTGGCGCGGGGCTGCCCGAGAGGAGCGGAGAGGCGAGGCGAGGCACAGGAGGACCCTGGCGCGGGCCCTGGCGGCCGCGCGGCCCTTGGGATCGATACGGCCATCCGAAGATGACGGGACGGCACGGCACGGGCCCGCTGTTCGCGGTCCCTGCCCCCGCCCCCGCCGCCGGCCCGCCACCTGGCGGCGCCGCGGCGCTGGACGGCGCGTGGCGTCACCCGAGCGCTAGGCCTTCCTTTGCGACGGGCAGGCGAGGCTTAGGGCCACCGGCGCAGGTCGGCTCTCTAAACACTTTGGAATGTGGACCCTACTCATCGCATGCTACTCTTGCTTGGATGCTGTTGCTTGTTTTCACATTTTTCTTTACTACTGTAGTTCTTCAGATTTTCTTCTTTTGACTTGCCTTCTTTCTCTTTTATTTCTTCTGCTATTCGCTAAACATTTAAGTGCATTTTCTTATCGTCAAAAGGTGGAGGGGGCAATCACCACGACTTAATATTCTCAAGCTGAATTGTACCATTCCAAATTAGGAAATTGGTATTCCACCAAAGAATGCGCGTTGAGTTTGGGCAGTTGGGGCTGGCAACTGGTTTCGCGCGCAAAGAATACGCTTGGAGTTGGGGCTCGCACCGATTTCTTGAATCGAATAGCAGCGCGTTGGCGATGTGGGGCCGACAGACGACGCGCGCCGTCTGCTTTGGGCTGAGCGCGTCACGTGGGGAGTGTGGACTCGCGGGGTTCGTGGGTTTCCGCGGCGCGCGGGCTGGTGAATATTTTCGTGGCCGAGGGGCGCGGTCGCGGGCGGGGGCAGGGTCGGCGAGCGCCCTGGGACCCCGCGAGTGGGCGCCGTGAGTAGGATTGATGAGCGCAGAGTAGGGCCTCCTTACGCGCGGGGGCGAGGTGGCCATTATCACCCCCCTCTTCCGCCCCCCCATCGCCCCCTTCTCCCTAGCGCTCTTCTTTGCCTTTCTTATTCTCGAGCCCGAAGTTCACAAATCTGTCGCTCTTTGTATTTTGGGGTGGAGCGGCTCAGCCTATCCTCCCATCTCGTACGTACACATCAAACAACCTTTTAGTGTGAGAAAAGTAAAATTTCAGGTTTATAGGAAGTTTAGTTCATTTCTTTGGACTATGATTTCTATTCTCTTTTACAATCATACTCTGTATTTTCAGAATGTGAAAATGGGCATTAGTTAGTATGAAGAGAGGTAGAGGATAGGGTGTAGGCGCATGGAAGTATGTACTGCGACATTGATCATCAGTATCTACTTCATAAAGAGCCCGAACGGAAAATAGGGCACCTGCATTTCTCTCATGTAACAATATGTCATGGTAAAAAATAGGAAAATGTGCAAAGTTTAGATAAGTTTTCAACACCAATATTCATGTAAATTTATTTTATATGAATTTCAATTGTTCTTTATCGAATTTTCGGCTTTTTACGATTCTGCTAAGCTGTGCTACGTGTTGTGACAATCTTTGTTCTATTCTAAATAATAATTGGAATGTAGACGTGGGAATAATATAAAATATTGTACTTTAAAGATTAATATTCATGAAAGCTAGAATCGCGATAATCCTGTAGCTTCACCGTGATGTTAATTTTTCTGCTTCGCTGCTAAAAGAGAAATAAGAAATTTATTTCTAATGGGCATTTTGATAAAGTATGTCAAGCATTTTAAAAACGGGAGGGAAAAAAATATCACTTTTTGAATAAGGGCTCTTTGGAACTTGCTTTCCGTGAAGTATTCTTCCCCAATTCATGTAAATTGTTTGTATTTTGGGAGAGCTTGCATTAATGCGTCTCGAACCGCAAATCCGTACAATGGATGACTCCATCCGCTTCACTCGTCGTTGTTCAGATTTCTCTGGGCCATGCTTTCCAGCGCGGAGCAAGTGCCGTTGTTTGTAAGTGGCTGGTGTTTGTGTGCGCGCTGTGGAAATACTTCACCCACGACCTCGGGGCTCCGTCGCCCCTCACCCCCACATCACCCGTCCGCGTCGCACTCCACGTCGCCGCGATCACCTCTACACTGCGCTGCGTCCCGTCCGCCTCCGCCCCGCCCGTCCCGCCCTGCCCCGCCACGCCCGCACGCCCCGCAGCGCCCCGCCTCGCCCGCGCCCGGCATCACAGTCTGTGGGTGCTGGCTACACTCCGCCCTCGCCCCCTACCCCCGGGTGGTGCGATTCAGACACGGTACTTTTGTGCGTAACTATAATGGCGGAATCGAACAATTGCCCCGCGCGGGCGCGCGCCTGCGCTCGCGGTTCCGGGTGCGCAAACACACACGACCGCGCGCCGCATTGTGTCGCTGTGTAATTACCCGCGCCGTGTTTGTGAACTGAGCGCCGCACATAATTGGACCTTTCCCCGCGCAAGGATCCCGGAGCGTTTCTCCGAGGCCTCATGCAGTAGTAATAAGTCCGCCAAGGGAAGTTATATACAGCGCATTGAATGTTTGATTAACTCTGGGCCGCGGGACACGGTACGTACGCCCCGGCGAAGGAGGACGAGAGAAAGAGAGGGAGACGGAGGGAAGGAGAGAGTGAGAGAGAGAGAGACGCGTTCAGGGGTGGACGCGGAGGCGGTGGCCGGCAAGGCGGACGCCGCGAGAGAGGGAGCGTGAGGGCGCGGGGTCGAAAAAATACAGCAGGCGGTTCTCCCATTGTAGTGACGCCGGCAAGTAGCGGTAACAATGCCGCCATTGTGGGGCGAGGGCCGTGTATACGGCGGCTCCTTCCTTAGCGCCGACCCGCAGCATCCATCACACCTGCTGCTGGCTGCTGCCATCTTTTCTGCGCGTACCTGTTGTGTCCGCCGCCGACAAAGGGCGCGGCCCCTCCTTTCGCCGGCGCCATCACTCATCTGCATCTCCGCCGCCGAGGTTTGGCTTCCTTCCCGGCGCCGGATCTCCCGCGGCCCCGCCCCGCCCCTCCCCGTTCCCGTCTCCGCCCCCGCCGCGCCCCGCCTCTTTGTACGGCGCCATGCGCGGGCCACGCCGCCGCCGCCAACTTAAATTGGATCCGGGGCGGAGCAGGAACGACGTGGGGGCGGAGCGGGGCGGCGGCAATGCGCTAGGCCGCCCGCCGTGCACGGCCGCTCGGCGTTGCGCGCCGTCCCCTGTACCCCTCCCCGACGCGACCCTTCCGCTATACTAGGCATGAACGACGGCCGCGCGTCCACTTACGAGCGCTAGCCCCGGCCCTTGGCGGCGCGACTTGGAATGCGCGCCCCCACTCGCTCTCGCCCATTGCCTTCCATTTCACCCAGTCGGGGTCACTCGTATATTTTTAGTGCATCTGGATATCAAGGGGATCCTGGAACAGGGGATCAAAAATGAGCGATTGTGGCGCCAAATTAAATCCTAAACACATCGAATGATTGGACACATTGGTGAATAAAATACTTTTTTTTATTATTATTATTCGGATATATGGTGTTTCATATCCGAATATTACGTGGAAATGATGGTATTTCTAGCAATAAATCTCTTCTGCTAGTATTTCGCTTCGTCAGCTTTTGTGAAGTCTGTTTTCAAGTTTCTCAAGAAAGATGTTCCATCCAATCATATTGCCAGCCAGTGACGTTCCGACGCCTGGGAACGAGAGTCAAAAAGAAACTGATTCTCAGATGTCCTCGAACATTTCGGAGAGCGTTGCACCGTATCCCCCCTCTATCACTTACGCACATTGATAATTTAATTCTGAGAATATTGGTCGAAGAGGGAATTCAATCATAAGGATGGGTTGTAGCGCGCCGCTGGTGTGACGGGCCGCGCAGTTTCCACGGGGGACCGTGGCGGCTGCCTGCGCCGCCGCTCCATTTCTTTGATTGCACCCGAATCCGTGTGTTGACGCGACGTGTGAAGCGTTGAGCTCGCGGCGTGGGAGGACGTTTTGCTACGTTGGGGCGGCGACGCCTGTGGCGGCTCGAGCAGGAAATGGTTAATGAATCGAGGATCGATATGGAAGTAAATAATGTTGGATAAACTAAATCGTGTCGTCTGCTGGTTTGAAAGTTAAAACGCATGTGCTTCTTCTAATGTTAATATCTTTACAATCGTTAAAATTGTGAAGTTTCTAAAAGCTGATTTACACGATTGTACTTTTCGTTATTCGTTCTTTCTGTAAATCGCTGAAAGTAGTAGATATCGTTGATTGGCACTAATCGTAATTCCTGTGTTTCAAAAATAAATAAGGAAATAAAATCGTCACACACTTCATGTAATGTGTTCTCATTTCTTATATTGTAAAAGGAGGACAAACATGTTTTCTAACTACACCATTTTTGCGAAGGAATGGAAGCTACGTGTTACCATGAACTTGAGATCTTCTTTTTTTTTACATGAGAAACAATTGTTGTAGTTTAATGACCAAATCTTCTGTGTTTTGAAAATATTTGTTGTGATTTGAATCAATGAATGACTGAAGTAACCATTTTTTTAATCCATGAAATGTGCAGTAGGCTAAGGAAAAAAAAAAAAAAAAAAAAAAAAAAAAAAAAAACCTTGTAAGTTGTTCCGACAACGCGCCTCTTCAACGGGCGTCGGCCAGAGGGTACCGTCTGCAGGGGCCTCGCCCCAGGCTCAGTGGGCGTCGAGGCCCCTGCTGGTCTGGCGACTAACGGTTTCGGAGGCGTCCGTTGGCTGCCGCCTCTCGCCCTTAGGGCCCCCCTCTCACGCGCCGTCGCAGTCGCGGCTCCACCCTCGGCCTGGCATGACCCGCGTGCGTGCGCTTCTTTTGCTCTGCTCTCGTTTGTGCATCTCGAATAGCGGCTTGGGCGATTGTTTTCATTTGCGCTGTCTTAAAGTGCTTAGCTAACTGAGTTTGTTTTGTTTTTCTTTGCAGGTGAGTGAGACCGGTGTTTCTTCAATGAAGGTCCCAATGTCTAAACGAACGATGGACACGGATGAGGTATGTTTGTAGGAATTTAACTAAAGTGCGCTAAGCGCGCTGGTGACGGGTAGTGTGGTCTAATGTGTTGTTGCGATGTCAGGTTCCCCTCCACCCAGTAGGTAGACTCTAGTGATCAGTATGATTTCATCAAACGGCCAATTGCTCCTTTCAATTATATAGCATGTATATTATTGAAACGATTGGTCTGTTCTACTTCACATAATTCATGCATTGACAATAAAATATTACACTGATATTTTCATGTCTAGAAACGCTCACATAATAAAACAGGTAGGATATATTCGTACCGTATTAGTGCTTGCAGATACCCAAGTCCTGTGTAATCTTTGGGGTTGTACATTGAAATGGATCGTGGAAACTTGAATATCCCAAGAGTGAACGGAGGATTATTACTTGTAGATCATTAAGGACTTGCTGATATTTAAGTTGCCGAACAACGAGTGTGTACATTAATTATGGCGGCTTAGATTATTAAAAATACGAGTTACTCTAAAACACTGGGCGGATGTGCGTTCGAATAACTTGGATGAGTGTTCTTGTTAACTGTATATTGTTGGTCTTGCAAATAATTTCGGGTGGCAGCATCTGCAACAAGAGGAACGCATACCGTAACGTTGTGCGTGGTATCGCCGCGAGCAGCATGCAGTGGCATCTCGCAGGAAAATCTTGGTGAGATTGGGGGACGGGGCAGGGGTGGGAGCGGTGGGGCGAGGCATAGCTGGTGAGGGGATGGGGAGCGGAGGGCGAGGTGTGAGAACGCAGCGCGGGGCGCCAGCTGCGCGCCGATGCACTCTGCGCCCGCGCGACTCGCCCCATCCCTCTCCCTCCCGCCCTCTCTTCCACCCACCCTTCCACCCTCCCTTGCGCAGAGCCTCGGCGGCGGGGCGAAGGGTGGCGCGGTGGTCCCATCGGCGAGGGAGTAATGCTGCTGGCTGGGAGATTCATGGGCTCTCTAAACGCTATTCGCAATTTATCTCGAGGATTCATACCGAGCCAGGATAGGTTACTGACTGGAAACGGGAACCTCCACCAGGTAATTTACCGTATTAGGCGGTTTAAACGGTAATATAATGCGCCGATGCATTCGGGTGGGGGGATATACTTTATAATACTCTCCGAATGAGTTTTAGTTTCAAGTATTCAGTTACAGATTTATGACAAATCGGTTCCATGGTATAGCAGCCCATGTGCGGCGTATTGCTGTAAGTCACGTGTAGCAGTGTACGTGTTTTCCGACCGATGCTCTGTCTGCGTAGCTCTCGCACCCCCACTCGTCCGGGCGAAGGGGGGTTGGAGGGGAGGGCGGGCCGTCGGCGCGAGGCACGGGCTGGCGCCTCCGGGGAAGTTTGCGCGTCTAGGGTTGCGGTGGAGGAGGTGTCGCAGGAATTCAGGAAGCTAGAGGAGGCGGAAGGGCGTGGGGGCGGGGCAGGGTGGAGCTGGGCGTGTGGCGCGGGGAGGGACGGGGGAGATTGATGGAGGTCGGGCGGCGGCGGCGGCGGCGGCGGTTGCGTTTCCCGGCGTCTCGGTGACAGCTCGCCCCCGCAGCGCGGCGGCAGCGGCGGCGCGTCCGTTTGCGGGCCCCACCCCCCTCCTCACCTTGCCTCACTCGTCCCTGCCCCGCGTCGCACAATTTACGCGAGCGCGCGTTATAGATTATTCGGTTTCGGATGCTCGCTAGGCGACGCGACGCGTCGTGCCGCGCGGGCGCGGCGCGGCGCGGTGCGCACCTGGGCTGCAAATGGCCTATCTTGGCGTGATGCATCGTCGTTGCGAGCGGTCCGCGGCGCGGAGAGACGGCGGGCACCGCGGCGCCACAGCTGCTGATGCGCGCCGCCTCGCCTGGCTTGACGCCGGTCGCCGCGCGTGATTCACGCCGAGCGGCGCATTCTGTCGCTTCGCGCTGTCATTCGCGATCGTGAATAAACGGAACTTGAGGATAATCGAATTGGGTACCTTGCTTTTGGCGTGCCTACAGTGGATGTGCGACTTCACTTTGATTGGTACCTCTAAATAAAATGTTGTCCGTCCATCGACGTCCTCGCCGCAGATCCTGTTCGCGCGGAGATGTGGAGTTGAATTCTAATAATTTCATACGTAGTTTTATTCGCGACAGAAATACAGTAGTATACGAAGAAAAAATGGTCGTATGATATGAGGCTTTCATTTATTAATAACTCAGGAAAACATGAGTGCTGTCAGTACGAATGTGACTCGGGAAGCTGAGGTTCGCTTTTTACAATCATGAGTATGGCAGAAAGCAACGCCACCTCCCCACATTTTCGGGCAGTCTCCCATTGCGCACTGCCGACGACACGTGCACGCTCGACCAACGAATGTGCGCTGAATTTCCAATTACGCAACTCGAGCGCCAATACGTAGCGCAAATAGCAGCATAAAAAATAGTTTGGTGTGCCCTGTGAGAGAGCATTGTTGTGTAAACACGGCATCTGTTTTGTAAATTATGCGTTCGCTGCTCCTCTGCGTGAAACTTTTTGCGCGTGCGCGGTTGGCTGGTCGCGTCTCATTGAGCGCGCGCGCCCGCGTGTTTGCGCACGAAAAAATGCATCGCGCGTGTACGTTGCGAGGCGGTATGTTTCCGCTACCTGTGCTCCAGTCCGTTATGCGCGCCGCTTATTGCGTGATCGATCTGGTTCCTTTGCGTTGCACAGTCGCTACGTGACCCGCGCCAGAGTCGGTCGCCTCGGCGTCGGGTCTCACAGCCGCAAAGACTCATATCGCCGTTCGTCAGCTGCGCATGATTGCTCGTCTCGCTGCCTGTCCACACATTTCGTTTAATGCGCAGAAGTTTTCACTTTGTATTTAAACAGCGGGTGCAGTATGGGCAGGGGTAGCTCGATTATTCAAATGGTGTTTACTCACGCTCGATATCCCGATTGTCCTTTCACTTTCTTCACCTTCGCTGTGCCCGTGTGTTCGGTAACTCGAACTTCCGTGAGACGAAATTAGATTTCGTTCAGATATTCGATATTGAAGTTCCGCTTTATTACCGAAGTTAGTTAGACCCTCAAATTCAAAATCGGCGAATCTAGATGAACAAATTCCACACGGAATCAAACAACTGTGGGAAATGTCAGAAACTTTGATATATCGTTGGACTAAAACATGGGAAGTGTCAGGAAAATAAGTGAGACAAGGACTTGAAACAGAAGGGATTGTAGACTTCTCTGCAAAGTTTCAAGAAAGGCTTCGTGTATGTTCGTAATCCCTGACGGAGAGACGAGCTTACGGGGTGAGATATCTTCGGCGAACGCATGGTCCGAAATGAACGACGATTGCAGAGGCCGCCAATGCGGGCTCTAATTCCCCTCCCATTCCCGAGCTCAATATCAGCACTACCAGATATACGAGCAGCAAATTAATTTCCAAAGTTAAAAACGCGCCCTCCAAGGCCTATCTGTCAGGGACGGCTGCGTGCATGTGACTGCCAGGGATTGCAGATGGTGTGGAGAACCACAGGGTTCGGGCTACTCTGTTTTTCATGGCTTGGCGAATGATGAGTCGGGATACCTCAGATCAGAATTTGTAACGCAATGCATTTGAATTTCGAATGAAACATTCGGAAGTTTTTAAAAGGATGTGAAATATACGCCATGTTTTATGTGCATAGTGCTTATACGTAGACTTGAATTCCGTTCAGTTGAATTATTAAAGGTCACAATTATATTGAGTTCAATTGAAATCGTGTCAGAATGAGGGGAGTCATTTCCAATCCCTTTCGCACCGCGATGGCACCTGCGAGGAACGTGTGTTGCAAACTGCTCTTGACTGTGACCGGGGGCGGTGGGTCACTTTCGAGATGGCCTCTGCCACCCCTGACCGGTGGATGAAGGAGGCGGCGACTATTTGGCGGTGGCGGCCGTCGCCTGGGCAAGGCTCTGGGTATCGACCCACGGAGGCACTCACCTGCGCGCGCTCCCGCCCCCGGCCGCCGCCCCCGGCCACCGGCCCCCGGCCCCGCCTGCGTCCCGGGCGACGGCTCCGGCTGCCGGCCCCACCCCCACCCACGCCCGCACCCCGCTGCCTCCGCGCCACAGATAAGCTGCGCGTCGTTTGTTTTGACGGCGCGAGGGGAGCGACCCTCTCGCCTCGCCTCGACGCGCTTTGCTCTGCCGCTCGCCCTCGCCCCGCGCCGCCCCTGCCCCCGCCGGCTGATTTGATCTCTCTCAAATCGTTTTATATGCTACTTTCTTATTCCGCATTATAGTCCATGGTGATGCGCGCCGCTGTTTACAAGACTTCCTGACGTCTTCATGGGGGGCGGGGCGCTCGCCTGAAATATGGACACCCTCGCTCGCGCTCCCTAAGTGAATTCACCTGCAGAACGAGGTGTCATATGCTGCGAAATGATAGGAGCGTCCTGTCGGGGTGGATTGATAGGCGCGCACTGCAGACGCGGGAAGAATGGCGTTGCTTGTTAGTTCTTGCAGACTGTTTTCATTAGAACGCCCGTGTTCTTTTACGGGGTTTGTGTTGGCGGCGTCCTTTACGAGGGTATAGAGGATGCTAATGGATTAGTTCGGGCAGCGAGGTTGTACCCTGTCGTATCCTATGAAAGCCATCATCCGGTAGAACAACACTCGGTCGGGACAACCGCACAAAGAGGTCCTCTCCTTTGTTAAGTTTTATTGCATTAATCGCGCACGGCTGGCCGTTGTCGCCACTGTGGCGGAACGCGACCTCAAATGCTCGGCAGGGCCGTCATCGCGTAAGGACGCGGCTTTGAATCGAGCGCCTTGTTCAGCGCCGCGAGTGGCGGAAGAGACGCCGCCTATCGTACGCGCGCCGCCCCATCTGTGGGGACGTAATCCGGCAGCTGCGCCCCGCCCCCGCTACCGCCCCCTACCTCCCCGCGCGGCGACTGACACCCGAAGGCTTGCAGCGGCGGCGGCTCCGGCACCGGCAGCCTAACGCGGAACGCCACGAAGGTGCAGGGCCAACTTCCAATATCGTAATTAAAATGCAAATGTCCCCGCTAATTACTCAACTCCGGCGGGCGGCGTATTACGGCGGGACGCGGTTCGGGCTTGCCTGCGCCGGGAACAACTTGCAGGAGGAATTTTGTCGCGTCCCCGAAGCGGAGGCGTGGGCGCGGGCGCGGGCGAAGGCGAAGGCGGGCTGGAAGTGGCGGACCTGGCGACGGCGGCGGCAGCGGCGCCACAGACGGTCCTTTTGCGCTCTTGCGAATCGATAAACAATTTCCTATGGGCCGTGTGTTCCGATACATGGCAAACGTTCGATAATGAGACGCTGGACGCCCTTCCGCTCTGCCGGTCGCGGCCCAGCCGTCGGCGCCGAATGCAATTCTGCTTTTATGAGTTTATATTGGGGCGTTTCCCTTCTGTTAGCCCAGCGGGCTGCGGTCGAGCCGCCTCCGTCGGGCCGCTTCGCTCGTGATTCCCCGCTTCGTGTGTGGCCGATTATTGCTTTTCGAAGAGTTTTCGCAATGCCATCGTTTGTTCAGCATGCAACAGTAAGTCGGAGATCGCATGGTAGTAAAAATACTCATTGGAGAGTACAGAAATTTGATTTATTGATAATTAAAAACAACTAAATCACGTAGTTTCGAGTTCCTTTATGCGAAATTTTGTAATTATTGGTATTAGTTTTTCTATGCATTAACTTAATAGTGTCATACACATTGCCTCATAATGCGACCGTTGCAGTAAAGAGCACTGATATTTGCGTTATTTCTTAGCTAAATAAACAGTTAGGGAGAAAAACATTGTGTAACATGCATGTTTTCGTTCATCAATAGGAGAGTGACGGAACTTCTATTAGAAAAGATGACAAGTTGAATTCCATGGCATTTTCGTTTCTTAATGACACAGAGATGAGGTGCCTTTAATAAGTAAAACTGGACTGGTGCAGTCTGGATGTGATTGACGAACGAGATTGGACAGTAGGACGATTTGAGCGAGAGGTGTCTCAATACGTATGCCAGAAAAGTAATTTGCAATGCTTTCTCGTATTTGCTGCGTGGAATTTACTTAAAAAAAGTGGGTAAAAATATGTCAACCGTTGTAGATCCAGGCCCGCGAAGTAGGAATGGGAAATGTAGATCACGGGATTTGATCGGAGTGAATTACGGGCAGGAAAGCTCAATGTTTTAGTGTCTAAATTCACTGGAACCAAATCCCGTTATCTACGTTTCCGATAAGAGAATCATTCACTCGTTCTGTATTGTAACGAAGTTTTTCGCGCTACGGGGGTTTCCTTCCGAATTGAGGGAAGGGGAGTCGCGGTGCCCGTGGGAGCGCGCCGCGGGCGAAACGGCGAGGGCTGCGTCGCGCGGCCGCGCCCCTGCATACCAACGGCGGGCGTAATAGCAATATTGATTAACATTGCCTGCTCTGATTGATAGAGCTCCGCTTATTGACACTGGCCGCGCGCGCGACGGCGACCGCCGGTGCCGGTGCCGCCGCCGCCGCCACCACCTCCACCCAGCGCGGCGGGCCGCGATCCCGGGTCCCATTGATCGCCACGTGGGCGGGGCGCGGGGATGGGGGCGGGGGCGGCGGTGGTGCCGCCCTGCGCGCCGTTGTGTACTCGCCCGAGCAAACTCTCCGCGCCCAAGGAGCCTGCGGCTACGCGCCCTACGATCCACACGGCGCTGCTTGGCGGGTCTGTGCGTAGCGCAAACGCGAGGTCCGGGACGGCCGCGCGTGGAGGCGGCGGCGCTGCATTGTTCGGGAACACATTCCAGCGAACGGACCCCGCGCGATTGGCGCTCTAGGAGGAACTCGGTTGTTCGGCCACTTTGCCTGAAGCATTGCCTCAAACATGACATTCGTCATGCTGCTTTCACATGCTACGATGAATGTCGAAATCTCGTCTAGGTATTAGAGCACAAAATGAGTACCATATTACCCTTCAGAGAGGTGCATAACAAACTATACTTGAAACACTAATGAACGTTTGTTATTACGTAACCACAGTACGAATTTTGAGCTGTTAAATATACTTTTCCGTTATTATTAAATGATCACAGGTGTTGTCATGTCAACAATTCGGCAACACCTCGGCCAACATTGTTGGCAATGACAACACCTGTAATCATTTAATTTTAAATGCCAACAACATTTCACCACTAAACCAATTTTCCATGATTGTTGATACCCTGAAAGATAGTGGAGGCGTTGCTATGTTGTTGGAATTACGAACAGTGGTTTCTGTAGTAGCATCCGTCTCCGACATCTCTGACCGCGACAGGACGTCTATCTCTTGCAGCTGCCCTGGCGGCGGTGACGACGACGACGACGACGGCGACGGCGACGGCGACGCCGCCGTGAGGCGGCAGCGCTTTGCGACTCGGCCGCCGGCGCGCTGTAAGCGGATTGGGGCGCAAGGCATTACTTTAATGCTATTTACTCTGAAATTTAATGAAAAATCGCATCGATCTGTGTAATATTTTAAGGTGTTTACGCGAACATAATATTCCCGGGCGCCGGGAGGGAAGAAGGGGGAGGGGCGATATCCCGTGTGGCGGCGCCGCAGCCGTTTGATGTGGGGAGAGGCCCAGAACCAGGGCCGGGACCGGTGACCGCGGCTGCTCCCGCTGCCGCCGCCCTCGCCAAATGCAGCATTAACGAAGAGCCGGTGGGTCTGCGGCTGCAGTCCTCTCCCATCTGCGACCTCCCACTTCCCCTCCTCCGCCACTCCTCCATCAGCGGCACCCCCCTCTACCATCTTTACTGCTCTACCCTGGCGCTGCCCACCTCCTCCGTTTCCACTCTGATAAATGCGCAGCCAGACACAATAGACACAGCAGTCTGTCCATTCCTGTTTCCCTGTTCTTAGTTGTGTTGTTCTAAGGCTCGTTGCTCTAGACGCACAGCAAAGACTGCCTGTGTCCATCCCCTCCGTTCAGAGCGGTTTTACCTTTCGCATCGCTTGGCCACGGCGCTGCACTGCTGTGTCGTCGCCTGCTGGGTCGCGTTGCATCGCGATCTTGGCCTGCCCCGCTCCCCCCGGCTCGCACCGCGTCGACCTCTGGGCTGTGTTTTAACGGGTGTCGCGTTAACCAAAGTCGATGAATTTCTCAATGGCCGGGAGCGACGCGCCCTCCTCGCTCGTCCCGCCGCCGCCGCCGCCGCCGCCGCCGCCGCCGCCGCCGCCGCCGCCGCCGCCGCCGCCGCCGCCGCCGCCGCCGCCGCCAACCCTTTGCCGGATCGGGAGCGCGGAGCCGCGTGGCTGCATTCGAACTTGAGCGACTTGGGCGCGGAAGTTTGTGACCGTATCGCAACAATTGAATTCCGCGGGAACCGACTGCTTTCGCGAGCTTCTCTCTTCCCCGAGCCGGCGCCGCGCCGGCTCTTGAGGATTGCGCGTGCGGGCATGAGCGACCTGCATTTCCACAATCAGCGCGTCGCGTCGCTTTGATGCGTTCCTGTATCGTGCAATTGTCGACAACGCGCTACTCAGGGGCTTCGTATGGCATTGACGATGCTTTGATGCTCCTGAAATGAAGATCTAAGAGAGATTTGTTCTTGGAAATCGTAACTCGGCTGATGGAATTTGTTGTGGATGACAGTCACAATTCGCTCACGTCATTCTCACCGAAATTATAGATTGTGTAGAACTGTTACCATGATAAAAATGCTCCTTAATTCCATCCTTTGTTCTAAAAGTTGGCTTGCAACTTCTCACTGAACTTCACTCAACAATTGGTTTTGTAGTGCTGGTGCGATCTGTATTCTCACTATTGTAATACATATTCCGTGTTGGGTGTTCCGCTCGTTTCGTATCTCGTGAAATTCTTGAAACTTTCGTGTCATTTGATCCACCAAGCGTAGTCCTAACCTGGGATAATATTTAAATGTTCGTAGTCCCCACCCGCCATTTGTGCGTCGTCACTGCCAGAAAGGAATCGCGATGCTTTGACCCTCTAATTTGACTCTCCTCGCTTCGGATAGCCGCCCCCCTCCCCCACCGGCCTCTTGCCTGCCCATTCCTCTCTGTTGTGGGGCCGTCGGATGTGAAATATGTGCAGGCTCCTCCAGGTAGTGGCCATGTTCAGCACGCTTCTTGTTAACGCGGCTGCTACGGCTTTGTAATGAGCTTTTGCTGCGGGATGCGGCGTCGGCGGTGCTCTCGGGGCTTCTGTGTAGCTGCAGGCGGCGGCGGCGGCGGCGTTGCTTTTTCCGTCGTGCGCTCGTTTGCTCAGCGCAAATCCACGCGGAGCCGCGGAAGAGGCGACACGGGGTCTCGGCGGCGTGCGCCATTTTGTCAGCAAGAAAAGTTGGTGTTTGGAGATTTAATGTAGGTATTGGTTTGTGTGTTGCTGAAAATTGTGTTCTGCTTGCGTTTTACTTCTTGCGACGGAGCCGATAGTTGGAGGAAGTGTGTCGGAGGAGTTTGAAACTTGTGACCTCGCTACTCAAACGCTCGCTCGAGTTGAAAACGTCTTCTACTCCTCGTTCGGGCGAGTGACATGAACCCTGTGAAGCAGACGAAAGCAACCAACAGTTTTCCCACAATGTACGGTGGCCGGAAACCACATCGTTGGGTAGAAATCATAGTTTGTGCCGGCCGAAACATGGCTGACACTTCAGTTCAGCAAATAAAGGAGGATCATTGGTACGAACAAGGTGTGATACGTGGGCTATACAGCGATTTTCGTAACTTTGTCCCTGACAGAAATCAGCTGTTCACGGTTTCATCCAATAGGGAGCTTGAACGTCACCATAGTGACGTCACTGTTGCGAAATACAAGCTCCGATTGGATGGCAGCGAAACAGCTGATTCCTGTTAGGGACAAAGTTACGAAAATCGCAGTAGTAATGAAAATGTGATTATACATTTTTTTCGCGTCCTCTCTCAATTTTGTCAAAGTAATGCAACGTTCTGAATTTTGGAACTGCAATAATATTTACTAATTTGAGTATGTAAGAACTTCTACATACAGGCCGTAAGCTGCTGAAAATTATCCCAATCCCATGCTCATAATCAATTCAAATCGGTCTGTAGGACTGTGCTACATTGCCGTTATTTGTTTTTAACCATTAAAACGCTACCCTCTTTTTACCATATTATTTCTACACGTAATTTTTGACTTTTTCAACAAAACTTGTGTTATCCACGCATACGTTTTTGCAAAAGATCTGAGACCCAAGATACTTTAATGAAGACCTCGGGTCAGTAATGTGCTATGCCACTATATGCAAGTTTTGAGTAAACGGCAAGTGAAGGTTTAGACATCGTGTTCTCCACATAGAGATAAAGAATATTAATGAATTACATGCTATTTTGCGGCGAATCTTTGAAATAAAAACCCAACATCGAGATACAGCGATTGGGCTTCGAGATACACTAATATCTCAATGTCATCAGAAATGTGGCATAGCATGTTACTTCCCCAAGGTCTTCATTAATGCACTTGCATATTTGTTTTTCAAAAACAATTTAGCGAGATTTTTTTGTAACCTTTGAATGCGCGAGGAGGGTGCGGGGGCGCCTTTTGCGCGAGTGGGCGGGGCGTGTCGGCGGCGCGACGCCCCGCATCGATCGCAGCTGATCCGGTTAGGCTGTTTGTTGGCGATGCGCGCGGCGCCCTCTGTGGGGTGGGAAGCCGCCGCCGCCGGGGCGTCTTCCACGAACTGTCGCCCTCGACCACGCTACGCTTCTCGCTTCTTTTTTACCCCACGCCCGGATTAACGAGATGCCCTCGCGTTTTCAGGCGGCTTCAATATCTTGCTAAAGGTTGCGATGGTGAAAGTTCAATTTTTGTAGTTTTCGCTGAAATTGAATGCAAATATGCAATTTTCAAACATTACAAAAACAAGATTTTCTCAAAAACGGCTCCAAATTTTTCTTTCAACTTTTGGTAGGGATAGTGTCTAATGTACTCTATGGGATGACATAAACGTCATGTTGCTCTATTCTTTGTTTTTTCAAAAATAGCAAAAATGTAATGTTTTACTAGTCTCTCACGTCCTTAATATTTACATTAGCGGCGATTTGTTGATATTCACGCTATAGAATAGTGTGATAATAAGTGGTAGGTGATTTGTGATGTTACTAAAGAGCATAACTGCAGCAATACGGATTATTTTTAGGTTATACAAAAGTGCTGTAAAACTACTCCGGTATTTTCCAGCAAGGCTCCAATATTTTTTTAAAACTCCCTTAAACAGAACACATTTTCTTTTAGTTTTCTTTGGCAACCTCGTTTACTAAGCATTCCACTTGGTGAGAATATTTCTTATTCTATCATTGTTTGGAGAACGAGATTAGAATTTCAGTAGGTTGTATTAAGAATAGATGTGAAAAAAGTTTAAAATTCGAAGTTAGTTTTTTTTTTATTATTATTGACATACCGCATTCATACGAAATCCCACATTGGAGTCGTGTAAACTTGCATTCGGAATTAAGACATATTTATGAAAATTGATTTGAAGTATCAAATTACAGCCAACAAATTGCCATTGGCGTATAATGTACTGGCATTTCTTACACATTCCTCGAACTCGAGAGAAATGCTTCTGTGGACATTGCCAGTCGTTTTTGCGCTGTGAATTCAAACTGAAATGGATTTGTTTGCATTGTGTCCGACGTTGTACATGATGCAAACCATTGTCTCCACTGGCCAACTAGACTTGACCAAGAAATGTCTAGTTGGCCATGTGGACATGCTTAATGTGATATTTTGTGGAACCACGTGGGCTCGAGAAGCATTCTCTTATGAACACTTTGGTTCGACTCATCGACAGCAGCACCTGCGTGCTTCAGAGGTGTGCTGACGCCAAACCCCTTTCTTCTTCTCTCGACTGTTTTCCCTGTCACGCCTACGCGCCTTCTCTCGTGTTTGGGCGTTTTTGCGAAAAGAAGCCACACGTTATCCGCGCTCACACACATATACACACACTCGCCCGGAGGAAAATTTAGGGAGGCCCTACACGTTGCCGTAAGCGGATTGCGCCGCTCCCACCGGGTTTTTGCTTTGTTCCTCGCGCGCCGCGGTCGCGCCGGACCTCCATGCTCCACCGTCCACACCCACACTCCGCTCGCGGATGGGTGCCTCGGGTGTCTGGCGCGCTAGAGCTTTGTAGTCGGGAATGTTTCAAATTTTATATTCGTTGCAACAATTTCTCATGTAATGTTGAGAAAATAAATATCACAGCACTTTGTTGTAATTCGGTGAATTAATTCGTGGAACCGTGCTGGCTGAAACTGCGGCGATCATTTTAAGTTACCTCTCATCACACAGCACAGTTTCGAAAAATATGGTATTTTACTAGTCCTCGTTCTTTTATTTATGTATTTTTTCTCGTTAAATTATTTATTTGTGTTGTGCCTAGAGGGTAGAGTTGGGGAGGTGCCGATCCTGGGCACGCTCCCATAAGGGCGGATACTACACATGTTAAGCACACTCTCCGAGGCTCTGCACATCACCACCAAAGCTCCGACGCCTTGTCCCTGCCGAGCCAGTGGAGTGCTCGTACCATCTGACTCTCTCTCTCTCTCTCTCTCTCTCTCTCTCTCTCTCTCTCTCTCTCTCTCTCTGTGCCACCCTTCGCGTCCGTCGCACTCTCGCCCTCATCCCTCAGCCCTTCGTCGTTCACCGCTAGAGTGGTTGTCGTCTCCCTTCCCTGCCGCCGCTAATCTGGGCGTGGTTGTGACGGAGGGTCGCGAGTGGGCAGCGATGTAAAATAGCGGCTGCTTGATATTCTGAGGTAAAAAAATAAAATAAAAATAAGACGAGAGTTTCTTTTCTATGCCACTCTCGGAATTAATGTTGAAGCTGAGTTTCTTTCACGGAAAGAACTCTTTGTAAATTGTAGCAAACTCTCTGCTCAGTAAGATTATCGTAGGTGCCTTGACACACGAACGTTCATTCAATCGTGTTTCAAATATTTTTCTTAAACGATGATTGTCAGTGAAGGAGATTTCGGTCAATATGATGGATTTAAAATCAGGCATTTAACTTTTACGTTGTAAAGGAAGCTTTTGCTTTTCATACATTTTGTATGATAGTCATTGTTTTGTTTGGAAAGAGATTTGTCAAATTAGATGAAAATTATTTTATCGGAGCCAATGAAATCTATAAATTCATATAACATTTTACAGTGTAGGTTCCGGACTATTTCATATTTCTCAGCGTTTTCTTCTGTATTCCTACGATTTTCAAGTCTGGATTGCAGACGATTTTATGTCTGTTTCGGAATTCTGGCACGATCAGTTTTTTCAACATATTGAGCCCGCTTTCTTTAATCCTTTTTACATCTCCAAAAATTTCGCTTTAGCTCATTTGTCATGGTTTTGTTAGCGTGTCTTAATATAGGTCCAAAACTTAATTTCGCAATCTTTGTTGCCAGTAATTCTGAATAGTTCGCATAAAGGTTAATTGAGGAACTGCCGTTATAGTATTGAATTTAATGCTAACCTTAGTTTTTTTTATAGTGTTGTGTATATTCTAAATCCTAAGTAGTTCCTGGCGCTCGTGTTCCTTTTTAAGTTGCTGCATCCTCTGACTACTTAAACCCAACACAATGTTTTCAATTTTTTAACTGGTGAGTGTTTTTACAGGCTATACTATAATCTTATAACAAGTATATAAAAATATCGAAAAGCAATGTCAGGGAGCGGTAGGAGCTGCCGCCAGGAAACGGGGAGTAGCAGTCTGCTCGCGCAAACGCGCCCAAGCGGCCGCCGCCGTGGGGGCTTTTTGCCCGCGTCGCTATTCGCAGGAGTTAGCGCAGGAGACGCGACGGCTCCCGCCTGCCCGTCGCTTCACATGTGTTTATAGGGCGGCGCGGTTTTACGGCGCTCGCCGTGCAGTGTGTGACGTCATAAATCGTAACGCAGGCGCATTAAAATATGCGAGCGCGTTGGACGGTGGGTGGGCGTGGTGGCGGAGTGGGGGCATAGACGACCGCCGGAGCGGACACGGGCGACGGATTTCTCTGGGGCCGCGCGCGACTGCGGTGGGCGGGGAAGGGAAGGGAGGGGAGGGGCGGGGCTGGGCGGTCGAGCGATCGGTTTCATTAGCACCACTGTGTGTCCATAGTTATCGAAGTTCCATCACCATTACAGTGGGGCGAAAGGGGCGGGCGGGGGCGGGGCGGGCCGCGGTGGCCATTCGCGCCCGCGCGGCGATGGGCTCATTGAGCGCTACCCGCCGCCGCCGCGGCCTATGGTGTATCGGGTTTTTGCGCGCGGGTGGAGGGGCTGGGCGGGGAGTGGGACGCGCTGTTCCGCGCTAATGGAATGGGCGCGGCGAATCGTCGCCTGGGGATCGCGCGCGGACACTGGCCTCCCCTGCCCGTCCCCGGACCACCCCTGCCCAGCCCGCCCGCCCGCGCGCGGCGTCTGTCATCTGCAGCCGCACCACACCGCTTGCGGCCTCGCCTTCCTCCCCACCCCCGTTTCTCCTATTCCACTCGCCACTCTTCGAGAGCGCCATGTACGCCACTCTTCGTTGGAGAGCCCTCTCGGTGGGAGGACGTGGTTGAGATTATGGGCGGCTACAAATTCCGTGTTTCTTGTTGCGGTTCGGGAATGGGCATTATTGTTTTGTGATGTTTGGGAGTGGAATACTTTCTTCAGTAGGAAGAAATGACCGGAAACGTAAACGATGACTGTTACAGCTTTTATTCTCACGAGTTAATACAGTAAACCCTCAATAGGAATTCCAAAGGTGCGAAATAATCTAAGTTCGTGTTATAAAATTCGTATTGCCATATTACCCTGCAGAAATGACCGAATTACCACGTATAAATGTCCGTATTACCGTGATCCCTGACCAGGACCGAGGATTTGTTCGTGTTTTTGGCGAAATTTGTGTTAAGAGAGTTCGTGATAACGAAGGTTTACTGTATATTAATCAAAACTCCCCCTAAATGTATCTGGGCGTGTTGGTGTAAGCGTGGTTCGACTGCATCCGGAGGTGAGCGGGCGTTGCGGGGCAGCACAGGCGTTCGCCGTCTGCGCGCACGCGAAGATCAAGGCTGCTGCTGGCCGAGCAGCGCGGGTCCGGTGGCGCGCGGTCTCTCCAAACGGGTTTGTACAATTGATTCGTCTCGCGTAATTGGGAATAGATGGGAAGCAGCAATTGCCGGGAACACGAGCAAGCGAGCGCGGGGCGTGCGGCCGTGTTTGTTAGGGGGCGCGCGTGTGGGCGGCGCTGCTCCGTTGCGCCGTTTGATCGAGGGCGCTGCTCCCCCCACCCCCACCCCGCCCTTCGACCTCGCCCCGCCCCTTCCCTCCCCGCCCACCCTCGCCGCCGGCGCGTCGTTTTCACGGCGCTAATTGCATCTCGGCCGCGCGCTGTAAACGTCTGCGGCGCTCCTGGTCTCGCTGGACGCGCGCGGCCTCGAAGCGTCTACCCCATTGTACCAGCCTCGATGTCCACGCAACTGGGATACTGGAATAATATCCTTGTATTGGTATTTAGTTCTTCTTTGGTTACGATTAGTATTTCAGAGTATTCCGCTTGGTTTTGAAATTGGTCTATCGATCCGTATATAGAATGATAGGAACCCCCGAATATTTCGGCGGCACGATTGGCGGTCTAGAACTGAAACAGCGAAGTAAGGAATTGCTCAACCGTGCTTGGTAGGGTAATTTATAAACTAGGCTAAAAGTAATGTTTAAGTGGTAATTGAACAATTATAAACGTGTGTGGCATTGGGAATTTCATCAGGGTAGTTAGTTTCACACACAATTTTCAAGATTTACATTCGAAAACTGTTTTTCGAGAGGGGGTAGAAATAATGGACTCTTCATTCGTTGGAACGTTGACGCACACCTGATTCCTCTACAACTGCCAATGACGAAAGTGCAACGCCCGTCGTGCGACTGTATACGTTTTTTGTGCACAACTCAAAGCCGTGCTTTTATCGTAAGCGGGGTGTAGATTAGCGTGGCCCGCACTTTTTATTTTTTTTTTATTTGAATGCACCCTCTCGTCCGTGGATTCTTGAAGTCCTCTGGCGCGCGTGTAGGGTGGCAGGCTAATCAGATTACGGCTGCGTTAATAAAGGGAGCGAGTGAGCGTCGGTTTAACGGCGTTTTAACTCTGGCCATGCGGGCGGGCGGGCGGCGGACCAGCCGGCTGACGTGCCCAGCGTGGCGCAAGCGGGAAGCGAGCGCGCGGCACCTCGGGAGCAGCCGGCGAGCCGCTCCGCTCCTCTCTGCCCCGCTCCGCACTGCTCCGCTCCGCTCCCCTGGCTGGGCGCGCCGTGGCTTACGACGCCTTAATACGGTTTTATATCAAGTTAACCCAAATTACCTGGGTGTCTGAAATTGAAACAGTACGTCTTATGATAATAAAAAGGTCCCCCGCTGTGTCTCATTCCGCGGCGTCTGTGTAGGCGCCATCGGGGATGGTGGTGGGGCAGGGGGCGGGTCGGGATCCTCTCATTAGCGCGTTTGAAAGTCGGGCGAGTAATCGCGGGCGCCTCCGCGGGGGGTGCTCATATCGGCGCCGGCAGGTGCGCGGGCGGGGCTGGGGGCGGGGCCGAGCGGGGCGTGAGGGGGGTTGGGAGGGGGACGCTGGCGCCGGCTATGGATTAGCCCGAAGTTTGGGGAAGTTGGGAGTTGATCGTGTTTGTGGGCGGAGGGACGGCGGAGAAGCTGAGCGGAACGCGAGGGGTCGCGGCGGCGGCGACGGCGGCGCTGGGTGACGGAGCGGCGAAGAGGAAGACCCGGCGCTGGGGCCTGGAGCAGGCGAGGGGCTGTGCGTCTCTTTGCCTGTGCCCACTCTCGCGCCCGAGCCTCGCCCGGCCTCGCCGCACTTATGGGCCTTTTACGAGGCCTTTTATCAGACGTGTTCCGCACCGCCCTAACTGTGTGCACTTAACGACGCGGGGACGTTCTAAAACAGTTACTGCCGAATCGTTGCAGACGCGTCTTACAAAACTGCTTCCTCGGGGATGGAATTTCCTAATGAGTCGCGGCGTGGCCGTGTTTCGCGACATTAAAACGACGCGTAATGACTCGAGGGCGTCAATAGTTTTGGCGGAGGCCCGGGCCCGGGTCTGGGGAGGGGGGTGCGCGACAATACGGGCGAGTCGGCCGCGTGCTCTGGGCGCGCGGGCCTTGATATACGATCATTTGGTGACATTATTACTGCCCGGGGACGAGGGGCGCGCGGCGCGCGGGGGTGGAAGGGGGCGGCGATAAAAACAGCGCGGCGGCGCGGAGAGGTTACAGTTATCGAAAACACTGAGAAAACACTGGGATATGCGAGTTTTAATAACCATTTGCAGAGGCGCGGTTTTCAATACGCCATCATCACAGCCAGCCGAGAGCAGATAAAAGCACATTTTACGAGACCAATAAAACCAAGATGGTGTGACGCTGCAGGCGCGGTGCGGCGACCGAGGAAGGGTGGAAATATGTTCAGTTGAAGTGACGAGGCGCGCACCCCACCCTACCCCGCCCCATCACCCCGCTACTCTCCACGCTGTCCCTTCCCCCCTCCCTCCCTTCGTTTGCCCCGCTCCCTCGCCGGCGCCTCCCGCATGTGCCATTACCCTTCGCGACTGATTAATGTTTAAAAAAAAGAGCGGCTCCGAATTGTAATAGCCGAAAGTGCGACGGTGTAATTTTTTAATCGAAGAGGACGCAAAGATGGCATGAAAATCTGCGGCCCGACCGCTGGCGCGGGTTTTAGGATCCAATATGCCTGCAAACACAATCTCTCCCTCCCGGTGGATATATAAAATGAACGGCAGCCCGAGTGAAGGCAATCCCACCTGGAAAAGTTATCGGATGGGAATCTATAAAATCTTCGAGGAAACTCGTTACGTTGAAAATTATTTCGATCCCTTGTAAATTGAGTTGACGCGATGGTGTTGCTTGTCGAGAAAGTGAAAAGGAAAAGTGTTCGAACAGAAGAAAACAAGTTGGATTAGAAATAAATTTCGTGACTTACGATCGCGCGAACCAAATCGGTGTAATCGACGTCGGGCGAAATTTCGGTGCTCCACCATAAAATGACATTTTGTTTTAATTCAGCGGGAATGTGTTTTTGTCGATGGAACACGCATTATGCATTTCGGGTAAACAAAACAGAATTCAAAATACCTAGCGTGCAGACTATTACAAATTCAGTAAACATAATGTTTATTTGTCTCTACCCAGCCATGAACAAGCCCTCTTACTGCTCACAATGTGAGCGCCGATTGCAGGGGGACTTCCGGTCAGTTTTTAATTATAATATTTCGCCTCCCGCTCCCTCCGGGCTGTTTTGCGCATCGATATGCGTGTGCGCTAATGTTGATGTGCATTACATTGATTCTCTCCAGTGGAGACCGGACGCTGCGCGGTGAGATATTTTAATGTGGCAGAACGTTTTGGGTTGCCTCTAATAGTTTCTAGCCGTACACACCGTACAAAATTGTACTGTACAATATTATTTATCACTTAAAATTGATAAATTCACTGAGAGTACGTGAGCGAGGACGCCTTTTATTTCTATTTGTTAGCCTGAGATAACGCTTGTAGTAGTGGGTTGACCATAGCTTTCCATTGTGTACATGGTCGCATGACCAGAGCACCTGAATGATGGATGAAAGATTGTGGGATGCTAGTGTGAATGGAAAAAAAAGGCAGTATGAGACGTCAACCACGCCAAAACCATGTAGTGAAAACTCATATCTTGCAGTGAACTAAAACTCAACCTTCGGCATCTCATACTCGGGAGCTGCTTCAGTACCAATCGAAATTTTACCCTTGAGAATTAAATTTTCATTCACACAGTAATGCTACTGGAAAGAATATTATTTGTTTAGATCTTGTGTAAAGTTGGCAGTGTCAGGTAACAGGTCTCAATTTGCATTCACTTCAACTTTGTATCTTTTCGAAAGTTGGAATGAGTTTCGTATATACTTACGTACAAATTAGATTTTACGACTGAACTCTATCGATATTTTCGAGTAAAGCATGCGTGATTTATGCAATATCAATACTAAAATACATCTTACGTCTCAACACATTTGAAAATTCTAATGGTCGAAAATGGGGCAATGCGATAATTTAATCGCCGAAACTTTCGGAAGACTATCATTAGACATAATGGACAATGAGATAACTACTTTTGCGTTGAGAGAGTATTTTTGTGTTGTCAAGGTGCAAAACTGGCACTAATACTCTCCTTCAGTCGGTCGAAGACCAAATGTTTGTTAGTGAGGCGTGATCGGCCCTCTTGACAGCGTGGACTGTCCGTCCCGAATGCGCGGAGTCGCCCTGTAATGACGTTCGCGTGCGCGCCGTCCTCCCCCGTTTCCAAATCCCCATTTCCGCCCCTCCGGCGCCAGTTTGTTTAGCGGCGCGCCCACCCGCCTGACCGCCAGTGAAAATAGCCGGCTAACTTGTGATTCGTTTTTGGTCAGTTTCATTATTTCATTTATTATGGTAATCCTAGTGGAAAAATCAGGTTCGCGCAAGCGGAGCAGCGGCCTGGGAAGCAACTGAATGCCCGATACACGGGCGCTAGAGCGCAACGCCTGGGCGGGATAAATGCAGTCATAGAATGCGAGCGTCAATGTGGAAGGAATTACGGAACATTATGCGCTGCGGATTCTTTCCAGTTAATTAATTGTGGCTACGTTGCGGAATTTGAGCATCTTTTGACAGGACGACAAACTGTCTGGAAACCGCAAAAATCGTTGAATTTCATTGAACTGGAAAACGCGCGGAATTCTTAGAATGTTTTTCAGCTCCCAGGGAAATATTTGAGTAGATCATAATTCGTTATTAGGCGTCCATTTCAAAACATAATGTTTCTATAAAAATATAGATGTGTGAAACATCGATGTACTGAAGTCGAGATTTTTTGAATGGTAAGGTTTTGTGATCGATGCTTTTGGGTTTTCAAAGTTTTGTTCGTAAATTAAAAATACCCATATTCACAATTTTGCAAAAGTTAAATTATGAATTTAGCTGGTGGTACCGCAGTTTGTGTTCAACGAAATGAACGCTATTGGTGCCGCCTTCATCCAGCAGATTATCCCTCGCCCGAGATGATCTGGGTGTTCTGGTGTTTCCTTCGTCTTTCCTTGCATTTCGCATACGAAGAGATGTTGAATAACTTTATTTTCAGTTAAATTTTAATTCTAAATTAAGATTAGTTTTCAGTAGTCATTTATATTAATTTTTTGCCCACGAATTAGTTTGTTACTGAACTAACTTAAAACTTCGATAATTAAAAACATCTATGATTTTTGGGCGATGCATTTTTAACATCGATGTTTTAATTTCGAGCGTCGATGTTTCGCAACATGGAGGTTTTGTTGTCGATGTCGCTTCGCTAGTTCGATGCCATGCTTTGTCTCTTCGCTGTAGGCGCGTGTGCGCGTGTGTAGCCTTGCGGCTGGGATGGCGGTGGGACGCCGGCGGCTGGGGGAGCGACAACTTTGGAACTTCTCGCTGAGTTGCCGGCTATTCTCCGGTCTGTTAATCTTTAAGTAGGTTACCAAAACTTTGTCGCTTTCCAGGAGAGCACAAAGCGAAAGCAGATTATTGATTCATGGAGCTGGATTGCCATTCGTGATACCTTAATAGCTACGCGCCGGCTTTGATGGGCTTAAATTGTTTCGCTACTTTCCCAGCCGACTTAGTGTCGTTTCAAAATGGAGACCTGGGCTCTTGATTGTGACTTAAGGCGAGTTGTTGCTCGGAAGTTGAGCGGTCGCGGCCCGAAAGGGGGCGGGGCGGGGCGGGGCAGGGGAAGGCGGAGCGACCCAAGGCGGCGCGGCTGGGCGTTCGTGCAATCGCTCTCCCATTTGTCGGCGGATTGGCCGATAAGTGCGGCGCTTTGCCGCTTTGGTCGCTTCGATCGCATGTCGCTGTATTACGCGGCGCCGACGCTCGGCAAGGCGGGCGCGTTTGCCTCGTAATAGGCGGCGACCGCTCCCTCGAGGAATGCACAAATGTGCCGCCGCGCCAGGCGTCCTAGCCGACGTGGCGATGTAAGATAATATCGCTTCAGGATCTACGGATCTCAGAGGTTTGGTGAACTGCGCCGAACAGCAAGTTTGCATATAAGTAGGTAAGCGACAAGTTTCCCTCAATTTAAAAGAAGCATTTGTGATAGGCGCTGCCATACAATTTGACATTTCACATGAGTTATTGTAAGAATGTAAGGTTAACCATACAATTTCTATAATCAGTAACGAAGTGTAACATGCATGCATTTAAATGCCGACTTTGTCCACATGTTTTAACAATGTTTTTGTAGAAACGTCGATAAAGTTTTTTTTTTTTAATTTCTACGTTTTGTTCTTGGTGCTTTTACGTTTTCAAGTTACATTTTTAATGGAAAAATGCCAGTGGTCACAATACTGGAATAATTATCATAATTTTTATTTCATGTTTTAACACTTGTTATATTTAGATTTTTCTGTAGTGGCCAATGACATTTGGTCATTGTTACACCTCCTGCCTCGTAAAATGAATATTTTTAATTAATTCGCGAACTTCCTCATCGGGGCTCGTGGCCTCAGAAATGAGCTTACCACTCTTTAGAAGATTCATTTTTATAGGCAGGAGGTGTAGCAATGGCCTAACGACATTGGCCTTTATAGAAAAATTGAAATATAGTTCATGTGTGGAATGAAAGGAATGTTGTTTGTATTTAGCTTATCGTGTAAACTATATTCCTCGCCCGAGAACACGCCTTGCTCTTGCATTTTCTGCGCCTCTCCTCGAATTTCGCACATAGAGAAACGGTCAACGCACGCGCCGTGGGCGTGGGGCCTGTCCCCTTCTCCCATACACTTAATTGGTGAACTGAAGACTGACTGACTGAGCGCTCATGGTTGAGTAAGTTTTTTTCAATTAACTCTTGATCATGAATGGACAAACATGCACACTATCAAGATAAGTTTTGGTGATCAGGAATTTAATTTTATAGGGGACATAACCTACGTGAAAACATCAGTGGTTTATACTCGAATTATGTTCTATTAACATTGATATTTTAATTTTGAGCATCGATGTTTTGTTACAAATGTCGCTTCACAATGTGTTGAAGAATAATTGGCTACCGTAATAAGGTGCATTGAATTTGTCGGCCATTAGCGACAATCACGAGCGGAGAGCCCGCTCAACCGAATTTTTCCTCCCTCCTGCGAGTTGGTGTGGGGGACGTCACCTGGCGGCCATCCGAATGCGCCGAGGTGCGAGGCGAGTGTCAGCCTCGATCTCCCCTCCCCCCCTCCGCCCCACCGCTGATGAGGGGCGCCGACGTACGGCGTCAGTCTGCGCCACCAGTCCGGCCCCCTCGCTTCCCGCGCTCCTCCGCGTCCTCGCCGGCTCGTCTCCGCCGTGGCCTCCTCGCCCGCGCTGCGCCGCGCCGCCCCGGGTGGCCGCGCGCCTCCTCCGTTTCGCAGCGTTCGCCGCCCCGTATTAGCGCGGCGCGGGCGGGCGAGGGGCGGGGCGCGGCGGCCGTGCGGCGCACCGATATGCCAATCACGCGGGCGGCGGCGAAGGCGGAGGGGAGGCGGTGACGCGCGCGCCGGTGACAGCTGCCGGCCGCGGCGCGACACCCGAGCCCGCCCGGATCGCTTACTCTGCCGGGCGGACGCCGCTCTCCCCGGCCCCGGTTCGCTCCCCGACGCCCCGCGCCCCGCTCCCGGCTGTCCGCTCGCATGAATACTAAGCGAGTCCCCGGCGCCCCTGCGGCGCCGCGACGCAGCCTTTTATCAGTAATCGCATCGCGCGGAATTATCGGAGGGGCGACGCCCGCCGCTCGCCGTCCCTCGCTGCCCGGCGCCAAGGCGGTGGCAGGTGCGCGTTTGCAGCGGCCAGGCAACCTGCAGCTTCAAAGGCGAGCTCGTTCGGAAATAAGTTGAGGTTTTGCGATCTTGGAAGTCTGTATTGCTTTCGAGATTTGTACATTTCAGTCGATCACGAGTACTAGATCAAACGTTCTTATTCATCGTTGAAAGATGTTTGTGTGTTAATAAAATTCTTTTCACGTCGCCCAATGGAGCATTTGGTGCATTCAAGATGCATGCGTGCTCTTTTCTCTTGCTGCGTATTTATATCGATGTGCAAGATTTTATGTGGTATTCAATATTCCCGTATTTGAAATCCTTTTGCTTCGAATATGCAAATAACAATATTTGTTATACATACGACTACGAATGGCGTTTTCAGAAAACGCTTTCTCATCTGGTACCCGAAAATCTTTCTCTGAATCTATTTCTTTCGTTTCGCCCTTGACGATGAATAGTATTCCTAATTCGATTCGTGCTTAATTATCTCAGTAAATTGTGAAGATAATACCCTTGTG
Organism: Acheta domesticus; assembly: GCA_031308135.1. NCBI lineage: Eukaryota > Metazoa > Arthropoda > Insecta > Orthoptera > Gryllidae > Acheta > Acheta domesticus. The sequence goes on along the minus strand of JAHLJT010004567.1, from coordinate 141,631,836 downwards.
ATTATGCCATTCTGTAAGGAAAAGACAGCACCTCAGCACAATATTGCCTCTAGAAAATCTTGGACGTTATCTCGTACACGAAATATTTTAGTCTTCGAACGGAAAACTGATATGGACATGGTGGCCCTGCGAGAGGGAATGGGAAGGAGTACCTTGGCTCGATATGTGAAATTCATTTCGCCCTGAGGAAGGTCGCAGCATGACGGCAGAAACTTTGGCATCAGTGCCTAGGACGCGGCGTCTTTCGAACTGCCAAGTAGATAAGTTTAATCTCGTTCTGCCAAGAATCGTTCACCTCTTGCATTTGGCGTTCCATCAAATTTTCTGCACCATTTGATTCTGCTCTAAATCCTCTCTTCCTTATAGATTCTGGTCCCTTCATTCCCCTAAGCTGTTCCGCCATTTGCTACCACGATTGCCACATTAAATGTTCTTCGTCTTGAGCACTGGCTTTCGGAGATGACGGCGTTAAGTGTCAGCGGAACCCCAGCTTAACTAGTTGGCGTTTAGTGCGGGGCGTTCCGTCGCGAGAGTACCCAAGAAGAAAATGTGCGAATCCGCTGTCGATGAGAGAACTTTTATTTCTTTTCCGAGTTCCTCTTTTTTTTGGGGGGGGGGAGCGTGTGCAATGCATGTACGCGACGATGATGTTTGTTTCACATGTAAAAAAAGTATCGTCATCGTCTCATGTATGAATGAACATCATTATTATTTATTATTTGCTGATTTCTAATAAACATTTTTGTCATTAACCTGAAACCTATCGCCTGCAACAAATATTATTTTCTGGAAGTAAATGCCAACATCTTCGTAGAGCTGCGTATGGGATGCTGTGAGAGGCAGTAATCTCGCAATATCGCGACATTGTAACAGCTATGCGGGCATTGTCACCAGTAGTCTGCAACGCGGAATGAATTGTGGAATTACATTAACGGCAGTAACAAGCAATAGATTTCCACAACTTTCCCGGGGAATTCGGCAGCACATTGTTTCTTCTGTCGCCTCCTCTTCCGGCCCAAACAATTAAGTAACCATTAATGGTCGATGTCCAATTTGCATTACGTGATCTGTACCGAAGGCGCTCAGCCCATTTCTCTAGCGATATCGAATCTGTGTCTGAATTAGCGGTGGAGAGTGGCTTCGCCTCGCCGGTCCGCCTCCCCGTCGACGTCACCGGGCAGCTGTGCTCGCTTCTCCGCCTCCGTGCAAGTCTCTCCCGCCGCCTCCGCGCACACGCCGGGAATCCCGCTCGCGCCTTTTCCGCCGTTTCCTTGGGCGCGCGGGGCCAAACGCACTCTCGCCAAACCAAGTGAACTCATTCCTTACAAGGCAGCTACTCGGCGCCGGGAAAGCTTTTGAAGTTTATGCATGCCGCATCCATCATTCAAAAGAAAAGGTACAAAAACACGCGTGCGCGCGGCGCGGGGCGGCGCGGGCGGAGGCGCGTCTTCCCCGGGCGGCGACGACAGCGCCGAGGAGTGCGTGGCGGCGGCGGCGCGTTCTGGAACTGCTATTCTTTCTGTCTTAGGCGTCGCGTGGCCCGCTCATGAATGTCAGAGTACTGGGAGGCACGCTCGTGCTTTTAACACCTTGAATACGTTACCCACGGCGTGTCCGGGAAGTGTCGTGGCGCGGGTGGGGCAGGGCGGGCGCGATGGCGGCGGTAGCGTTGGAGAGCGGGGGGGGCGGGACGTGGCGCGTAGCGGGAGCGGGGGTGGAGGCGGAGGTGAGGCGGGAGCGCGGCGCCGCGGGATCTGACTTGCAAATGCCCCGCCACTGAAAGCCAGGGCGTCGCCCTACCTTGCGCGCCTGCTTGGCCCGACCCCGCCGCCGCCACTTGCCGGCTGCTGCCGCTGCTTTATCTGTGTATGACGTTCGGTCATTTTTAATGCGGGACTTCTGCCTCTCTCCGACCTCCCCTCCCTTCCCCTACCCCCCCCCCCCCGTGCTCCTCTCCGCGAGGCAGCACGCGGGGCCCGGGAAATCTGTGGAAGTGATGAATGGAGGCATAGCCCAGACAAATTTTTATACGCGCCGCGTTATTTTTTTTCCTCTCTCTTCCTCTTTGGGCGTGGAGTAAATAATGCAACAGTTCGCAACTACTGAAAGACAAACACGCCGGCCGCCTGGTGCGGGCGCGCGATGCGGATCGCAGCAGTGTTTCAAAAAGCGCGTGTCCAACTTGCGCTGCGCGTTAGCCGGGCGCGGAGTTGGCGCGGGTGACGAATGAGGCGGAGGCTGGCTGGGGCCGCGCCACGGTCAACACCCACGCAGACGCTGTGGCCTCCCGGACAGCCAGTGGCGGGCCATGCCCCTTCCTAAAATGCCCTAGAGTTTTCGTTTGTTACCTTGTTTTATTTGGCAAAATTGATTAATGTTAGAATAATTCTAATTTATATAATCATATGTATATATTATTTAAAAACGAATATTTATAGTATCATATATGCATTGCAAAAAATAATAAACAATGTAATAAATGTTTATTATTTAACAGAAATGGCCTCCTCCAAAATGATCAGTTGGATCCGCCCTCTGCAGACAGCATACGCTGCAGTCAGGCTACGAAGCGAGAGCTAGACTTCGTTGACGAAGCACCTTAGCCTGTCTTATCGCTTTCGCTTTCGTTTTGTTATGAGTGGAAATACTTTGTATTTGCTGTGGTTTGCCTTACTCTCCTCCGGTCGTGAATAGACGTGCTTTGGCATGCAGTAGGAGTTTTCAATGCGGTTGTGTTGATGCGTCGTGAACTTCGATGTTGCTGATATGTCACAGTTTGACTGTTCCCTATTGTCTTCTGTAAGCGGAAGTTTGGCGACTGAGGATGTGACGCTGAAAGAAGTCCATTTCTGTCAGCGAACCTACTGTCACGACATGGGTAAGAATGGAAGCGGCAGACAGTAAGAGTTGGGGCGGCTGTTAAATTGCGTAATTTCTTCGTAATATTTGGGTATCATCACTACTGAAAGAGGGGAATTTCGTAAAGTTCATGAGTCCGATTTTATTTCTACAAAGGTCATGCTGGAAGATCGGGGACTCCGCATTTCCCTTCAGATCTAAAGGAGGGGAGGGTGACGTCTTGCTAGCTGATGTTGAGTTTTGCTTGTGAAATAAAGGTAGTACAACCTCCGAGATCCCTTATTTTCAAATTGTAGATACCACGGCTTGTGTTGGTCGGCAAATCGTAGAAGCTCGCGAATCCGTCGCCTTTTGCAGTTATAAAGCTATGACGTGTTATAAATTCTGTTCGCCGAATTAGTTTTCCGATGTGGTTACAATGGTGTAGCTAGAGTTCGGGTAAGGTACCGAACTAAATTTCAAGCTCTTAAGTAGTACGAGCGTTTGTTTAGAATGTTAAAAGAGCGCTCAGTGTTGCTTCTTTCGTTTCTGGCCAGAGCAGAACAGGAAAGTAGTGCTTCCATGTACGCAACGTCAGTAGACTAACGTCGTAGAAGGTACATCTTTAAAATACGCGTGCGGGAGATGAGACATTGACGTGTGTGATCTTGAATAATCCCCAATCACTAAAGCATCAGTAGTATTCAGCATGAGGTTTTCGTTTTCTTCGTAAAGTAGATCTCGTATGAAGACATACGTGTGTTACTGTTGAGGTCAAGAAAGTGAGTAGATGAATGAATGTATTGCAAATTTAAAATTATAAATGCAGCATTTTAATTAGAATTCCAGTCGTCCTTGTAATCGTGAAATATTACTAAGGATATTTAAAAAAATATTTTGCGAATTCTGGTTTGAAGTGCTACGCATTCTATGTACACGAAATGCTCGTAAACACTGATATACTGTGCAAATTTACATTCGATTATGACGAACGCATTGCTAAAGTATCTTTTTTCCATTACGTTCGTCGTTTTGGTTTTCATAGAAAAGTTCCGTTACGAGAACATTTACTAGAGTCGGAGCAGGTGCACCGTGCAGTACACTGCTCATCCCGCGCTCTGCCGGAGGCTTCTTTAAAACAGCAACTCGCGGTCGCGTCCACATTAATGGAAATGCATGAAAACGGCGCAGGCTGGGGGGCGGGAGCGCGAAACTATAGAGCAAGTAGACGAGGGAAGCATCTTTGGCGAGTCTAATGACGGGGCGGTGTGGGTGGATCTGGGGCAGTAAAACGTTCTGTCGCACAGCATCGCGTATACAGTTAGTTACTCTTCACCTTCCCTCCACACTCATCTCCCGTCCCTCCGCCCGCGTCTTAACATCCACGTCGTCATTTTAAATTACGGAAGTTCTCTGCGTTTTCCATTACGCCCAGTAAATATTTTTACATCCTCTGGCACTCGCGATCGCGCCGGGAACGAGGACGAGGCTGCGCGAAGGCGTGGGTGGCGGCGGCGGCGGCGCCTCGCAGTATCGTAAACCAGACTGTTAATTGAGCCCAGCGAAGGCGCGGGGGTAGCCGGCGCCGGAATGACTCGGCATTCACGGGCCTCCTACCTCCTACCGCCGACGTTTTGCTCGGCCGCACCGCGTGTTCCCCGTCGCCGCCTCGTCTCGCAAGCCCTCCGCAAGCCGGCAACGTTCTCACCGCCCTTCGCCGCCTCCGCGCCCGGTGCCGCCGACGAGGTGCGGGTATCGCCTAAGTGAGATTTAGCGGGCGGACGGCTTCTCCCCGCTCCGCCCCGCCCCGCGCCGGATGATGGATGCGGCGGGGAGGCGCGCGCGAGGCGCCTCGTTATCGGCCTCCCCGCGCGTCCTCGGCGGCCCGGCCGCTGCTGGGTACAGGCGGAGGCGGCAGCGGGGAGACGGTGGCGGCGGCCGCCACGGTCAGCGCCGCCCGCGGTCGCAGAATTCTCTCTGTAATTTTTCCTCGGAAATGTTGCGCTCCTCCTGGAGCGTCCGCAGGAGGAAGTTTCTCCCCGCGAGATAAGAAAAAGGGAAGGATGGATTGGGCGCCTCTGGAGTTATGAATGTATCCTTACAGCAAAGGAGGGATGGGGAAGGGAGGAGCCGGGCTCGGCGCCGCTGGACCGTAGGCTGCTGCTGCTACTGCCTGCCCGCTTCCTACTGCCTTCGCCGGCTTCGCTTTGCCCGCCCCGCCCCGTCTACTGAGGCTGCGGTCGTATCGGACGCGAACTCATACAGCGGGGGACGCGGGGCGGGGGCGGGGCGCCGCTTCCAATAAATTGGAAATGGCACGCGCGGCGGAGCAGGGCCGGAGGAGCGGTCCCTCGGGAGCCCCACTTCGCCGAATTACGGGGCGCACAGCTATTAATTCTTGAAAACCGAGAGAAGCCGGGTCGAGCGAGGAGTTGCTCGAGAACTGTTCGCAACTGGGAGGGAGGTTCGGTGAGGAGCCAGCGGCCCGGCAGTGGTGCTAGCTGCCAGACTGCACGGTTGCGGGCTGTTTCTGCTGCTATCGCATTCTCTCAGTGGCTGAGTTCAGTATGGTTATCGATAAATGGGAAAAAGTTAAGCTGGAGGCTTCCTCGGCCAGTCATTTGAAACCAGTCGCTTCAGCTCCACGAGATGCGCGAGTTAACAATCGCGTTCACAGCGCTTAACAATGAAAAAATGCCCCATTTTCAAAAGGCCTTCCAAAAGAAGTATTTTCGCCACATGTGAAGAATAAGTCTATATTCTTTGAACCTCTTTGGGCAGTGACCCGCTCAACGCGAGCCCGCTGCGGGGGAGGTAGAGTTGCCTTCGATGCTTCGTCGTTTTGCGGCCACCGCAGCAGAAACTAATTTGCCGCCAATTAGATGGGCGCGTATGGTGAGAGAGCGAGGGGGAGAAGGAGAGGGGGTAGCAACTTCCTTCCGCGCTGCTTGGTGAAACACGCCAGCTAATTAGCGATGGAAAAGAGCGTCGGATGGCGCAGGTCTCTCTCCCTCTACCTCTTGCTTATGGGTGGGCCCCCCCTGCCTTGTCGCGAGTTAAAAATCGTCAATGGGCCACCCCGCGAAAGGCGGTGGAAATCGCAGGCAAAGTTTTCCCTGGAATTGTATGTCGTGGTTGTCAGTCTCGCCGAGCGACGTCTACAGAACGGATAAAGAATTATTTTGTGTCTCGCAGTATTCATTGAAAACGTACATTTAACCACAACAGACGCTTACACCCAAGTAATTAAAACAAAAGTACAAAATAAAGGAAACAAATACAAACTTCATTTGCAAGTATTGACAATCCTAATGTGATCACTCCTCTCTCTCTCTCTCTCTCACACACACACACACACACACACACACACACACACACACGTCAAAACAAAACAACTACAAAATAAAGTAAAATAAAATGCAAACTTGATTTGCAAATATGCTTCACGTTCCGCATTTGTTGTTTCATTATCCAAACTTCATGGTATGTAAGAAAATTTGTTACTTGTAATGAGTTTGATATCTTAAACGGTGGTGTGGTGGGTGGAATCATTGGATACTACTGGTATGTGTATTCATTCAGTGGGTGGTAGTATCAAATTTATTTTATTGTCGAATTATAAAAATCGGTATTCTATATGAATAAAATTTTTAAAAGTATTCCTCAATAAAAACCAGGTATGCCCACTGAGTGTTTTTCAAACATTTTTTTGAATTTTGAACCCTAAGTAAGACGTCGTTATAACATTTGTAATAATGCATTTGGTTTTATTTCTGTATCTTGGGTAGCATAAAATTTGTAACAGTTGCATATTTTGTGGAAATAAAAACGCACACAACGTAAAGAAATTGTGCTGCACTTCTTTCCGAAGAAATATGCTTCTTTAAAGCTTTTAAATTATAGTTGCAAATTAGGAAAATCCACATTTTGATCGACACCGTGCTGTGTGGTACATTGCCTTTATTATTATGATTATTATCATTATTATTATTATTGGTGAAGGTGGAGGTAATTTTGGAAGGAAATGCACGTTGAATTAAAGGGAAACGAGACTTGTAGTTGGTATTGTTAATGCTTTTTGTTGTCTCTCGAGGAAAAAAAAGAAAGTAAATAAAAAGGAAACAAGCTTCCGAGTTGTGCTGCGTTGCGCCGACTCGCGTGTGCATGTGCGAGTGCTGACGGACGTGTTTTCGTGTTGCAGCGAGGCTCAGACGACCTGCTGTCGCAGAGCGGCGGTGTGAGCAATGGCTCCGTGATGAGTCCGCAGCCCAACCACGCAGAGAACAACAACGACGCCAAGAAGGTAAGTGTTTCTTCACGCCCTTTCCACATGATTTTCCTTCGCAGAACCGTGCTGGTGTTTCGTTTCTTAGGTTAGTCTTCGATCGAAATATTTTTTATATCATTGAAAGAGAGGCATTGCCAGAGGCCAAATCGATTTTGACTCTTCTTGCTTTGCAATATCGCAACCGTAGAAAGTGGGCAACTGGCTTCGAACGCCGTAGACTGTTTTATAATATTCAATTTGTTATAAAATCCACCAGTTTATTAGAAACTTTTGGAACACTGTTGAGTTTAAAATTGTAAAATTTAGATTCCACTGATATCATTTAGGAATTTCATAAATATTAAGTTAAAATGTTAATAAATGGAATGTTCCTTCACCGGAGATTCTGATAAGAAATACCTTCTATAGAAAGTTCTCAAGCTGTGTAACGTCTTCAGATGAGGACATCATGCGCATCATTCGCAGAACGTCACTATCGTAAAAAAATATCCTTGAAAAATATGTAAAGAGGTTGATCCTGTCGGTCACCTCGATTATCTTTCGGAAGTTTCGTTTCGTGACGTAAATTGCAGGATGAGGGCGAATAGAGCAGAGGCGCGCGCGTCAGGGTGTGGCAGGGGGGCGGGGCGGGGCGGGGCGGGGCGCTGACGCGGGTGTCGGCGCCGCTCAAGTGGCGGTGCGCTCTGCCGGCCGCGGCGACGGCGCCTATTGTCCCAGCCGGGGCCGTGAATGGAGATTACACATGCACGGTAAACAGCGGCTGATGACTGTGTGCGCGGCGGGCAATTCATTTGCGCGTTAGCGGCCCGGGCTAAAGCGATTAATTATAATTGGTAAAATTGCTGCTGCTGTAGCAGCAGCGCCGCGCCGCGCCGCGCCGCGTCCCTAATCCTAATTACATTTGTTGCCCGCTAATAGCGCGGTGAGGCGGCGTGCCGCGACGCGTCGTGTGGTGTCGCGCGTCGCCGTACAGGGTCTTCATAATCCGCGTGCGTAGCCGCGCCGCTTCCTTGAACGCCACGTGGCCTCTGTGTGCACCGAGATTCACCAGGCGCGGTGGCCTAGCTTTGCGGTAGGTGCATTGGCGAGATGTCTGCTGTGTGGGAGTAATAGTGTGTAGACGCGACGCTGTACATGCTATCAGGTTAAAACCTTTTTGACACAGTGATTAATCTGGTTGTGGATAATACAGTCCCTTGTTTGGAATTGCCTCACGCCATGTGCCCTCTCACTTAAACATGGAACATTTCAGTGGAAAGAAATTTAGTATCAGGGAAACCACCCTCATTCATTCATTCGCATATCTAGTTGCAAAGTGATGAAATGGATTCAGTGTGTGAATGTAGTTACGGGCTACGGACTTGCAGTACCCTTCCAGGCATAGTTATGATTTCCGAGCTGTGTTTTATTGTCTCTCACGAGTTTCGTCTGTGCACACGCCACGGCATTCATCAGTATTCCTTCTTCTTATTGCGTGTTCACTTGCGGCTTCATCTGTTTCTAATTCCATTTCAATTTCAAAACTACATTGAAGAATTACACTTCTAATTGAAAACGGCGAATTGTTTATCTTACGGTAGTGACTCTTGTATTTATATGAAGCGATCAGCTCAGTGTGTTTCCAATGTGTTTGAATGTGGACGCCAACCCCAATTCTCGCTATTTGAATTAACGTTTTGCCCCAAACCGTTATCAATTTCCAGCAGATCTCCGTAGGCAGACGCGATAACCCTGTAGTGGTAGCTGGTGCTTGAACATGCTGTCTGTCCGAGCGCGCATACATATGCGGAGCTGCTCTTAACACACACACACACACACATACACGTGCCACTCGAGGCTTGGCCCTCTTGCGAGGCAGAGCGCTTGAGCTGGCGTTGCGCTCGTTCCATCCTCCAACCCCCTTCCCTCCTTGTTCCATCTCAACCTCCCCACCGCCCCGGCTGGCCCCGCCCCGCCGCCGTACAAAGCGTCCGTTCCTCGTGTGGCCCTGTTCGCCCTTTCATCGCGTGAGCCGCTCCGCTCCGCCCCGCCCGCGCCCTCGCCGGGGCCCGCACCGCGCAGACGTCGCCGCTTGATCTTCCGCGGCCGCGCAGCTCTCCACAATTTTCCTTGCGCGGCCCGGCCCCGCCCCGCCCGGCCCTGCCCTGCCCTCCGAGGGCCTTTCCTTGATCTGCGCGGCTCGCCGTTGTGACGGCTTCCCCGCGTCACATTGAGCGGGTGCCTGCCGGCTCGCCACCGCAACTGCGTTCGCGGTTACCGTGCCCCCTTCGCCGCACACACCGCAAATGGAGGATAAAGTGCACACCAGGCGTCGATATTTGCAAGAGCGAGCAGGGTGGGATAAATGCAGTGTTGAGAGACCAAGCTGGGGTATGGAAGGGTCAGCAATTTTTTTCAGATGTAAATATTTTTTACTATTAGTCTTGTAGGACCGAGTAATTCAGGTAATTTTTTCAGCCTTTTCTATTGTCCCTGCACACATCCCTTCTGTTGTCCTTTCTCTTCAGGAATTATCTCTTTAGCTAAGCTCTTGGCGTATTGGCAGGGGAACATGCGGTGTCAAGGAATGAAAATTACGGGGAATAACAACACATGTCCTAAATAAGTTTCCTCCCATTTCGGTAAGAATGGGTACCCCTCTCCCCTCCCCGACATTCTGAAGTAATGATCTGCACACAGTTGGGAACCCCTAAGTTGCAGTTCTGCTGTAACTCGACGCGATGGTCTGCCGCTTTGCGCCGAATGTTCGCTCTCCTCGACGTTCCTAATTCCAGGAGGACCGCAGCCAGCGCGCATCTGATGAGCGGTCTTCCCTCCCGCGTCCGTCGCGGAGGCTCCCCCGTGCCGTCCGCCGGCGGTGCGGGGCGGGGAGCGGGGGACGGGAAGCGGCGGTGTCCGGCGTGCGGCGTCTGTTATCCCGGCGCCCGCACCCGCACGCGTGGGTTGAAAGGGGGCGCGGAGCGGAGCGGGCGCGGGCGCGGGCGGCGTGGCATTGATAAGCCCAACTCGCGAAGTTTGGGGACTGTGAAAACGGCGTGAATAACAAATGCCCCCCGGGGGTGGGTGGAGGGGTGGACGAGGAGGGGCGGTGGCGGGGCAGGCGGAGCGAGTCAGGGAGGGGGTGCGGGGACGGGTGGGCGGCCGTTGATGAAGCCATTGTCGTCCGCCGCCGCGAGGGGTTCAAAGGGAAATTTTGATGCCACTTGGCGGATTAGCGCGGGGCGCGGCAGGGAGGGGAAGGGCGCGGGGCCGCCCGTCACCTGTCGTGATCGATACGCGCGCGCGGGGAGCGTCGGCGGCGGGGGCCGGGCGCTTCTGGGCCTGGCCGCGATGTCCGCTCGCTCTGTCATCGGCCGCGAGGCGACGGGCGACGCCACCGAAATGGGGCGCCACGCACGGAAGGCTGTCATTGAAGTATAAAAATTGCATGAGGCTAAGGACGGAAGTACCGTACCCGCTGCTGTGTTTAGCCTTGCGTGCACGTAGACCAAGAATTTGTAACACAGCAATAAGCCTCTTTCGTAAACCATAAATATATAACGCTGTTGATACTCGCCTTCTTTCACAAACTCAGGGAAAGGTCTTCTCCACAAATCATACAGACCCAGTGATTTTCTTTTTCGGAATGTTAGTCCCTCGCGTTTCCGCAACGGAATAGCTTCTATGACAAGTTGTGTGGATAAAGATTAGTTTATCTGTGAGAAAGTGTGTGTAGGACGTGAGATTGCAAATAAGGCTCATTGAGTGTTCAGTATTTCGACTCGATTATAATTAGTACCCCAAATTTAATAAAATGCATTATTTTTTTGTTACGATTTTATTTTAATAAAAATAATTTAACAGTATTTTTAGTCGTTTTGGAGTATCATTTTGACTTTGGTGTTTATTTTAGTTCCCTATACCTATTGTATTTTGGTGCTTTCTGTCACAATAGTTGGATTTCCCCCATTGACGCCGATATGCTTCGTTCGCTCACGAGGGGCCCCATCATTTCTTTTGAGTATGGCTTCCTGACCCTTTGGAGGACAGAGCTCTGTGCAAGACAAAGGACCTTTCTGTCTCAGCGATTACACAAGTGCGAAGAACTATAATAATAATAATAATAATAATAATAATAATAATAATACCTTCCCAGGTTTCCAAAGGGAGACCACAATACTTCGTATGCAGGTTCGTGAGTGTAACATTTATAAATTTGTTGTCATACTGCCGAAATGTGTGCCACTAATAATAATTTTCATGCAAGATAGTAGACTGATCGACGGAGTGTGGAAAACAAAATTTGGTGGGCACGTGAATCAATATTACAACGAAAGTATTTCTTCCAAGTAAATGCCGATTAAAATGTTAGAATAAAAAATAATTTTAACGTTTAAGGCTTTACATTCATTCATTCATTGATTTTTTTTCATTGTTTACAAGCCTTTGTACTTGCATACTTTAGGTAAAATATTAATTACACACAGAATTATGAAAACGAGAGATCATAGAATTATGAAAACGTGCACAAAATTCACTTCTCCCCATAGCTCGTCACACAAAGTTTTTAACTGTTTTTGACGTAAATAAATAAAAAATTAAACTTAATAGCTTTAATTGTGAAGAAACTATTTACAAGTATTAATCATTACAAAGAAGTAAATGGTTTAGTATTTTTTCCGCGTCCCATTCTGAAACGCCAGTGTAAAGTTTGTACTCTCATTGTGTAATGTTGATAGAGGACCCCGAAAATGCAGCAAAGTTGTAGTGTATTTTGCATCGTATGTTAAATATTTTTCTCAGTTTGAATACTCGCATAAATTATTAGATCTTAAAATTTCACCGTAAACAACAACGGCTACGCTCTGAGCATTCCCATTCGGCTACTTGGCCACCCAATGCCGAGTGAAGAACGCCGTTCTAGGGTCCCGGGCGAGACTTCAAATCCCAGGCCTGACGGTAGCGACACCGCCGTCACCTTTAATCTCTTCCGGGCGCGCGCGACGAATTTGATTGACGTGTCGATCAGGCCATGTGTGAATGTGGTCGAATTAGGCGGCAATTACCCCGGAGATTTCCATCTGCCGCCAGATTCCCGCCGGAGAATAGTGAAGCCCGGCCTGTGCCGCACGGGTTACTCGGCGAGGCCATTAGGGCGGGGCGGCGCGGGACGAGCGGTGGTAATCGTATTAGTTGTCACGTCGCACGTGTCAGCTGCCGGGTCATTAAACGTTGCTGACTCCCAATGGCAGTGTCATTAGTCATATCAGAGGCGACCAGGAGTCGCGTCAATGGGTGCGTGTATTCCGTTAGCCGGAGTAATGACGGATCGCGAGGCGCAGCGAAGAGCGAGCGGGCTCTGTCGCTCTTTTCCGGCCGCGGGGCCCGCTGCCTCCCAGCGCTGCGTTGGCCTGGCCTGGGCTGGGGTTGCACGGAGCCCCGCCCCCCTGGCGCCTTGGGCGTTCGCGGCGCCACGCGGCGCATCTCCATATGGAAGCGCGCGCTCGTGCTCGCCCGGGGCAGGCGCGGTGCGGGCGGCTCGTCCGTGGCCGCTGGCCGCGCCCGCGCCCGCTAACCGCAATCTGTCACGCGCCCCGCGCTCCGCCCCCGTTCTAGTCCTGCGCAAACACGCGCGGCCCCAACTTCCCCATAATCTGCGCCCGACAATTCCACTCCGATATGGACAGGTAGATATTTGTCATGGAGTGTTAACAACTGGCTGAAAGTGTGTCGTTAACGTGTTATGATAACGAAATAATGCAGTTTTGGAAGTATGTACGCGGTGTAATGGCTTTTGGGATCGGCTTACGAAGGAACATTAATTTCGGGCTGGGGGTGGCAATGACCGAACTTTACATATACCAGTTTCGCGTTGCCGAGCGTGACTGATGTGATACAGTTTCCGTAATGTAAGATTTGCGCAACCGGCCTGACTGCTATGTGAATATTGACTTTTTTTTTCTTTAAAAGTAGAGTCACAGTTTGTAACAACTTTTCAAAAAAGATAGCTTGTGAGAAAATTTATTTGTTACGTAGTGGAATTGTACAAAAAAAAATATTTTCCTATTAAATTCGAAGCTACACATTGCAGAAATACTAACATTCCTTTACTGACGATTGTACTGAAAAATGAAGATTTCGAAGAGGGCGCATTATGGTTACTCAACAGTTCTACGCAAACATGGTAAATGTGTACACACGTTTATTCTCAAATGCTCTTATTCTAATGGGCTGGCAAATGACTGTGGTCACTCTGGTATACTAGGATCCCTATGGATCGATCACTTCAATAGAACTTTCTTGGTAATGATGTCTATAAGTTTATTGCTGTTTGTATATTCTGATAAATGAAAGTGTTTTTGTTTCCATTCGTCTCCTGCCATTAATACCCAAATCTAGCCCTAGACCCGGTGGCGACATACGCCCGTCATTGGAAGCTTTCATACAAATGTACTGTTCTTTAAGTCTTAAAAATGAGATAAATGAAAACTTTGTACTGATATTGGACAGTATGAATCAAAACGGTGACCTGCCGTTCCTTTTGCACTTTTCATGCATTTTTTCATTCGCTTTTTTTCTGTTTATTGCATTCCGTTTGTCTTCTAATTCGTCGAATTTTTACTTCTGTCACTCTGATAGTATCGTTCTTCCATGTCCTCGAACTCCTTCCATGTTGTCTCATTTCCTTTCGACGTCTGGGGTCTAGCTTGTCACGTAGAAGAACAATGCTGGCGAGGCGCAGCATGGCGGGGGGGGGCGGCAAATGGCGGCAGCGGCGTCCTCGGATCGATAACAGTGGGCACCTGGCGGCGCGCGCTGGAGACCCGGATTTGTTTCCTTCTTACGGCAAGGCGCCGTGCGCGCTGCGCCGCCGCCGCCGCCGCCGCCCAGCCTTGCATCTTGTCTCTCATCTTTTCCTTCCTCTCCATTCTCTTGCTTCTCCTCTCCCTTCTCCCTCTCGCTTCTCCTCTATCCGCTCAACACAAGTCGCTGCCAACTCACCCCCTCGCTCGCATCTGTTTCAACTAGTTGAACTCCCGGGCGTTGCGCGGATATTAATTCATCGCACTCGTCAATTAGACACGAAAGGAATGGAATTCTGTGAGTAGTGTAAAATGGCAGTATTTTATTTCCATTTCAGCTTTCGTTCTTCGCTCCTGCGGGTGGCATATTCAAAATTAAATTTAAGATAATCACCGCAGATTGGTAACCGATCATCGAAGCGATGCTGTAATGATCTATCTTGGACCGTGAACTACCCAAGGCTCTGCAGTCATTAATGTTGGTTGAAACTAGGGGGACTAGGAGTTAGCTGTCACGTTTACTTTCACGTTATTTTTATGGATAATTTTTATGTTGTAGAAGTTATTCGTTTATGCATTTCTATTGAATAAAAGTATATTTGAGATTAGTGAAAATAAAATATCGCTGCACAATACTCCAAGACTTAATTTGAAGAACGGGGAAAATATTCTGGAATACAAACAACTCCAAAGTCTGCATTATCAAACAGTTAAAATATATTCACGATCTTGCTAAAAGAGGAGAGACCATCAAAATGCGAAGTTTTTGTGGTGATTGTGTACGAAAACAGAGCGAATGACAGTAACCAGGGTGGATGTCGATAGAGGGGACAGATTTGATTGATATGGGAATGATTGTAGGGAGTAGAGAAGGCCAAGCGGAGGCAATTTCCCTGACTCTTGAGGACATGATGACGATGGTGATGATTCTCAAGGTCTTTATGGTATTGCCATTTTTTTATATAAAAGAATACCTGTGCATATAGGTTTATAATAGATACATGGACGGGATTCGCATTCGGTTTAATGAGAATGGAAGTAGGTTTGAGTTTGTGTGATGGATCGAGAAGATGTTTTGTTTTGGTGGAATTCTATGGGATTCGCACCTGTTTAAAGCCGGGTAGAAGAGGGTTTGGACTTGAAGCCTTTGCCGTCCCGTCCCGTCCCGTCCCTTGCCTTCTCTTCCTACATCCGCCCCTCATCCCACTGCCCTCGCGCCCCTCCAGTTAATTGGTGTCAAGCTGAGTGCCCCTGGGCGCAGCGGCGGCTAGGCGAGGGGAGGGATTTGTGAAAATTGTCGCCAAAATATGTCTCCCCAGCGACTACTGAATCAGTTCGGTTCCCTAATCCCTGGGCGGCGCCGGCGCCCCGAAAAGAACTTTTAAATTACAACTATTGGACGACATTTCCTGTGTTCTTCTTTATGGCTCGTTCATAAAATTTGCTTTATTTGTATCGCGAGCCGCGCCGCGCCGCGCCGCGCCGCGCCGGGTCGGGTCGGCCGGTTGGCGGGGCGCAGCGGAGGAGGGCGCGCGGGCGACAGAGGCCCGGCGGCGCGGCGTGTTTTTCATTTGGAGCGTCGCGCCGCCGGCGGGCTTGATAAATGCGGCAGTCGCGAAGCGGCGCGGCGCGACGCGACGCGGGGCGGCTCAGCTCGGCGTGCACCCCACCCCACCCCGTCGCCGCCACCGTCCTCCGCCTCCCGGCCTCCCTCCTCCCCGGCGACGCCCTAATACGAAGATATGTTTACATTTGCTTGATTGCCGGTCCGCTCGCCCCCGCGCCGCGCCGCGCCGCGCCCCGCCCCGTGTCGCGTCGCGCCGGCGTCGTTGATGTAGTTACTTCCGCCCCGGTTGGGATTAGCGGGCTTAAGTTGGCTCCCACCTGCCGCGCGTTCCCCCATAGCGCCCCGCGCAGTCGTTGCCCGTCCCGTCCCGCCCCGCCCCTCCCCTTCCTTCCCACCCCCGCCGCACGGCTTTAAACGGGCGTTTGCGCCCTAATAGAGCGGCCATTTGTTTGCCGCCCGCCTCCTCTGCGCGCAGCTACAGACAGTTGCATTGTCGCGGTGGTATGATGGGGGAGGTAATAACCGGGAGGATGAGAAGGGAGGGGGCTAAAGGGACTCGCGATAAGCTGTGTGTGTGTGTGTGTGTGTGTGTGTGTGTGTGTGTGTGGATGGATGGATGTGTGTGTGTGTAGGTTCCTGTCTTGTATTCGGTGTAGAGAATGAGCGAGGTCGGTGTGTGTAAATGTGATACGGAAGCTATTAGTAGTCCTCTAAAACCATTGAGAGTTGTGACAGTCGTCGCGTCCTTACTGCAAGGCGCAAAACACAGTTCTGTTTCACTGAGTGGGCGCTCATATGGGAATTGAAGTGTTTTGAGGGCGAAGTGGACGTTGAAGGGATGGGTGACTTGCGAATTGTGATATGGCAGAGGAGAGCCCATGATAGTGGTTCCTTGCGGGTGGGTGGAATGGGGGAGAAACGTGTTGCATCTGATAGGCTATCAAGCGCGCGCTGTTGCGCATAACTTTGTCCTGAAAGTCATACGCGATGGAAGTGGCTTTTGTGCAATGCCGACTACAGTATATTCATCGTGTTGTTTTGCATGGAATATGGGACGCGCCTTATTTATTTGCTCTCTCGGAGCGAAGACGGAGCCGAAGCCGCATCCGCGCCGCGCCAGAGATTTCCGCCGCCCGGGGAGCCCTGTTTGCCAGCCGGAATGGAACCCGCGAAGACGTACGGCGGCGGCGAAGGCGGCGGCGCGCTCCCGCGGGAGGCCGGGTGTAGTGCGCGAAGTATTCCGCGGCGCGGGCGCGGGGGCGGAGGCTAAGTGGCGCTGACGCGACGTCGAGGCGACGCGGTGCCACGCAGTCGTGAAAATCACCGGATAATGAAGACAGGATGCGGCGCCGCGTCCTGGGAGACGGTGGCGGAGCGGGACGGGGTGTGGGAGGGGAGGGAGGCGTGCGAGGTGCGAGCGCGAGCGCCCCTGGCGAGACGAGACGCCGCTGGGTAAACAGCCCGCCCGCCCGCGCGCCCGCTCGCTCCGCGCGCGTCTGCTCCCGCTGCTTGGCACGCGCTGTTGCGCGCCGCAGCAACTCGGGCGGCGCGATGGGATGCGTTGCGAGGCGAGGCGCTAGCTGGCAGTTGCGGGAGTGGATTTTGCAGAGTACCTGTTCGAAGTCGGAAATTAATGTAGTTATAATGGAAATTGTCGTGTTAGTCGTTATTGTAACGATTATCAGGATCACACACGAGGTAAATATAAAAGAGATCCATCACTAGATATAATTCTTTTCTTACATTATTACGCATTGTTCTGTTGTTTATCTTTATATATTAAGAGACAAAATGTTTATATTTTTGTCCGGATTTCCCTGATGCCCCCCTTCTTTGCATATGTAGTACCTTGCAGTGCTACTTTCGGGGTAATCATTTCTTATTTTGTGCGATTTCTTTTGTACCTCCACAACGCAGGAAACTGATTATTCTTTGTAATCCGGGAGTGATTTCTGCGAACGGACAATGTCGCCCCGGGAGGCGGGCGCGCGACGCGCAGCCGGCGCGGGCACGTAGCAGCGGCCCGGTCATCCCGCGGCGGCTGGGGGGCGGGGCCGGGATTCTCTATTCTCGCCGGCTCGTGCGGAATGTGTGCTGTGCGGCGGGGCTCGCAGATAAAGGCGCAATTTGGTCGGTGGTGGGAGGGGGGTCCTGTGTGGGGAAGCGGCGGGAGGTGGTGTCGTCCGACAAAGTACCCCTCTCGGCCTGCGTAACCCTCCCCTATCCTCCCTTTCCCCGCCGGCCGCCCCAATCTCCCTCTCCTTCCTGACATGCCACGCGGTGTGCGGCAGCGACTCGATGGACGAGATGTCGTTACATCTTTCTGTGATTTTAACAAACATGATGTCAGTTGATGGATGAGTGGGTGGGGTGGGATGATGCGTCTGGTCACTGGATATGCGCGGACTGGCTTGTCGCATGTGCCTCGTCGCTACAGATCACTCGGCTGGGATGCTGATGAGTCTCAGAGAACCGGGACGAAACGCACTGTTTGCTCCAATTGTAATATGCGGAAACACAAAATGCTAATAAGAGTTTTTCGCTTAGGCCCGAGAGACACCTCTGATTGGTTTGCGCTAAAGGGTAATAGGGTTCTTTTTTGGATCTATTGAATATGCGCTTTGTTCGATTCGTTGTGCGCAGTATTAATGAAGTAACCTAGCATTTTCGTGTTCTGAGATCTGAAAGTTGTCAGATATTTTTCGAAATATTCATTTGAATTAATTGGAAAAAATTATTTCGCACTATTGCATTTATATTTAAATATCACTATAACTTAGTTTATCGGGGTAGTATTTCTGAAAATGTAGTACACGGCATAAAATGCATTATGTGCAAAACGTTTTCATATCTCAATCACATCAAACATGTTTAGTCTGAAATTTTGCCCACTTAACAAAAGTCCACGAACAGTCTTTGTGGTATTGTACAGAAACGTTTTGAGGCACGCGCAACTTGTGTCCTCTTCCCCGTCCCTCCATCCCGCCATCTGGATTAGTTTACAAAGGGCGAGTAACTAACTTGGAGCTTAAACGCGCGCCTGTAACGGTGCCCAAGCAGTGGAAAGTGCGTCAATGTAGTGATCCTGTGTGAAAAGAGATGGCACCGATGAGAAGAAAAATAAAAATAAAGTTCATATGTGGGTGTCATAGAATGTATTTGTGCGTAGTAGGGAGATATTCCAGGACTTTTATTCTGCATGAAATTTGATATTTACGAAATAGGGCGCCCATCTGTTGTAGAATAGCGAGGAGGAGATCACGTAGACGAGAACTGTGTGTATGTTAGTGTCCCGTTGTTTCCGGAGCTCTTGTCACGTAAGCGCGGTGCAGCGGTCGTGTCCGGAGAGTTGCGACCGGCAGCGGGGACGGCGCGGCTTCCGCGGCAGGTCACGAAGCACACCGTCGCCAAGTTGCTCTTTGTTTCCACGCGACCTCGTCACTCGCACCCCCGCCCCGGCCCCGGCCCCTGCCCCCTCACCATCGCCAGCTCCACCCGTTCTGCCCTGCTCCTCCCCTGCGGTTTCACCGACCCTGCCGCGGCCCCGCCTCTCCCGCGCCGCTCTCAGCCCCACCCCCGCCGCGCCCTACCCCGCCCCGCCCCGTTGGCTGCGGGGCGCGCGGGCGCCCCGAGCGGCTTACGAGTCGCCCAAGGCGGCTTAGCTATATTGTGCTGCGCGCGGAAATAACCAACGGAGGCCCTCGGGACGCCGCCGCGCCGGCTCGCCGCGCTCCTCCCCTCCCCCCCTCCCGCGCCGGTAAGCCGATAATGACCCGCCCTTTTGTATTTTTGTGACTACCTGTCCGGACTATTTATGTGGCGGGGTTCAAGTGATTGGCGATATACGAGCCCAAGTATTGTACGTAGTTTATGACGGATATAATGTTTTGTACTTGGCGTAGCGTGCGGGGGCCTGGATTGCGGAGTATTACGGAGTGATTGACCAGTTTTCGAAATTGACGGTTCGGAATTTATGTAACATAAAATGTGCACAATAAAAGTTCGATAATCCCCCCGGGGCGGCGCTGGCGGGCGGCGGCGCGGCGCTTTGTGCCGCTAAATGGCAGAGCTAAAATGTTTGCGCGGCTGCGCCACCCGGTGCGCGCCGCGCCGCGGCTTCGCTCACGCTCACTTTTTATCGTTAGCCGTCGGAGCGGAGAGGAGATGCGGGGCGGGGCGGGGCGGCACGGAGGCGCGCGAGTGCAGAATCTCCGCCCGCGCTCGCGCGATTTGCGAGCGGAGCCGTCACTAAATGGAAGGGCGCCGCTCCTCGCTCCCTCACTACGTCGCAGGTAGTCAATCCGCGCGCAGTTATGAAAGATGGGGCTCGGCGCGACGTGCCTGCTAAACTACTTCCCGGGGCGAGGGAGGGGAGTATATTTTTGTTTGAAATACCCGTTTGCTTCAATAACGGATTCGTTTGCCGGGGTATGCGGTTTGGGATCGGTTGTTTGCGCGCCTGTGACACGTCAAATTGTTGGGAAGCCGAGGTGAATACGATATGACCCCGATGTTAAAACTGTCGTTTCCCAGAATGCTAATGTTCTTTGCTGCTTGCTGACTAACTATTCTTCCGAGATATTTTGTCACAAATTGATATGAGAAACGGTATACGCAAATTGTTTCGATAGGTACCCTGCATTTGCAGCCGAGCTTGTGCATTTCTTGCGGATGTTGCAGTTTAATGCTTGTTAGCGGTAGTTGTCGCGCTAAACGAGGCATCTTTATGCTCTTGTGTTGGCAGACATCCGCCTACTTCCCTATTCCTCTTTTGGAAATGTTATGGCCAGCCCGCAGCGCTTGGCTCCGCCCGCAAATGACAAACGCGGTCGCAAGGCAAGAGAGCCGGTGCCGCGCAAAAGCCTTGTGCCGGCGGCTGTCGATGCCGCTGATGCGCCTTGTGTGCTCTGAATCCCTTAGCCTTGGTTTGCGTTCGTGCGGCTTTGCGTTGCGCGAGCGCACTCTGCGGGGTCACGCGCTGTCTGCTGCCCCGCCCCGCCTTACCCGCGTCCCCCAGCCCCCTTCGCATCACCATTCTCTCCCCGCCTGGCTTCTCCCCATTTCTCTCAGCTCCTCCACACCACCCCGCGGTGCTCTGGGCGTTCAGCCCCAGATGCCCGACGGATCCGTCCTATGCATCTTTGCACCACTCTCGTTCCCGTCCCCCGACCAGCTCCGCTTATCCGTCCTTCGCTCTGATCAGTTCCTCCCCCCGCTCCGCCCACATCTCGTCCCGAGCCCAGCAGCGGTCGTGAGCTAAGCGCTTGCTTGCGCGTCTCTTTGAAACGCACCGCCCTTCTCCCGGGCGCGGCGCGGCGCGCCTCGCGTAGCCTCATTTACAATGCGGAGCGATCGCGTCATCGGCGTATCGTTAGCGACCGGCGCGTGGCGCGCGCGGAGCGGCGCAGCGGAGACGCGAGCAGCCCAGCTCCGCACAGCACAGCGCAGCGCAGCCGAGCCCGCCGAGCGGCACAGGCCACCCCTCGGGCTTTGTCTGCCCGCCCGCCCGCGGCGGCGGCGGCTCCCTTTGAAGGCGCGTTTCTGCAAGTGCTCCCCACTCCCGTCCTCTCCCTCCCCCGCCCCGCCGCGGCCTCGGCTCCTGCCCGCGCCCGCCGCTGGCAGCGGTCGTCATTACGGATTTAACGAGTACGGATTAATAATAAGCGGAATCGCTGCGCCCCGTTCTGTGGCGCCGCCTGTGCGGGAGAAGAGAGCCCAAAGAGAGGCGGCGCTCGATTAGCTGGGGCGCGCGGACGGCGGCTTTCTTCCTCCCTTTTCGTCTCCCGTCTGAAGAATTGCGGTAAGTTACGCGATAAGACTTATGTTCCGAATTTGTGAATGGGGGCGATATTCAGAAATTTAATTCAAGAGATAAACGCGACACTGGCGTAGAGTTCCTTAAATCCATCTTTATGAAGAGGTGTAACACGCAATCTTAGCTCTCCGGAACTAACAATGATTGTGAACCACAATTTGCAGTGAAATAATGAAAACTTGTATTGTCGAATGGGGTAGAATTCAGAGATACGCTTTCAATAACATCTTGGAAGTCTGATGGGAGTAAAGCACAAGTTCACAAGTGGGTAAGTAATTATTGCGACTGAATGGAAGTTTATTTCGGGGTGGCCGTTCTTGGTTCACCAGGTGGTCGGGGGGCAGAGCGGAAAGGGGCCCATGGCTGAGGAGAAGCTGCTGATTAACAATGTTGGCGGCATGAGGCGGGAGGGGAGGTCAGCTGAAGACAACGTGGTTGGGGTCAGTGAGAATAAGCGCGATGTAATGTCTGAGAGTTTGAAGTTTGCTGCAGTGTTTCATTGTTGCCTTCCGGTTTCCACCGGTCTCTTATTTTCTTTCTGACTTCCACAGGCTGACTTCTTGCATAGAGCCAATTTGCAACCAATTCTTGCGTATTTTGTCAACTCTTGATTTCTGCTATCTGGTTTTCTTCATTTCTCATTTCGTTAACTTTAATATTTTCTGAAATTATTTCTTATTTTATTTTTTGCTTTACCTTTTTCGCGTCGCTGTATCTTCTCACCTTTTTTCCCCCTTTTTTTCTTCCCACCCTTCTTTGCCCCCAATTCATCTGGTATTCATTTCATTTTCTCATGTCACATCGGTCGCCCTTGACTTGTTCCGCGCTCCCGAGGGGTGTGGTGCTGGCGCGGGGCCGGGCGCCGGCGCGCTTGAATAGCGCGGGCGGCGGTGGCGGCGGCGGCACTGGAGAGGCGCCGTGAATGCACCCGCCGCCACTGAGAGCGGACGAGTGCCGCCGCCGCCGCCGCCGCCCTCCTTTGGCCCCGGGCTCCCCCCCCCCCCGCCCCGCCCTCGTGCTGCCCGCGAGGCGCGCGCGCGCGAGCGAGCCCGCTGCGCCTCGCCCGGCGCCGGCCGCGGACATGGCAGTGCTCTGCGCGCGCGGGCGGCTCGGATAAATACTGCGCTCGGTTGCTGCAGCGCAGGCGTCTGAAATGACGGTCTTCAGGGAACGATGGGATGGACATGGTAGCCTTTCTTGCACGCTGACGAACTATTCTGAATGCCACCCGATTCCCGTCAGGAGGATTCGTTAGCCATCCCAGTTTGTTTTTTAATTACAGGGTTAAAGTCTGCATCTTATCTTAACGCTAAGCCTAGAAAGCGAGGATTGCTTTCTTGGATTATTAGTGATATCAGTTTGAAAGGGTGTTCAAATTTGTCGCAGAGAATAAAGAAATGGCGTCAGGCATTGTGCAGGATTTGTGAAAATGATCGCTTTACTACGAAAGACTCATCATGTGAGATATTCTTTAATTCTTTTAAAATATGAATGAAACGTTGAGACAGCTCTTGCCCTGGAAGCTTAAACTCCTGTTATTCCTAATTTGAACTAGTATATTGTGTGGGTTTGAAATTTCCTCATTCATTCTCCAATTAATTTCTAATATTACGCCTACTTTCCAAGTTTTATTTATACGCCCAAGCTCTTTCGTTGAGGTTGCTAAATCATGAAATAGGTTTCTTGGCAATCTGAATGGATTACAATAAAAGTATTTATGATAAAATCATCAAATAAAGATTTGATTGTAAATTAATATAGATTAATTGATTTGCACGGGAAATTTTGAGTTTTTAAGTAATAGTTCAATATATAGTAGTATAATATATAATAATAATAGTGATATTTTGAAATATTACTGGGAACACGCCGAACAGGATCCTTGAAAGCAAGAATAGTGATATTTTCAAATTCAAAAATCTAAAAAACATACCTCCCAATTCTCGAAAGTGTCGATATGTTTTTCTTTCGTCAGAGTGAAATATTTACAAATGAAAGTAATTTGCTTCTTCACAAATATTTTAACGTCCTGAACGTAATCTGTGAATAGCAGAACAAACAAGTTTCAACATTGTATTATTTTATCCGCGTTCCAAAACAGCGACTCGTGCTACCGAAATGTCTTGAGGCTCGCTATTCTTGCTCTGTGCGCCAATCGGTTCCTATTACAGCTGGCGCTTCGTTCTCTCTGCCATCCCTCGCACTCGCCCACGCGCCGCCCTCGCCAGCAGATCCGGTGTCGGCGGCTTCGAAAGCCGATTCGCCCGAAGAACAGCCCACCCACCCACCCGCCCGCCCGCGCTCTGTCAAAAGCCCGCCGCCATATTGTCCCGCACCTGAGGAATGCCGGGGGCGGGGCGGGGCGCGCCGGCCTCGGGCGGCCGAAATTAATTTAGTTCGGCTCGGCTCGCCGCGCGGCCGCGCGCTTGCGTGGGCACAATGCGGCGCCATTGTGCCGGCGCCCGGAGCGCGCAAAATTGTGTTTTGCACGGCTGAATGTGGCGGCAGGTGGCCTCCGCCCCTCCCCTCCCTGCCCCGCCGCGCCCCCGCGCACTCCGCGCCGTCACCGCCGCCGGCCGGTCGCCATACCTGCTCTGTGACAGAGCGTGTGAAGAATGTTTCGCGGCATTTAATGATTATGTGCGAGAAGAGGGGTAGGTTGGGGGGGAGGCTTTTTGAACAAGCGTCATGGGAATTTAATTTTACAGAACGCCCGTATATTTTCTTTAAGTGGGCGGAGTCGGGCGGGGCGCGCGGAATGCGGCAATCGGGGGCTTAAAAATGCCGGGCGCTAATTCGGGAGCGGGATTGCGCGCGCCTCCTGCCGTGCGCCTGGCATGCAGCGAGCGCGCGCGCGGGCGGGCGGAACAAAGGGCTGCTGGGGAGTGGGGAGGGGCGGGCGCTGGCTCGTGCGTGACGCCGCCGTCAGGAGTGGAGAGCGTGGTCCGCCGTCGCATCGCATCGCGTCGCGTTGCGTATAGGGCGGGGCGCCCTTGTTCGATTTCTGCCAGCTAAGGTGTTGGGCGTGTAGCTACTTGGGGAGAGTAGTTAACAAGATAGCAGTATCCATATGGTAATGGAAGTTCCTGGGCGTGCGCTCGCCCCTGCCCCCGCACACGGCCCTTCTCCCCCGGCTGTCGCTCGCCCGGCGACCCGCCCAAGCAGACGGCTCCCCTGGAGCCTCGCCCACCTCGCGCGGTACGGCCTCGGCGCAGCCGCCACCGCCGCTGCGTTCGCCCGCCGCCCCGCGCCCCGCGACGGAGTTGCAGATGTATATAAAATTACGCCCGCGGATCCGAACTTGTGCGCGGACGTGTAAATATTTCAATTTAATAACGAAGTTTCTCCCGGAGCGGAACAATTACGGCGCTCACCTGCGCGGCCGCTGCCGCGGCGCCGAGCGCAGTGTTCGGCCGAGCGGGGCCACGCCGCGTGCGCGTGCGTGTTTACTTTTGTTAAATTAATATTGTAGTCAGTCCGCTGCGGTGGTCGCCCGGTCTCCCGCCGTCCCCTTCCCCACTCCCGTCGCCGTTCGCGTGGCGCTCATTTGTGCTCTTTTTTATTAGATCCGCGGCTGCTGCGGGCGCGAGCGTGCCCGACGCGCACGTTGCTAAATTAATTCCTATTTTCATCAGGGCGGGAGAGAATTCTGGCGCTAGGAATTTCTCTCCCGCCTCTTCCCGGCGTCGCAACCGCCTCCGCCACCGCCGCCGCAACCGGCAGTCCCCGGCGTCGCGCCTAACAGCCTCTCTATATTCATGGTCACTGAGAGGCCGGGAGCTCCCGTGCCCCGCGCCGCCCCGGGGCGCGCCTGCAAGACGCGGAATTGCCGCCTCTTGGAGGCAGCGCCGCGGAGCCGAGCGCGCCGCCCGCCCCGCCCCGCCCCGCCCCGCCCCGCCCCGCCCCGCCCCGCCCCGCCCGCCCGCCCCGCCCCGCCCCGCCCCGCCCCGCCCCGCCCGCCCGCGGATGCAGCTGCGCGAGCGATGGGGTGGAAAGTGCTTAGGGCACATGCGGTAACCGCCTCTTTCTCCTGTGCGACGGCCGGTTGTGTTTCCACGCGAATGGGGAGAAAGAAGCAGCTGGGCAGTCCATGAATACTTCCGGAAGGGGATGCGGGAGACGGTCATGCGAGACATGGGTTTAATTTCGCTCGACTTACTGTGATGCACTGACACAGGTGTTCGTGAATTCGCAGATAGCCTACTTCGTAGTTAGCCGCTTCGGGGGATCACTTTTGCTAGATGCAGCTTCCTTCTCGTATTTTTGTACCGTAACTTTTCGGTGACTGCTTGAACCCGTTCTCGAATTAATTATTACTGTTTGTGGGGCCAGTTTTGTTATTGTGACCTGTTCTTCGACTTCGTAACTTTTGTTAAGCAATGTTTACGTGAATTCTATTTTGTACAGCCCAATTGTGGCCCGTAAAAAGTGTATTTCACTGGCGACAGTAGCTCTGAAAACTTCCTCTGCTTGCGTTTGGGAATTGTGGGTTGCACCGTAGGATTCCACGCGGTGTGTGTTGTGAAGATTCGGTGCGCTGCCGTGGCTGATGTATTGGAAGGTGGAGCGGCACACAGCTGCGAGGCGCGGCGCGGCTCGCAGTGTTTCAGGGAGCTGGCCCGGAATCCGAGTGGGGCGGCGCCGCGCGCGGGTGCTCGGGTGGGCCAAAGCGCGTTATAGCGCTAATTAGCGCGTGCGCAGAAAGCGCGCTGCTCCTTTTTCCGAGGCCGCGCTCGCGCCCGCGCGGCGCTCTCCGCTTCCTCTCATTACCAGGCGCTGGCCGCCCCGAGCTTCATCAACTCCTGACGTACGTGCGCTGGCGGTCGGCCGGAGCGTCCTCGCGTGGCGGAGGCTGTATGAATGCGAGCTGGTCGGCTGCCCCCTTGTGCGCTCGGTGCATTGTGAACGGCCCCTATGTTTCCGCGTGTATGATTGCAGGATTCGATTTGGTTGGAGAATCTTTACGAAAGTTATGAAATGAACGATATCCTGCCGTGTTACAGTATTGCAAAACTGCTTGGCTACAATTCTTCGTACTCTAATGTCTAAAAGAAATCGTTACCTTTTTCCAAATATTATTCCCACTCTTTCAATCGTTGTTGCTGAAGCAGACGTTCTCGAATCTAGATTGTTCAATATCTTAAAAGTTACGTCGTTAAAACATCCTCCTTTCTAAGTTGTTTTAGTGACATATGAATTTTTAGACCCGCTTTCTCAGGCATTTGCGAATTTGAATCGTCTTGGATGGGTTTCACCTTATGTCCTGTTTCACTCGGTAGTGTCGATCAGTTCGAAAAAAACAAATCATTGTCTTGATAGCTGTTTCCATAACAATTCTCTTATTCCAGTGGACATCTTTGCATTCTTGTCGAGTTTTGCAAAGTAGTAGTGCTCCCTGCTTACGAGCGTCTCTGCTTTCGGGTGTCGGGGGTACTCCGGACGGCGACGGCGGCGTGGCGCGGCGTTGCCGATTGCCAGAGGCAAACAACACTGCGGGCGAGGGGGCGGTGCCGCGCGACGAGTCGCGACGCGCTCTCAAGCGCGAACAAAGCGGAGAGCGAAGGACGGAGGGACCGCCTCGCGCTATCGCCCGCCCGCGCCTCGCCCCTCCCGCCTTCCCTTCCCCCCTCCGCCAGCAAGCCCCGAGCACCTGGCGGCGCTTCCCTCCCGCTCCTGAAAGGCGCCCGAAGTAGTGGGTAGTGTAATTTCTTTAAAACGTCCTGCAAAGGCGCGCGCGTTCTCTCCGCCCCGCTCCACCGCCTCCACGTGCAGTGCCGAGGTCGCCGCCGCCGCCGCTGTCGGTGGTAGCCCGAGTACGGGTATTCTGCGTCCCCAAATAATTAAAGTAAAAGAACAAGCCCCGCACCCCCTCGCCCTGTCCGCCTTACCCAGGACTGCCCTCCTTTCCCTCGTTCTCTGCACCCGCTCCGCCCCGCCCCCTCTTTTCGCCTCCGCCGACTCCGCGTGACGGATAAAAGGTGAAGGTGATGCCCACGCGCGTCTTTCTGAGAAGACGAAAAAAGAAATTAGAGAAATGTTCGTTGGCGGCGCGTTCTCGCGCACTGGAAACAAGCTATTGAAGAGCGCGCCTATTGACCGGAGCGGCGCGGCGCCCGGCAGGCGAACTTCTGTGGTCGCGAGTGCCCCCGCGATGCGGCGGCGTCGCTCCATCAGTCGCAGGAGAAGTCCCAGCCCCCGCCCCAGCCCCCGCCCCAGCCCCCGCCCCAGCCCCCGCCCCAGCCCCCGCCCCAGCCCCCGCCCCAGCCCCCGCCCCAGCCCCCGCCCCAGCCCCCGCCCCAGCCCCCGCCCCAGCCCCCGTCCCAGCCCCCGTCCCAGCCCCCGTCCCAGCCCCCGTCCCAGCCCCCGTCCCAGCCCCCGTCCCAGCCCCCGTCCCAGCCCCCGTCCCAGCCCCCGTCTGATTAAACCAGCGACGCCCTGTCGCCGACCGCGGCTGCGCTGATGGCCCGATTGGAAGCGCGTTGTTGGGGCTCCCGATGAAGAATCCGCGTTTGCGAAGGCGGAAGTGTGGGGAGTTCATCGATGGGTGCGGCGGCGGCCCCAGACCAGTCCTAGTAGAGACTGCTTCACACGAGGCAGCGTTGGATCTGTGGCTTTTGAGCTTCCCGCGCCCACTCTTTTGTGGATTTCTAGAACGAATTAACCAAACAAAACCTGAACTTTGAAACGCCAGCACGTATGCGTTCTGTATTGTTTCTGTAAGCTGTTGTGTGTGTGTGTGTATGACTTCAAATGATGATTTCTGTGGTTGCAGGTGAAGTTGGATAAACAAAATGGAAAGCCCTCGAAGGTGATTCACATCCGCAACATCCCAAACGAAGTAACGGAGGCGGAGATCATCCACCTAGGCATTCCCTTCGGACGCGTCACAAATGTTCTCGTGCTCAAGGGCAAGAATCAGGTGAGTACTTGCAGCAATTGTTTTTCTTTATTGAGGCTGTTGCCGTTCTTTTCATGTTTTGAGTATTGTAAGGTTTGCTCTAAATCGTATTTACCAGATTTTCATCTTCAATCAAGAAAGAAAATCCTGACCTTTTTTTAGATTCTGAAAAACTACATAACTGAAACTCTTTCATATTCATATCTCTCATTCAGTTGTTATCGCAGATTCTGAAAAGATGAATAGTTTACTTTCCACGCGAGTTCATTGTGCCCACGCAAGAAAGAACAAGGCGGGCCGCAGCCTAATCCGTTCCTCTTCCATCGTGTGATTGGTGGCGGCATTTGGATACCAATTTCACTCAGATGGCGATAGATAGATTGATTCGGTCTTAGTTCTTTAAACGCCGATAGAATCCGCCCTCACCGCGAACCAGGCGGCGAAACGCTTTAAAAATCGTGCAGCGGACGGTAAAATTAATGTAAAAATTATTGCGAAATTGCTTTTTAATTCGGTTTGGCTTATTTTTATTTACCACATTAATGCCAGTTTTTATAAATAATTCATACGCATGGCTTAACCACGTCCGGTCAGTGAGAAAAATAACGTCGATTTGGGGGGAGAAAAATGAATATCGAATAGCGGCTAATGGCGGTCGGATGCGTGGTCTTTCGCTTGCAGCCCTCTAGGGGGAGGGACTCGGGGCAGCCTATAAACCGATCGACGCTGGCAGATCGCTGCGCCGCGGACACCAGGACGTTTTTGGTAATAAATAGAAATGTATTTTGATGAGTAAAAAACGGCTTTCTATAGACGACGGGCGATTTTGTTTTGCTGAAGGTATTCTTGAAAATAGTTATTTGTTTGAAGTACTTTTGTTTGTAATCTTAAACAAACCTCAACCTTTTGTATTAATAATTTTAATTATCGAACAGTATTGTAATCATATAGGAACTTCGCTGTTGCAAACTTGTAAATCCTATCTCGCCCGGGTCAGAAGAATACGTTTGTCATGAAGTCTGGCACATCTGTAACTAATAAACATTTTTATTGGTTTTCATGGCAATAACTATGAACCATTATTGTACTAGAAAGTAAACATGGAATCGTACGGGTCCATTGTACTGGCAAATCAGTTTTCAAGTGAATGCTATTGTATTTATGGCAATATTGGTGGTCAGTGTATGCCTGAGTTTTTGGTGAGAACTTATACTCGCAGGAACAGCATATATGCCAACAGAAAAGAGCAATTAAGGAGAGAAAAAAATCAAGAAAAGATACGAATGTATAAAAGTTACGTGACTGAGATATTTCCACACGTTTAAGTTCAGTGCAGAAATATATTTAAAAAAGTCTTATTAGTACACTTCTCGATTAGGTAGCTCGTAATACCGCCGGTATGCAGAGTAAAATGTACTCTCCCTGCAAAATGTTTCCAAAATACAACGTTCTGAATATGTTACTTCTCTTGTGCACCAAGATTGTAAAGATCTTTTCTTGATGTAACATTTTAGTAATGTCATTTGATCAGAATTTTATACTCAATTTCCAGGATGAAATTCCGTTGTCATAGTGGTTTGGCAGGTACATGTGCGACTTACCCATCTCCGCCTTGTTAATATTTTCTAGTACTCCATTTGTCGCTATCCTTTCACGATGCCCTCCTTTGTCTCGTACTCTTCATCCTCCTAAACCTCTGCCGCCGGCGCCAGCGCAACCGCCAACGCCTCTTTGAAGGCCTTTGAACAGGCGGGCGTTCATTCCATCGGCGCCGAGACGGAGACGACTATTCGCGCATTTGTCTCGCCCGTGCACCGCTCGCTGCAAATCCCTTTCCTTACTATAAACTTTCTTAGCTTCGTTTTTCCCTTGATATTCGCACTGTTAATTCTTTATCATTAACGCAACGCAGCTGTCAGCAAATTGATCGACGTACGTATTACAGTGTGTGAAACAAGAGGGAACCTACGTTTGTGGTTTATGATGCATGATATTGTAGCTATCATTTTAACGTGTATTTTTTGAAAGAATTTAAAAGGTGTAGGGAAGCTTTGTATTGTTGGTATTTTGAATCAATTGTATAAACCACAAATATGCACAAAACTAATACATGGCGTGAGTGACATGCACAGTAGTCTAAAAAGATAGGTAAAAGAGAGAGATTCGCCCTCATTTGCAGTAGTGCGTGCATATTAACAGAATACATTGTCTTGCATCTGTAATGCAAACAAACTCGTTCTGTTTCACAGTCATGCGAAGCCATTATCTCTGCTTTCTTTTACCAAATGTGGTGTCCCCCGGTGGCTGCTTGTGCGAGTTGCGTTGTTTTAATAGGCAATTTGTATTGATTGGCGTGTTGGCGAATCGTGCGCGTGTAATTGCGGCGTTCTTTGTGCGTGGGCGAGGGCAGGTCGGTCGGGCGAGACGTGGGAAGAGGCGCGTGAGGCGGCCTGCGACCGCCTGATGAATCAATTAGCGGGGCGCGGGCGGCGCGTGCGGTTCGTGACGGCCGGCGCAGATACCGGAGCCCACTCCACACCGTCCCACCCCACCCCACCCCACCCCACCCCATCCCACCCCACCCCATCCCGTTCCGTCCCGTCCCACCCCATCCCGTTCCGTCCCACCCCGTCCCGTCCCATTCCGGCCCGTCCCACCCCCGTCCCATCTCGCCCTGCCACGCCCCGTGCCGTCGGCACGGGTCGCCTACACCGCCCGCTCGAAGTAGCACCCCGACGGCGGCGGTGGCGGTGCCGAGTCATTACGGCCGAGATTACTTTCGAATTGCTGCTGCGGGAGGAGCGCCGAATTATCTGCCCGTCACGCGCCCCTACCGCTGCCCCCGCCCCCCGCGCCCACCGGCGGCGCCGCCTTCGACGCTCCTTGGCACCTCCGCCTCATGTTGTCTGTCTCTCCATCCCGCGGCGCCGTGCCGATCCTCCCGTCTCTTCCGTGATTGCGCGCCGCGCTTCCTTCCTCGCCATCCGCCCCATTTCCGCCTCCCGGCGCGGCGCGGCGCGGCGGCGTCTTCGCGACCTCTGCTCCTCGGCGCCGGCTGATGCGTTTCCCTTCGCCCTCGCCCCGTGCCCCCGTGGCCCCGCCCTCCACCCCTCCCCGCCCTCGCCCTATATTCGCGGCATTTCAGTGTGTTTACTTAACGCTTGTCGCCTCCGCGCGGATCGCCCGATTTCCCCGAACGCTGCTGACGGCGCGCTGCACGGCTGAGGGAGGACGTCGAATGGATTTCCTGCGGAGGGGCGCGCCAGTATCATTTCCGCGACGTCTGAGGAAGGTGGCGGCGGCGCCCGCCGCGCGCAGCATTTGCCAGGGAAAGCCTGCGCCGGATATTTTCTCGGATTGTCCGGAATGAGATTGTCAGTGCGTTGTCCGAGAACTCGCACGTTCAGTCCTCTGCAGGCACAGGAATTAAAAGCGGGAGGAGTTTGTGTATTCCGTTACTGAGAAATGGAAAGCTCGATTTTGCTTTTTCGTACTTCGTTTGCAGCCATGGCAAACGCGTGTTTCGAAAGGCAATGCGAGTAATAGTGACTGGGTTGTTCCTGGAAGAGCTTGTTTCAGGTTGGTAGGAGTGCAAGTATATGTATCTCTTCTGATAGAAAAGGTTTCGGAAGAAGCGTATCATTCCAATTATAGTAATAAGAATTTGTGTTAGTTTCTGTAGATAATTAATCATACTATAGTTTTATATTCGCATTTATTTCTCTTAATCACCTGGAGGGGTGTTGGCGTAAATATTTACTGCATATGTCGCCTACCACTGAGAATGACGAAACCCTGAAAGCAGTTTAAGGTCTCATGAACCCTAACCAAACAAATAAATTGATGTTACCGCAAGGTACCTGAACGAGACAAGATAGAAAACAAAGTATAATTTTCTGTCTTCTTTTGCTAGTGCCGAGTAGGCGGCATCTTGACTGGTGTGGGCTGCCTGTTTCCCTTCTTGTCAACGTCCCCTCGCGCGACGTGTAGCAGCTGCCCCGCGTCATCGCCAGCGCTCCCTAGGCAGGCCCCACCCGCGGCGCCCCGCCCCCGCCCCGCGGCGGAACCGCCCTGCAAATTGTTTACCACGTGTAAATCTGTGGGGGCGTCGGCGGGGCTCCATTGATAACGAGGACGAACGGCGGCGGGGGCGCGTGCCCCGGGCGGCCGGCGCCGGAATTACCAGGGGGGAGGATCGGGGCGCGGCCGAGTGCTCCCGCGGGGCCCGCCGCCGATATTTCAGGCCTCGCCAACCCTCTCGCCCTGCCCCCGCCCCGGACCGCTGTTCTTTCCTCGCCGACCGGGGCCGCGGCCGGAGCGGGAGCCGTTTCGTTTCCGCGGTTGCGCTCGGGCGCTGCGTCGCCGCGGCCCCGATCCGCCCCGCCCCCGCCCCGCCCCGCCCCGCCCCTTCCTGCCCCGCCCTGCCCCGTCCGGGCAGCCGCGCTCCCGAGGGACGCGCAGGTGAGGGCGCAAGAGAATTGGAGAGCTCTTCCCGTCGTAGAGTATTGTGGATGGGCTGTTCCCAAAGCAGCGTTCTTGTTTTTTATGAAGTCGAGCGGGCGTCGTCTTACGAGAGGGAAATGCTATCTCCGAGGCGCGGCGCTCTTCCTCTCTCTACATGATGGACGACGCCGTGCGTATCGATCATTTGTAAATGGCCATGTTCTATCTCATCCTGATCGTATTGGGAGAGAGGCAGCGTGGAGACGGGCGGGGATCGGAACTTCGTTTCCTTACTGCAGAACACTTCAGTTGATAGTTGAGTCTTCCGATGTCAGCGTTGTCGCGTTGACAGTTTTTGACGGAAATAGGGCTTCAGACTTCAAATAGTGTTCCGTAGCGGCGGAGAGGAGGGGTAAACATTTTCGAAATTTGAAAGGGGGGGGGGCAAAGATAACGTTTCATGTTAAAATGGTGGAAAATGTATCTCTAAATGTCGATCGAGCATACAAACTTGTGCGAACCTCGTCATCACCTTCGCTGAGCGAAAGTGAGGTGAGAGGTCCGCAATTTCGTTTTATTTCAGAAAGAAAACCTTGGGAGTAACCAGTATGAAGTCGGGCCATCAAGAGGAGACTATCGTTATAATAATAATAATAATAATAATAATAATAATAATAATAATAGTCTTAAAGATTTAAAGTGACATTGTCAGTTGAAAAAAAAAGCGAAACGTGTTGTATTCGTAAATGGTATAAAATGTGAGTCATGTTTGAATTTAGCCAATGATTTAAATAGGGTCCATAATACGATGCTTATTTAATTTTTACCCAATCCTTGACAGTATTCACTCTCGAGACGAGCTTCTTGACGTCGTCGCTGCGGCGCGCGTAGGAGCCGCCTTCCTTCGCCCTTCGCCTTGCCCCTCCTTCCCTGCCCGCCCCGCGCGGTCGCCCGCGGGCGCCAAACGAAACCAATTAGGCGTCCGTTAACAGGCGCTCCCCGCTCCCCTGCCCCCGGGGCGGTCGCCGCTGCGCAAGGCCTACATTGGCAAAGCATTTCGTGCACCGCCCCACGCGCCCGCTGCCAAAGGGGTTTCTTTCTTCCACTGACTCTTGGTGCGGAAGGGGCTTTCAGAACAGGGGGAGCCTGGCGGGAAAGTTTCCGTATGTCAAATATCGCTTGCGGCCTATGCTGAAGGACCACAGAATGGTTGGTTGGTCAGTGCGATCAAATGGAGAACGCAGGGTTGGGTAAAGCAAGTTCGCGAGAAAATGAATACGACCAGCGAGAGCATAAATTATACTTTTTATTTATCGCGTTCCCATCGGTATTCTATGTCGGTTATATTTGTATAATACATTATTTGCTTATGAATGTTTTAAATCAACTTTATCCCGTTGTTTCGCAACATGGATCTAAGCGGTGTTTGGACGGAACAAATTAGAACATTCCTCGTGGTAGACGGCAACGTTTCTCCAAATTTGTTTCCGTACGTTAGTGCACTAAAGTTGTATTGTTTGTGGTAGCAACTTCCTAAGTTGCGCCGGCGTAGCTTAATAGAACGTTTTGAGAAATTACCTTAAACAGAAAGGTTGGCAGACATTACTTTTTATATTGTTTTGGGAAGAAGCTTAGTGAGCGATGGTCGTATTTGTCCCTGTACTTACAAATGTTCGAATTCTTCGAAGAATCCGTAACACTAACGCAGGAATTGGAGTTCATGAGGCCCCCTCATTGGATGATGGCCACTGGACGATTGGAGAAGATGTAGCTTTCAACTGCACTCTGCGAGAGCTTCTGTTTAACTGGCGTCCTCGGGCTGGAGAGCGAAAGGTGCGGGGATGGGTGGAATGGAGGGGAGAGGTGGGGGCGCCCATTGCCACCTGGGGCGGGGCGGGGCGGCGCGCAGCGAGCGGAACGTGAGCAGGGCGGGGCGGGGCGCGGAGCGGAGGGCGGGCCCCGAAAGCGTCGCTGGGGCGCGCTGTCACGCCCGACGGCCCGCGGGCGTAAAACTTAAGAGGCGCTTTACCAAAGGCCCATTCTTCGACAAGCGTCTTGACTAAGTTGCGCGCCGCCGCCAGGGGGCGTCTGGGTAATGTGCGCCGGCGGGAGCGGCGGCGGGTGCGGGAATCCGCGCGCGCCGGAGCGTGCGGCGTGTCGTTTGTGTGTAACTAATGAAACTGGCTCGCCAGCCCCCGCGGCTCGGGCTGCGGCCGGGCCGCGCCCGCCTTCCCTGCCGCCACGAGCAAGCGAGCGGGTGGGGCCGAGAGGGCCGCAGGAAATTCGATTTACCGCCCCGGCGCAGGAGCTCGGGCGGGGCGGCGTGAGGCGGCAGGGGCGCGGGCGCGCAGGAAGAAATACCGGCTCCTTGGGCCGCAGGTAGGAAAGGGCTGAGCCCGCAGCTTGGCCCGATTTGCCTACACTGCAGCGGAGTAATGGAGTTGTAATGTAGGCGGGCGGCGGCGTGTTTAGGCGGAGATCCCATCTGATGTGCATTAGGGCCCCGTTTGGGCCCGGGGAGTCGGCAAGGGCGCGGGGGCGGGGCGGAGGCGGGCGGGCGGTGGTGATACACGACGTGACATTCGTTGGCTGCCGATCGCGGGGGCGGCTGACATGTGGGGGTGATAAATGGTGGCGCGCCGCTGCTTCCCGTTCCCGCTCTCCCCCGGCGCTCTTCATTTCGCTTCCCCGTCTCCTCCTTCCCTCCCTCCCACACTCTCCCTCCTCATCCCTTCCGAGTGGAAAATGTCCGCTGAGCGCGTGGCATTTGCTTTCGCCCGCGGTCGGCAAATCGCCGCTCACCCGGCCCTTCTTTCCTGTGCCGTACACAGCTCGCCAAGGCCCTGTCTCTCTTTTTATGGACGAGTTCGTCTTCGAATATCAAATGATCTCGAAACTAATGTTTTCACCAGAAATATTCACGCTTACACTGGACGACAAAGTACCATTGTTATTCACAGTGCTTAAACTAAAGATTCTTGTGTGAGAAGGAAGTATTGTTTGATAATTTGAGCATCATATTTAAACGTTTGTTGTTAAATTTGCAAAATTCTTTTGTGCGGTAGGAATGTCATTCTGTCGGCCTTCGATTGGATAATGAATCAAAAATCATTGGCATTTCATCGTCTCGTCATAGTATAATTCTTCTGCGTTTTTATATAATATTTCAGATGTGAAAAGGAGTATCGAGCATAGGAGAAATATAGTATTATATTGCCTTCTAAAGGAAGTGTACCGAGCTTGTGTGGAGAGAGAGAAAACAACCATTATCATTGATAAAAGAGGAGAAAAGGTACAGGAATAAAACTGTATAACCGATCTTCAGGGTGAAGGAAGACACGTCTTAATGAATTCAAGAAAATGTTCAGAAAATATGGGCAGCTCATTGAAAAGTAGTGGAAACCCCAATGACCAGAGACATTTTGTAATTTCGTCTTCCGAGAATGCGTATTCGGACGAGGAGATGGCCCAGAGGGAGGTGGTTCTGTGCGTCAGTTGATGCCACTGCAGTGCCTCTGAACGGAAGGTCCTAGGCTCCAGTCCCGATAGTGGCAAGATTTTTGACACTAGCTTGTCAACTAGGGGAAATCCAATAGCTGTCTGGAGGAGAAATCTAGCTGCTGTCTTCTCCGATCGATATTTTTCCATGATTTCTCCGATGAACACAAGGTGAATGCCGGAGCATTACCCTAACAAACGGACCACCGCGACTTTCCTTCCCCTTCCTTTTCCTATCCTCACCTCTTATACACACACTAACATGCACTGCATAACCACACATGCCGGGAGACCGGTCGGGAGCTTAGAGCCTTGTCCCGGTGGTGGGAGATACCCGATTGGGGGAAACCCTGCTAGCCGACGGTAGATCAGCGTAGGATCTCGCAGTCGAGCGGGGCAAGATCACCGCCACCTCCCGTGAGGAAAAACATGCACTGCACGTACGTGACTAATGGCCATAGTAACCGGAATCACTAACGACCAACCAACCAGCCATTCTAAGAGATGGCGTCGCGGTCTCAATGTCGCCGCGTTCGACCAGAGCCACGCAGCCGTCCGGGAGGCGCCCAGCGACGCGGCGTGCGTCCCCAGGCGCTATCTGTATTTCGCGAGTCGCGCGCCGCTCGCGGCGCTAAGCGGATGAGGCGGCCCGGCCCGACTCTTGCTCCTGCTCCGGCCCCGGGGCCTAGGCAGGGCGGCTCCGGCCTGGCCTGGGCAGCCGGCGCTTTGCAAACAGCCTGCCCCGGCCCGCGCCCTGCCCTTCGCCCGCGCCTCTGCTGATTAATACGCGGCGCGCGCTGCCTCCACACGCGGCAAGTAATTTCGCGGGCGCCGACCGCCAACGGCCACGGACGAGGCGAGACGGGGCCCCGGCCCGCTCCGCTGGGGCCTTGCGCCCAGGATTTGGCGCTCGCCCAGCCGGCCAATTGAGCCAGCTTTCCACCTCCGGGTACTAGGCTCTTCATATTCCGCTCACTCCATGTGGTGCGCGAAAGAGGGGTTCTCCGACAAGTTGTCCTATTTTGTCTCCTAGTTTCTACTTGCCTTTTGCACCGTCGTTCAGCCGTTCAAGTTAACGTTCGACCGGCGATGGAGTGTAAGGGAGTTGCAATGAAATCGGATTTGCAATAAAATGGGATGTAAGGGAGTTGCTGGAATCGGAAATTTAAAAAAAATGTAATATGCATAGGGAGGATACGTCCGAACTACCCCTACAATCTACAATAATATAGGGTTCATTATCCTTAGCCGGTCGGAGCATAACTCACGTTTATTCAGGTTTTGCTCATCTGAAAGGGATAATCAAGAAGTTCACTTTCTAGTGCATTATCGTACCAGGGAGGGAATATCAGTTTATGTACTTTTCTTGTACTACAAACAGCTTTACCTGCTTCTGTCCCAAGTGTCGAAGAATTCTATAGTTTGCGTATTAAAAGGAAGAAGGTGCGTGCATTTCCCCGTGTGTGGTTGCTTATCGGTCTGTTGTAGGCTTTGAGCTGATATTGCCATGTTCGAGAGCGTCCCGCTGTCCACGAAGCCTTTCCTGCACTGCGCGGATGATGGGAGCCTGACGCGCACTGCGTCAGTCGGCCATTAGCGCGTGGGGGAGGAGGCAAGGGGGTGGGGCGGGGGCGGGCGCTTCTCGCTCAGCGCGGCGCGGGGCGTCGTTTACGTAATTGCTTTTCAAACGCCCCGCGGGCAAACACGCGCGGAACAGAGCGGCGCGGAGCGGCGGGGCTCGGATCGAGAGGGCTTCCTGTATCTGTAGATATAAGAATGCGCGTAAGCGGCGTGCAAACATTGCGTGGGGGATGCGGCGGCGGGCGCGCTGCTAATGGTAGCGCCTCACCCCACCTCGTCGCGTAGCCTTGGGTCCCGCCCCGTTCTTCGCCTCGTCCCGCCGGGTCCCTTTTCTTCGTGCCCCGCCGTGCACCTCTTCGTCTCGTCCCGTCCATTTCCGGGAGGGGAGGGGGGAAGGGCGTCTGCTCGCCGCCCCTTCCATCTCTGCGGAAGCGAGTGACGCAGCGCGTGCGACGTAGTGTGGGACTTGTGTTATGTTAACGGGGAACCAGAGGTGCTGATGGTTCGGGTCGAGAAACGTGTGCAAGTGTTCCCAGAAATCGTTATTGGGATTCCTCAGCCTTTTTCTGATGCTATTAAATTATTTTGTAAGGAGGAGACTTACCCCATGATGTCTAATTATTTAAATATATTTTTCAGCCTCAGAATTTGTTTTATGTAGTCTGGTGCAGTAATTATGCGATAAGAGAGCCAAAAAAACTCTGTCGTGACAGTTGTATAGCATAGAATATATTTTGTTGTTACACTCTGTCTGTTTTAAGAAACACTGTCCAGATTTGTCTTGCCCTGCAAAGGCTTGGATGTTTGTATAGGAAATGTTGGGAGAACTCCTAGTATCGCAAACAGAGGATTTGCCTACTAAATATTTTGTTGTTCTGAGATTGAAGTGGCAGTTTCGCATTTTCTATCGAGAGGTGTCACATGTTTGGGTTTGAAAGTTGATTCTCCCATAGCCATTGACTCAACATTTTGATTTGTGATCCTCGTCCTGGTTTACAAGTGTAGGAATACAAGGAACAAGCCTTAGGGATATTTCGTGACAGTTCCTGTGATTCTCAATCGTTTTGTTTTCTGTTGGAGCCATTCCTAAGTGTACAGTCGAAAGCGACAAGATCGTTGTAGCAATGGTTGAAGTAAAATGATTGAACTCTAAAATCTCATTTTGTGAATACTTCCTGATTACCAAAGAAAATGGGCTGTCTTTCAGTGGGTCGATATATAGGTCCTTTTGTTTTCACTCTCAGACCAGTACATACATGGGAACGGTTATTTGCTTTAAAAAAAATCGGGAAAAAAAGTTTCTTTGTTGGGTTACGGTGTTGGAATTATTCGCAAAAGAATTTGAACAGATTTGAGAGGAAGGGAATAGTTACTAATTCGACTGGCAACTACTGTGAAAGAGGGCAGTACATGTCTCGATGTATTCGTACGCAGACCACGCGCCTTCAGAGGCGTTCGATGCGAAAACTGGCCGTAAGCGATGCTGAGAAGCAGGCGGTTCCACGCTGCTCCTCACCTGAACGCCCTGCGGTTTCTTTCGGCCGCATTGGCCTCCATACCCCACCTTCGTTCCCGCCTTGCTTCCTCCCCGCCCCTCACTCCAAGCTTCCGCCCCGTCCCACCACCCCCTCTACCCGCTATCCTCTGCCTGTCCCCCTCCCTCTGCCCGTCTCTGGCCCTACCGTCTGTCCGGCCGTTCGCCTGCATAAAGGCTGTCGGACCCACTCAGTCGGGGCAACTTTTCAACTTTAAAATTGCTGCCCCGCCCCGCGCGCCCGTCCGCGCCTCCTGGCCTCCCGCGCCCTTCGTATTGACGCGAACGATGGGCGCGGGCGGGCGGGCGGGGATGAGCCGTGCGGAGGGGATGAAAAAGCCGCCCGCCCCGCTTCTCCCCGCCCGCCGCCGCTCCTTCCCGCTCGCCCGGCCTCCGCCCCGCTCAACTTTTAAGTACAGTATTAGTGGGATATAAGCTTCTGTGGCCGGGGCCCGGGCCCGGGCCTGGCGCAGCCAGTCGTGCGGTAACCAGAGGAGCATTCGGGATAATTTTTCGCCGACTTGGTTCGTTGGCGGGGTCCCTCCGCCGCTGCCATTCAGCCCTTTGAAAGGGCCGCCACCGCCACCGCGTCCGCCTCCGCCTCCGGAGCTGCTCGCCGATTAAATTCCGGCCGCCCGGCGGGGCGCGAAGCGGTCCCGCCCGCCTTGCTAGTGATGCCGCCTTCGCCGCGACACTCCAATTAATAGGCCCTGTGCACACGTCCCTCGCCCTTGGCCCGAAGCCTTCCAGGCCCTGTTTTAACGGCCCCGTTCATGTGCGAGATATGTACTAGTTTGTGCGTCCTTCGGTTGTTTTTTTCGCGTCTCACGTTTAACTCTTCATCTAAGACACCCACTGAAACTGAATTTTACCTCTCAGGCTTTGCCGAGTTTCATTCTTCGCGGAACAACCTTCAAGTTTGCAGTTTTAACATAGCTGTTCCCGATTCAGATGGAAACGCACTGACGTACATGATGCAAGCAATAACGAACCCTTATCCTTAAGAAAAATCAGGCGGCAACGGGATTGATTTGTGCTTCTTCC
The DNA here is from genome assembly GCA_031308135.1 of Acheta domesticus. NCBI lineage: Eukaryota > Metazoa > Arthropoda > Insecta > Orthoptera > Gryllidae > Acheta > Acheta domesticus. The sequence goes on along the minus strand of JAHLJT010004567.1, from coordinate 141,591,548 downwards.
AGCCGTCGTTTTACCCCCGGGTTCTGACGATTGGTGCTAATGTTTACCATGTCGAGCAAAACTGAAACATATCTTGCCTGTGTTTGGGTCTCTTCAAATTGCTACGAGCAAAATGTACGTCACACGCGTAATAGAGCATAGGTTTGAGTGAAACCGATCTATCACCTCACGATTACGAAACATTTGTAACTTTATATTCAGTACTTTAAAGTAGAAATTCGTTGTTAGTTTTAGTTTGGTGACTCCAGTTGCAAGTACACTCGTTATGTCATTGTACAAGAAGCTGATTTATCCAAGAACTGAATGAAAATCACTACGGTGAACATGCTTTAATTTCGCCTTTTTAGGTCATTTGTTTTAGATTTATTGTAACACAATAAATTAAAGAGCTATAAAATGATTTGGATAGTAGATAACAAAGAAATACATTTGGTATTTTAAAAATATTCCCATATTCCTAAGTTCAATTGTTTTCTTTGCATTGATTCTAAAGAAACTTTTTAAGTTGATTGTTGAAAAAAATCTTGTGATTTTCAATGCAATTTGTACTATTCGTACAAAAACGAACGTTCATATTTTTGCTGTACGCGTTTTATTCATTTTCGTAACTTATATTTTTTTGAATTGATGTATTGGATTTGGTATTTTATCACGTGTCTTTCACAAGATAAATTTCCCTCAGTAAAGCAACCCGTTCTTCCTCTCTTCTAATTCCTCTTGTTTTGTTCGTTGCCACACTCCGCCGTTCCCAGCACACTTGCGGGCGCACCCCGGCTGCAACCGAAGGCGGGCCTGCTTTCCCGCCCGCTAACGAATGCTTTCAAACAAATTCCAATTAAGCCACGGAATCGCAGCGCGGGCGCTACTTCGTATTCCTTCCGATGGCCAAGTTTCCCTCGGCGGAAGTTGTGTCCGTAATTGCGAAGCGATCGAACATGACAGCCATGAGCGCCTCTCCTGATGCCCGTCCGCTCCGCTTCCCCCGCCCGTCCCCTCTTCAGGCACCCTCACTCCCACACCCAAAGCTCTTCGTCTGACCTGGCGCTTGAACAATCGCGCCACTGATAATTCACACAATTTCGGGCTGAAAAATCTGACCGTTGCCTTTTGTTACTCATGTAATGAGCCCATCAAATGGCCACTGGAATGCACCTACTAGGAGGGCTTTGATCGGAAAATATGCTGCGGAACCGTCGATGCGTGAACACAAAAAGAGGAGGCGCTTGCGTAGAACGCGCGCAAACAAGAAAAAAAAGGCTTGGACATCCAGGGAATTACCTCCACCACGACCGTGTGACGGCGGGGCGGGCGGCGCCGGCGGCATATGCTTGCGCCGTCCCTGCGTCGCGCTCCCTCCGCCCACTGCCTCGCCGACGCTCGTTTGTTTCGACGCCGCGCGGCTGCGGGCGCGCGTTTGTTGTTAAACAAGTGAGTTGCGGGTGGGGGCGGCGTTGGCACAGGGCGCGGCGGAGCCGGGGAGAGACGCGGCGCGGCGCTCAAATCGGGTTTGCGGTCCCAGCGGCCGGAGGGGGAGCGAAGAGTCCCTGGCTCTGGCGCCGCGACGCCGCTCGTCCCCCGCGACGGCCGCCGCCGCGCGTCCGGTTCGCTCCCGCGCGTCAATCGGGCGGCTGCCCCCCCCCCCCCGGCACCCGCCCGCGGGCCTCGTGACGACGTTGGCGGCAGTGATTTAATATGCGTTTGACGGTAAACGAGGGGCCGCTGCTGTTGCGCTGACGCCCAATTCCATCAGCCCCTTCGCACCGGGCCGCAAGAATCGACGGCACTTTTCTGGGCAGGCGGGATTTGCGGTTTGGGCGGGACGAGCAGCTCGCCATGCGGCCGGAGTGTGGCCGTTGTGAAGCTTCGGGCTTGAACGTGAGGGTTTGTGTAAATCTTATTTCATGTTTTAAGTGACGTTCGAATACGAATTATTAACAGCATATTTCAAAATGTTCGGACAAACTATTCAAACGAGAATAAAGAATTAACATAACGTTCCAAATGGTAGTGAAAGGTAAGCTGCGTTATCTTTGTCAAAGAGTGATTTATTTTAAATATTGTGTTCTGTTCGTAATGTGACGGAGAGAAATTGTGCGCCATTTTGGCGCAGATCATAAGTTTAATGTTAATGGATGTCAAAAATGGATGGGCTACTCTTTTGTAATATGCCAAAGATTACATTTCTCTGGAGGCTTGGGGGGCAGATAATAACCTAAATATGGTAGTGGATTGCCCTATCAGTATTTAGTGGAATGAGGGAGAATGTACATTTGTATTTACGGTAGGATGTTTTTGTTTGCTTTTGAATAATGAAAAAAGTAATCTGTAAATTGTGATAAATGAAGATATGTCAGGTGAGGAACCGCGCGTCAGGCGCCAGTTAGATAAAATACTTGATTGAGCAGCACTCCGAAAGTCGTAGTCTAAACCAAGTGAAGGTACCAATAACTAAGGGAAGTGGAACGTCTTTGAAGCGAAGTGCTGAAGTCCCCGTGGTGGTGCTCCGTGCGTGCATGGGCGTGCGCTGCGAAAGGGCTTGGGACGGGCAGGGGTAATCCGCTGGGACTAAGTGCTCTGGGAAGATTACTCACGACGCCGTCCGGCCTCCCCCTCCACTACCCTTCCTCCCCCGCCTACGAAAACATTTAACTGTCACCTTATTTACTTTTCGGCGTTTTTCCTCTGTGACGGCTCGGGCTTTGGAGCTGAGCGCCCCGCCCCCTCCCGCCCTCGCCAGCCGCGTCCCGCTCCACCTGCCCGAACGCTGCCGCGAGGACGGAGGCTCATTGCCGATGCCGTTGCCGCGGGCTGGGTCTCCGTAATGGGGCCACGATGCACCCGGTGAGGCCCGACTGCGGAGCACCGATCTCGGGCAGCCTGTAGAGACGGGAGCAAACGTGCAGCAAGCGGAAGTTGTAGGAGGAGATTTGAAGACGGAGCGGAGAGGAGAGCGCGCCCTTTGCCGCGGGCCCTGCTAGATTAGCTCCGCGTGCCGCTAATCTGGAAGAAGCTCTCGGCCAGTCCTTCCCATTAGCGACCGGCCACGTCCCTGCAGTCCTCGTTCGGACGCGTTATCCTCTTTTCACCACTTCTTGCCGCTCGGGCCCTTCCTTTGCGGGCCTCTCTTGTAGGCGCGCGCTCGTGTTGTTTTGCCGCGAGGACTCGCATGTGGACGTGCGTTATCGCTCGTTATGCAGCGGTCTGCGCTCGTCCCAGCGACCCTCTTGAGTCTCCCCTGAAGGGTTCACGTTACACAATATTGTCCGTGCGGGTTTGCACCATTCGTCTTACGATCTCGGCTGCTGTGACTGTTCCCTCCAGTGCGTCTCGCTGTCTACTCTGAAGAGGTTTAACATAACTACCCGGGACGGTACTGCAGTTAGCAGAACAACCACGAATCAATATCCCGAAGAAAGTCCTGTATCCTTCGTGAAAATTTTGTCCGCTGGGTTCTGGATATCGGCGCTAGTGTCTGCGCGCACAGATGAAATAGACGCTTTTCCGGAACGTGTACGGGCCCTTGACGGGAAAACGGCCGCATCTCGTCCTAATGTTACCGGCGCGCCGCGACCCCATGGAATTGTAGGTGGTGCCGCGCCGTGACGTTTCGGAGCGTCGGGCACGCCCGAGTCTCCCGGAGCGGTGTCGGGAGAGGCAATGGCGCCGAAACCACCTCCCGAGCCAACGCGGGCCACGGCGGATATCCGCTCGAGAGCGCCAACGGCGCGTCGCCACCTACACCTAGGCCCGATGAGCGTGTTCTCGTTCCAGAGCGACTTCATCCCGGATGCTGTTTGCGGGGAAGAATGCCACGATGCAGACTATCAGTGAGCCAAATGTCTCTTCGCTATTCAAGGAGGCCTTCTCGTATGCAATGCTTCTCCGCGGTGACTTTTGAAGCTGCAGTTCACCGGATTTTTCTGTGCGAATGTACTTTATCATTATTTACCTTACAAAATCAGTTGCTTCATAGTGGTTTCAATATTAAAATGTTCTGTACTATGAAAGATGTTTGTTATTGTTTTGCTTTAAAATATGTCGTTGTTGGCCTGCTTAGTGTGGCGTCCCTGAATACTCTTAAACAGTTTAAAAGTATTTTCATATTTATTAATTGGAGGATTGTTTTTAATTAGAAGGCTATAAAACAAAAAAAATTCGCCAGACCTCCAGCAAAACGATCCTGTCCAATGACACCTTGCTGCTAAGGGTGGGCCGGTTGTGGTCTAATCGTTAGTGATGCAGTTTACCCGATTACTACAATACAAGATGACGAATGAGCGTTTACTTATTTCTTTCGCAGCCTGTGCAGGAGAAAGCAAATATTTTGTTCGTGTCCGAAGGCGTAGAATGATGCCAGATGTAAACAGTGGTAGGAAATGCGCAGCAAACAAACGTTTGGTAAATGTGCCAATTCCTATTGAAGTCTGTCTAGTTTTTGGAAAATTTGGTACGGTTGCACGTTGTAGGTAGTGGTATTTGGTGCGCCGCGGTATGGCCTCCACCAAGAGGTTGGTGGGCCTACAACGCGAAATACCATTTTCGGCAGTGAATAATTTATGGGCGAAGTGTTACGATTACGACTCTTCCAAGTTCTCCTTTTGTCCCGGCGCGTTACGGCCCTGCGTCATGACTGCGCTTTACGATCGGCGGTCCCTTGTACCCAGCCTTCCGCCTCGCCTCACCACTTCTGTCACATCCTATCGTGTTATTTTTCTTTTACATCTCAACTGTACGGGACGGTCGATGAGTTAAATTTTTTGAAGTGACTGGACGATAGGGTTAAACGTCAAATTAATCGGACAGTGTTAGGTCTTTTTGTTGCATTTCTTTTTATGTTTGGGATTTCGTTTTCCCCAAAGTTGTAGTGCTGCACCTTTGCAGCGGTTGGAAGGAAGTGAAATAGTTACCATATTAACGTAAAAACGGATTCTTCATTCTCTTCACTAATTTGTTGCACAATGCATTGGGGTATTCCCAGCCTTGTTTTTTTGCCATTCCACTCTTGCTTTTCTAAAATTCTAATGCCCCTTTATATAACACACGCATAATTTTTAATATTAAAAAATGAACTTTTTACTGATGATCCTTAAGTGATAGGTTTTTGAGAGAAACCACTAGGATTTTGTGGGAAAACACTGTAAGTGAATTTTCAAAACGCATAATGAATTGTAATTAAAGTACGAAATAATTTCAAAGAAATTGAAGGAGTCTCTCACACATTTGGCATTACCTTTGATTCTATTATTACTACAAAACCGGATTTGGTTCTTTTAGGACCGGTGAAATAGTTTGTTACTAAGTTTTTCTTGCGAATAACTCGTTTTACAAAAAGCATTTCTGGATTGTCATCTTTGATAAGTTTTAAGCAGTTATTTTTCTTGCCAATCATATTAGGAACACTATCCGTAGCCCAATATGCTGTTCTTCAGTGTATTATTGACATCTAATTATCTTGGTCATCGTTTACAAAAACCGTTTTAAGAAATGTTGATTTTGATGCTTTAATTGAATTTTCTCCTGTAGTACGACCCCTCCCCCCTCCAAATCTAGCGATGAGTAAGGAAATTTGAAAAGTTGCTTCAAGAGTAGATTTGACTGTTGTAGTATGAACAGCAAAGATACATTAATGTTGCCATTATTTCAAAAATTATATTAGTAATGTTGATGTAGAAAAAGAGTAAATTTCCATTTATTCATTTTTCCTTCTAGGGCGGCAAACATACGCCCCTGCTCATACGTGTATTTTGTGTTAACTATGTGTGTTTTAGCGTATTGATTAAAACAAAAACTCAAAATGTATATAATGCATATTAATTTTTGTCCTTACTAAAAAAAATGCTTTGCGTTAAAGCAGTATTCAGCGTTAAAATATTATTTAAAATGATCAGTAAACGAGTAAATCTGATAAATTACATTCTTTCTGCTCACGGTGACCGCTTCGCAGACACTGCCACGAGCTTCCTCAGAAGCGGACGAGCATCAGAGAACGCAGTGGAAAAAACGATCACGCCGTAGTGCTTCGAGGTTGTCACTCTTCCGTCGGCGTTCTTTGTAACCCTCGAACTAACGTTTATTCGCACCACCAACTTTTGACAATCTGATGCGGAAACCAGAGGCGACGAGCGATCTTTTCAGCTCTGATATTTGCTTTGGTTTCTGTGGTCGTACGTTAGTTACAGTTGCCGTTGTAGTTGTCAAATGTTGACTTGAACCCGGTGAATCCATTTTTGAATTGCACCTCTTAACTATCAAATTTCTCCGTCAGGGAGCACTGGATTAGAGTATACGTGATGCTTTTATGACGAACGTCAGGTAGGTAAATAGCAAATCCTCTTCGGCAAAAATATTTATAAAATCCTACTTATAGCTTGATTTTTATTTTTAAATTGATTTTTTAAAGATATACTTTGAGTTCTATTTAAACGGCGTTCTCCCTCGTTGAGTTAGTGTCGAGATTGTAAGGAAAGAAGTACAAGGATGAAATGAATACGTGATTTTTCGTTGGTGCCTTGAATTCCGAATTGGCGAGCAAAGGAGCCGACCGTGTTTAGCCCGACGCGCTCCCTTCCGCCCACCGTCAGCGCTGGCACCGGTGTGCGCTCCTTTCTTCCACTTTGTTCGAGCAAACAAGCTTTTAGCGAGGGCGCGCGGGCGGTGGGCGAGCGAGCGCGGCGGCGTCTTCCCTTGCTTCGCCCCCGTCCCCTCCCCTCCCCCCGCCACCCCTCCCCCACCGGCCGGGCGCCAGCGCACACGAATCGCTCCTCGCCGTCGCCGCCGCGGAGGCCTTGTTATTCTTTTGCGCCTGCCTGCGTCTCGGCACGGCGCAACGCGGCGGAGCGGAGCGGGACGGGACGGGGCGTGGCGGGGTGGGGTGGGGGGTGGCGTGTCGCGAGGCGAGGCGAGGCGGGACACCTGCCCCAGCTGCCGCCGCCTCTGCTGCTGCCACCGCACCGCCGTCGCCGCCGCCGCCGCCGAGCTGGGACGTCGTCGTCCCGGTAAATCTCCCGGAGCCCTTGGGAGCCGCCCCGACAGCTCGGGATGTATGCGCGTACTCGCGGCGGCACGGGCGCCCGCCCGCCCCTCCAACCCCTTGCCCGCCCTGCCCCTCGCTGCCGCCCACCGCCCCCGGTGCGCCCCCCGGTGCGCCCGCTGGCGCGGCCTGCGAAATCGAGTGGTGGGATTGAATCTGAGGGCGAAGGCGCGGCGGCTGGTGCCGTTGCAGTACCTGCGGCGAGCAGTGGCTGTAGCCCAGGCTCCCTGATTCGGTTCACGAAATTGGCCGAGGACGTTGCCGTTTCTGGCGACGCGTTTGTGTTCGGAGTAGCCCTCTCATTTATGTCGCGTTTTTTTTTCTGCCGTTTTTCAAATACGTTTTCGCAAGGTGCGACATGCTGTTCGCAATAGATTAATACATGAAAATATCTTATTGCCATCTGGCTCTTTCCATTTATAAGGATACGAATGTACAGTTTTTCTCTGAAGAATAAGAAGTAGATTCAAATTCATCTCTGAATGCTTCTTGGTAGGTTTACTTATGTGCAAATATCATTTCATTGTTCTTCGGGCTAGGCGCAACGCTATATGTTATTTAGACATCCTAATAGTCAAATCAGTTCTCTCGCCCTCACTTTTTGTTTCATTTGTTCTCGTCCTCCATGTTTAAGGAGCGTCTCGTATTTGGAACCCCTCGCCTCTTCCAGTTTGCTGGCGCGTCCCCGCCCTAAACGGCGCATGAATAAAACATGGCGTTCGGATGACAAAACCCGCCCTTGTAACCACCGCCCTGTATCTGTGTGCTCAGGCTTTCTTGGAGATGGCGGACGAGGTGGCGGCGTCCACCATGGTGACGTACTTCACCAACTGCATGGCGCAGCTGCGCGGCCGTGCGGTGTACGTGCAGTTCTCCAACCACAAGGAGCTTAAGACCGACCAGACGCACTCCAACGCTGTGAGTATTCATCAGGTAGCTACCCAACTTTAACTCTACAATTTTTCACATTTTGTGTGTATCTGTGAGTGTATGGTAGATTTAACTCTGAGCGAAGGCAGGGGAAGAGGCTTAACCTTAATTTCCCTTCCCCTCACTGGGCATCATGTAGCGAATGTCTTCACTTGTCTTCCACTGTAGATGTAATTAGGAAGTGTGAATGATGTAGGATTATGGAGAAGATTATGTTCTGATGGAATGCATGATAGTACTAGGACCCCCGCTCCTCCGCAAAACTATAACATGGTTAAAGAACACTTACTTGAGTATTGCATCAGCAAGTTTCACTTATGCATACTTAGACGCTGCCCCAAACCTCCGAGGTAGCCAGGCCGGCTGTACGCAAAACACGGCAAGCTCTCTTGGTAGGGGAATTGTTCGTTACAGACATAAATAACATGCTCTCGCATGTTGTGTGTGCACCATCTGCAGTATTGAGGGGTAGAGAGGCGCTTTAATATGCATCCCGCATGCTCACCTTTCTTCGTTCCCTCTCACCCCTTTCCTTTTCATTGCGCAAACTATACATACACCTTCCATGTGTGTACGCTGCTAATTATGTAAGACTGCGAGGTACAGTGAAAGTTCCATATTTAAGTACTCTGGAATGAAAGGTCGCAGTTCGCTGCGTCCGTTGGTTTTATTTCTATTTTTCTTCCGCAACCGCTGCAGTAATATGCAGAGAAGTTCATGAACAGAACAACGCAACGTTTTCGGAAAAGCAAATTTTGAATGGGTGGTAAAGAAGGTGGTTTATAAAAACTAGAAATTTCGAACTGGAACCTTCGTATTCACAATATAATTATATCCAGAAATGGTGACAGAGGTGCGGAAGATTCGTGAATAAGCAAAAGATCGACTGAATGTGAAAGTGGGATAGCCGTCCTTTAAATTTTTGCATGTTTTTTTGTTAATTGATGAAATGGCACGTGAGTGTAGATATGTCACTGTTACTCTATTCAAATAGGGAGAAAACGAGGAACATCATGAGGTAGGCAATATTACAGTAGATTCTGAAATATTTACTTCAGTTCACTATGAAAGGGCATTACGTCATAGTGATGCGATTTGCAGTCTCTGCGTCACAACATAATGATTTGCCAATCCTCTCCAAAGGAATTCGATACTTCCGATAACAGGAATTCCACATGGGGGTTTCCGACATTTCTCTTAAAATGTCCGGACAAATTCCGTTGACATTTCCTTAAAAATATTCAAAAATTACTTCTAATATAAAATTCTAATTTTGAAGAAATTTTTCAGAACGAACGATCCTAAGGAATAAATCTTTCTCGAATTTTTACGTAGATTCACGAAGTGGAAGGTGTTCCAGAGAAGTAACGTGAACAAAGCTTTATTTTTAAAAAAAATAACAACCCTTTAAAGAATTAATGATATTGAAGTACTTTTGGAAGTAAATCTTTTTTGTTCTGAAAAGCCATAAGGAAACAAGTGGAGAATTGTAATTCTTACTCGTAAGATGTTGGCTCCGTTTAATAAATCTGAAACGCATTTTTTAATACATAAATACTCGGAATATACTGTTCCGAAGTTGTATCTTCAATAAATCTTAGTATATTTACTTCTTTCATACAAAGCAAAATTATAAAGTTGATTTTTTTATGAATACTCAATAATTTTCACCTTCATTATCTTAAATTTAATTTCGATTTGTACAAATGGAATAAATTCCACAGATTGAACGAGGTAATTTCGTTTTCACTTTCGAGCAGTGTAGCGATTTACATAATGCTACCTAAAGTTTTGATTGTTGATGGGAGTCGGAATGTTCACTGAACACTTCGGGGCAGGCAAACTAATCTGTGCGTGGAGGAGATAGACCTGCTTTAGATTACCCGTGAAACAAATGTATTTGTTTTATCAATGTGATAAAATTGCAAATGTCAGATTATATTCAGATAAAAAAGACTATAGTTCGCTTACAACTAAATACGTTTGAATAATTGCATGCACTAACACACGATGGGACACATGTACAGTAAGAACAAGTGCTGGAATCACGCCGCTGCATATTTCGCAAAATCAGCACGTCGATTACCGTCCTATGTCACTCATTGTGCTTACTAAAAGTGCACGAACAGCCCTTTCCATCTAACAGTGCTACCACCCAACCATTGAGCATGAGCCCAAAAGCAAACCTTACATCTATTTTTACTTTACCTTTTACTAGGTAAAAATCTGTTATTTCCCCCACCCCTTGTTTTTTTCTACAGAAATAAATAACGATTTAATTTTCATCAATTAATAAACAGTAACCTTCAAGGAATTACATGAGGATGCTTGGAAATAAAGTTGCCTCAAGTAATGAAATGTGTTAATTTAATGTCCCGTGTTAATAAAATGGACAATTTTTTTAAAAAAATTACTTCTTAATCTCGAAACTCGTTATTTAAAAAAGAATACTTGTAACATCTTGAACTGTCCTGATGTTTGGAATACGAAGTCTTAGTTTTCGCGTTTAATGGCATCGACATTTATTCAAGTCTTCTTTAATGCATTTTAATGATTTTATCAAGCTCGCATGTTAACGAGGGTAAGTGCACATTTCATGGACGTGCGGCCCGCGTTGCGTGAAGGGCGGCCTCCTCCGCTGCCGTGCGCTGGAAGTGGCAGTTTCGTCCGAGCCATCGCGGCGGAGCGCTAACGCCGTCGTCAAGCGGGCGCCGCCACGCCGCGTCTATCAAGCGTTTACTACCTGCGAAAGCATCGGGTCCAATTTAAAATGATGTTGCATAAACGGAATACCCTTCCCGTACGCATCTAGTTTCCGTCGCTGGGCGCGTGTAATGGCAGGTGGTTGCATTTGAAGTGTCACGCTGGTTATCCCGGTTTTGTTCCTACGTAGGGGATGATGAAGGATGTGTGGAAAAAAGTGTAATATGAAATTATGAGTTATGAAGTCTTGAAAATTTCGTGAAAGAATAGACAGGGACGCCTTTATTGATGCTGGAATAAAGTGCTCTTCGCTTAAAGTATCGTACTTCACCGATGAACGCAACCTCGACCACAAAATTCGAAATGTGCTAGTAACTTCCAGAAAAGCAAGTACGTAGAGGTTTTTGTTCTGTAGCGCCATAAGATACCTGAATGTCTAAACTGCTGGAACTATGTTGGGTTATTGTGGTTGTATCAGGAATACATGCATTTGTAACGGAAGAAATTATGTATTAACGGAAAACAGTTTTTTAGCATTTAGGAAGTTATATCAATAATTGCCGATGAGTATAACCTTGGTTTTGTTCTAAGTCGTGTTTTTCAACCTGATTTCAACGTAGATATTTCAACCAATTCAACATCTCATAACGCCTGGTGAAACAATATCCAGTAGACTTTCGATTGTAAAGTCTTGTCTTGATGGCGTCCCGATGGTATGAACCTAGAGGATGAATAAAAAGTGTGTTGGTTAAAACAGGGTAAAAGTTGTTGCGTACTGTAGCATTTTTTAGTTCGTAATTAAACCAGTAAATAGTATATTGTGATTTAGAGGTTAATTTTCAACCTACATTTTTTTAAATTCTGAAATTACGCCCTCATACGTTCAAAATTGCCTATTAGATTGTCGCGTCTAGATGGTACGCACAGAGTCCGGTTGTGAAACGTCCATTCAGTCTAAAATCTACGGTTGCAATCTTCAAAGCATCCGTTTCTTGATGTTTGAGGCTCTACGGAAGGGAACGTGAAAACTCTAGTCTTGCTGCGTCCCTGTAGAATGCCTCTTATGCTGTGAACGTCTCTAAGATTTCTATTAATTTAGAATTGTGTGTAAAATGTTCAGGAAATTACGGATTAGAAAAGGAACAAACCTCAGGCAACGTCGTCCATACTTGTGCTGGGGATAGTGGATTGCTCATACCATTCAATATTGGTCTTGAGTACGCCATTGCTGCGTTTAAAGTACCGAGGCCAGAGAGTAGCTCCACGCTCTTCCAGACCCAACCCGTCCATCCGGACGTGGTGGACGCCGCGACTGCGAGCGGCGGCGTCGAGGCTGGGCGCTCTCTCCGGCCGATCTGGCGTCCTCTGGCTGCCTCTCAGCACACTCTGGAAGCGTTCCTCGCGAAGGGATCGCCCCGCCCCCAGCCCCGCCTCCGCGCCCGAATCTCCGCCCCGCGCCCCGGTAAACACAAAAGATTGAGAACTGCAGATCAGTCGGAATCGCCGGTCGGAAAATGGAGTGAGGCCCGGAGCCGGGAACGGGGCCGGCGCTGGTCCGGCCGGGTTGGGGCTGAGAGGAAAAACATTTCCTCTTGCGCGCGTCGCTGGTCGTGCGGGGGCGGGGCCGGGCGGGGGCGGTCGCCGGGGAAGTTGGTGGAGGAGCGACGAGGGCTCTCGAAGCGCGGCCGGCCGCCGCGTAGCCCGCCGAATTGGGCGAAACAAGAGGCCATCGCCGACGGCCGTCGGCGCCCGCCCCCGTCCTCGTCCCCGCGCTCACGCCCACCGGCAACGCCCTCGGCTGCAACCACCTGCTGCCCCGCCCGCTGCAAGGGCCTTCGTTTCCCTTGTTCCATTTTTAATCATTTCCTCCTCATCGGCCCCCTTCCCCTCTTTGAACTTTCGCGCCCTCCTCCTCCACCCCGCCCTCGTGCTCGTCGCCCCCTCTTCCCCGCCGCTAAACGGCGCGTAATGGGGGAGCTGATCGGATCTTGGGCGCCGCGCGGTGATTGCCGGCCCTCGAGTCCCCGGCCCCGCCCCGGCCCCGCCCCCGCCCCCGAGGCGCCTGATTGTCCCGGTCTTTCCCGCGTCCTCCGGCGACCTGAAGGCTGACGCCGCGCCGCGCCGCCCGCTAACGAAGCGCCGATGTAATTAAAGTCCGTAGGCGAGTGGCTGCGGGCACCCACTCGCCCCCGTCGCGCTGTTTGGAGTGTCCGTCGCACGGTGAATGTATCGATGTTTCTAGGAAAGCTCTGCGTTGTTGTTGATAGTTCTTGCAAAAATAAACATTTGATGCGTATAATGTTAAGTTACTAGAATTTCATTTCAATGGGCATACAATTAAATTTACATCAGTGCAGTTTCCAAATCATATTTAATTGGTTACGTATCAGTGACTAGTAAAAATGTAAGGGTCTTGCTTTTTACAATCGTCATTTTGTGTTTTTGTGTTATTCACTGTCCGTATTAGATACAAACTTTGCGATAATTAGAACGTATTGGTTTTTACACATGCAGTTACTAGTGGACTCGGCCTTAATAAATGCAAACCTTGTATAAATATTTTATGACAAAACCTAGTCATTGTTCAAGGTAAAACTGGAGAACTTCACATTTTACAATCGCATACCTTAGTTGTGTAATAACGCTGTTTTACGGTTAAAATATGCATTTAAAAATAAAAACAAACTTAAATCTCAGACATTTAATCTATAACTAAATGTTCAGAACACAGTTTGACTCATGTTTAGTGGATTTTATAAAACCTATTATTCATTGGTGCATCTATGTGCCGTGCATCGCTGGATAAATGTTCTTTAGTCTCTCTCTAAATTTTATTATCCGATTCTGGAATCGAGGACGTCCAGCCCAATCCCCCCTAAATTCCAAAGCGCTAAGGCGCGCGCTCCCGCCCTGCGTCGTGTGGTGGGCGGGCGGGAGGGTTGAGGGAGGGCGAGAGGTTGGCCCGCGGCGGTGGCGGCGGGCGATCTGCGAGCATTAACACTATTAGCACCGAATGTGTGCAGCGCCGGCCGAGGCATTGATTAACTTAGGGAATCAAATAACGCCAACATAATGCGGCCGCCTGCTCCCGCCGCTGCGGCGGCCGCCCCCGCTAAATTGCGCCTTAATCCGGTTACCGCGTAAACCCGAGGCGGGCGAGCAGATCCCGGCGCCGGAGCTGCCGCCCTCGCCTGCCCCCCCCCCCGCCCCCGCTTCCTCCCCTCTCGCTCCCCGCTCCGCACTTCCCCGCCACGGAGACGAGACCTGCCGGCCGCCGCCGTAACGAGCGGTTCCTCCTGCCACCGCTGGCCCGTCGCTATCAGCCTCAGCGCCGCCTCTGCCGCCAGCGCCCGAAAGAAATTCGCGCGGCGTGCTTGCATTCGATTGAGCTGACGCTTTTCTCTTAACGTTCGAACCTGAGACACGTTGCCTCTGCGTTCCGTTGACGTACTACTGTATCGTTGCTGAAAGTGAGTTGTCTGAAGGTAACATCCGTCGAGGCCGGTGAATCGAAATGTTGATCGCGCCCTTGAGAAGTATAATTATCGATCTTCATTGTGGGGCACTTTCGAATGAATTCTTTGAACTTCCTCGACTTCATGCTTGGAATTGCTAGAAAGTATAAATAAATAATATCGGGATCGTACAGTCGCACGTTGACTTCTCTATTCGCCTGGGATGAACATCGGGCTGCTAGACGTATTGACTCCAGGACCATTCACCAACTCAGCGAATACAGGCTCTAATTAGAAAAGAACCGGGAGAGTATTTTTCCCCCTATAATTTGGCCATTCTTTTGCGTAGCAGCTGAGAACGTGTCTTCTAAAATACACTATCCTTCGGTGAGTCTCAAACTCCCGCTCTGAGGTTTTAATGAGCAGATATCACATCGATACTGCCCTGTGGAATGTACAGTGGCGTTCGCTATCGACCGGCCATAACAGAGCACCGCTTGCCTGGAAATACGGATGCGACGGGTGTTGGGTTTGGACGTGGGGCTCCCGAGGCACGGCGGCCGTAGGGCGGGCGCCGGCGCTCATTCTCCTTCGCCCGACAAATGTCTCGCTAAAATGGGTTCGCCGATAAAACATTACTTAACTCTTCCGCCCTCGTTCGCATCGCTGATTGCGGCGGCGCCCCACCCCCGCCCTCTCGCTCCCCGCCCTTCGCGTCTCGCCCTTTTGCGCGCGGGCGGTGGCGGCCCGCGAAGAGATTTTGAACGAAGGTAATAGAAGTCTTCTGCGGATGCCCACTCTCCCTGGCTTTTCTCGGGCGGCGGAGGAGAGGGTTTCTGCCCAGCTCTGGAATTGCTGACTCGGCTATCACTGCTAGCACTTTCTTATATGAATATTACCAACGAATTCGAACCCATTTTGCCGTATCTTATAGCAAGATGAAAAATTAAGTGTTATTTTGTAAGGTTTTTTTTTTTGTCTTTTGTCACTATATGCACACTCCTAAAATCGTAGTGAATTTATTGGAATGTTTCACTTTATTCCGCCTTGTTCTTCCCCCCAACCCGTGAATTGAAATGATGTCTTTGTTTGGGGGAAATGTTGACATGATTGCATGTGGCTAATTTTTTTAAAAATTATCTTCAAAACCCTTTATTTTGTTGCTAAGAAATGCTTTAAAAGTTACGATTTTTATAACATCAAAATTACAATACCTGACAAAGAATAACGATAGTGAAACTCAAGGGACTGAGTATTTTCTTTTGTTAAAGAAAATTTCATTGAAAGGCGAGCGTGTATTAGGCATGTAGGTTATAAAGTTAAACTGCTTTATAAGGAGTTTTTCGTTATAAAGAAGTTGTTCATAGCTAGTTTACAATACAACAGATTCTAACAGATTTATGATTTTCCGGAACGTGCCTTTGCGCCTGCCCTTGGTTCGTCGTTGTTGTGGTGAGGAACTTTAAGTTCTGCTACTTGTCCGCGAGTGATCAGATCGTAGGCTGCGACGCGGGGCGTGGCGGGACGGGGCGCAGGAGGCTGGCTGTTGGTATTTCGCGGATTAAAAGTCTGCGGTGGCGCCTGCGGCGGACGTTGAGCGATTCGCCTGCCGCCGGCGCCTCGCTCTCTCTCGCGCTCGCCCTCGGGATCCACTGCAGCTGCCGCACCACCCAAATCCTTAGAACGGCTTGTGCAGGATGCGTTCTCGACTCCATCTTGTGTATCAAGGATTTTTAGTTCCTTGCGGTCTACGAGCCGTTGAGAGAGCTCATATGAGAATTTACTTCATTTGTGGTAGTTTCAATTGCCGTTGTGCTATTATTATTATTATTATTATTATTATTATTATTATTTGTTCGCAAATTGGCCATCTCGGACCACGCCGAAATGCACTTGCACTTACCAGAGCTCATTTTATCTCCCTGGCAGGTGCATGTGATTCATCGGGGGATCAGCGTAGCTGAATCCGATTTTTATTCTCCAGGGTTGTGAGTTCTGGGGGGAGGGATTGAAGATTGAATGATAATGGTGATCGTGATGGGTGAATAGACAGACATACACAAACATGCTCATGCCCGAGGCGACACTCGAACACGCGATTTTTCCGTCCAAGATCGTCATGGCACTACTGCTTTAGCGTTCTCGGCTATCGCGACCGGCAATAATAGTAGTAATAATAATAATGATGATAGTGTTTTGGTGTCGAAATGAATACGTTCCCTAGTCCTACTGTTTTGAAGATACATCAGAAACATGTAAGAAGCAACAACGACAGCTTTGGGCGGGTTAATTATGGTGTATTCGCGGATACTTTGCGACGCGGTTTGTGGCTGTTTTCGTGTGGCCGCATAGCGCAGCGCCGGAGTGGTCTGTGGGGGGGCGGGGCGAAGAGGAGGAGGAGGAGGCGGCCGGCGGCGGCCCGGCCGGGGCGGGCCGGGCCCTGCGCCGCGCAGCGCGGCGCGCGCACCTGGCTCAGCGGCGCGAGGTGGCGGATGAGAATGGATGGCCCCGGCTTTTTTCTACGGCCGCAGCGGAGGGGCAGAGTAATAAACGAGCGGGTAATGATGACGCAGGAGCGGCGCGGGGGCCGGGCGGGCGGGGCCGTCGGGGAGGGGCGAGGAGGGAGGGCGAGCGGAAGTTGCCGGGGAATTGAATAGTGCGCTCCTCTGCGACTCCGCCTCCCGCCTTCCGTCTCCTGGCCTCCGCGTCCGCAGGCTGGCGGCGGCGGCGGCGGCGGCGGCGGGGCGCTTGCCGTGATCGATGAAGCTATTGCCGTTGTTGTCGCACCGACTGACCTCCCACCCAGGGAGCTGACGCGTCGCGGACGGACGGACGGGGGGCGTCTCGCTTAGCGCCTGCCGCCCGCGCGTAAATCACGCCCCGCGATGGATTCGGCTGTCCGCGCACGCCCCGCCCCGCCCCGCCGCGCTCCGCCCCGCTCCGCCCTCGCATGCCGCGATGGCCACCTTCCATTTTCATCCTCTGCCTTCGCCACCCCCGACGCCTTGACTTCCTTGCGAAAATCCTTCTTAGCCCTTCCTTCTCCTCCTCAACATCCGCCCCTGCGCTTGTTTGTTGACCCACACTAACAGTAACTGTACTGTCTTTATTTTTCATGAAGTTTCTTTTGATGTCTTGTCGATCCTACTCCCCTCCATAAATTTATTTTATAGCTTTTTTTTTGTCGTTCCTGTCAGTCCTATCGTTGCTATTCAGTCGTCCAATAAGTAAAAATCCTGTGTCGTATGGTCTTTTCGTCAGTTCCTCCTCCATCTCGCAGATTAAATGACATGAGAGTTTGTAGCGGTAACATATCTGAGTTCTAAAAGACAATATTGTGGCAATGCTCTGAGTCGAGCGGTGGATATGGCCAGACCCGTTATAACAAATTTATTCTCAGTCTAAAGAATGCGTTCTGGAAAAGCTACTTGTAAATGATCTCGACTCTTTTCACCATGAGCGGTGCGCCTCCTCGGCTCCCCTCTCACCCCAAAAGTTGTAAATAAAACGGCAATGGAGATGTTTCAGCAATCGAGATGGTGGGCTGGCAGCGTGAGTCGCCGCTTGTCGCTTTGTGCGTGCGAGGCTCCGCGGCGCGCGAGAGGCAGTGCCGCGGCGCCCCGCGCAGCGCAACGCCGGATTGAATTTTAAAGTTGCAGCGCGAATTATGCGCGCGCTCGATCCCGCGGCGATCACTTATTCAGCGTGCCCCTCCCCGCTTCCCTCTCTCCCCCTCCTCATCCTCCTCCTCCGGCGAAACTCCGCCTCGCGGCCCGCGCGCGAAAAAAAATGGCCCTCCGCAGCTACCTGGGGAGGAAGCGAACGCCTTGCTCTAGGTCAGAGGTCCTCGCCAGTTTCGGTTACTTGTCTTGTCTCAAAGAATGTTGACAGGCTACGTTGAAGATGTCAGTTTACAATGTACTCTGCTGGCAGTAGTAACACGTTAGACGTAATACTAGGCGGAAATAACGTATAAGATGTGTTGTGGATGGCGATCATTCTTGTGACAATTGTTGCAGATTGTGTTGTGTTCATGTAAAAAGCGTAGAATAAGCAGATTTAGTAGTAAAGGGAATGATTCGAACACGTCCATATAACGTTTATATGCGTATTTGTGGTTGTAGCTCTAACCTGACCACTGATCCGCAGTTGTGAAGATAAACATTCCGGGCGTTGAATAGGCGTCGAAAGCAGTTTGACCTCTCGAGCGAGAGAGTGGAGTAGATGGTGAATGAAAATCGGCAGTTTCCTTCGCTTTCTCATTGCAATTTTGGAAATCAAGTATTTACTAGCGTGTTAGGTATGGTAGATTCTAAATGTCTTTTAGATAACTGCAGAGAATTTTAATCCGAGATGCTGCTTCGAGATTGGTGGTGCTGACTATGACGCTTTTTCGTAATGTGCCGCTTGGGTTTTGAAATTTTATTGGTGACTTTTAATGATATCCGTTAGAAGGCAATGATCTTAAGTCAACATTCCCCGTATAAGAACAGGCGTCCCAGACGAGTAGAGAAGATTTCGTGCCCTATACCATTTACGGGTCTAACTGCGGTTTGTAATGCACTCTAATATAGAAAGGGTGATAGTTGTCAGCAATTAATGGTTAATCAAGACAGAAACTATTCTACCTAAAATTTTTCTTTTATTTGCGTTCGAAGAATATTAATTTCGGTGTGCAGGACTCATCCAGGTCATAATGTTTCTGGATGCCAACACACAACTGTCCAGGCGTTGGTGCCCGCTTGAAACTCTCTCTCAAAACGAGCGCTCGGCAGTTAGAGGGGACGTTCGGAGCGACCGGGCCAACGCGAGGGGGCGGGGGTTGCCCTCTGCAGAACAGCGCGCGGCTTTCGCGTCCCATCAAATATGCGGCGGCGCGGGAAATATTCAGTCCCGCGCCGCGTCAGACGTCGCGCCCACGCCGAGGCGACCGCCCCCCCCCCCCGTCAGTCCCGATGACGGCTCCCCCCCCCCCCGCCGTACTTCCGCCGGCTCCTGTCGCAGCTGCCCTCGCTCGGGCGTTGAACCGGGTGGTCGCTCATTACTCGGAATGTAGGAGACGATTGCACTTCCAGAGAGTTAAATAGCAATCGAATTTTGTATACTTGAAATTTCCCGAAGTAGAATATGGGAATGCTTTTTGACATTGCCATCCATAGTTTGTCATTATATGGGCTGTTCCGCTCACTTCACAGGCCCCGTCCAGAGGTAATTCGCATAAATAGTGCCGGCCGAAGAAATGGAAGATGTGAAATTGAGTTACAAGAATTAAAGGCACATGCAGGCCACGGCTTTAACAGTTATTGCTTAAACATCTTATCCTATGAGAGTGTAATAGCCCATTCATTATGTTTATTGGAGTGTTTGTCGTGAACACTATTTTTTAATATGCGCTAATAGTTTTGGTGTTGGATTCGACAACGGGAAATTGGATGTACGGCGTAGCCATAGGCTGCCTCGGCGGATGTCAATGGATTCTTTACCGATCAGGGAATGCCGCATCCTTTGCTGTGTTGCCAACTTTACGGTTGACATTCTGCGCCGTTCCGGAGGCGAATAAACGACAGGGAGGTCGCAGTATTAAGACGAAAAATATGCCAACTCTTCGTAAGAGTTTGCTTTTCCCGTAAAGCCAAGAGCTCAGCTTGTCTAATTTTCTTCGATCACAACGCCCCTGGAAGCTGGAGGCGGCGGCGCGAGTGGCCTTGGCCAAGGTACAGCAGCCCTTGGCATCTCGCGTGGTCCGCGCTGGGAGGATTTCGTGTCGGGGAGGGAGGGCCCAGCGGTCGGGTCGAGGCCGCAGCGCGAAGGCGAGGGGGCGGCCGGTGAATAATTCGGCAGCGGTGGCTCCGCCAACCCCGCCCACCCCGCCCCCCTTGCCAGCCGCTCCATAATACACGCGCCTGCGAGCCCTCGCGCGCTCCGCCGGTCCACGGCTCGCGTCTCGGAGGAGGAGAAGCAGGCGGCGTCGTGGGAACAATGGGCCTTCCGAAGCGCGCCTGCAACATGAGGACTTCAACGTGGGGGTGGAGGAAGAGGTATCATTTGGGTGGAAGTGAAGCAGAATGGGTGATTTATCTTTCACATTGAGCTGACTTTTGTTTCAATTTTTTTCACACATTAACCATTTTTTACTGATGTATAGGTTCAAATAATACTGCATGTATGCTGTTCAATGTGTGGCCATTTTAAAACTTTTCCAACGAAATAAAAATATTGAGTCGCATGTGAAAAAAAATGTGTAAAATACGTTCTCAGCGAAAGTCTAAGAAACCAATACATATCGACTGCGCCCTACGTCACCTATCCCATACCGTTTCCATATTTTAAACGGTACCAAAAATATTTGGGTGCTAGTAGTTATTGAATCATACCATATGAGCGTATCTGGGTGTGGGGATGTCTTGTTCAGCAGTAAATGATATCGGATGTATGAGAAGTTTGTTGCGCTGTGCAATGCACTGTCATATTCCAAAACTCCATGATCTTCTCATGCTTTAAGCAATGGACACAAACGAATTTCCAATCTAATGGTCTTTATTAATGTTGAAGATCTAATTTGTTGGGTTCATCTCTCGCAATCCCATTGGAGAGAAAAATATGTTGTAAAGGAAAGAAAGCCATGTTCAGCCCTTTCTGTTTTCCGCCAACTCTTCCGACGCGTTTGGCGGAAAGATCGTGAGGAAGTGACCGCGCCTCTATCACACAGAAGTTTCTCTTCGTGGCAGTTGATCCGCCATCCCACGTCTTCCTCCCCGGGGCTTTTCGGTCCGCCGCGTCTTCGTTCGCCGGGGCGCCGAACAGCGGCGCATTGCGTTTACGTTACGTGCCGCCGCTGCGGCGCGCGCCGGCAGTGTCCCGGCCGCGTCGCCGTCTGTAGAGCTAATTAACATAAATAGCGCCGGCGCGCTGCCGTGATTTCCTCTTCATTTCCTGAACGCGCCCGTTCCCTCCCGCGTCGACGCGCTACACATTTTTGCGCGCGCGTGCCGCACGGCGTACCCGCCGCGTCTCGGGCCGCCTGCCTCCCTCGGACTGCTCGTGTAGGAGAAGAACGGTTTCTTGTTGGGGACCGCAAAGTGTCTAATGATATGATTTCGGCGAAGTGAAACGCACAAATGGGTTTCGTTGGACCAGCATCATCTACTCTCTACCAGATCACTAACAAGATGTCAGCGAGCTAGCAAAGAGAACAGTTACTTGGTTTTCGTTGGAAATTTTGGAGTGACACATTTTTATTCAGGCGTTTTCAATCTTACGCTCGCACTAGCCAAAAGCGTTCATTTTGCTATTTTTCTGGTGTTCGTTCACAATGCAAGTTGACATATGTTTTATGTTAATTATATGCCCTTGATAGTGATTACTGTGTAGCTCGTAGTGAGGTAATGCAAAAACTGAAGATCGTGTTAGCTTGCAGTGTGAAAGGAGGAAAACTCTGTTACTGCGTGGCGGGCAACCGAACAAAACACACTGCGTTGACTCGATCGAATTTACGTAAGTCGGTAGGCAAACAATGCATATCGTACAGGACCCGGGAAGCTGTTTCAAAAGTATGTGCGCACCCTTTCTTTCGTTAATTTCACTCATCTTCTTAAGAAAAGAAATTGCGTAACTCTGCTTACAGTTTTTCGACTGGATATTTCGCTGTTGTGAACAGTTTGTTTGGAGTGGCTAGGCTCGCTGCACGAAGGAAGTTGACACAGTACAAGTTCAGGTACTGTAAGATATGGATAATGTGGATATCATTAACGCTGAGGAAGTGGATGTATTATTTACACCGCGATACATCGTCCGTGCCGCTGCACACTCCCATGTGCTGGCTCGTCCGCGCCGCTGCACAGTCTGATTGCGAGCCAGAGGAAGGCGCAGCGAAGGTTTGGGAATAAAACAGAGCGATGCGATAGCTTAGGAGACGAGAGAATGGACGTAGGAAGATCGTAAACGCCAGCAGTCAGAGAACTTGGCTTCCCCACCGCGGGCGTCCTACTTCGGCTGCGACGGTAGCCTGGCGCGGCGCGGCGGCGCGGTGCAGTGCGGTTCCTGAAGTGATCGTAGCAGTGTCCTGTCGGCGGCTGGCATCCGCGGCGACAGGCGGCGACGGCGACACGGAAAACTACTCGAGCCCCATCCCCACTCTGTTCCCTTCCCCCTCCTCTCGCAAATTAAGTAAATGAATTTCAGTAATACGCGACTGGGTCTCGCTGCTCTGAGCAAATAATACTCTTCTTCGCCCTCTCCTTCCAGTTTCTCCCTCAGCCCAGCCCATCAGGCTCCGCAGTCGTCGCAGCGCGAAAAGTTCGAGTCAACACGTTCTCGAAGTTACCTGCGACTCATTAAACACGGCGCGGGCGCGCATATTTCTACGAATTACAGGCGTCGGGGAATCTCCCCTCTCCGTCCCCGCCCCTGTCCCCGCTCCCGGCCACCGCAACTTCCGTCCCGCTCGCCTCAGCACTTTGGGTTGTTTCGCTGGATTGCTCACGGCACCTCGTCTGCGATGTAGTGCTCGTTGTGCAATTTATCTTTTACCTCATCTTCCAGTTGAGTCTTTTCTCAGTCACGAATGTCTTTGTAGATAAAAGCTCCTTGAAATTGTCTCGCCGTGATACTTAATCAGCAGGAATTCTTTGAAGCAATCCACAAAATTGATCAGATAGTCGCCAGGTTGAATGAATTATTTTTATTGAAATTATTAAACTCTCTATTATATTTTAAATATTTTTCAGACTGAAGTTAATAACTTAGTCAAAAACAAAGAACGGGAAACGGAGAAAACAGGAAATTATGTATGGCTAATCCGAGGTCCTATTCATGGTTTGGCTAATCCGAGGTTACATCAACAGCTTACAATTTAGATATTTGTAACCAAATCGATGGACATAATGATGTTACATAATAGTATTTTTGCAACTATCTTCTAAATAGGAAACACCGTCATTCATGAAGTCTTGCGATCAAGATGTAGGAAATGCACCTGCCTCAAAGAAACGAAGAAATTATACACCTACTGTATATTGAGAGTCTAGTACATTTCTGATGTGTAATAAATATTTGTAGAATTCAAAGCGACCCTGACGAGTATGAGAGGGCCAAGGAGACGTCTGCTCTTGACCATCTGGGTCCGAAGGCATGTCTTTAGTTTCTTTATCCTGACGTGGAGCCGTGCTCCCTGTGCGTGCGAGGATAGCAAGAAAAAAAACGTTTTAGAGATACTCAGGGAGGCACGGGGCATTTTAACGAGGGTCAGCGTCGGTCGCGTCGTAAACAGGGCCTAGGTCGTGACCCTTCCGTGTCTCGCCCTTTGGCTCTCCGCGATCTCGACGTTACCCAGCCCTACCACTGCCAAAAAATAAATAAATAAAATAATAAATGAATGCGTGTGGTCGCATATGTAAACCGATCGGATCGGAATGGCGCGAGAGTCAGGTTGCTGGCAACTCAAATCCCACCACTTGGTATGAACTATGACACCAACACGTAATTGGAGTTGTCCTGCATCTCTCTCTTTCTGTCTCTGTCTCTCTGAGGAGATTTCATGTGAAATGCCGTCTCCGTCCCATTGCTTTTGCAGCGCGCGGAGTGTGGATAGGAAGATCCAACGTACGGTTGTGCGCACCGTGCTTATTTCTAGTTACGAGACCGATTTGCGTTCGGGATTCATATCAGTTCGTTATTCCTTGTCTCGTGCTTAACAGAAGCATTTTTACTTTTACGGGTTTAATAAAACTATTCCACCCAGGATTACGCGCACATACGTTCGGAATACATTCTTAAGTAATTGAGAACCGAATGGCATTTGTGTCAGTGTTGCCCAGGAAATCGGTTCCACAGATTTTCATTTTTTCTTGGACGGGTAAAAGTAGCGGGTTTGGGAGGGGAAATTATTGGGGGGGATGGCAAGGGCGATACTTACAGAGCATGGGGATAAAAAATGCATTTGGTGTAAAAAGGTGGAGGAGGAGGAGGGGGTAGAAGAATGTCTGTGTGTGCGTGCGTGCATGAGTGGAGGAGCAGAGCGGGGGTGGAGTGCGACGTGACGCTATTGTGTGTTGCAGAATGCGTCGGCCCAGGCGGCGCTGCAGGCGGCCAGCGCGCTGTCGGGCCAGAGCGAGACGCAGGGCGGCCCCAACACGGTGCTGCGCGTCATCATCGAGCACATGGTCTACCCCGTCACTCTCGACGTCCTTTGCCAGGTAAGGCGCCTTTCTTGCACTTTGCCCGTTGTCTCCACAATTTAAATTAATTTAATGTATTCTCTTGAACCATTAAGGAATTTGTATTCTTAATTCATTCCAACTACTATTGCACGTTTAACCATAGTAAGCCGCCTTACTTAGTTCACTTTTATTCTAAATGATAAAATATATCTACTAGAAACACTCCAGACTGTGGTTACAGAGCAGTTTAACACCAATCGTTTGCGAAATTTTAAAATTATTGCTAGACTTTGCATTATTTATGATTAAATTTTGAATATGCAACTTAAGTATTCTATTTATTCTAAGAGAATTGTTAATGTGGATACCTTGTCTAGTATTATGTTTTTGTCTTAAGAATACAAGTGCAATAACATTAGTTTGTACCTGTTGTTGTTGGTTTTTATTATTTTTTAATATACAGTAGTACGCGTATTTTTATATACATTT
This sequence comes from Acheta domesticus, assembly GCA_031308135.1. Taxonomy (NCBI): domain Eukaryota; kingdom Metazoa; phylum Arthropoda; class Insecta; order Orthoptera; family Gryllidae; genus Acheta; species Acheta domesticus. The sequence goes on along the minus strand of JAHLJT010004567.1, from coordinate 141,566,784 downwards.
TAGTAGCACTTAGTCTTATTTCCACATACATTGTTAAAAGGGCTTTAGCACCTAAAAACTTGATAATGGACATAATAATCATTCAGGTACGATTCTTTTCGGATTACAAATCTGTGGGCAATGATCGTCCACTGATTAAATTAATTACAGTGGTCCCTCAGCAATCCTAATAAAGTATCTTCGCCTTGGACAGATAAATTGGACGACAATTGGACAGATAAATTAAATATTATCCTTTGGTATAGAAGTATCGTCTCGACCTTGAAATGTGAAAATTACTCGTCAACGAGAACTGAACGAATTGTCTACCTGTTCTTAACGGCATTATTGACGGTTCACTAGCTTTAAAATTATTTTGGATTACCTTGTGCGAATATGTGGGCGAGGATAAAAAATGAAGAAAAAAGAGATTAAAGAAAAAATTGATGGGATTTTTAGCAGAAAATTTACGAATAGTGTGTTATCGGTAAACCAACATTGAATATGGCGAATGTAAAAATAAAAACGATCGTCCAGTTTTTGTACTCGTGTTTGTTGGTAGCAGCTTATTTTGTACAATGTAATTCAAAATTACAGCATATTCTCCGTCAATTGTTCTGCTTGCGATAAAACTTTTTTTTCCTTTTTTTCATTTATGCTCGTTTGTATCGACATGTTCATATTAAGAGCGCGCAGTGAATCATCGTTGCTAAATTTAATTAATGTTCTCCTACATCATGTAATTTAGATATGATCGAATGCAGTCATTGGCAAGCTTGTTTGCTCTATATGTTGTGAAATCTCGTAAATGTAACAATTTATTTCGTATACAGGCGTGCGTGTGTGCAGGAAAAATGCATTTTTTTCGAGTTAAGTGTCCTTTTCGTATTCAGTTGTTACCCAAATTCAATTTCCTCGACAAAGTGCTGTGTAATTCCACAGTGACAACTTTCGTTAATATCCTTTCAGAGGCGGTGAAGTTTTTATGCACGTAAAAGGGTGGACCAACCATGCTGTTTTAAAAGTCTTTATTCAAAATGTTTTATTAATTTGCATCATTCATACCAGTTGCTTCGAATCATCAGGATTTTTCCCAGTCGTGAAAATATGCATCGTGCAAGGCAGTTAGAATGAATTCAATTTTCCTATTTTGACTCGTCAGTTCATTTACCAGCTAATAGAAGCAACATTGTGTTAACTTCAGATTTTCAACCTAAACGAGAAAACTGCAAGTATATAAACGTACGTGTATAATGGATATTGCGGTTTTCATAGATGTTCCTGAAAATACTTGCAGAAGACAAAAGAAATACTACGGAATGCCCTCCACCATTCAACCTGTTGTATTTAATGTTCTGTGACCGGTGGAATGTGCATGTAGATGTGATTGAGTCAATTGAGCAGCCAGCCGATAGTTCATAGGCTATTATTTAGATTATGTTGGTGATCCGTAGAAAAAGAGATTACTTGCACCCTTCTTATTAGGTCATGAAGTCAGAAAATCCATAAAAGTATTTGTGAAGGCAGGAAGCATCACAGTATTATGTGTAGCGCTTAAATAAGCGCCAGTATTTTGTACATAAAAATGTTTTTAATATTAATAAAATGGCAGTTCCCATATTATTTTACAAATGTATTTTCGATATATCAGATTAGTCCCTCGTGACATTTTAGTGGTCCGTTATGTAGAAAGGATTGGCGACGTTACGTTCGTTGCAAGCTGTAATATAGCCAGGCGAAGACAGCGACATCCCAGAAGTTTTGTGACGAGTAAGGTACAGACTTATTCTTTCATAAACAGAGCGCGTCTGTAGTCTCTGGAGTAAACATACAAATTGCAAAATGGCTGTCGATAATCAGAAAGTTTTCTTTATTTAACGGCAATGAATTAATTTTCCTACGCGAGGCGTTCGCAAAATTTTTCAACCTGAACTACTGGGAAATAAAAGGAAAATGTTGGAAAGAGGATGTTTGAAATGTTTCTTTTGTTACAACGAATAAGTATTACAACTGCTGAAGCTCCTTCGAACATCGTAAACGTCGGTAAACACGTAAAAACGTGGGTAAAAACGTCATCAGCAACGTATAACAGGGGTGGGCAGCTACGAGAGCGTTGGGAGTCACAAAGGGAATAATTATGCAAAAAGTAACATTGATTGTGTTCTGGTTAGAAAAGTTCGCTCAAGTTACATTTAAATTTACATCGGTTAGAATAGCATGAAGCTTGGTTGTAATAAAGGTGTTTAGTGACTCGCACGAAAAGATTGTCCTGAGAATGAAATTTCACAGAATGACACGCTTGTAGTTAAGCAGAAGAGCAGCACACTGCGTACTAGAAGAACTGCGCCGTGGCCTTCTTCGGAGGATGAGCCTGTCGCCTTACGCATGCCGCTAAAGCTCCCGAAACCTGCGTTGCGACGAGTGCTCAGTGTATTTGTTGAAGCTCGGCGTCTAGGGGCTGGCGGCGATCGTCCGCCGCAACGGAGACGGCTCCTTTCTCAGCGCCCCGGATCCCCGCTCCCCTCCCGCTCCCGTGCCCGCCCCCTCCCTGCCGTCACGCCGCACAATGCCCGCCCGCGCGCCTGCCGCCTTCCATTTACATGTTGTGTTATCGCGGGGATGCGGGCGGTGTGGGGTGGGGTGGTGGCCCCCCATGGCGCGGGCGGCCACCTAAGGGAGCGAGCGGCGCGCGGGGCCCGCCTGTCTGCCTGTGTTCTCCCGGCTGGTCCAGCGAGCTCCGGAGCTGCAGAGAGGCAGTTCCTGCGGAAAGAAACACTGCGTCTAAAGTCGATATGCAGCAGTTGCTCTGTTGAATAATCGCTCAGCTTTGGCGTTTCTCTGCGTCTGCTGTGTCTGCCGCCCGCGCAGCCTGTTCAGACCGTTTTGTCTTATCTTCTGACAACTGGCCTGAACAATTGTTTTCAATGACAATAAATTTTGTGCTATTGGATTATTTCTTGATAGCAAAGGTTTACAATCGTTATTATTTTCTTTTCTGGAAAGTACTCGCGGAATGCACTTGATTCAAAATGTGCACTTAACGGAAAATCAAAATAATTTCCAAAAAAAATTTCATGTTCAGTACTTTCATTCTCGAAAACTAATTGGGGGTTTACAAATTCTGTAACAATACGATCACTATTCTCTGGAACATAGAATTAAACACGGGTGTGAAAAAACGCGTGGTTGCGTCAAGACCTTAAAAAAGAAGTGCGTAATGAACAAATCACGTCAGATAAGTTTTCTATGTATTTTACGATTTGATTAAAATGTAATGTTTATGCTAAAAAATCTGTTTATAATAGCCAGTGAAAACACAGCCAAGCCAAGCGCCACAATCTTTCATTTGAAGCAAAACTATCGAAATTTGGTTGAGGAAGCTCAAATTTCTTTCTAAATGCAAACCCTTGGTCGTTTTAATATAAAAACCAGATATTAGAGTAGTTTCGTGTACCATGGGAAACTTTCTGTTCAAAAGTAAATTAATTTTAATAATGCTTTTGCACATTAAATGTAGTCATCTGTGAATGTTCAACGTCGTTATTCCTGTGCACAAATTGTATAAAATGCAACATTTTAAATCGCAAACAAATTAGCTATTTATAGCCGCATTATATTGACTTTTTTAGTGTCTTTATTGTTGAGAGGAACGTCAGTGAAGGAACTCGATGGTCGTCTGTGGAACGGTCAAGGAAGTAAAACTGGCTTCTGGGAAAACGCTGTTGCAATGCGAACAGAAATAGTTGTGAAGATTGTCGAGTATGCGATAAAAGTAACGTTGCTAATGGTCGAAGTGGTGATTCGTACGTGTTGCGATCTGCGAGAGAGCAAGAGGAAGCTGGTAGGCTGTGGGCGCGCAGCGCTGCTCTCGCTGACCAGTGGCGGCCGGGGCTTGGGCTCCCCTGAATACATCACAAGTTGCCGTTGGGGCGGCGGCCGGGCGGCGGCAACCGTCGCGCAAATTAGGGCGCCTTGACGATCTGTGGGTCCGCGGGGACCCGGCGGGGGCGGTGGAGGCTGGCGCGGCTCCAGGCCCGGCCCGGCCCTTCTTCCCCCCCCACCCCTCTCTTCCCCTCCCCACCCTCTCTTCCCCTCCTTCTCCCCGCTCCGCCCCGGGCAGGTGAGTTCGGGACTGTGCCACAGCGGCCTTGCAAATTTGATGGATGGCTCGGACCTTCTAACTCACAGCAGCTGCCGCCGCCGCCACCACGCTTCCTGCTGTGGAACTCTGACTTGAGTCTGCCCGCGCGCGCCTGACCCGCCCGCCTCCCCACTACCCCGTCCTTTCCTTCCCTTCGCCCCCTCTTTTCCTTCCGCCGCGCCGCTCGCGCTGCCGCTCCTCACAGACGCTGCGCGCCCGAGCCGAACTTGAGGCGGCCGGGGGCACCTGGGCGGCAAAGGAGGCCCGGCGGAAGGGCCCGCGCTAGGATTGCTCGTAATTTCTTGGGACGCCCCGTTTGCAGTTCGGGATGGGCTGAAAAGTCTGGTGAGAGATTTCGATGCACTGTGTTCAAGGCGGAAGATGTTGCAAGTTTTATGTGTGTGATTTATCGCTCTGAGAAACGGTCTCTGCAACGTGTCACATTTTTGTATTAAAGTGAGAGTTTACTCACTGTACAAAAGTAATTCGCAATTTTATATTTGCCTAATACTTGTTTCGCTTTTCCTTCCTTTGCATAAACGTTTCCTGTTCCAAGGTCCGAATGCCTGCGAAGTATTTGCTGATTGATCGAAAAAATCTTTAAACTGCGTAAGAAACATTGTGATAATTTACAAACCCAAAACTGAAAGAGGTCCCTCTAATGAAAGCATGCAAATAGTTAACGCTGTGTAAGGGTGGGGCCAAGGGCGTTGTGCGCGTGGTGAGATGGGAGAGTGGCGCTCATCTTTGGCAATATTTCTTGTTTTGTCAACGTTGCCACGCCTCGCTCCTCCCCACCGGTCCCCAGCCCTGCTCCGTCCCGTGCCATCCCAGCCCGCTCCGCCCGGGGCGACACTCCGCCGCCGCCGTGAGCTTGTGATGAACGCGAAGGGGACCGGGGGGGGGCGAAGTGGATGCGCGCAGCGCCTGGCAGATGAGATGCTTGTAATGGCTGGCTTTTATTCTCCCGCCGCGCCGTAAACGGCCACGTGAGCCCCGCAGGCGGCGGCGCTGGCGCTGGCGTTGCCGCCGCCGCCGCCGCCGCCGCCTCTGCGCCGGAATATTACATACGCTTTCGTGGAAATCCAGCTGCACACGGGACGCGGGGGTGGAGGAAGAGGAGGAGGCGGCAGCAGGCGAAGCACAGGCGAGGCGACGCGCGGGCGCGCGAGCCTGCATTTGTCTGCGGCTGCGGCGGCCTCGCCCTCCGCCGCCTCGCCTGCGCGCCCCCGCTTCGCGCGCGCCTCTCGCCTCCGGCGCCGTCCCTTCCCCTCCCTGCCCCGCCCCTCTCCCCGGTTTTCCCGCCCGCAAACACCCCCCCCCCTTCAGTCGCGCTGGAAATCCGTTAATCTCGCTGAAAATGGTGCTTCCTCAAACACGGGCAATATTCGCGTACTCTGCGATACGGTAAGCCGCCTGAAGCGAGAGATAATATTCGCTTAATGTTTTGCCCGAGGCTCTCCTCTCCCCCTCCCTTTCTGAACATAGTTGCGTTGCGTGAGTGAGCGAGTCGTAATTTATTAGTGCGCGAGTGTTTCTTGCTGCGGGCTCGTCGCCAATGACGAAATCTGATTGTTGAAGTTCCTTCGCGTTCGTGAGTTATTTCAATGCGTCTGACGCAACCTTGCGTGCGATGTAATTTAATTCGGAGAAGCTATTTCATGTTTTGTTTATAAATAATCCCCTAATACGAGGCAGAAAATGCCCGGATACACTAGTTCTTGAATGATACCTGCGGACTTGCGTTGACGTTAGGCGGGTTGCGTCAGGGGACTGCTGGATCTTTACTTTTCACTCATCATAATCCCAAAACAGATTGCTCGTGATACGCGCCTGTCCCGTGTGTGCGACAACCTTGCAGTTCCTTTGCGGTTGAATTGATCATTTCAAGTCGTGGCGCATTCAGCTAAGACTAAGTCGCATTTCTTCAGACTCGATGCCCCAGATTATTTCAATGAAACAATTAAAATGTGTTCACATGTGCGGCAGAAAGGACGGTTTTGTAATTTGTACTCGTAGTTGAAATGACTACAAACAACTCGGATTACTTTCAGAGAACATTATGTATACAGTATGAAAATGCGCCCCGTACAAGCTCCTATTTATTTATTAATTTATTTATTTTGCTCTTGATTTGTAAAAAGTTTTGAAATATATATGTAATACTAAAATAAAATCCTAGAGGGAAAATAAACGACCCGTGTGTCTCAATATATGAAATTCGGATGCTATTAAAATACAATTTTCAGATTTAATTTCAAATTAATGTTCGAAGTTATTAGTATAACATTTTATTATGGCGATTAATAGTGAATGTTGTGCTTCAAATTGCTCGCTCATTAAGCTTTTAAGATCATTAAAATAAGACATTAATTATTCGTAATGAGTAGATCAGTCATCTAACTTAATGTGTAGATGTTGGTCTTTGCTGGAATTTACAGTTGTTAGCACATATGCCATTAACTGAACAGTTTTAAAATGTCAGGCATTGTTGTCCCATTTATTTGTGCATTTCACAATCTTTCGTTTCATGACTCTCATACGTAGAGAACATATTATCTAGAATCGAAATGTCGCAACGGTAAACACGCGGCAGCTACATAACTTCAAAAAATGCACATTTGGATGATCCCGGGATTAGACACCGGCATGCGTGAAACTACATTTTTCACCAAACGCTAATGGAACGGGTCGAATTCAGGAACTTCCAAACACTGGGCGTCTTAACGGCGCGCCGTAACACCAGGTAAAGAGCATTTAACAGAAGCTCAGTGGTTTGTAATCACGGAAGCTCGGTCTACAGGAAAGGATGTCGGGGTGGCCACCCACTTGGAATCCCGCTCGCGGACGCATTTCGTGGGAGGGTGCGAGAGGGGGAGGAGACGGAGCGGGGCGGACGTTACCTGCTCCCTTCCTCCGCCAAGACGCGCCGTGCTGCGTTGCGGAGGGCGACGGAAGTCTGCGGTATTGTATGCTTTTTCCCCGCTGCGCCCAGCTGAGGTAGCGCGCGTCCCGGGGGAAATTTCTGGTAAAATTCCCCGCGCCCTTGGCTTACCCCGCCCGCCGCCAACCCCGGCTCTGCCGCCGCCGCACCGCAGCCGCCTCCACCTGCCCTCCCGCCCGACGCCGCCGCCGCGAGATTAAATAACGACGGCTTCTACTCCCTGGCCCTTCCCGGCCGCGCTGTTTGTGGCGACTGTGGCGCCGTTACTTCCCTTTATTGGGCATGGACGGACAGTGAGGCGGGCTACGACGGTGTGAGTGCGTGTGCGCTTGCGTGGGGTGGGGAGGCGATGTGGGACGGATGCGTGTCACGCCTCTTCTGCCTGCGTACAAGCAGCAGGCAGTTCTCTTGGGAGCTGCATTTATTTGCCCATTATTCCTTTCGTATTTGTGAATGTGTACGAAAGAAATCGTGGTTAGTATGAAGTCCTATCTTTCCAACAGAGGTAGTTTTGTAGCTGTGTTGTGTTTGAGCAGTTTTAAGCGTAAGTATTCACTGTGCAGGCTGTCATTTGATTATCTGTTTTACTTGTTGCAGATCTTCACTCGGTTTGGAAAGGTGTTGAAGATCGTGACATTTACTAAAAACAGTGAGTATAATCTTGTCTTAAGCTGAAACAGTAAGCACATGGATTATGAATGCAAACGCGAAATGTCAACAACTCACCCTCACTCTCCCTCTCTTCGCCCCCTTTCACTTTCTCCCTTTCCTCCTTCGCTCTTTATGGCAGTAATCCTCATTCATCACATTATAAGCTTTCTTAGCATAACGCTAATCATTATACGGATGTAGTAGTACGCCGTTGTAGATATTGTCGAAGAGAATGATTTGAACATCAGTGATGTTTGGCCAACAAAGCTGGAAGAATATTTGGCGGTAAATCCCGAAATTTGCCTTTTGAAGTGATTATTGCATTCTTGTAAGAGTTTTGTGCGAATATTCTGCCCAGAGGTCACAACTAAGTTAACTAAACTAAGGCCCATCGTGGAAGCTCGCGTGCGCTTACTGTTGTTTTGTTATTGCCCGAGGCTGCGCATTGTCTTGTTGTAGCCTCCTCTCCTCTCTGCACCTCAATCTTGGCGCGTTGCCTGTCCGAATTATTTCGCGCTGTTTCGCCGAATACTGTGTGGGCGGGAGGGGGGGGGCGCAGCGGGGAGGAGCTATGCGGGTTGGAAGGGGAGCTGCGGAGACCAGAGTACTGGCCGAGATAGATTAGCCGTTTGGGGCGCCTGGATGGACTTGGCGGGGTAAGAGAATGGGGAGAGTGGGAAAGGATGCAGAGCAGAGGGGATCAAGGCGGTGTGAAAGGATGCGGAGCCGAAGAAACCCGTGGCAGGGCGAGAGAATGAGATACGGAACCGGGAGGATAGCGGTTAGGCGAGAATGTGGGAGAAAATGGGTTGTGGAGAGGATTGAGGCGGAGAGACAGAGGATGCGGAGCTGGGAAGACTGAGATTGAATGCCGGACGGGAAATAGGCGAGATAATATGTGGAGAGAATTTTGTGGGAGAGGGGACGTGAAACACAGTGGCGAGGGAAGAATGCGAGAGGGTGCTGAGCGGGAGAATAGACGCGGGTGAGAGGGTGCGGCTGGAGGCCCAATGGCGGGGATGCGAAGAGGGGAAGGAACAGAGAAGGGCGAAGGGGGCGGGGCGGAGAGTGCGGGAATGTTTCCGCGGCGGCGGATTGCGACCGGACGCCCGGCGCCGCCGCCAGCAGCGCCAGCAGCTTTGTTAAATTGCTGCTTCATTATTAAAGAGCGCGTGAATGTTTCACGCGCGGGACGGATGCGTTTTTGCGACTGCTTCGGACAGTCGGCGCAATCCCCGCCGCGCTGCATTGTTAAAAGCGACGCCGCTCGGACGTAAATGGAGACATTTTCTGTTGGTGCATCTTTAAGAGCCCCGCCCCCCCGCCCCCTTTTCTTCTCGCGCCCCGTTTCCGAGCACTCGCCTGAGCTGTTTCGGAAAGCAGCTTCCCTTCCTCTGACGGGCGAGGAATGGAAAATCGACGGCTCCCAGGGTCACCGCCGCTACGTCAGCCCTCGAATCGAGGATGACCTTTTTCTCAAATGATCTGATATTGAAGTCTGCTGACACGTTTATTCTCGTTGTTTAAATAATCTGAATGTCCTTCCGAAGAGATTATTCACTCGCAGCTATCCAATTTGAAGTGAGGTTCTGTAACGTGGAAGCTCCTAAGATTAGTGACCCTCGACATGCGAGATATGTATCATTTTCGTACAATTTGGTAATTCTGCTTGCAAAGTCTTATGGAAATGAATGGCAGAAAATCCTCTCCTGCCATTATTGTGAAGCTAGCCAGTACGTTTCTGTTATTGATCGCAATTAAACGCAGGTGGAACTTCATTCAGAGCGAAGAATTCTTTCTGGTTTTAAAGGTTGTTTGGGATTGTAGTGGGTGAAGAAGTTCATATCTCAAGCTAATTTTAATACATTAAAGAAGAATTACTTCATTTACAGAAGCATTGACATCATTGATGTTGTGGTCTTGTGTTAAGAAATTTCCCCGCAGATTAATATTTTGTAGGGTCACGAAATCTGACGGAGTTTCGGCCAATTTCTGAAAGCGCTAGTGCAGCCACTGCACATTGTTTCCAACATAACTGGGAATCGAAAGCTGCGGAGCTTCTGCTGTGTCTGTTTCGCGCGTGGCACAGGCACGGGGAGAATTCGCCTCGACGCTCATTGGCCCGAGCGCCGCCGCCAGTTCCCGCAGCAGATCCGATCCTCGCCTCTTGTCCCGCCCCGCCCCACCCCGTTCCCTCCCCTTCTCCTCCCGGCGGCTGCAGTCCCTCGCCCGCGGCCGACAGGCACCGCCGCCGCCGCCTTCCCCGGGGGCAGCAGCGTCACCGCCGACTGACAGGCCGCCGCCGGCCCCCGGGGGCGGCAGCCGGCTCCTCCAGGGCCTCCGCCCCCGCCCCTTCCCCTCCCCTCCCCGTCACTGCGGGGAACTTGACAAAACATCTCGGGGCGCACTTACGATCCTCCCGCCGCGTTGGGGCGGAGCGAGGACGACGGGTCCCCGATTCCTTCGCTCTTAGCGCGCGTTTGCGGCCTGCTTTGGCCTGGCCTCGCTGACGCCGCCTTTGTCTCTTGTGTTGCAGACACGTTCCAGGCTCTGATCCAGTATCCAGACGTCGTGACTGCCCAAGCCGCCAAGCTGGTAAGTGGCCGCCCTTTGCGCGCGCCGGGCGCTAATTTGCAGAGGGCGCAAAGCTGAAGAGCCGCCGCCGCGCGCTGCTAATTTGGGCGCCGTTGAATTCCGCGTGGGCGTTCGCGCGACTGGCGCGCCGGCGGTATTGGGTCGCGCTGGTTCACGAAAAGAAGATGAAAGCAGGGGGGGAAATGTTGCCGACGAGTTCTTGCGGGATTGCTCTGTTGATGGCGAACACGAGAGAAGACTACATATAACACTAAACAAAATTCAAAATGTCCTCGAACTAGAATTTTTGGTAATACATGCTTGTAGATTCATTTTGTTCTGCGAAAGGCATGACGGTATTCTTACGTTGTAGTGCCCGATACGAAAATATAATTACGAAGTGTTGTTTGCAAGTAAAATCTTCCTTATGTGTGCGGTTTAGACAGAAATTTCATTTCTTCTAAAGCATAAAAGCCTCCTTTACTTAGGTTCATTCGGGAAATTTATCTGAAGAATTTCGGTGGGGACGAATTTCGATTTTGACTAAAGGTTAAGAGTTTAATGAATGTAATAAAAATGTTCTAAAATGGCTTTTTCTTCTAGTTCATCAAGAAAGCATCTTTAGATCTCCAAGTCTCCTAGATCTTATTGAGTGATGAGATCTATCGGTTATCTTATTGAGGAAACTGACCCTTGAGTATTTAGTGTTAGAAAAAACTTGTCATAAAAGAGCAGTGTCAGGAGTTGTGGTCAAGAACAAAATTAACCTGCGAAGGATGATGCTTATATGTATTAAAAAATGCGTAAGAAATTGGATGAATTTACCAAGTGGTTGGAACCAAATCCTATACCGTAATTACCTTTTACTAAATAGGCCTGGGGAATACGAAAGTTAGGAAAGGCGTAGAAAACGATTGATTCACTATTTCTCTGTCGCCGAACGGTCTTGTGGTCCCTAATATTTACAAAGAAAGAAAATGAAGAGAAGGAATTGATGTGGACGGATATACGGCAAGTCGTTTTCTAATATCTTAGCGTTGATAGTTTTGTAAGCTCTTTGCGAATATGTGAATGACAGTAGAGTAGGTTTCCTTAGTAAATATTTCAATTTTTTGCTGATGTGCTGTCCACAACTTGCCTCAAGAGGTTGCGTGAGCACGCGTGCCGTGTCGAGCGCCGATTTGGCATACGCGCCCCGTGCGTAACGAGCGGCGTCGCGGGGCGCGGAACATATGTTTATTTTGTGCGTTAAACGGGTGGCCGAGCGCTATCGACTGCTCGGAGGACGTTTTCAGTGTTTTATCAGGATTACGGGATTATTGTTGGGGCGATGGGAAAGCCATGCATATTGCAGTTGGATTTGTGTATCTGTGGGCGGTCGGGGGGGGGGGGGCTTCATTGCCTAAAGTCGAGCGGCGGTTGTGGCAGCATTCCCTCTCCTCCCCTCTCTCATCTCCTCTCACTTTTCTTCCCTCTCTTATCAGGGCTCCTTACTGTCTCCTGAGCGTCCTTCATACTTATCGGACCCGACGTGAAAAGGGAATCAGTTTGACGGAGCAGAAACATTTTTTTCCTTCTACGCTACGTGAATTTTTCGTTTTTTGTATTATTTGGGGCTGCTCTTTTAACATTGTGTTGCATAGGAAATGACACGCAATTTCTTTCCAGTATGTTCATTTAAAATCGTATATTTTATATAAACAGTTATAGAATGCCTTTAGCAGTTGCCTGTCCTAATTGTAAATTAAAGTTGAAGTTGTGAATTAAAGGATGTTGATATCTTTGCGCCAGTATCTCAGGAACTCTTAATTTTTAAGAAAATCTCGATTTTCGGGTTTTTACTTTTCTCGGAGTCTTTGGTTTTAACGGTTTCTCAGATTTATAGATTTCCTTAAGAATTATAGGTTCATCATTAAATGAGTTCACACGTATTGTACTGTACGAGTATCTCATACTCTCAGTAGCTCATGCGGATGAGAAACACGTCAACTTACGTAGAAATAACTGCTTAACGTGATTAACGCACGCCTTTTCGTCTACAAAGCTCCTGTCAATAAGTGCTACGACGCGCAACGCCGGGCGCGACCTGTGGAGCCAGCAATTCTCCGAGCTCGCGGCAAGTGCCCGCCCTCACGTCACGTTATAATGCGCTCGCGAGAGAAGTTTTGAGGGGGGGCGGAGCCGAGCCGCGGCGTTCAAAGGAGTTGTGGCGGGGACGGGACGAGGCGGAGCGGAGAGGGAGTGAGGTTCGTTTGAGAGGGTGTGGGCGGCGACGTAATCTGGGGGCGGCTAAACAGGCTAATTAAGAAGGGCTTGTCGTTAAACTCCCCCCGCGGCGCCCCGCGGGGCCGCCCGCCGACGGCGCCCCTGGCGGCCGACGCCGGCTCTCCGACGAATGGCGGTCAAAGCCGCCCTCGTTCAGCTTTAGCTGCTGCCACAATGCCGTGCCCTCTTCGCGACACAACGGGAGGCCCGAGGAACGTGCCGCCCAATTGAAATTGCGCGACGGCCTGAAGTCGCTGCTATGTAACGGCGCGGACAGAAAAATATGATCTCAACGCGAGTGTTAAAAGTTAAAACGTCGTCCACCTTTGGAATGTATTTTAATTAAAATCAGATTACTTATAATTTGTATAATTTGTACCTTATGATTTCGTAATAAGCATTTTAAATTTGCATATTCTTAACTTTTTGTGACTCCCACGTTACTGCTTCACACTCGTGTGACTCTTTTGTAAGGTCGTTGCTTTCGATTGCGCAGTTTTCAATTGATAAAATTTACTCTCTAGAATTGTGGCGTTAAAGCAGGTTTTTTGTTTTGTTTTTTTACTTCACTAATAAAGTCATGCCATTAAATGTTCATAATATTAACAGAATTGTAGAGTAAAGGACGAGACATATAGAAAAAATACTATTCCATAAATCCAATTACCGACTTACTGGAATAAAATGAGATGCTCAAAAAATTGTAAATGAGGGTTGCGATGATATTAGGAAGTTTCATCTGGAGGAAACATTGTTAAATTGTTAAATAGAAAGTCCGTTGCGGAAAAAGCGTCCGGGAGAGCATATGCGGGTGCTGCTGCTTGGCAGCGAAAATCTCGCTGGGCGCGGCCTCCTGCGCTCAGCACTCTGAATTTTTCATTGCGGCGGAGATCCGTGGCGATCCGAGTGGCGCTCGAAGCACCGCCCCCGCTCACCTGACCTCGCCCCTGCGCGCTTCGCCCGTTTACAATTCAGCTGGCATTTCTTGCGCGCGCCTTACGATCCCGCCCTCGTCTTCGCTTCCTTTCTTTGCTTCCTCCGGTTCGCGTCTCGCTCCACGTGGCGAGCGTGGGGGCCTCCCGTCACCGCGCCCGGGCTCCGGTTGCGCCGCCCCTTGTTGCTCGGGAGGTAGGCCCTGGCGCCGGCGCGGCGTTTGTATCTTTCCCTTGTCATCGGGCGCGCTCGCGCCGCGCCGCGCCGCGCCTCGCCTCGCCTCGCGGTCCTTTGTGCCGGGGGGGAAGGGGTGAAGAAGCACCTGCGAGCGCCGCCGCGTGCTAATTATCGCGCGGGAGTCCCCTCCCACCCCCACCCACCCTTCGCCCGCATCCGCCCGCCGCCCCGCGCTGTCACGCACACTCCACTCGGCCCCGCCCTCGCCCCGCCGGCGTGGATAAATCGCGAAACCGGGCGGAAAGAGCAGTTCCCAGCCGCCTCTGCTCCTATCTTTAAATGTTTATTTCATTATCTTAATTTAAAAAGCGCCCGCGTCGCCGCCGCCGCCGCTATCTCGAGCGGCCGAGTTCGTTAGAGCAGGGCGCGCGCCGCAGGACCCATCGCCGCGTGACGCGCGTTGCTTTCGCCGTAAAGCTGTCTTTCGGTCTGCTTCTTCTCGGCGCTAAAATTATCTCCGACGCAGTATCTTCTCGCACGCGGCGCTTCTCCCCCCCTCCCCTCTTGCGTTTTGTTTTTGAGAGCGCAGTCGGGAATTGGCGCGGTCTTGATGGTATTGCTGTTCCGCTTTGCGCGATAGAGAGTGAGCGCTGCTGCGTTTTTGCCTGTGGATGTGTTTTTAAATTCGCGCAAAAACGGAAATACGGCAACCCAACGGTACGGAGAACGGTTCTATGCACATGAAAATGCTGATGTTGGAAATATTTAATTTGATACAATTTTAATTTAATCTAGAAGGGAATTTGTTTTGAAAACATGGAATTAACTGCGGACCGAAAGGAAACATACGTGAAGCTCTTCGCCCGGCGCAATACTTCGGATCTCCAAACCTCTAAATAAAGCAAATCGTCTGACACAAATTTAATTCCGGACATGTGTTTAAAATCTTCAGGGGCAGGTCTTCTAAAATGTAGTTTAAACTAAGGGGTAGAGCACTTTTCAAAAATGAAAGAGAAATTGAGCCCTGAAAGCCGTGGCCCGGGGCGCGCCGAGTTTGTGGTTTGGGCGTTTGAGCTGGCGGCGGGGAAGCGGGACGATCCTTTGTGCACGGAGCTTCCCGAGAACACCTACGCGGCGCGATCTCTAAAGCTGTGCCACAGAAGGGCGCGCGCTCGGAGGGGCGAGGGGGAGGAAGGAAGCGCCCGCTGGACATGGACGTGGACAGGGCGCGTTTTTTTTCACGTTAGTTTCGCGGGTCGGGGAGAAACGCCGAGGGAAAGTGCAGGGCTGCAATCCGGGGTTGCTCGTGCAACGAATGGCGGTTGGAATGATGTACTTCAGGTGGTTTTTGTTTCTTAATGAAGCAGCAGCAGCTTGCTTCCCAATCAGAGACCGTCGGGGCCATGGGATCATACTGGAAATTCTAAAGGAGAGGGTTTGTCAGAACAGATAATTGTGCGCTCATTTCCTTTCCGCATGGCGCCTGGTGACGGTGGGTTGATTGGTATCGTCATAATATAGCAATCGAAGAATGTAAATTTGAGACTCAGCAATAAGGCAGGCTTAACAGAATGTCGGACACATTTATCGCGTCGCAAGTGAATGTGACTCCTTTGAGAGGGATCAGCAGTGTGCTGAATTCAATTTTTATCCCGCAAGGTTGCTAGTCTGGGATATGGAATGATGATGATAAAGGATGAATGGACGACGCGCGCGCGCGCGCGCGCGCGCACACACACACACACACACACACACACACACACACACACACACATACACACACACACATACACACATACACACATACACATACACACACACACACATACATACATACACACACACACACACAAAATACCCGAGACGGGACTCGAATCAGCGATCCTTCCATCCGAGATCTCCACGACAGTTCTGCTTTAGCAAACTCGGCTATCCGGACCGGCAAGATTTATATTATATTATTATTATTATTATTATTATTATTATTTCTAGAGTCATTGGCGCCCCAAAAACTGCACCTTCTGCGTACCACATTTTTCCCTGGCGCGATTGACGGCTTGGGGTGATTTTTGGCGGTGCGCGAGGATGTGCAAAAAAGCGCCTTATGACAGTGAAGGCCGCTCTCCCTTCCTCCACGCGCGTCCCAGCTGGCTCAACTTTTGCATTATAACTGCGCATTCCATTGGTGGGCGCGTCCGGTCACGTCCACGCGGACTTTCGCAAATATTTAGTGCGGGCGGCCGTGTTATTCCAATATTTGGGGCGAGGGAGGGCAGTGGACGCTCTTTCTCGAGCGCCGCCACAGCGCACTGCGTATATATTATTTCCGGACCGCAATTTTCTGGCTGGCTGGCAAATTCTGCCCGATGGTCGTGTGCTGCCTGCCGCGCGGCGATCAAATAAAGCAATGGAAGAACAATGCAACGTTTGTTCTGCAACGATGCTGTTTTCATTTAAAACCTAAGGCCATGACTTTATCAGCTCATACAGAGACGCCCATTAATTTGAATTCGTTACCAAACTTATTCATGGCATATTAAAAATTCTCATAAGTTTTCGCAAGAAGAGGATGGAATCGAAATATTTATCTTATATCTTGCCGTAAGAAGACTCGAATAACGCCACTGATGTTGTCTTGGTGTTAAGAACTCAAGACTGGATGGTAAAATCATGCACGGTTTCTGTTTCAGTCTCTGGATGGACAGAACATATACAATTCGTGCTGTACTCTGCGCATTGAGTACTCCAAGTTGACGAGTCTGAACGTGAAGTACAACAATGACAAGAGCCGCGACTACACCAACCCCAACCTGCCCACCGGCGACCCGGGGCTGGACGCCGCAGCGGGGCTGGCCGGGCTGGGCGGTGAGTTGATCCCGCAGCTTCTGCTGGGGGCTGCCGGACGCCCCCGGGGCCCGGACGCCCCTGCTGGCCGCCTGCCCCCTCCAGGTAGTGCTAGCTCGCTCCACTCTGCTCGCGAGGCCGCTGCGGCAATGAGCGTGCCAGGTCGTGCACTTTTCCCAGTGTTGGTAGCTGCGCTCGGTAACTTTCTGTTGAGTAGATTCTAACTCTTTATTTCATTTTTCTTAATCCATCCTCCACTGAGGACAAGTGCATGATCTAGATGTTATTTTGTTTACTTATTTTTTATATCATATAGTTTTCCTCTTTCTTAACATTTTCTTTTAATATTCTGCTTCATTATTAAAATGCATCACATAAAACAAAAATGGTGGCAGGTGCAAACATTTGGTTCTGTCTTCTGTCTTTCTTGTACGCTTGTTCTTCTGTAGGTAGTGTTCATTTGTATGTCCATTGGTTTGTTTTTAATTATTCATTTGTTTGAGACCTTTTTCTTCACTCTTCATTTTTCTCAGAAACCTTTTCTTGCCCATTTCCACTGTTTTGTGGTTTTCATAAGCAGCTGTTTAGGCAAAATGTGAAACTGTAATTGGGCAGCTGAACTACCGATGTCGATGCTTATTGCAATGTACACGTCACAAGTATAACTTGTAAATTATAGTTATAATTTCTGGAATAAATCTTCGACAATTCATATTCCATAATTTCTCATTTTTCATGAGACATCTTGAATCAACAACGCTACTGTAGGCAACACTAACTTGGATATTGTGTCAGGTGCTCCAGGCGTGTTGGCATCACCATTTGCTGCCATGCATGGACTTGGCTCACCACTCACCTCACCATACAGTAATTCTGCAGTGGGCAGTCTAGGAGGTACGTTATATTGTAATATTAGAACCTCCTCATTGCACTGCAGCAATTCGCCTTGTTCTCTTTTAACAGTTCCATTTCTGTTTTGCTCTTGTTCTTAATCTCATTCTCCCTTTTGCTCTAGTTCTTTAGCTTCCATTTCTTGAAACTCGTTATTCAGCTCTTTCGTTCCTGTTCTCAACCACTTTCTCACTCTCCTCCTTACACTCTTGTTCTTTTGCTTTTTCTTCTGCAATCTTGTTATTAAGCTCCATCCCTCTTGTTCTTAACCACTTTCTCTCTCTCCTCCTTACAGTCATGTTCTTTAGCTTTCTCTTCTTCGAACTCGTTAGTAAGCTCTTTTGCTCTTATTCTTCTCCACTCTCTCTTTCTCCTCTTGCCTCTTTTGCTCTCGTTCTTAACACCTCTTTCGATCTTGATCTCTTTTGATCTTGTTCTTTACTGCAATCTCTTGTTTATATTCTTCTCCCCTCCCCCTCGATCTTAACTGCTTTCACTCTTTAGCTCTTGCTCTTTGCAGCTCTTTTGCTCTCTGCCCTTCTCCCTCTCCTCCCCTTCTTTCTTCTGTCTTGTCACATACTTTCCTCTCTCCTTTCCCTCACCCCCTCTCCTTTCTCTCTCTCTCTCTCTCTCTCTCTCTCTCTCTCTCTCTCTCTCTCTCCCTCTCCCCCTTCTTCTTGAACTTTTACACAAAGTCTCATACACTGTGTGTTCAGTTCACATTCTCATTGCTCACTTCTTCTCTGCTCTCTGCAGACTCAAACTATCTTCATATGTCGATAACTTCTGTGTAGATGTTCGTGTTCTACCAAAGGCATCTGAATCATCTTCCTGTTTTCTTAATTTGTGTGCCATTGTAGGTGTAATTTTTGGTGAAGTTTCTGCAAATGTAATTGTTACTAAATAAAGTTGAGAAATTCATTCTTCTAACTTAAAACTGCTCTGCTGTGTAATGTATTTGCACCTGTACCTATACTACTCTCTACTTCATGTTGCTCAAGCTTGTAGCTATGAAATAGTATGAATAGAAGAGTGTATTAGCAGAATATCCACACATTTGTTGGTATTTTTCCATTATTAAAGAGAAAAATTTCAATATTCTTGTGAATCAAAGCAAACTTGATTTAGATATTAATTTTAATATTTACTGCATTTTTTAATATGTGCTTCCTTTTTTTTCCAGCCAATAGACACTTAACAAATTTGTGGTTTTTAGTTTGTGAAATCAATAGTTTCTGTAATTGGTTGTCTTTGATCATGTTGTAGCACCAGGCATGCCACTGGCAGGTTTCCAAGTACCAGGTGCTGCTGCTACAACGGCATTAGGTGCTGCAGGCATACGCCTTCCTGGCACTATCAGTGCCACTGGCTGTGTGTTACTTGTCAGCAACCTGAATGAAGAGGTATGTAGAATTATGAGAGAGAAATTTGCAGTTTTCTGTTGATTTAAGGTGCCAAAGCTGATTTCAGTTTCACATTGTGCCCAAAATTCCATCTGTTGTTATGTTCTTGGCAAAACTGATTTCAAACATTATCTGGAATGTGGACCAACAATTTTTGTGTTTTAATCAGTCGGTCAGTCAGTCACAGTAATGCAATTTTCATTTTTCAAAACTTAGTGTTTTCTCATTTCGATAGTGTAATACAATTTGTGAATAAATTGTATGGTTATTATAAAGCAGTTTATCAATTAAAAACTAACTATTTATTGATACAAGAAGTACTTTCAGGTTTAAATTGAAAAATTTTCAATATAAAGATATGTTAAAATCTAATTTTCTGAACTCTCAACCTATTGTAGCAAGAATTCCATGATCAAATAGTATGAGGGTAATGATAACCAGAAAAATATATTGTGTTTTGAAGATTATTTATTTTATTCAACCCAATCATAAAATTTTAATTGTAAATTTGTTAGGTAAGCACACCTCAAATGATGGAAACGGATGATTTATAAACACCTTTTAGCAAGGGCAGGTTTTAATTATTTAATTTGATTCCAGTTTCTTTCATGGGAATTTCAGTGTATGAATTAATTTGTTTCCTTCAATCTTTTCAGCAGCTACTCTTCTTTTAATACTTTGTAGAGTTGGTAATAATGCTCCCTGTCTTTAAACACTTGACTTACAAAAGTCATCTGTACAGTAGCCATGTTCTTTATTTGCTGTTTATAATTTTTTACTGCCTTTACAAATGCACATGGTACAGTTTTTCTTTTGACGTCCATTTTATAATGTAATTCAGTGTCAAATTCCTATTTCCTTTGGCTTATTTGTACTCCTAATATATAGAGAAAGTAATGTGAATGTGAAAACATTTTGCTTTCCTGATAGGCAGAAATGAAGGCTCTTTCATCACAATGTTTTGTTTGTGATCATTTTTATTTATCTATTTTCATAATTTATTTAAATGCCTGTCTATTCTGTTTGAATGTTCATCTGAAAATCTGTAACTCTTATATCATTCATCAGCTTGAAGATTTTTTTATGTTAATATTATTATTATTATGATTATGATTATAATTATTATTATTATAATTATTGGTACTATTTTCCAAAATTTATATTCTGCCTGAGCTACATGTGTTACCCTTTAAGAGTTGAAGCCCATTAATCTTTTTGGTTTTATGTGCTGCTCTACTTCACTCTTGTCGCATTAACTCAACCTACATGTGATATTTTTTAACATTGCATTTCTGTAATCACTTGTGCATTCAATGTTTTTATATTAGGGTAAATTTTTTTGGTGAAATGATTTCAGCTCTATTTGGACTTAAAAGGCTTGATGATTTTATCAAAAGCCTTTCAAGTCTTTAAGACTGGCGAAAATCAAAGTTTTCCTGGAAACAACGAAAAGTTTCTTGAAAATTCTAGTCCCTCCCACCATCTCTTTGTAAGAAGAGAAAGTATTGTAATCTTGCACCGGAGAAAGGCTAATTTTTGACAGCAAAATTCTTATTGCTTGTCCCTGATAATGAATAAGTGGATAAATCTTGTTCCTGTATGTAGTAGATTACTTCCTCATAACATGTGTAGTGCTCAAGATTTTGTGGTGTCCTTGATACCAAAAAATTGATTGACAGCAAAACATCTGTGCACTTGTCTGTTCGTCAGTGGTGAAAGCTAGCACCTAAAGTGTTCAGTTAAATCCAAAATCTATATTCTTTGATTAATGTAAAGGAGCTCGAGGCTTTCAGAATTGAAAATGGATATTTTGATTTTTGAGAGAATTTTATACGAAGTCTCAAAATTTTTAAAGAATTTCTCAAAAATGGCTCCAAATTTTTCAAGTAAACTTTGCCCTTAGATAGATTAAAGAATGCTTGAGAGGCCTGCAAGAGGTGCAGGTGTCATTTTTGTTCAAATTGCTGATTTTTTTTCTAAAATTGCAAAAGTTCAATGTTTCTTTTCGGTATATTCCTTCAACAATAATGCAGAAAAATATTTTTTCTGAATGAAATCTGTTCTTTAAGAACTGAACTTGAAATAAGGTCACATTTATTTTTTTTTAAATTAGTAGTTTTTATGTAATTCTGTGAAAAGTAAAGATTTTGTAAACAACTGTTTTCACAAAATCTGTTTAAAAAAAATAATAGAAAACCTCTTTTTTCACGTATCAAAAGGGGTGGGAAAAAAGCAAGTGGTGCTAGTCTCATTTCTGGCAAATACAATTTTGGAAAATGGCAAAAATTGAACATTTCAAAACTACAAAATTAAATTCTGAGATTTTTGTCTTAAATGAAATTATTTCTAAACATTTATCTATTTAAGCAAAATCTGGTACAACTTTGTGTAAAAACTAGTAGTTTTTGCATAATTGTTGCTTGAAATTAAAGCCATTCACAGAAAATTAACATTTCCTCTAAAAATGCTTCAGTTTTTTTTTTTTTTTTCCATGAATAGGAAAAGGAACACTTAAAAGAATGGTGCAGGTCTCACTTCCGTTGAACACTGAAGTTTCAAAAATTGCGAAATTAGGAATAAAGTAAGAAAGTATGTGCTGTTGTAGTACTTGGTTTTAATTTAATTTCCCCTTGTAAAATCATCTGCTATTTTAAGTCATTTCAAGATTTTCTTAAAATCTGTAGACCTTTTTCAAAAAGTTGAATACATTTGGAAGGATCTCTTTTAGTTCATACTGATTCGAATTTTCATTGTTACCAAAATTTTAGTGGAAATCAGTATGTTTTTAAGTTACTGCCTGACCGTATTGTATTAAATGATTCAAATTTACATTTGATTGACTGTTACATTGTTATTGACAGGTTAAATTCAATAAATAGCCTTCCATTTAACAGCTTAATAAGTAGTGATTTATTTTTTTTTTAAGAATTCACATACAAGAACAGATTTAATGTGTGTGTAACATTGTAAGTGTGTGTTTCCTTAGGCTGTAAAATGAAAAGAAAAAGGAGGGGAAAAAAAAAAAGGGGAAAAAAAAAAAAAAATTACAATCCAGTGGTAAAATATAATGTTGGTACACTAAAGATTATCTTTTAAAACAAGCAAGAGTTGTGTTTTGAATGAAGTAGTTGAAAGAAGAAAATAGATTATACAATAATAAGAATTCATATTTAAAAATTTTTCGGAAAGTTTTGTAAGGAAGTTAGTTTTAAACAACATTTATAGGCAAATCAAACCAATATTCATATCACAATGGAATTGAAAAGACTCACCAATTAATATCCATCAAAAACCTGTATTGTGAATGGTATAAGAATGACAACATTCTGTCAGTTAGACTGAAATATTAACAGAAATACATGGTGCTACATATGAAAGATATGGCCAGATGTGACTGATTTGAGAGATGGAAACTTATGAGAGTGGCTCAAAGATCTGATACCGTGGATTTCTTCTTTGAAATACAATGGTTTCATCTTTACGGGATGTATTTCTGTGTGGTCAATGAGAAGTATAAAAAGTACTGGAAATTACTTAAAATGAAAACAGGTGATTTCCTTGTCCTATAATTTCACTCTTCCAAATACTTCCACCAATTTTACAGGCTCCGAAATCCCTGATGAGGTTGTTGCATCTGTCAACTTGGGAAGAAACTTTCATTTCCTTTTACAAGAAAAAAGGTGAAAAGGAGACCATTTTTCATCAGACGCGTTCAAGGAAATATTTATAAGATCTCAGAAACATTTTCTAATGAGATGCATTGCTCTATATTCAACAAATTATCTACATTTATCAACACACCTCATTCTTTCAATAAAGTAAAACCACCATACTAAATAATTTTAAACTTATTGAACAGATCTTGAAATAGAATCCAACAATCAAAATTATTAAAGTTGAAGAATGTGGAGCTTACACAACAGTAAACAAGTCTGGGTTATATTTCCCTCCTTTTGGCATATTTCAAGAATTAAATCACATTATTAAGGAAATTTGAATTAACAACCACCAAGTTCTCAGGAACTACATAAAAACATTCTTAAATGAATGTTTTTCACTGGTTGAGTTTTTTCAAGTATATCCAACTGTGCTTAATGTCACTCATGCGTAAGCTTTCATGAAACTCCATAAATCACATCATCCAATGAGTCTTGTAGTTTCTTCGATTGGTAATCAATTATGTAAACTTTGAACAATTTAACAAAGCCTGTATTAGAAAGTAATTGTAAGTGTTCAATTCGCAGTAGTATTAAGTTGGTAACAAAGTTGAAAAAACTAAATTTGTAATAAGATTGAATCCTAATTTGCGCCTAGTCTCATTGAATTTTGAAGTTATTTCCCCCCCTCGATTTCTCAAGAAATAATTCTAGCAATTAGGGCAATATTAAATATCAGAGAGTTTGTTTTCAATCATAAAAAAGAAATCTATAGTCAGATTGAAGGCACCCTATATAGACGGAACATTTAGCACTTTAATCGCAAAATTAATGCTGCAGAAATTAGAAGCAAAAGTTTTAAAAGGCGTAGAATTTTTGTTTTGCCCTCCTAATTCTTCCATATACTAAGTTACACACTAATATCGAATTTCAACCTGTTTAGTAAAGATATTCAGATACACTTGATTCCGTTTATTGTGAACTGAGATATAGTGAACTCTCGGTTACAATGAACTTCAGTAACTGGTCCCCTTTCGTTTACATAACGAAAAGGATAGGAAGATTCGGTTATAGTGAACTTGAACCTTGGCTATAGTGAACGAAGGAATACAACGTTCTGAAAATTAATTATCTCATGGAAAGTAATATATTCGCCTCACAGTCACAAATTCCTACGCTAGTCAGCTTGAAAAACTATTGTCAGTCAAAGTTCATAATCGAAGAAGTCTCCCCTGAGGCGTAGGTAGCGGAACCGAAATGGGGGGGCCTTACTGATGACCTTATGCCACTCAGCTTCACTGCGGAAACAAAGGCCATGTCCTGTGTGGGCAACAACTGGCAGTGGTAATGTGGATTGCTGGATTGTGTTCTAACAGTGCAGGAGACATTGAAGGGTGTGAAGACTACATTACGATACTTACACTGAACTGCCTCTAAATTATATACTGATTGGGAATGTGAAACTAGTTTAAGAATTACTGTTAATTATTTTTCCAACCATCCCCCTGCAACCAAAAATGCTGTAATTTGGAGTATGGTTGACAAAGTTGTAAAAACTAGCACCTCTTCAATTTCACGCAAAGTCTTAATCAAAGTTAGAGAAATACAGTTGTAATGCATACCCCCACCAATTCATTCGTAGAATGATGATATCACAACTAGGAAAATCAGTGCTGGCCAGTCTCCTCAACCCTGATAGATCCATTTCCCTTGTGAATACTAGTAATACCTTTTGCATATTGTATATCT
Organism: Acheta domesticus; assembly: GCA_031308135.1. Taxonomy (NCBI): domain Eukaryota; kingdom Metazoa; phylum Arthropoda; class Insecta; order Orthoptera; family Gryllidae; genus Acheta; species Acheta domesticus. The sequence continues at coordinate 141,542,577 of JAHLJT010004567.1, read as the reverse complement.
CACAAATTAGTAGAATACTGAAGGACAAATTAAAAACAAGGTCAAATTAAAACTGATAAATAGTCTCACTAATAAAAAAAATGTGGTTGTCAACTTTAAGTATATTAAAAAGGAAAAGACAGGCTTTGTTTATATAATAAATTATGCTGTGTTCTTTATCTTTAGTCTGTCAGTCAAATAAGAAAGTTAGATTGATAGATGCAAATGCAGTGTTAACAAGATGTCCATCTGCCAACATTCTCTTACAGATCATAGACTGAACACCTGACAAAACCGTTTTCAGAAACTGAAATCTTGCCTAGAGAAAGTCAACAGTATCCATGCACAAACCCAGAAACTTCACATATAAAAACCAATCAATGCTTAAACACTCAAATTGAATCAATTTACCTTGCTTTATGATAGTCCTTGAACTCATTGAATTCCTCTCAAATGAATTGTTCTTACTCTTCTGCATAATTGCATTCTCCTCTCCCCAAGCTTTACACAACCTCTACCTTATCCCACCTTGCTCAGAACATTTGAACTAGGTAACAATCAAGGCCACTTGCTTAATTTCTGCCTCTCATAATGGTCACATCTAGCAATCTGATTTCTTACAGATAATGTAATCCTAATTTTATTTCAGACTAGCTGATGGAATGTTGCCAAACTCTACTGTTCATCAATCATGTTTTTCACAAGTATTGATCGGCGAGTCTTTTCAATTCCATCACGATGTTTACATAGGTTTAATGTCTAATTTGTTTAGAACTAACTTCCTTATAAACACTTTTAACCAAATTGTGTATTGAAATATGACTCTAAATATTGTGTTGTACATCTTATGAAATGTACTTTGTTATAAAAGAAAATGTATGGTTTTGTGGGTTGGCATTTGTATTGTGAAGCATAGAAACTGGAATGAAAACCTCAGTATTTCCAGGTTGAAAACAAATATTTATTATATTAATTATTAAGTATGTAATAAATTGTGCTCAGGGCTTCATGCAATTTAGTCAAAAAGGTTTATTTATAAAGAAAAAAATGTATTGAGAAGGGAATTGGTTATTCCGTACTTTTATGAACTTCGGTTGTCATGCATATGCTAATTCTAGCAAGTCCAGTTCGGTACTCTGAAACTAGGAGATAAACAAAATTTCTGTTGTTGCTTTGCAAAACGGTGACATTTATTCCACTCCCCATACACTTTCCACAAACTTTTACATTTAAAACCTCTTAAAGTATGAAAAGTCTGTATCACTAATTGTTTCTTTCCATGTGTTTTAATTTTTTATTTTATTTTTATACATTTCCAACTGTTTGTCTGTCTCCTTACCACTATTATCTATTTATGAGAGTGAGAATCGCATATGTCTTCTATTCAGCTATTTGCATATTAGTTTCAACTGTCGCTTGACCTCAAAAATTATTAGTGTTCTCACTGGATTATGTAATTAAAATTGTGCATTTATGAAGTACATCAATGTAATTTTTTTTTCTTTTTTCTTCTCTCTGTTAATGGCAAAAGCCTCTGGTTGTGTGAATGTTTTATACACATTTCAAGTTTTGAAAATGATTTGGGAATGGCAGAAAGTTTAGCCACTAAGCAAACATAAAAAGTGAATTATATTATATTTGCAGTTCTGTGAGAGATAGGAGGTACACATTATGCATCTGAGTTTCTCAGGAACACTTGGCCTAAATTTTCAATCAAAATTCTTTGAGCTTTTGCATGTGCCTTTAAACAGTTTGGTCCTCATATGCCAAAATTCTGTGTACATTTTTATTAGTATTATCTTTTAGAAAGAAATATAATAAGGGGTGTTGAAAGAGTGTCAAAAATTTGTGAATTTGGAAAAGAAGACATTTTTTGAAATTGTTTAACTGTATGTATGAGTTGTAGTTATAGTGTAGTTTTAGTACCTGTATTGCTCAAATTTCAAACCAGGCCATTTGTAGCTTTTAACAATTTCGAAAATATGTTGCACGTAATAACTTGACACTTTCGTTTCTGGACTTAATTTAAGGATTGTTTGTTGTTTGAAAAATTTTGAGTCTCTTAAGTTTAGATATAATTAAGATATATTTTTAAATAGTTGAACTTGTATGAAAAAGTTAAATTTAAAATTGATACCCATTTCTAGTCATTTTTAATCATTTGAAGCATTACATTACGATTAGAGAAGTAGAAAAAATATATTTTTCTTTTCAAAGTATCAGCAGGATTAATTACTTTTGCTTGTATTGACATGATAGTTTCTTGAACGTCTATCAATAAACGAATATACAAATGGCCTGGGCAATAGCAAATTTCCTTTCTTATGTCAGTACTGCTCTGCAGGAAAGAAGACTTAGTTTCAAGCACCCTGCTTTGTTTGTCAAGAGTTCCACCACCATGCAAATAGCTTGAAATCGCTTGGCTTCAAAACATTTCAGAATCTTAGAGAACATACTAGTAACGAAGTAGTGCTCCATTGATGTTTATTGACATTTTGTTTAAACATATCAGTTCTACTAGTTCATTAGTATTTGAGCTGTCAATGTGTTACACCTTTGACTGACACATATCAAAAAATCTCCTAAAGAGAAGCACCAGCACCTGAAATATTCTTACTGTTCTGTACTACTGTTCTATGTGGCTTTCTTTGTTGCAGGTGTGTTTGAAACTTAGTCTGAAGCCCTTTGCTTTCTGTGGAATGAGCCATTCTTTATTCTGTCACACAATAAATGTAGTTAATAAGAATAAAAATGAAAGAGGAAAAATGTTTTTACATTTAAAAAAAAGTATGAAATGGTCATTTCACAGTAGAGCAGAATTCAGTTCTTGAAACCTCATGATATTAATGCCTAAAGGAGTTAATTAGATAAGGACAAAGAACATAATTGTTCGCCAAAAAATTGTGTTGTAATTTGATTTTTCTCTCAGGCTCTTTTGTTTCTCTTTTTTTTCCGAACAACTCTTCTCCTCGCTCGCTCGCTCGTTCGCTCGCATCTCGCTCGCTGACTGACTGCCCTGTGCGGTGCGGTGCCCTCTCTACCTGGACTGCTCGACAAACAAAACAATATTCTCTACCCCACTGCTCTTCAACTCTATGACCACCTCTACTTCATCTCTCTCTTACTCCGTAGATGGTCACACCTGAGGCTCTCTTTACCCTGTTTGGTACGTTATGCACACATCTTTTTTATTATTAATTACCATTAATTATTTTAATTAATTTTTTCTGATATAAACAAACATGTTAATTTTCTTAGTAATTTTTCATGTTTTAATATCCTTAAAACAGTCTGTTTTGGGGAGTTGTGGGATTCATGTAACATCTGTTTCTACATATATTTATAATTTATTTTTTTAAATCTTTTTATATTTTCTGAGTAAGATTGAAACATCTAATATATTTTCATTTCATTGCTAATACTGTAGATATTTAAATTGACACATAACCATAATACAAAATTTATTATTTTTATTTTTATTATTATTATTATTTTTGTGCAGTTTGGCAGTGGCATTGCTCTAGAATTACTTCTGAGGGGGCTAGAATTTATTAATTCGTTCTCTCTCTTTGATGAGAATATTGTGCAGATTTGAAACCAGAGCGATTAATGCATGTCTGTTTTCCCATTAAGTATACAATTTGTATTATTGCTTGTGGGTATTTAGCTTGTGTTCTTTGGATGTTTCAGAAACTTAAATTACATACATCATTTGCAATGTGATTTTCAAAATAAATTGTTGGTATAAAGCCAAATTATTTTTGATGGCTAAATTCAATTTAAAAAATTTATGTATCTGCAGTTGTTGGACCTTCTGCTCAGATCTGGGCATTTTTCTAAAGTAATTTCCTATTAGCAACACTTTATTTCCATCCTGTTAAATCAATTCTTTGTTAATTTTTGGTTTTCATTTCTTCCCCTTGCCAGGAAATTGAATGTTTCTATTGCTTTTGCTTACTGAATTAATTTTTTCATCTGAGTTTACTGTGGCAAAGTTTAATTTTAAAAGATCAGCTGAAAAAGTGTTGTTAATTTTCAAGATTTAAGACAAATATAATTCTTCCTTTTCTTGTCTGCTTATGTGTATGAAATGCTTGTATGTAGTTTGCGAAGTTTGCTTCTGGAAATTTTTCTGTGTTTTGGACCATGATCAATTTCCTTTTTTATTTCAGTTAATTTTAATTGTGATTGCTATACCAGTAGTGAATGCTTTGCCTTACCCTTACACTGGAACATATATATGCAACACAAGCATGTACAAATTGTCTGTTAGTTTGGTGTGTTAAGTATGTTAGGTTATATCTAGGAAACCAAAGATGTGTTCAGGATAGAAGAGGAAATAGCAAGGGTAGAAGTCAACAGTTCTATAAGAAAAGGAAAAAAAGAAAGAAAAAAAAAACAACAACCATGTAATACTTTTTGTTTCTAGTAATGTAAAAGTTAAAATGTCATTGGCTTCAGAAATTGTACAGGTACGGTAATCAATCGTAGACTACTGCAGATAAAATTGTTTCTTGTACAGTTTTTTACGCAATTTGGTATTTATTATATTTTTACAATGTTTCTGGTAAAATTTCTTTATAGAGGTTCCGTTTCTTAGAAAAATGAGCTTTGACTCTTAAAAAATAATTGCAGAGTACAGAAAATCTTACCTATGATTCTATATTAAAAATAATTTGCTAAATACATCTTTGGTATGTCTTTTGGTAGTGTAGGGCCAAATAAGAAAATAATGTTGAAATTAAAATGGTGCATGAGAAATCACTGTCTTAAATGTTTATGATGTATATCACTGAACAACACAGTCCCTCCACAATATAAACCACAAGCCTGTGCAGTATGTTTTCTTTCTTGTGATTCAACATGTACGTGCAGACATTATCTGTTACATGATTCTCTTTGGCATACAAATTGAAACACTACACTGCACTACAGAATGTATAATGGTATGGATTTGTGATTGGTTGAGTATATGTTGTGCTTCCTAGGATGGACTGTGCTTGTATTGTACATTCCACATGCTTCCTTGGAAGTAGAGCAGGAGAAAATTAATATTGAACAATAGATTTGTAGAAACAAAGTTTATTGCAGATGTGCATGTGTCCCACAATTCAACCTTTTGTATAAGTAATGCATTTTATTTTTGGGAAGTCACATATAATTTAAGGTATTATAAAAATGAGGAATTATTTCTATTTGAAATTAAGTGTGTTTAGTACAAGAAACATATGGAATGTTATGTGCAAGCCACCAATGATGCTAGCTGTTTACTTTCTTTTCTTTTTGAGCTTCAAGCACCTATTATTGTTTCCTTGATTTGAGTAAAGAGTCAAGGACAACTGAGGAGCTTGAAGCCTTAAAAAAAGCATAAAGTAATTTTAATGACTTTGTTCAGGCGTTTATGGGGATGTGCAACGTGTGAAGATTCTTTATAACAAGAAAGACAGTGCTCTCATACAAATGGCTGAACCTCATCAGGCACATCTCGGTAAGATAATCAGCTTTTTAATTTATTTTATAGCTCTAATTTCCTAATTTCTGTTCTTATTAACACCTGAAACTCCAATAATTTCCATGGGAAATTAAATAACTGTATCAAATTTACTTTTGTATTGAGCTGCTACAAATCAGTAATGGTTACTAATGCATTTTTCAGCAATGACACATATGGACAAATTGAGAGTTTTTGGCAAGCAGATTCGTGTGATGCCTTCAAAGCACCAGACTGTTCAATTGCCAAAAGAAGGGCAACCTGATGCTGGACTCACAAAAGATTTTACTAATTCGACTCTGCATCGCTTCAAGAAACCAGGATCTAAAAACTACCAGAACATCTATCCACCGTCCGCCACATTGCACCTCTCCAACATTCCGTATGTTATTTGACGAGTAAATTTTAGACTGGCTGGCTCACGTACAATGCTCCCTTTGAATATCTCCGAAACCATTACAGATAACGGAAAGATTAAAGTTAATATATGCGAAGGGCACACAAGATGTATGAAATTGAACTTGTATTTGACACACCTTTGATTTTTTAAATGGAACTATTAAGATTCGTTTAGACCATAGTAATGAGCATGAAGAGACTCTGTTGCCTAACAATATTTTTGAAAAATTTGATGTTTTTATGAATATACTGACTTACTATTTTGCCACCATCACAGCCAAATGCAATGCTCCCTTTTCAGAGATCCCTCCTTGTCATTCCTTCCATCTCACAGTGTCAACCGTGATCACAAGACAAGACAACCACCTGTCTCAGACAGTTTTGTATGCTGCTGCTGTAACAATAATTCTTAATTTGGTGGTGGCATGCAGTGTCAGAAATACTCTATTTTTAGGCAATGTTACTTTTAAAATATTAACAAATGAAATACCTTCTTATTGTTCTTGGTAAGATTTATTCACAGATCAATTTCAAAAATCAAAGATAATTACATTTCTCTAAAACTAAAACTATTACCACCAATATCTCTATAGCATTTTACTTCCTTACGATGAGTATTGTAAGGAATGTTAAGGGGGGATGTAGGTGGATTTACACAACGTAGTATTATAATTTTTTAAGCCGTCATAATTTGATGTACAACAATGAAATTTTGTAATCTTAAGAAATATGTGTGAGAAAATATTTATAATTAATTTTTCTAAAAAAAAACAAAATGTTTATTATATAAAAATTTAAAATTTTTATTTTTTAACTTTACAAAGGTGCACTTTTCTTGAAAACCAATCACATTGAAATTTTGAAATTTTGCAGATCTGCTCCTTAAATACAAGTAAACAAATGAGTGTACAGAAAATTTGGAATTTGTTATAGTTTTTTAAATATTAATTATTGAATTCGTGTCATATTATTAGTTGCAAAAAATTTGAGTTCTATAAATCATTATGAAGAATCTAAACATCATTTGTAAAAATTCATTCACACAAATTCTTGTCTTTGTTATCTGCAACTATGTACAAAATTTGGATATTGTATGCTGAATATTTTTTAAGAAAAAGGTACATTTAGCCCAAAAAATAAAGGTTACAAGAAATTGCTTTCAAATGGAGTATAGGAAACATCAGTTACCTTAAGTGAAACTGTATTTTGTTGTCGTGAACTGGTTTAGAAATTATGGGGGATTGCCAACATATGTAAAATGAATGTGAATAATTTCTACATGTTACTCGTTAACTGTGCCCATGTTTTGTTTAGCAGCAATGAGTGTTAAAAAACAATTTGCATGATTAAACAGATCATAACAAAGTTCAAATTGTTGAAAGATGATCACAAGTGGGCTGTTGTATTGGAATTTAAATTCTATTTGTCTGGAATTGTATTACCACATTGTAATAAATCAGTGATGACAAGTTGAAAAGAAAGTTAGTCAAAAAGTTGAACTTGTTTTGGTTCTACCAGAAAGGTAAAGTAGCTCTTCATAGCTAAACAATAGATGTTTCTTAACCCTAAGTGTAACTGTACAGTTTCTATTACCATGTTCCCACTAATGAATTATGATAGTTACAGAGAAAATTACAAGTAACCTCTATTATGAAAGAGATTACAAAAAGAGATTAAAAGCTGTGACGTCGTCATAGGATGAGGAAGAACACAGACACGGAGTTGACTGTACATATTTATTTACAAGTTTATTACACTATATACACTCCTAAGGAACGCTGCTCTCCACAGCACTCCGACTCCTGAGACGAGCCGCCTCAGTATTTACTAAGAGAACCCCAGCTCGCTACACCAGCGCCGCCCTTGGTCTCTTGTCCCGTGGCGAAAAGCCACGCCTCGCAAGACACTGCTCGCGATCACCTCCGCACATCTCTACGGTCAAAACTCGACTCCCAGGAAGCTTATTCCACCCGCCTCCCTTGCGAGGCATCACGTGACCGACCTCCCACGCACAAAGCGTCATTTCCGCTCGAGATTTGGGCTGGCTGCAGAAGGAGCCTGGCGTCCATCTGCGAACGATTTCTGTCGTCACACATCACTAGTGCGAACGGACAGCCACCTTCTCAGACACGCCCCCAGCGGAGAGAGACCCTCGAGAGACCCCGGGGGGTCCGTCCGCCCCTGCGCGGCACGAGAGGACCACCCCTCCCCCTTGCACGACTTGTGCGGTCGGTCGCGCCCAGTGCTGTGACGCTACAAAGCTATTGTTTAATATTATACATCATGTTATGTGCCCTTCGCATACATTAGTATTATTAAAAACCACATTTCAGTATCTGCAATGCTTCAGAAGCTTTTTAAAGGGAATATCTTTAGTAAGCCACTCTACATATACTTCATTGAAATAATATTGTGTATTAATTGTACATATTCAACTCAAAATGTTTGAATTCATTATACAGAATTTAAAACAATAACTAAATTTATTATTATTATTACTACTACTATTGTTATTATTATGGATTTAAACAAGTAGAAAACTTGTCCAGATTGTTCTTGGAACTTGCTGATTAATTTAAATTTTAATGACATTAACATAAATTCTCTCCCAAAGTTGCACGAGATTTGGGTGCACATGCATGTGAGACTGGGCAAATCAACAAAAGTATTAACTTACTTGCTGATAAGAGTATAAATGTGTCTGCTTCTCTTTCAGACCGTCCATCTCCGAAGAAGAGATTAAGGAAGCATTTACTAAGAATGGATTCCATGTCAAAGCTTTTAAATTCTTCCCGTAAGATATTAATTGATTTCTAATTTTAAGATGCTAGCCACTTGATCTGTTATTGGCTCACAAGGGGGTGTTCCTTATTTACATCTTTCAGTCCTTAATTTTTTTTAACAATTTTTAAATTGGAATTTATTGGTCTGATGTGTATCATATATGTAAAAACAATAACAACAAACAGTTGCCAAACACTAGATCTTTTCAACAGTTTTATCAACTTTTGTATGTTTATTGAGGACCTAAATATTAACTAAAATAGTGTGAGGGAATAGATCTTGTTGAATGGCTTGGAATATCAGCAATAATACACTGAATGTAAATAATGATGTATCCCTTTGTTAATTTGTTTAAAGATTCTGTTGGCAATTCAACATAATCAGTTTGTCTTTTTTTAATGAAAGGTCCCTATTTGTTCAGAAATGCAGTATGCCGACAGTTAATAGATACACATTTAATAAATTAACTCTTAAAAAATGTAAAAAAAATATATTTAAATGTAAAATTGTTAGAAATGGGTCTTGTTTTACAAACTAATTAACTTGTTCATAGTTTCAGTAAGATTAAGGATCATTCACAACAAACTGTTAATGCCAACACGTGACAAGAAACATGCTCGTGCCATTCAGTATGACCATGAATGTTAAGATAATAAGTCTCACTCAATGCTTTGATAAACTCCCAGTACAAAAATTCTAAATACAAATCACTGTAAAATAGACAGTCCTGCCATATTCATAATTATGTGTTTATTTATTTATTTATGGTCTTTTAAATTCTATTGGTTTCTGTCTAATGAATGTTTTCTAAGGAGTTTGCTTCTTGTACACAATTGTGTAATGTCCTTAAATCCTGTTAACTTAATCATGAAAAGTTGGAGCTTGTGAACTTTCACAAGACATCTTTTGTTTATATTCTAATTTTAAGTTCATTAACTGTTTTGAATGATTCCATGAACTAACATGGTTCAAAGTTTTGTCCTACGTTTAAGTTCCATTATGAACGGATTTTATGAGTCCTTAATTTAAGATCTCACAAAATATTTTCATAATATATTTTCTATTCACTATTTCAGTAAGGACAGAAAAATGGCCCTGATTCAGCTTCCTTCGATGGATGATGCTGTGACAGCTTTGATTGTAAGTCTTATTAATTATGTCTCTCTTGATTTAGTCCATACTGGCTGGAAAACTTGAATCAGATGAAATAATGAATATCATTCTGTTTCAGAAAATGCACAATTACCAGCTGAGTGAGTCCAACCACCTGCGTGTGTCCTTCTCAAAATCAAACATCTAAGCGCCTGCCCTCTCCTGTACCTGGATGCTCAGGCCAACCCTACATTGCTTGAGCACCAGTGCTGTGCTGTACTGTTCTGGAGTTTTTGTAAAAATTCTTATTTTGATGTTCATAATGTAAACATTAATCATGTATATGGTTAATGAAAGGTAGTTGTTTGAAAGTTTGCTCAGAACAGCTGGCGGTGGCGCACATGTGCAGCATTTACTCTGATCTTTTGATGATTAGTATAAACACTTCATCAGGGGGAAGTTGTGGAGTGAACTAAATAGTACATAATACATCTTAGAATATGAATTACGAGTATAGATAGTCTCGTAAGGAGAAGATTTGAAGGAAGCCCAAAGCAGGGAATATATTGAAAGACCTTTGGAGAGACCTGACCAAGTATTTTAGCCGCTTATTATATTATTTGAGAGAAAGAGAGAGAGAAAGGAAATTGTAGTATTAGAAACTAGCAAGATTTTTGTAATTTCAAGGAAAATGGTCATTTTTGTTTCAATTTTTTAATGTGAAGGAACAGAACCAAACAACATTCACATAGGAAATGTGACACACATGAACCACTTACTGTGATGTAAAAGGAGTGTAAGGTGCTCGAAGATCTGACTACTGATTCTCTCTTCAGTGCGACTGGTTTTTGGTTAATGTTTATTTAACTTGGGGAATGGTCTGTTTCCCTCAAAGTGAACATTGAGAATACTAAGATGAAAGAATTAAATTAATTTGTGTGTTGTAATTATGATAGAACTTGATGTTTTTCTCTGGAAAATGTTGAATGTCAGTGTCTTGTGTGGCTTAGCAGTGGTGGCAACAAGTGAAAACTTTTTCACTTAAGTTACTATGTGCCTCACTTGGGTTTTTGCCCATTGTCTCTGCTTGACCACACAATGCAATTTTGGTGCTGAAACTTCGACAATCCAATATGCCACAATTTGACAATCTGTTGGGGTTCACATACTGCAGAGTAATTAAGAGCATATTCAAAACTAATCAATTTTAAATGTGGTTGCCACTAACAGGAATTATTGTATTGAAAAATATTTTGTTGATTCTTTAAATTGATGTTGAATGATGAAGGTAATAATTGGCATAATATTTGAATATGCTATACTCCCCAGGAAATATTAGTGGGTCATTAATATCAATCAAAATTTACTGAATTTTTCCTTTCTACTATCTTTAATTAATGTTTCATGTGATGTAAAAGATGTTCATAATCACAGGGGAAAATCCAGTTCGGAGAAAAGGAATGTGAAGTTGAGCACAGGAAAGATAAACACGGAGTTATCAAGAAATGATAATACGCACAGCTGTAGAATCTACGGTAACAGTAGTAAGAGCGTTGGCAGTTATTTTGTGGTGGAGAGAAATAGTGTCTCATATTAGAAAAGCAAGGGGATTGGTAAATGAATGGTGATAATTTTTTCAATGCATTTCCCACTGACATGCTGATGTAGGGATATTTCACACTCTAAAAACTTAAGATCTCACAGGGGTTCCTGTTCCAGTGTCTTCATTGTCTGCATGAACTTGACAATAGTAATTATATGTGGCAGTTTCTCTTTCCTGCTATCCCTTATTTCTTTCTTACATAAATACATGATAAAATTATTACCTCTTGGTTGCACAATCAAATTTCAGATATTGTATTTCTCCTCTCAGAAATCAAACTACACTATTTTTTAAAAATGTATTTTATGATTCTGATGTGTGCATATAATTTATAAATTTAAATATTCAACAATTTAGTCTTATTTTTATTACTTTATTTTAAATTGTTTTAGGCTGGTATGTGTAATTAAATATTGGATCATTGAAATTTATAGAAAATGCATTTAAAGAACTATTCCTTTAGTATTTTCTATAGTAAAAGCAGTAACTGAGTAAATGATGAACAAAGCTGGTGTAATTGGTTTTGATCTTTGTGCCTCAATCTTTCATAACTAGATTTATCTGTGTTATTCATTTAAGTGTAACTACTCATTGGGATCACTTTTATGAAAATAGTATGTTTTTGCAGTTTTATCAAATACATTTGAGGCTGGAATAGGGTTAAAATATCTGCATTCCAACTAACTTAAGATAAGAAGAATAAGATACTATATGTAAATATAGTAAAGAAAAATGATTTATGTATAGAAAAAAGATCAAACCAGTTGGGTTGTCACTCAAACGTTCAAAGACAGAAATACGTTGTGGATGTGTTAATGTGTAGTTGGTATCTGTGTGTCATGTTTTCTTATAAACTGCCTATAATGGATGTTGTTATTTGGGCCAGTCCTATTATTTCATTTTCCCTTCTTCAGATTATGGTAGGGTTAAAGGAAGGTATTTTTACTATTTAGTGCCTTATTTGTTTCTCTTTTTCTTTTTTATGTTGAATATTGCTCTAGTTCTGTTAGTAGCAACAGTTTAATGACAAATATATTTGTTTATTAAGTAGAAGTAATTTCATATTTAGTATTATTTAGACCATTTAAAAGGGGGAAATTTGGAAACCCCTTAACAGCAGAATTGTTCTTTTCTGTTGAAAAATTCACAAGGACTTGCACAAGACAAGCATTGTATTATGTAAGAGACAACAATAAGTATTGATCATATCTGTATTCTAGGAGAAATCCTTTGAGCCTGGCTAATAAGTATTCTGCCTTCCTCTTTTCTAAAATAAGACATCCTTTTTAGTCAGGAAGGTTTTGAACATGAGAACCCCACTGGTTAGACATACTTGACCTCTTCTAGGTGCCCCATGTTGTAGCTATGTGTCTTCTGTCTTCATGTACACCCCATGTATGCCTTTATAGCTAGCTTCTGAACCTGCTCCCCCTGCGTTTCTTAATGTCAATGTTTGAAATGTCCCTCTTTGTCAGGACAAGTATCTTCAGATTATTCTAATAATAAAATAATCAGTATATTACTATATATTTGAAGCAGTATTGTTGTAATAGCTTTAACATGAGTTAATTATATATATATTATATATATACATACCAAGTAATTATATAACTTCTTAAATGATCAGAAGATGAAGGAAAGGAACAGGGTTGGCTATTTGACCAATTCATTAATTTCCTTTTTGTTCCATTTTTATGGTGATATATTTCTAAGCGTTTATAAATATATATATTTAAAAAATATAGTTGACAATCACAATATACAGCAAAACCTCTTGTTTTGAAGGATTTCGTTTTTTTCTACTTTGAAAGTATAATTTTTAGAAAAAAAATTGAGCAGGTGCATTTTAACATGCAAATTTCATGTTCAGAACAAGAGGTTTTCCGTGTACATTGCCAGACGCAATCCTCAAGGTGCAGGAGGGATGAGGGGTTAGGGCAAGGAATAGAACATTCTGGGGTTGCGGCAGGTGCTGGCACATTGGCGTTTACAGAACAGTGATCTGAATTTGTATTTTTTTGCATTGTGTACAACATATCACAAGAACCTCATTTATTTTTATACCTTTCGAGATGTTTATGACAAAGTAATTAGTAGAAAAACAAATGTACAAGCCTACACCCAACTCTTCTGGTGTGGTCCTGTTTCCAATCTTTTGAAACTTTCTGGTTTGTTGGTTTCTTTATCAATGCTTGCTTCACTATATATTTTCTGCTTCTTGTTTTTAAGTAGTATTTTTCATGCTCTTATACCGAGCACATTGAAAACCTATTAATCCTAGATATCTTTGCTATTCTTCTAAATAAGATGTTAAAAGTTAAGACTTAAGTTAAATGTACACTGTATTTTCTTCTTTTGCTTTTTAGTTTTAGGCACTTGCTATTATATTTACGTATGTTGATCTGTATCACTTGAATCTTTTGTAACTTGTAATTCAAATGCTTGTTTCAACTAAAGTATTGTTCCCCTCCATATTCTTGACTCTCATTTTTCTTTTCTTTATTTTCATATCCTTAAACAAAAGAAAAAGCTTTTTCCTTGAAGTTTTCATTTTATTATTATTATTATTATTATTATTATTAGAATTATAATAATTTGATTTTTATGTTTTCTCTCTCATCTACATGGACCATAAACTTCTTATTTTAAGATATGGACTCATCCTTCTTTTTCGAGCACTTATGATACATATTTCAGTTACTAATGCATCTCCAATGTTTTTATATTTAAGATTCAAAATTTTAGAACTTTTAACGGGGAGTTTAACCTCGGATGAAAGTCCAGCACATTTTGATGTGGTATCAACACAGAAATATCTATCATATACACATACATACATATATATACACACACACATTCATATATATTTATTGAACTTAACTAAAATATCATATATAGGGAATTGTGCCTCATGTTTAAGTGGGATCAAAACTACGATAGTTTACAAAAAACTTAAACTATTACCAACAGTTTGCTATTTAATGTATATTTCAACAGTATTGTACTTGCAAGTTATCTATCATTGTATTGATCTTTGAACATCGTGAGCTGCTGAAGATAGAAACACAGTAAGGCCCATTGTATTATCTTCTTGCCCCACGACTTTATGGGTGCTGACTATGGTTAGAAAAACCAAAACTTGGAAAGTGAAGTAGGGAGAATGTGGAGGATTATATTTTTCTACTTTTTTCCTTAACAGATGCTCGAGGTTCAAGCTGGTTTTGGGTGGTAATGCTCTTGACAAAATGGTCAATTATCTCTTGTGCCAAGTACATAGTACACAAGCATGCACTGTAGCTTATATTGTCTGTAGCTTTGACTTGCCTGTTTTGTGTAAAATAGGCATTACATAAAGTAGAAATTGTTTTATCTAATAGTGATGAAACAAAATGGTAGTAATTAATATAATGGGAGAATTTCACCTTCATATCTATTATAATGGCATGTGAATCTATCTTCAAGCATAATAAAATAACTTCAGAGATGGGTTGGATAACGTTCTAATTGAACTGACTGTGGGTTATTAATATTATTGAAAATGTTAGAACGACAATCCACAGAAGAAATTTGTGTATCTTGGCAGCATTGGAATTAAATATATTTCTGAGATCCATTTACTTAAAGACTTGAAAACTCTCATCTCTGAATTAGTATTTCTTCACTATTTCAAGTGGAGTTAAATCACTAGTAGTTAAATGAATTATGCTGTTAGCAATTTCCAAAAACTTTTCGTTTTTGCTACTTCACTCTCCATCACAGTTTCTTTGTAGGAGAATGTGCTTTTTTTTTGTATATTTGCATATTGCACTTAATACTAAGTTACTATCGACATGGGGGTTCCCTAATCTTCTAATTTGAGTGACTGAAATAAAATGCTAAATTTGATTTGTATTACTTAAAACTAAAAATTTAAATTTCTTATAAGTTCTCAAACAGAGAATACCTTGTTGAGAAATTTGTTTATCAGTAATATTTCATTTCTGTATTTAATGTAGAAAACATATTGCTTGACAAAACTTAGCGATGTATATAGGGATTTGTTTGCCAAAACCATTTTAATGTATTTCTTCATGCACAGTGTATTTGAACGTGTGCTTTTTCCAGAACTCTCTGTTCCAATACTTGCCTGTAGAAAGATTACGAAAATCTTCAATAATTCCTTTAATTTTGTCAAAATATGTACCAATCTTTAGAAAAAGTTAAGATTTTTAGTAATAGAATTTTCATAAATATATAAATAAAATTCTTTATATTCTTAAGTGAGAGGATTAGGAATTAGGTAAATTTTTTGGATACAAGTTATGTGATATAAAGTTATTGAGTTAAACGGATATTAATTTAGATGTAAATGCAAATTCAGTGAATTGGGCACTTTCTGAGAATGTATAAATCAGAGTACTACTTCATTGATTTCTGCAACTATTGGAGACAGAGATTTGTGGATACTTATCTTTACTTAAGTGTATGGGAGAAAATTACAAGGGGGACAAACATAGCCATGGGACCCAACCAATATCATAAGAATCCTTCTGTGCCTTTTCTTCCAGAAATAAAGTAACATTTATGAGAGTATCTCACAAAAATAAAACTTTGTTAAATATAATGTTTTTAAAAGCAGGGGTCACTTTTGTATGCCCATTTTTTTCTCCCTATCTATGGTATTCTTTGTATATTGGATAGGAAAGTTAATTGAAATTATATTCTTGTGCGCACTGCATTATATATCTTGCATCAGGTTCTTTGAATCTCTGTATTTGTCAAACTTTTTTGTGTATAATTTAATTGACATAGTGTGGTAACACTGCTATGTTGTAGTGGAAGGTGGTTTGGGTGAGAGGGAGGGAGCGAAAGAGAGAGAGAGAGATATGGAGCTTAACCTGAGTGAATAAATGTGTTAAAAGGGAGAAAACTTCAGAAATGTTATGAAGAAAAATGTGTAAATGTTACTAAGTGGTATTTTTTACCGCCCAAGCTTTTTAGAAAGATGTATGGTATACATAAATGGGCGTTGTTACAGTATTACAAGAGAATCTAGACAACTATCCGAACATGAGGAAGGTTTCCAACAGCTTGCAGCTGTGTGCTGAATGTTGGTATGTGAATAGCACACCGCCATGGACTGCTGGAAGCAGCATATGTTGAGAGGTCATATTCACAAAACAAGCTATTTTTTAGATACCAGATGTGTTGTGTCAATTTTAAGAAGTGATTCTGAAAAGGTCAGTAATCACATAATATGTATGTCCATTTAAAGTGTTGTTTTATAATTTATAATTTTTAAAAAATAAGATGGAAAGTTTTTAAATGAATTTAGAAAAAGTTAATAAATGAAGAAGCAGCAGATGTATTGAAAAACAATGTTTGGTGAGGATATTTTTTTAAATGTTCAGAATACTACTATTACTACTACTACTACTTACTACTTACATTCAGTTTACTAATATATACATATATAAATATATATAAAATATAAAAATGAAAATCAAGTGAAGACAATGTGTGAAGATTTACAAATGGTGCATTTATATCTATTATCCTAGAATTAGTATTATTATTTAAATGAGAAGAAAGATAAACATACAAAGGATGTTCCAATTCTTTTGTAATAAAATCAGAAAATGATGCTGTATGTGCAGCATTGTAAAAATATGTTGAGTAATTTTTTGTTTCGTTTTGTTTTAAACAGTTTCTAAGATTATGACATCATCACAGATTATAATCATGTCTTAACACCCTACTGAGAATTCCATTTTTCCTCAGATTCTGTAGTTCTACTGTTATTCTATCTCTATCCTTTGTCTGTTTCTCTTGTATCTTTTTCTCTCTCTTTCTCTTTTTCTCTTATCTGTCTGCTAACTCCAGCTTCTACTGTCTCTCTCACTCACACTCACTCTCTCTCACTCAACTATTTTTGTCTATTAATTTACTTTCTTTCTCTCTTCATCAACTGGCACTTTTTTCAAATTTAGTTGTCTTGAACTTTCAGAAATTCTTGGATTATGTAATAATACATGTTGGTAAGAAGTCAAAATGCAAATTTTCTGGAAAGTGTACTTTGTGCTACAGTAAAATTTGTAGTATTCTGCAAAAATCATAAAATTCGTATTTGTTTTTGAAACGTTTTTTGGAACTATCGTTTCTAAACTACTGGCCTTTCAGAAGCGTTACTATGTTTCTTATTGGTAATGTTCATAGGATATGATTATTAAAAGTTGGCATCAAGTTTTAGGGAACAGGTTTTAGCTAAGAGTCAACAGAAAAATGTATCAACTCTTGTACTTTTTCATTTGAGTTTTATGGAGAAAGTATTTGGGAGTACATTTCAATTATTGTTCATATTCTACGAGATATAAAATTCTTTAATTGCAAAAATATTAGAATCTTCTTTATACTGGGATTAAAATTGTTGAATTTACAATTGAAAAAAATTAAATTCAAATATGCAATTCATGAATCATGACTTAAATAAAATATAGCATTAATGTTTTTAAAAAAAAAATTGTACTTTGAAAGTTTTCTGTAGTTCCATATTAATGAACTGTGTTAAATATCGATTTAACAATTTATTCAAGTCTTTAATTTAAGAAGACAGTCTTTATGGAGAGATGCTATAATATTATATTAAATGCTAACTTTTCTCTTAATGTATTGGGAAAAATTAAATGAATATTTTTATAGTATGAAGTGCTTCTGAATTAGTGTGCCATATGGCTAGAGTACATTAGAATCTTAGTAAATTTTCATTTTGTCTCTTCTTCATATAACTTTTTTCCCCTTTCTTTTAAGTTGATGTACAAATGAAAATATAAGATAAATTATATTTTCAGCAGGGTAAATATGTCTGCTGTTGTATAATGAATTTAACATTAATGTTGATTCTACAGAATAGGAACATGTTACTCTGTGCAAGCATATTTACATTTTTCCAATTTTCTTTTTTATTCAGTGAATTCTAAATAAAATGTTCAAGCATAATTAAATTTGGTATGAAAGAACATTAGAAATTTGAAGGTGTAAATGTATATCTCAAGAATATTCCAAACTGTCAAAAGATTTGGGTGGAATTTGCTGTGCATGTCTCTATCTCTCTCACTTACTTAGATACCTCAGTTGTGTTCTTCCTCTTTCTCATCTTAACTATAGCAGTTTAGGGAAAATCTCTCTTTGTTTCTTGTCTTACATATTCTGCAGTGGATGAAACTGCAATCTTCTTAATAATAATACTAGTAACTATTATACTTTTTATCATATTGTATTTATCTGTGTATTGATGTTCATTAAATCCCCATTTAAACCAAACAAAGAACAGTAACAAACAGCTCTTTGTTAGTGTTGGAATAGTTGTTCATTTCCAGGCAGTTTCATGTAGCTGACACTGAATGCTGTTTTTGTGCACTGTCATTTATGTTTGACAGTGTGGAGCTACCAAACCTAAGTTTGGAAATGAACAAACTAGTCTGTTGGATCAGAGGTAATAAAAGTATGCTCTTAAAGCAATATCAACAAATTTGCCATCAGTTCTCTATTTGTATATTTTCTTTCTTTCTTTCTTTTTTTTTCCAAATACTGTTAAACTTGTACACATGTCTGTTGCCATGCATTTGCAGTCATTTATTTCTGTGACATTGTTCACTTTTCGCATATTATAAAATTACAATGTAAGTCATGAGGGATACTTATGAATTACCTACATTTCAGTTTTTACTTTGCATTTTTTGTATTAGGGACTACTTGGGGTGGGGGATTATCTCACTATCAGCTTAAGAATCCTCTTTCTATCTTCTGTGTATTACTTCTTTATGCCTTCCCCATCTGGTAAAAATAGTGTAGGTATGTCTGGAAATATTCTGTTATACAGGACAGTGGTGCGCAAATGTACCAGGTGCAAGTGACGCATGACTTGAATACAATTAGGAATTAGTAAAAATAATGGTCTTGTCAAAAGATCTCATTAGCAGAATTGTTTATCTGTTTTATTTTGCGCACCCCTGCCTTAGGGCATGCCATCTAAACATGAGGGAAGCATACAGTACTAGAATGTCAATTATGAATTCTAAAACTTACACAGTATCATGACCATGTTTGTCTGTAATTAGAAAAGTGCAGAAAACTTATTTAATTACAGTAATTGTAGATATAAGAATGGTTTACATTACATTGTTGATGTAGCAATCAATGTATTTAGTGTTTGGTGTTAACATAAGGAGCACCGTAATCCAGAACAGAATGTTTCCTTAAAAGAGAATAGATTTTTTCTCTCACATACATGCTTTCTGAATATTCTTTCTCTTTGTAGTTGTCAATTTCTTGTCTAACACTTTTCTGCTTCATATGCTTCCGGCTTCATTGTCCTCTTTCCTATCACTTGCTTTCTGTCATATTTCTTCAGCTGTAACGCAGTAACAAGTTCTTTCAGCCAGTCTCCTAATAAAACAGCTGTTTAAGTAGTATGTTCCAGCTTCAGTTTCTTCTTTTGCTTTTCTAGTATTACAGATTTGCATATATTTTACAAATTCGTGAACACTTGAAATAGAGAAAGCTAAATTTTTTATTTTATTTTATTTTTTTAATTTCTGAAAAAGTGCGCATTTTATTAGTTTATGGTGGAAATCTCATTTACATATTGGAAAAAGTGTTTATATTTTAAATTAACTCTGTTATATGTTTGGAAGGCACTTAAAGTAAAATACATTGATTTCCACCTACAATACACTACAATCGAAATATTCTTGAGGTATGTATTGATTTAATAATTTGGTTCAGTGCTGCAAATTGGGGTGAGTTTTCATTAAATATTTAGTACCTTTTTTTCCATTATGCCAACCATCCCTTGTGCTGCTCAACCCTAGTCTCTTTCAGAATTCAGTCCTATTTAAAAACTCGCCCTTCAAAAGTAATCTTATGAAAATTGTAAGCATTTAACATTATGCTGAAAGAAAATATAATCAGATATGAGAATAGTAGAATGAATTGGAGAACAAATTGAACTTACACATTTATTAATTCATGGAAGCTAAATTCTGTAGCTGGAGCATTTGGATATACTAAGTTAGAGCTGTCATTTATACAGAAGACCTGTTTAAAGAAATGTTTGCAAGTATTTGAAGATTTATAAGAAGTTGTCAAGGTAAGTTGCATTATAAAGAAAATAAAACGGAATTTGAATTTGTCATATTGATGCTTTCTGATAACCCTAAATCATGAGGCTGGGGCTATGCTTTGCCAGTGAAAATGATTTCCTGTAATAAAATGGAATTCACAATTAGTCTGCAAAAACACTGGAGTTACAGTAGCCATCAAATGTTGGGTTATACATGCAAGTAAGGTTTTTTGGCATATCTAGGATTCAATTTATGTTGTCGTAGACCAAATTTGCAATCTTAAATGGGACCTTCCAAAACTAGTAAAAACTTTTCAAAGTGTGGCCAAAGGACTATCATGTTTTTACTGTATGTCATCTAAGAATCTTGAGTGCACTACAGTTTGTATAAATGATTTTATGCAAATACTTGTGAATGTTACTTCTTCGGATGTTTTGAAAGTAGCTGGTTTGGTGGGAATGCCCCATTGTTGGGGTTGTTACATTAATTTAGTATAACTGATACTATTAGTGCAGCAGTGTATTTCAATTCTGAAAGGACACCTCTAGAAAATTGGAGACTCTTGGGAAAAAAATAAGTTCATGTAAGTTAGCAAGTTAAAACTTACTATAAATTGCGAGGTAGAAAAAAGAACAAGGGCATTTTGACACTACAGTGGAAAATGCTAAGCCTCTGTAATGCTTCATATTTGAACACATTTTGGTCATTTTTCTTATTCTAAAGAGGCCTGCAATACACAGTTGACTTCAGTTATAATGAATTTAGTCATTGATCCCTTTCGCATTAATTACAGATATCATAAGTTATATGCATTACAGAAGCTTAAGAAGATTCAGTTACAGTGAATGTAGGAAATAAAATGTTCAGGAAATTAATTCCCTCATGGAAAAGAAAGTATCACCCCAGTGCCACAAATTCCAAAATTAGGCAGCTTGAAAAAAATGTTACAAGTCTGCTTTCGTTTGTAGATTATAATATTCGTAGTGAAAAATCAATCATTATATAGTACATTTTTGAGTTAAAATGACACAATACATTTTTAAGGAGGCCACTACTTTAAAATATTGAGTTAACAATGAGAGTAAAGTAAACCTATAATGGGGTCATTCCAAGCCAAATCACACAAAATTGAGGAAAATTTGACCTTTGTCCCATATTTTTAAGTGAATTTTTCCTGTGCAGAGTTCAAGCAAAAAAATGAAACCATATATTTTTCATTTTCCCAAAAATATTATTTTTGGAGATAATATATTAATTTTTAAAATTTTCAAAAGGTGGTTGCATTGCTAAAGTTAATAATTTTTAAGTTGTGTTTAAATTTGGTGACAGAAATTTAATATTATGCAACATTAAAGAACAAAATATGCTCTTTCATTTGATGTATGTATTGAATCCATTAAATTTTTTCCGTTTTTTATTACTCGAGGTATGCTTTCATAGAAATCAATAAAATGAAAATCAACGCATTATATTATTCAAATGATGAATCAAGTATGCCTTACTACAGTTTTTTGAATATGTTCCAACATTTATTTTCCAATATTTTATTTCATCTAAGAAGAAATTGCAAGAAAAATGAGGTGTTCTATAAATATGGCTAGAGACCAGGTTTTTATGTATTTACATATTTTTTGTCTTTCTGTCTACCGTTCTCATAACTCGTATCTTGGCGAATCATCGCCGTCTTAACAAACTATCCGATATTTACTTTCTGAAAGTTATGTAATGCTGCTCGAAAAAACGGCAGATTTTACAGAGCCCTGGTAACGAAAAAGTGGATAAACCCAGTTGCTAAATTAAGAAAAAACATCTCGTAACACGTGATGCAGCCATAATCCCTGTTTTGTAGGTCCTTGCTAGCGAAAAACCAATTTAAAGCAAAACGTCTGTCTGAACAACGCTAGCGAGTAAACAGTTCAGCCAATTTTCTCCAAAATTCATACTCCCTGATCGATCTGACTGATCTAGCGACCCCTTGAATTTGAAACTGATATTTTAATTTAGGGGGATACTTAGCCTCTGGGACATTTAAAAAAAAAAGCGCCAAAAATGTTGACTAAATTTTGTTGTTGGATAGCCTGAAGGTCATTTAAGAGGATGGCCTAGTTCTCATGTTGGTTAAACAGAACCGTTCTTCCATTTTTAATAGACGAGGGCATATCGTTTTTATATATATATATATATATATATATATATATATATATATATATATATATATATATATATATATACCTCGCGGGACCCCATGCTCAATTGGCAAAGAATTGGAAACATAAATATGTAATGTCCTTTCGTGCCAGTATGGTATTTCCACTCTTTGAGTCCGACGTTTCAGGTATGAAGTTATCCAATCTAGGGCAATACCACGAATTCCATACGAAGGTAATTTTGAGAGCAAGATGTTATGGTCAATAACGTCAAAAGCTTTCGAAAGATCTAAGAATATTCCGATGGGTAATTCATTTTGGTCTATTGATGAAGCAACATCTTTGAGAAAAGAAAAAATGGCAGTTTCCGTAGATTTTGATTTTCTAAAACCGTGTTGAGTCTGAAAACGCTTTGTTTTTCCTGAGAAAAGTTTCCATTCGTAAGCCTCTCTAATATTTTTGAGAAAACTGACAAAAGAGAAATTGGCCGGTAATTTTGAATATCATTTTTGTTCCCTTTTTTAAAAAGTGGCTTAATTTTTGCTGTTTTGAAAATATCTGGAAATATTCCTGTACATAAAGAAGCATTGAAAATGCGAGTTAACGGATATATAAAGGCAGGTGCACAAGTTTTTAATAAACAATCCGGAAATTCATCTAAACCAGATGTATATTTATTTTTTAGGGCCTGTTTCACCAGTACCTGATAACTTCTGGATAGACCAGCAGACACTTTATCTGACGGATATGTTGAAAATATGGGTTTTACGAGTGTCTGATAAATCTATCCAGTGGTTAAAGTTACCGGTAAACAATCTGGAGGTTCGGGAGGCTGTTAAATGTTTATCTGGAAGATAACTCCAAAATAACAGAATTTGTGTGTGAACTTGCTGCGTTTTTCAAGGAATATCTGTGGTATTTCGGTGATGGACGACGTAATAGAAATGATAGACGAGGAATTCTTTTGTCGATTAGAGCGTCCGCGTAGACGGCATGTCGGTCAGAATATTTTGTGATCCTTGACGAACATACAGTATTTCCGATCCCGTTTTAGGTTAACGAAGCCGTCGGCTGGCAAAGTTGTGTCTTTGATAGAACAGAAAATAAAAACCACTGATTTGTAAATACCGACTTATATTATGTGTCTGCAAGTAATGGTCCTGCTAAATTCATTTTATGTCAAGATAATGAAATGTATACTTTGTGTTTTGTTAGCAATTCAGAGATATCGCCAGTGAACCAACTTCTTCATATACTCTGCATTATTTTGCAACGGGATAATTCTTTATCGTAATTATAGACTTCAGAGGGGTGAACAAATTTGCTGCTTCAAGTGTAGTAAGTGAAGTGTCCAGTGCCGTTGCGAAAATGAGATCTATTGTGTTTGTGAAGTTTCCAAGGAATATAGAAACCTCTAAAGTAGATTTTTTATGAAATTGCCAGATTTTCCAGAGTTCTCACAGCAATAGATTGCACACATGTCCACATATAATCACCTGTTCAAGAACAATATTGAAGGAAGTTTTGGCCATTCTTCCTTCACCCACTCCCATCTAATAAAAAAACTGATCCAGCCACCTAACGTGTTACCACCTTTAATGTGAATGTTTCCAACGTCTCACATTATCCTTGAATGTTTAAGCCTCCAAATCTAAGAAACTCCTTTGGCATCAAAAACAAAAGTTAAGAAATATTTAATTCAATTGAAGATTGCACATCAATTTTAAATTATCTTAATATTCCTGGTCTTGATAATATGAACTGAATTATTGTAACATTTATTGTCTTTAATATTTCTGTTTATTCTAACTTATCAAATGTATCTCTGGTGTAAATCAATAGTGGTAGCTAATGACTTTAGCTATTTTTAAAGCAACCTAAAATAAATAGTTTTAAAGGAATTATATGGTAATATGTAACATACATAAATTTCGTTGATGTTTAAGAGAAGTATCATTTGCAGGAGATTCAAGTATCAGAAATATCATTTGCAGGAGAATGGGTTTATGCTGCGTGGAGCCAATTTAGTATGTAGTGTTCTACTCTACATACTGACTGTCTGGTGAACTATCTTAATGACATTTTTTCTAATAAAATAATTAAACATAAGTTTTCCTTCTTTTTAACAATCAATGAAATTTTTTTCTTAAAAAAAATCTATTGTCCAACACCATGTTTCACGTGTCAGTTACAAGCGTCTTCAGAAGTATACAAATACATAAAATTGATAGGAAAATAAAAAAATAACAAATTTTGAAGATAGTGAATAAAATAAAATAATCAAAAATAAAAGTTATATAGAAATTAGAAAGGAAATTCATTAATAAATCAAGTATAAGCGAAAAAATATATAAGGAGTAAGTACAAAATATAAAAATATATGGGAGAGTACTTACCAAAACGTGTTAAATTAAACACACATTTTTATAAAAGAAAAACAGAACTATATAAAAACATTATCAAAAA